>JANRGV010000051.1:65542545-65588958 GCA_024734035.1 Alethe castanea
AAGCCTAGATCCATCAGAGAAAACAAAGTTGGACCTAAGTGGTTTTTCTTTTGTTTTTTGTAACTTTACATCCTTGTGAGTTTAAAAGCGCTCTCAACAAAAGTATTAAAAAAAGGTTATTGGAATTTTTTTTACTTATTAAGGAAGATGTGATTTGAAGAGCAGGAAAGAATGAGAAAGAGAAAAAAGGGAAAGAGGTAGTGAAGGGTGAAATCCCCAAGGGAGTGAAGGAGCATAATATGGAGTACAGTTTTACATATGATTATAATGGAGGCATGTTCCTTTGTGATGTGAAAGTCTAAAGAGGAACATCTGAAAGCTCTGCAGTGTTGGTAATGCCAGGTTTAAGTGAGAACTCTCATGTATTACAAACACATACTGAATTAAACATTTAAAGCAATGGTCCCACCCAAATTCTATTCTCAGCCACATGTACGGAAGGTGTGATTGTTCAGAACTTAAGAATCAACCAGTGGAAGGCCATCAGAATGCTCAGGAGGACGAGCACACTTGTACTTTGTGAGTTTATCAGCCTGGATGGGGGGTAGTTTTGGGGGGATCTAACACCAGTGCCCATGTACAGGGCACTCATCAGGAGACAGAAACGGGTTCTTTAAGGAGATGCATGGCAGGTGAACAAGAAACTACAGTGGTACATTGGAACAGAAGAGCTACAAAGCAAAAATAAACCAACTCTCAGATGTCTTGAGGACTGTCAAGCAGTGTAGCAGGTTGCCCAGAGAGGCTGTTCTGTCAGGTTTTCAACCCCACAGCGCCCAGCCCTGAGCAATCTGATCTGACCTCAGAGCTACCCCTGCCCAGAGCAGCAGCTTGGACTAGAGACCTGCCAAGGTTCCTTTACACCTGAATAGTACTGTGATCATGTTACGCTATGGCTGCGTCCCAAATGCCAGCGCCACTGTTACAGGTGAAATACAGTTTTTTGCGTTTAATCAGAAAGTTGTCTGAGAATGTGACTAACTGTTAAACTAAATGGAAACTGAGATACTGTGTCCTGTATGATTTCTAGGACTTCCTTCTTCCTTTTCTCAGTAAGTGTTTTATTTTCTAAGTTGCAGACACATCCAGTGGCTGGATTCTACACACTGCAGATTACAACTTCTCCTACAATAAAGCCTCAGAAGATCTTCACAGACAAAGACAATTGTGCCACTTGACCTGAGCAGCAGTCCCAGCTGTGTTATGATCCAGTATAGATTTAGCCTCTGGGCATCATCATTCACTGCATGACAGCATGCTCAGGGCAAGGGCATGCATAGATGGGCTCTTCACCCACGTGGCAGGGATATGAGCATGGGATATTGGGAAAGTGAAGCATGTTCCCATGCTGCTTTTAAGATGCTTATATTAAAGACAGCTATTGCACCAAGGGTTGAAATCCTTGACAGACCTTTATTAGCTTTGTAAAAACCAGGAAAATGTACAGGCTTACAGGGAAAAAGACGACCATGTCCTCGGACTTTTGTGAAATCAAGCCATTGTATTTTACCAATCTCTAGTTAGTTCTCTCTCTTTCAGACTACTCTGAGAAAGAATATGCTGCTAAGTTAACACTGTGAAATACCTATGCAATACATTTTTTAGAGAAGAACAAAATGTGCACAAAAGAAATCTGTAATTCTCATCTTTTATGAGCAGGGCCCCTTTATGGCCTCATTTGTCTCTATGTAACCTTTGATTGCCTAACTAGCTTTAATTGCTGGCTCTATTTGAAGTCCTGCTGGGCTGAAGAGTTCAGTAACAAATGTAGTAGCTGTCTCCCAGTAAATAGTCTCTCATGCTGTAGATTACTTGGGCTGCTGCTGACTATATGTTGGCATATTTTATTTGATATCTTGAGAATTTTTTTTGAGAATTTTTTTAATCTATGTAGATAATTTGGTCCACTTATTTATTTAAAGCAACTAAAGCTGTTATGCATGATTTGGGAAAAACAGAATTAGATTATTGCTTTTTTCCCATCACATTAAGCAAAACAATGTAAATGCCATAGTTTTAAGAGTCATATGTTTATAAGTCATTCTCTAGTTACAGAAGCACTCATATCATCATAATGTCTCATGAATCATTTCTATACTCTCAAGGTTTTCTTTGGAATAGAATGGCACACAAAAAGAAGCAATTTTTAATTTATTTTTTTTTAATAACAGCAGCATCCTTGTCAAATGTAATGGATGAGCAACTACCATTTCATTTATTCTGACTATGGAACCAGACATAGTTAGTCAGGAATGTGAGGTTAAAGAGACTTTTATGTGTTTCCATGTCTTGCTAAAGAAAGAAAGTCTCTCTGGGTTCATCAGTCGCTGTCTCTACATATTCTATGTGGATTTTTTGTGGATTTTTTTTATCCTGTAAACTCTGCTTCAGATCTGAATTTAGCTTTGGGTTAATAGTGCAACTTTATCTTCCCGACTGTTGCTTGTGTACTTCTGGTTTTCCTCTTAAAAAAACAAAAATGTGGTAAAATATACATGTAGCATTCTTCAAAATAAAAAGAAAGTAAGAAAGCAAAAAACCCTATTCCTCCTCGAAAATGTTTTGAAAATTTTCTTCCACTACAATTTCTAAATTCTCTAAAATACATTTATAAAAGAAAAAAAGAGAAATTGATTGGGTCCTTGTGCACATTTTTCAGGAACATTATACTTGTACATACTACTGTAATAAACTCCATTTTACTACTTGGCTGAGCTGGGATTATATTGCTTTGCTCAAACTGTGCCAAGCAGCCCAGAGAACTCCACAGAGAATCAGTAGAATCATTTCATCTACAGGCTAGAAAGTCATTGAATGTGCTGCAACTCTCTTCTCTGGGTGTCTTGGAATGTTATTACTTGGCACAGCTTAAAAATACCACTCGAAAGAGAAAAAAAAGAAGTGTGATTTAGGGCCAGATTCACTGACACATTCCAGTTGCTTTGTGCTTGTCTGGTGATAGAAAACAGCAGCAAACTAACAAGCTAAAGTGGATTTATGATTGCTTTGCATATCTGACATGGCATGGGGCTATTACAGCATGCCAGATGGAGTGCTCTCTTCCTTAGTGATGGGCTGGAGATAAAGGGAAAGGGTGTTTGTTCTTGCTTATAACAGAATTCCTGGTGATATGAAATAAAATCACAAATCCAGTCATATATTCATGGTATTTTAGTATTGATTAAATTGTCTTCGCCTGCTAATTGTTGGTGAATATTAAGACAGCAGAAATGTCCCTTTAAGACTAAAATTGCAATGAACTCACTGATACAAGAAATGTTTGACAGCTTTTTTAAGCAAAGACTGTGCATGCATCACATAGAAAACTGCACGTGGTATGGGCTTCATATCCTTCCTGTCCACATAACTCTAACTGATCCAGCCTAAATGAGAAAGTCCCCGCTGCTATCAAGAAGGAATGTCACCAATGTCATGCAGAGCAAATATATTTGAGTATGTCTGTCTGACATGTGACTTAAAAGGTTTCACTGAGCCCCAGCAGCATGAATTGAGCAGTGGAGGGCCTTTGTCATCTCAGCTGAGGAATGCCTTAGACATCCAATTGGCCTTGGCATCTCTGACACAATGATAAGTGTGCGCAAATATTTCACCAAGCACCAATTATTTGGAAAATGAAGCACTTGTATGTTCCAGGCAATGACTTTGGTGTGCATGCTCTAACAAATGCTGTCAGAATTCCCTTGTTAAAGTTTTTCTTCCCAGCATTTAGAGTGTTTTCCTTGAGACAGTGTCAGTATTAATTGAGAACCTTAGATTCATATATTAAGAATCTTATGCTCTGTAATATGGCTTTTGCGTGGTGCTTGCACAGTCCCCTGTGAAACAATCAAGTTTTAGGCTTCTGTTGAGATATGGAGAGCTATTCTTCTGGCAGCTGGATGGAGTGAATTTTTCAGCTGGGAAGGAATTAAGTTGAAATATTTCTCAGAGTAGAGGGGTCTGTACAGAAAGACTAAGTCATTCTGTGAGGGGCCAAACTGAGCTTGCCACGTAAGGAGCCGTATGTACCCAGGAAAGGTGTGAGCATGAATGATACCTGGATAAGAATGATGCTGTGTCAGAGCTGCACTCACAGCAAGAAGGAGAAAGGGTGTCTCTACAGGCTCAGGTGTATTTGCTTGGGTCACTCAGTTCCTTCTGTGTCTATATTCTGGCAGACACAAAGATATATTTCTGACATTGGTGCAAGTCACCAATTCCTGGCTGGATGGCATGCCCAGCTCTTCTACCCGCACATGTTGCTCAAACAAGGACTATGCACATGACCCAAGTGCAGAAAAGTTATATTTTTCTGGTGGCTGTCTCCACTAGTAACTAAAATCAAATCAACCTTAAACCCTGAGACTCCAGTTTGGGCACAGCTATCCTTAGAAGGACCTCAGTTGTCAGATTGAGGTTTTTCTGGCATTTTACAAGAAAGTCTAATTCAACATTTAAAAAGCTAATTCTCAGATTATTCATTGAAAACAGTGCAAACTTAAAGTTTAGTTGACAAGTATTATTTAATCAACAGTTCTTGGAGAAAAAAAACAACCTTCTTATCTCTGATGAAAATATAAATAGAAATATCTCAACCTTGTGAAATAGCTGAATGGTATGATGTACATAAACATCCACGGCATTTTTTGGCCTGTTTTTCAAGACCTTCTCTGTCTTGTCAGAATACTCAGGATGATATATCAGCAGTCTAAATGAGAATAGATTGCTGTTGCAGATCATAAAATTTCATTATGGTAGAGCTTTAATCTGAGATAAACTTGAATGTCTCTGATGGGAAAATTAGTGACCACCAAAGCAGCCTGGCCACCCAAGCCAGGGTTGATGTGGTTACAGATACTTTGTTGAAAACCAGATGTAATGAAACAAAGCCTTAATTCTCCTTGTGTCCGATAAGCTTGTTGGGAAAAATATTTTCAGACTCAGATATTTAACAGATATTCTATGCATTTTCCAGATATGCTATCTATTGTGGTCTCCATCTTCCTCCCTTTTTACTCTTGTAAACACATGTATCTTAACACAGTTTTCATGTGTATCATGAAATCTTGCATCAGTCTTGCCTTTCCTGTTCACTGATTTGTCACAATATCAACTCTGTTGATGTGTCCATAATATCTAGTGGACAACTGACTGCAAAGTAGCTACTGAAGATGACATTGGTGGCCAATAGCATAATTCTGCCTGTAAGTGCAGTATGTGCTGGCTTTTTTGAGAAATGTGTTCCAATGCTGCAAATTAGCAAGGGTTGCACACAAAGCAGGGTGGCAGCTCAAAGCTATGGCTATTTCAAATCTGGTCCTGAATCTGGGAAATCATGTGTTGCTTTGTTCCCATTAAACATATGATATTTCATTTGTAGTAGAAAAGCACAAGGTAAATTGTGGTCTGGATCCTTGGAGGAAGAAGGTCTAAGCGGATCATGAAAGCAGCTAATCTCTGCATGTCAAAACCTGGCTGGAGTAGATTTCAGATTCAAAATATAATGTGCAAGTCTGACCCAAATACCTGGAAGACCCATTGCTTTAAATTAAGAAGTGCAATAGGGAAAGTGGCAAAGCCATGTATAAATAAGTTTCTCAAGTGAGATTCAAAGTATGGAAGATGATGGGCCAGTCATACCTACCTCAACTGAAATGGATAATCCTGATTGTTTAACTGGGGCTGTTCATGTGTGTGAGGGTAACTGGAAAGAATAAAGGCTTCTAGGATCATGCTCAAGTTTGATTTAAAGTCAGCAGAGATATTGACCATGCTTCATATTTTGATTGACAATCCAACACCTTTTTGCTGGAACAAAAATGGCTTTAACATGGTATGGATGGTATCAAACATTTAAAAACTGTAAATTAGGATCTGTGAGACTGACTAGAAATCAAAGCCATAAAACCCAAAATTTTTCATTTTTAAAAAATTCTGTATTTCATATGGCTGCTTTATTTTGAGTTTAGAGCGTAACCAAAGCACCACAGTTTTCTAAGCCTTCTTTTTGCTAGAGAAGGGCTAAACATTTCCTTGAGAATACCACCACAAGGCACGACCAGGTTCTGTAAATGCAGTCACTGAGAGATGGTGTTGGAAGTTATGACCAGAGTAAAGTGTGGGGAGAAGGATAGGGAAGACACAAGTGCCTTGAAAAGGGATAGGTAATCTGCAGGACCAGGCTTCCCTCTTCCTTCTTCTCAGTTTAAGGCACAGGCTTGAGACTTGCTCAGCCCATACATTCCAGGCCACAGAGATAAAGAAGTTTACCCAAGCTCTCATTGAACAAACCACATCTTTCTGGGAACTTTTTTGTTCCCCTGAATCTCCCAGTACTCAGCCTGGGGCAAATTAACTCACACCATGCATAGCGTAGCGCTGCGCTTAATCATGCAATTGAGACCATGGAGGAAGAGAACACAGGAAACCTTTATTTTTCCACAGAACTGATACAGTACAGACAGAGTCTGCACAATAATGCTTCCTTTACTGCCTTTCTCTTGTTATTTACCTCTTGGTGACCTAGCAGAAACAGAGGTCACTTAGCTGTATGGTTGCTTTGAGTTCTGAAACAACTGTAGGAGACTGCCTGTTTTTCATTGCTTCCCCATAGTTTATCATGGCTCTGCAATGTGAATCTCTGCAGTGTTCTGAAAGAGGGAGAGATTGTCTGGTGGAACTGCCACTGCCCTTGCTCATCATCACACAGATTGGCTCTTTTCACGTCTGTAACTACATAAGGGAAGACAGAAATGATAAAAAATCTTCCAGGGTAGATTGACACTGTGCAAAATAGTTACAGAGTTTCTGCCTACCTCAGAATCACTTTAATGCTGAATCATCAATCCTGATTGGAGAGTTGTCATGATACCTGTGAGATGCATTGGTTCAGAACATTTTATTTAGTATTATCCTCTGAAAATTGTACTGCGGGAAATTTAAATAAGTTTTTTCTTCGTAAAAGCGTCTAGGAAGTTACAACGTTTTGTGAGTTTTCTGAGGGCATGCATGATTACGCCCGGCTGACTAAGAAATTATATTTATATTTCAGTTTTCTTCCTTTCCAGAGTGTGTTTAGGCTGAATGTTATCTGTGGATGACATTTACTGTACATTATCATCCATCTCTATTTGTTCTGGCTGTTTCTCAAAGGGCACCTGATGAGTCAGACTGATTTTTTTTAGCAGGCCCTTCACCTGCTAGAGACAAGAATCTTTAATCCAGGCAAAGCAAAATATCTGTGTTTTGTTTCTGTTTCTTTTTCCCATACCCATTTTGTGTTTTATTTTACGCTTGTAACTTCTCCATTTGGATTTCTGTTTCAGAGCACACTTTCATGTTTTGCAGTCTCTATTTCCATGGAATAGCTACTGCAGTCTTAACCATGACGCAAGTGAAGTTTACATTGCCAAGAACATAACTTCCCAAGAAACCCTGGATCCTGGCCACAAGGTTGAATAAGTGCTTCTGTTTAGTGTGAGCAAAGCAATCATTTCCATGTAAGATCTAGGTGCAGCTTAGGAGATATTTGTCTCCAGGTATTGTTCCCGGTGTGGAGGTGCCATGCTTGACTCACCACATGTCACAGGTCCTCACAGGAGTCCCTCCAGCTCAGAGGTCCTTGACAGGCAGTTGTGCACTCCAGGGCATGTAAAATGCACACTCAGTTCCCTGCTAGCTAATGGTCATTGTGGCAGGCTGCAATCCAGGAACTGTACTGGGAGGAAGGAATGGCAAAAGATATCAATTCTCAGCATCTTCTGATGGTGAACTCAGTAAAATACATTGATTTTTTAAAAATTCTTTTACAGTACCACTAATTTCACCTTGATTGCTGTTGGATGTGTACTCATGTCCCATGCCAGCAAAATTTTTAGACCCTAAGTAGCCTCATTCATTTTCCGCTTATTAACCTAAGTTTTTTTCCAGGTTGCCATGAAAACACCTGGTTCTCTGCATGGTTGACATATAAACATCTGGTCCTCTGCTTGGCTGAACATTGGATTTGGCTGGAGCCTTTAACAAAGCTCCACTGATATAAATGTACATAAGATTCAAAATCACCTTGGAATAATTTTCATCATGATCCTTTTATTCTGACTGTCATGTAAGTTCTTATTTAGTCTCGACAATCTCACTTGGAAGGTGATCCTTTTGGAGGTGTATGTTTCTTAGATCTGTGTTCTGCTTATTTTAAATACATTGAGCTTGATTCACGTCTCAGATATATAAACATATCATTAATGTAAAGGCACTGCCTTCCCTAGTCCTTTCTTGGAAGCATTCTGGGACAAGCAAGTGCAAAATCTGACCTTCTGGTGATTGATTCCGTGGTATTCAATCTCAAGCCTGAAAAAGTGAAAAAGAAAGTAATAAAAAACAATAATAACTTATAATGCAAGATGTGTTTCAGGTGAAAAATTATTCCAAATTAAAATAATCTTGCTTAAAGGCCTAAATGTTAATTAAGCCATTTATTTTTATTTGGCAGAAGGACAGAGTTAAGATAGCTCAGTCTTTCAAGGTTTTGTCTGTGTTACGTGGGTATACAACACTATAAAACATTGTGTAAACTAGTTATTTGCAGCAGACCAAATATTTATTTGTCTGTCATGTAAGCATTTGTCTGGTTTTTGTGCCACATTAGATAGAGGGATAAAGATTATTCATGATAGGAAAGAAACGCAAATAATTTTTACATTTGCATTTTGTAACTTGTAACACAATGCGACAAGGACTCAAGAGTGTTTCTGTGTCTTTTCTATGTGTTTTAAAGCTATTTTTCTCAGTACCATTTTCCCTGATTATAAAGCAGAATGGGCTGACTTCCCTGATTTCCAAGTTTCATAGCACTGCAGTGGTGCTACTCCTATCCAGCCGTCTATCATCAATTCAGATGCACTGGAAACTCTGATATTAAGTTAATGAGCAAAGTTAATGAACTGGTTTAATTTCAACTCCACATTCAATTGCTCAAATATATGTGCCTACATTATAAAAATCTACATGTAATGCAACCTCCCACTATAATCAGTGAAATCCATAAAGGCCGTATTGAGGTTTTCAGCACATCTGACATAAGAGGTGGTTCCTTGCTGATAGGTGATTAATATAATTTTAGACTTGCTCATAGGTGATTAATATAATTTAAAACTGCTGCCTCAGAGAAGCATAAGTCTCTCAAATGTTCTCACATACTTTGCCTGACTTGTGAAAGTTTCTAGCATACCTGAAAGAGACTCAAATGTCATATTTAGCCAAATGAATCTCCCTCAGGTGCCTACTCTACGATGAATCCAGCAGCTCTCCAGACAACATCTGACACAATGCAGTTGCTTAAATATCTATATTTGGTGCCATTTCAGACTGCCTAGAGTCAGTCTCCCATGTGGTCTCCAGACGCTTTTGTGGAAAATCACAGATCTCCCACTGGTCTCAAACCATATCCATCAGATGTGTACAGATATTTTAGCATCCTTGGGATGTAAATGGGACTTGATTCTTCTGTTCATGGAAGCATATTATGTCTGTTTTTGGCCAAGGCCTTGGCACAGTTATCCAGAATATTCTACTTGTCCTTTTCCTGTTACTTAGAAGTGTAGGTCCTGTCTCAAATCTCTCAGCCCTGTCATAGCTGGGATCTTAGCAACACTTGGATGTTATGGAAGACACCACCCTTTTATGTTCAGGCAATTAAGTTGAATACCTTGTTGAACAGTCTCTATAACTTGAGATTAGTCATAATTCACAGGTGCACTCTGATATTTACCTTGTTTTACATGCTTGAATATGCACCACAATCCTACCCAAAGACAGGTTCATATCAATTGTATGGTCCTAAGGGCTGCATAAACATCTGTAAATCTCCCAACATACAGCATCAATTATACCTTCTGTGTATACCTTTACTGAGAATTAGTCAAGGTGTTCTTGATAAAGAATACTTAATATTGTGTTGTATATCATGTTTGTAATGGTATTGCCAAGCAGTTCTTAGCTTTTTTCTATTATTAGCTGGTGGAGCAGAACAGGAAATTAATTATTAGAGTCCTTAGTGTCTTGTCGCCCTGCTTTTCAACGACTCATCTCAGTACAAATTATTTCCTACATTTTGCCTCGTGATTCTTCTGCTGTTCTGCTGTGTGTTCTGTTTTCACTTGGAAATTTGCAAGAAACACTGTCCCCAGTATAACAAGTAGTGTAGTAGGACTCAATGCTTACTCTGAAATGGTTTATTAAAAAAAAAGTAAGGAATTCAAATATTTACATAATGTGATTTGCATGAATTGTTGAACTTGTTGAACCTCTGGCTGCACCTGAAGAACAAGTTTTTTTAATGTGATATGATTACAAATTTTGAGCCAAACTATCTTCTCTGGTACATAGGATTAGGTCCTAAGGAAACCTGTGGGAATTATGCACATGTATCCAAGTGTAAAATCTAACTCCAGAATGTGGTAATTAGTTTCTCATTTTAACGACACGTTTGGAAATTTGATTCCATCATGGTAGTGGCTCTTAAATTTACTTTTCTCTTGCATCTCTTTTATAGAGTTTTTTCTATTTATGTTGCTATAGAAAAGATTCTGAAAACTGGTCAGTGATTCCTAAGAAAATTGAGTCTATGGATTTGGGTTGAGCAAGAAGAGTTTGCAGAACACAGATTACATCAATTAGGGAGTATCTGTAGGCAAAAAGAAAATTGTTCTATGAATATAAATTATTTCACTGGGCACCAGGCATAAAATAAGGCTTTATCTTTTTGCTGCTGGGTTGAAATCTCACTTTTTTTCCTACTCTTGTGGGGCATTATTTCTATTTTGTTCTCTGACTGGTCTCAACATTAAGTGCCTGAATTATTAAATGTGTAACTATACAACTGAGAGATCAGAAAGGGAATATTCTTTGGTACACTGGCAAATTCTTGTCTAAAAGCTTTGGATTATTCATGATATAAAATGATTTATTTTATTTTTTAAGGAGCACGCTTCTATTGCAGCACCCAGGAATATATTTTTTTGTGTGCTCCAGTACACCTATACTAAATCTATAAAGCAGTTAGAATGTACACACTCTGTAATTTGAACTCATATGTGTATGAACTCATGTTCCCTCTTGTGTTCACACATATGGACATGTACAAAGACTAAATATACACATAAGTATATAATACATGTATTATATATGTTATGTATTGAACTTATATGGGTGATTTGACCTACCTTACCTGCTTTGAACTGAAATTAAACATCTAATCTGAGAATCTAGGCATCTTTATAGTCAGTGGAAAAGTTATTTGCAGAAGATTTGTCCAAGACTGCCTGCAAAAATTATCCTTTTGATGTTTTTTATTCATGATAGAGGGAGCTTTCTTCATGCTTAAGACTTGCCATGCACCTAGATAAACTGAGAAGGATCCTGTTAAATATACTTGAAAAAAAAGATATTATTCTATTAATTTAATTTAAAAATTGGAAAACATCCAACTTCTATGAAATAATATTTTTCTTTACTAAGACCAATCTGGTCTTATATGAATTACTGTAGTTGTTTGATGCTCTGCTTGACTGTGCTTCTTATTTCTTCATAAAATGAAGGATTAGCAGATGTACTGGTGGGAACAACAGAAGCTGCCAGAATTTCTCTTCATTGGAGTATGAATTTTTTTTTCATTCTCTAGTTCAGTCACAGGTCAGATGTGCACCAGTTCTAGAGTTAAGAATAAAAAAATATCCTCATTCAACTGTGTTTTTTAAGAGATTGACACTGATATAGATAATTTGACCTCTTATAAATGTCTCTTAGAAATCAGGGTTGGCATAGGTGTCTCTAGACGCTTCTATGCTTGTGGAATAATATAAGCAAATTAATGTAAAGGAGAAGCCAGGCAATTCCCTCACCTTCCGAGACTAAAAGCAAAGACAAAACAATTCTTCCTTTGTTATGAAATCTCCTAGTTGAAGTATATCAAAGAGTTCTATTAGCATGCAGCACAGAGATTACTGAAGGAGTAAACTATTAAAATGTTTTTACTTGACATCAAAAATCATTCATTTAAGAGATGCAACATGTTATTTTTACCTTCTTAGTCCCCAGCTTTCAATGAACTACAGGGAATTTATTAATCTCTGATCAGTAATTATTTCAAAGGAGGAATAATATGTGTTGGGGATATACTGTATGGAATATCTAGTGAGATCCTCACTCTTTTCCATTGTGGGTACTTTAAAACATTTGTCCAAACAGACTGACTGAATGATTGCTCTTCATATAGTAGCAACAGAAAGAAAACAAAAAGAATTTTTATTTCTGGTTTGATTCCATACTTACATTAATAGAACAACAAATCACAGTCCATTTATTTGTTCCCATTTTTGCCAGAACTATTATTTAGTTGTTTTAAATTATCTGTATCCTTGTCCACTCTTCAAAGTAGAAGGATAATTTCTTATACTTTATGAATGCATAACCTTAAAAGAGCTGCTAACTTCTTTTGATATTTTATCTATCTTTACAATTCCCTTCATCAAACAAAGCTTGAGCCTTCAACTAATGGCTTCATTGCCTAAATTGTCTGTGAAAGAAAAATCTTTCTGGTGTACATCATGCAAAGGTACAGAGTTTTTTGCTTTTTTTTTTGGTTCTAACAAATATTTGATCTTGCAGTGTTTCTCATTTTCATTTGTGATGTGTCAGGTCCACCATCCTCTTAGTTCATCATCTTATTAGGCTCATTTTC
Source organism: Alethe castanea (assembly GCA_024734035.1). Lineage (NCBI taxonomy): Eukaryota > Metazoa > Chordata > Aves > Passeriformes > Muscicapidae > Alethe > Alethe castanea. The sequence goes on from JANRGV010000051.1 coordinate 65,555,285, forward strand.
AGGGAAACCATTGACAATTAACATAAAGAAAACAATCATTAGTGCTGCATACACATTATTCATCTAAAAACACACATACAGTCTTCAAATAAATTTTTTGTATGTGGCTGTATGTTAATATATTTGTATACATATTTGTAGTCATCTCACTGCTGCAAACATGACTGAAGTTATTTAGTTTTTTAGTTATTCAGTGCCTGTGCACACCAGGTATTGACTGAAGGAAGTTATCATGAAGCAGGTGGTTCTGTGAGGTCTTTTAACTGGGATGAATTCACTTCTCAAAAAATCTCAGCCTAGGGAGTGAAGTCCTAGGGAGTGAAGATGAACCTCCATGCAAACACTCTTGCACAAAGATGACTCTTGGTGACTGCCATCCAGATGGATACAGCTGGAGCAGATGATGGGGATTTGGACCAGATGATCTCCAGAGTTCCGTTCTAACCTCAACCATTCTCTGATTCTATGAAGTGATAGTTTACATTCTCCACTGAAAACTACCAGCTAGAATACTTTTTATCTAGAAAATAGAGGATATTGATTATTACCCATGTAATACCTTCAGACCTATAACAGAATTTTTAAGCAAAATGATATTATGTTGTAGGATTTAATTTTAATTATATTACATAATATTAGAATGTTTTTTAATCAATATTATATCATATGAAATTCTGTACTAAGTAATTCAGGGACAGATTTTAGCAAATCAAATTAAAAAATTGAGATTTTATCTATAATCTAGTAGAGGAGATTCCCAAAGGCTCCTGAAGGGAGCTAGGAGGCTCTTTGAAACCCTCATGAAGAGCAAGTCTTTATCAAATGCTGATTCTTTATTCATCCTAAATATCTCTGTGTTCCTAAACTCAGTTTAAGATATCAGTGTGAAAATTGCAATTGCCATAGTGAGTTACTACTAATACCTGTAGACTTAGATTCCTCTCTTTGAAACCAGCCAGTATTTAGCTGCAGCTCAGCAGAAAAATGACAGGAATATCATTGGAAAAACTATGAATCACTTAGTAGGAAAGAGAAAGAGGAAATAGGAACTTTAGAACCAATAGGTATCTTAGCAAAAGAGAAGATCTTAGTCTTTTAAATTAACTTTGAAGTTAATTATCTCTGCAGATCATCTGGCTGGCATAGCCAATGGTGTAGTCCTGACATTTTTTGGCCAGAGTTTCCACAATATAAAACTCTCCTTCAGGGATTTTTATTATCATTGCGATTCTTATTAGTAAGAGAATCTCCTGATCAGAATTCTTTGCCAGATATTGTACAAAGTATGAAGCACTTTACAGGCCATAAAATTATTTATATGAACTCTTTAAGAAAACTTATAAGCACTTTTTTCCTTTTTTTCTTTTCTTTCAGGTCTTTGTTTAGCATGACTGGAATGTTTTACTTAACTAAATCTCTCATTCCCTCAGAATTGAGGAAACGGATGAAATGTGGTCCAGAAATATGATTGAATATATTTTTTGTTCTTTTATGTGATGAATTAAGCTTGTGCAGTCTTTTACTTTGTCTTTCATTCTTGAAGTGTTTCAAGATAATATTTTTGCCAAGTTACCTGATAAGAACTTAGATTATTTAGTGGCTGAAGCAATTGATAAAAATGTGAATTATAGATATATGTGCCTCAAACTCCTTGCAGTTACAAAGGCAACAGTAATTTTAAAAAATCTGAATTGAAATACTTTTTTCTTGTTTGTCCTTGATTTGCCAGCACTTAAATGAAGGTGCAGTGGTCAGGGGTACAAGTAAAGGCCAGAGACTGACTGAACACTCTGGCAAGAGACTATGGAAAAGGAAATGCCAAAATAACGTCAGCACAGAAAAAAAGTGACAGGAGAATTGATATGTTTTCCTGAATTACTTGCAGGTTTAGTAGTGGGTTAGAAAATGTCAAAACACAGGAAGAAGAACCTGTATAAACAAGTGTGGAGTCAATTATCAAGACATGACAGAAGTCTCAGATGAAAGGACAAGTCCCAATAAGCCACCAACATTTAAACATTTACTTAAAATTTAAATATTCAAGAAGCTATTAAATTTAAATTTAATAGACTTGTACTCAGGAAGCTCCAGGAATCACAGAGGACATTTTCATAACCAGATTTAGCCATCTAGCAAGACAGTGTGGGACAGCAGCATAAAGACTTGACAGATGTGTTCTGTTTGTTACTACTGTGGATGTATTTTTCCTGTGGATAAATATACCTTGCATTCTAATAGTTCATTTCCAAACAGGAATAATAATATGTATTCAAAGGCCAGATGTTTCACAGGGAAAAAATCCCTAAAGCCCTCAAATTGTGAAAGCCACTGGAATGCAAAACAGCTGTAGATGGTATCTATCTTGGTTTAGATAGAGGTGGAGTATACAGTCACCTGATTTCTTTTTCAGCTATAGTCAACAGTCTATAGCCAATAGTCTTTTCTAAGACTGCTTCATTCTTTATATAAAAACTTCCACTACATTCCTCCTCCCTACTAAGATGGAATATCCCCAGGATGCTTGAAGGAAGACAGTGACAACTGCTTAAAAGTTCTTGAGGGATGCCCTTTAAACACTGCCAACAAATGAATTGTGATGCAGGAATAAGTATACAGGTAACTGAACTCTGAAAATGTTCTAAAATGCTAGTACTCTTTTATGGAAAGAGTGTGTAATAATTAAGAAGTCTAAACAGTAATAAGGGAATTAGATAACCTTTGACTTGATTTAGACTGAGAAGGATATTAACTCTTCATCTCCAAAATGCTGGAGAGTGTCCTGATTAACAGGTCATAAAGGTATAGCAGGTGACACCTTCTTGAAGCAGGATTACTTCGCTCCAGTAAATATACGTTGTTGTTTGGTAGCCTAGTGCTAAGAGGAGAGAATGTCCTTACTGATGTTTCTTTGTTCCTTGGTATTTTGGGCACTGGCTTATAACATGGAGAGTGTTTCTCTCTCTAGATGGAGTTCCAGACATATTCACCACACTGAAAAAAACCAGAAATTATAGTCCTCTCATGGCCTGCTGTTATGAGAATGAGAAAGAGATATCTACATTTAATATTTCAGCTCTCTGACAGAAGCAGAGGCTTAATTGAAGTGGAGGCAGCAGCATCACCTGGAAGTGCCTGTGTTCAGGCTAATGTCTAAGACATTTAAAAGAATTGGCATGGACTGCAGCACAGTAATTCTGATACTCCTTGTACCCACTGTCTTCATTGTTTCATCACAGTCCTCTTAAGAACACCAGTCTGAACATATGTTTCTTTGCTTAGGTCTCAGTTCTGGATTTTCAGCCTTTGATTGCAGCTTCCACAGAAACTTCTGTTATTTTTGTGTTTTGATTTAGTTCTTAAGGCTGCCAGGCTTTTCATGGTTAGAATGCAGTAGTATATGGTCAGCCTATATGAACAAATCTGATTTTATTCCATACTACCTAAATAGGCAATACAGGTGGGGCAATGTGAGCTCTTATTGCGTTATCTCTTTCCAATTCAAGCTTCTTCTAAAAATGAACTACTACCAGAACTTTACTATCTTCTCAGACAATGGCTTTGACAGGTTATGCAATCAGATTTTGACTTGGTTGTTTAACTAATCCATTAATTTTGATCTCTTTAGGGAATGCTATCAACAGAATGCACTCCTGGAGAAGCAGTTACTACAAGGAAGCCCAGCAAGTTTGACCTTCTGTCCCTTGCTAATTACAGTTTCATTTGTTTGAATATAGAATTTCTGTTGTATCCTAATAAAGGCGCACCTCTCAGTCTTACTACTTTTATGTTTAGGTTGAGTTTCATAACTAATTTATTTTTCAAAAGTACATTTCAGTGGGAAATATGTCTTGTGGGTTGGACAATATAAAGCATGCTGCTATTAATGCTTTTAATTTTGTATATTTTTGCAGTGTTAAGCCATGTGTTTTCAGCAGCATTTCATAAAGAGATGCAGAATTTGTGAGCTGTCATGTATTAACATATTTGAAAGGCAAAAAGACAATGCAATAACAAGGATCAACAAACTTGTCATCTATTAGAAGAGAAAACTTCTGGAAAATTTGTTTTCTTATTTCTGAATATAGCAAAATGAAACAAAACTTTTCAAATACAAACTGGACTCTATTTCCAGGAAATATGCATTTTTTTCTACTTCTTACAGAAAAATTGTTCTTTTGGGTGACAAGGACACCCTAAACCTTGAATCAAATTCAATATAAAACAAGAAAAATTAAACATCATGAAAATTTTGTGCCTACTTTAGAAATGCTGTCAATGTATAAATTAGACATTCAGAGTGTTTACTGAAATAAATAACAAATAACTTGACTTGGGTATGAGACAGGCCTTAACCTGCTTATAACCTGGTCAAAAAATAGATGCCTGTGATAAACTGCAGACAACCTTGGATTCATATTTCATTCAGCTGAGTGCAAAAAGAACATGATTTGCAAGAAAAATATATGGGAACAAAGTAACAATTGAGAGTGTGGAAGATAAGGAGACTTCCCATTTATGCAGACTTTTATTAACCACTTTTTCTCCCCCCTTTCTTTATTTTCCAGCCTCAAATAAGACTGAATTTTCCTGCCTACTGCTTCACCATGAATCCACTGATCAGTTTGTTCCTTAGCTGTACTACACATGGTTTACATCATTTATTATATTCTTGCTGATAAGAAATGTATATTACTTGACACCCAGAATTCATTGCTAAAGAGACATACCTAGATCTATTTTATCATAAGTAGGAGCACCATACTTTTATTAATAGTGCCATCTGAACTTTAACTTACTTGGCCAACCTCTGTGTAATAAAGGTCAGAATCAGGGCAGAAACTACAATGTAGTTTTGCAAATGCTGTTTATGAGGTTTCTGGCTCTGAGTTCTGTGCACTGCTGGAAGGTTCCCTCTCAGTTCTTCTGTTTGAGGGATCTTCAGGTGTGCCATGACAAATTTAGCAACTAAATATGAAGAGCATGCTAAATTCCTGCTTGAGAGATTACATTCTCCCATTAGTCCATTTTGCAGAAAATATCCAAAGCCAAGACAATGATTTAAAGAGCATACTGGGAACAGGCAGGCAATGAATTAGCACCTAATTTTTTGCCAGCCTGAAAATTTGTGTTTCTCAGCGTGCTAGAACATTACCAAGATACTGCAGGGATGTTAAATTGTATTAAATGTATAATAATTTCACGGAGAGATAAAGCTCATAGATCCTTTCACTACATTAGGGGATTCAAATAGCTTACTCTATTCCCATAATATCTGAGATTATCCTAACAGACTGTTACAACAGAAGTGCTTTTCAAAATGTGAGTTAGATTTCGGGGAAGGCTTTATAGCACAGCATGAATTTTTTTTTCCTGTGTGGTATTTTGTGCCTCTGAGCTTGTTGTGCACTAAAGAAAACTTGTTCTCTTATGGTAAGTCTGGCAACACTGAAACAATATAAAAAGAATATAAAGTGGAAGAGCTTAAACCGGGATCTTGGTAATGTATGACTTTTGTGTCATAGTAATTGCAATTTACACTATTTGCAGATTTTGAATGCATTTATTTAGAGATTATTTTTGATTGAAGGGTTGATACAGAGAATCCTGAAGAAAGTAACCTATTTCAGGGGTTTATTACATATAATTTTTTTCCAAGTTAAAAAAGGAACATATTTGATCATTGCTTCATCTATTTGAAACGTAGGTAAGTCAGTTTTCAAACAAAGTATATCTAAGCAGAGGTCATGCTTTTGCAAAGTCTGCTTCAGGCTCCTCTTTGCATCCAAACTACCAGCCTGGTATGTGATACTGGGGATTTGCTTGGTAAGTGTTTAACAATCATCAGCCATTATGTTTGCTTGGTGAACAGTGCATTTAGCTAAAACCCCACTGCTCAGTTTAACCCTTCTCTGGATCTTGGCTGGCCTAGGACTGGGTCTGTGTAAAAAGCCTGTTTTACGATTTAATTTGCAGATCCAAATCTTTAATTCAGCTTTTAAAAATAAATTTATTTATTTCATTACAGTAGATTAGAAGCTGTCAAAGGAACTACATTCATTTCTTTATTTACCATTTCTCCTTTTGATAGGGGATACTTTATTGAATAGAATGATGGTATCTATCATCACTGTTGCATGTTATTAACCTCAAAGCCTGAGGCAAAGTCAAAGAAAAAAAATGCACTAGCACATTTATCATTTGGAATTAAAAACAGGGAGGAAACTGTAAAACATTAAATTACCTATTCTTAGTCACACGACAGTCACAATCCTTGGTTATGCAAAATCTTGACCAGCTGATTTTTACAAGATACCTTTTCAAGCATTCCTAATCATAACACAAAGGTAACTTTAATAGTTTGAATTTTTATTATTGTCTGCATAGTAGATTTTATCTTCAAATCTGTTGTAGTAGGAAATTACATCTGAGAGACAGCTTGTAAGTGTTCTTCATTTTCTTTATAATAGCAAAAGAGAACACAAATTTTGTGGGGCTCCTGCAAAACACAAATGTAGGTCTTCCTAGAATTAGTTCCACACTATCAGCCTTTTTTTCAGACTTAAAAAAGACTTTAATGAATATTCTCAGTGTAGTTATGGAGCCAACAAGTTGGAAGCCTTTATAATTTCTTATATCCTGTTGCCAGACCCCCTTTTTTAAATGTCATATTTCTGCCAGGTGAACAAGACATTTGTCCATTGCCACGTTGATGGACCTTAAAATCAGTGCATTGTTACATTTCAGAAAAAAACGTAACATCACTGAAAGTCCCAAAGATCCCCTTAAGACTTAGACCTCAGTAATGTATTTTATGAGGTGCTAGACCAGATTTGCTCCACTAAAAAGTCATGTATCATATTTCAGACATAAATTGTCCTGTCCAACTGTTGAAAGGACCAATCTAACCGAGACTTAAGGAAACATTGGTTCACTAAAAGGCGGTTCAAGCTTTGGAAAAAGCTACTCAGGGAAGTCGTGAAATCACCTTCCCTAGAAGTGTAAAAAAGATAAGAATGCTTTTTTAATAAATCATTGATCTAAATGTAAATAAGAAGTTTTATCCATATGGCTTCAAATGTGCATGTTCCTTTCTTTGGAAGACTTCTGAGTCATGGCATCCATTGTTCTGCATTTAATACTTTTATTCAATCACTGTCATGAATGATCATAAACATAGCTTAAGGAGAATCATATTACTTTTAAAAGAAATCAGTTGTGAAAATAGAAGAAAATTTGTTAACAGAATAGCCTTCATGCACTTTACCATACATCTGAAAGTATAGACAAAGTAAATGCAGTTCAAACAGGAAGAAGCAACAGCACTAGATGAAGAATCTTTTCCATTTAAAAGGATAACCTCTCAAAATAAATAAAAAATAGAAGTCTTATTTTTTTAAAAAACTGATGAAAATGTCTACCTATAATGGAATTTTGAGGATAAGCTATAGTAATCTTGCAGCCTGCTTTATGATATTCTACTCAAAGTACTGGACTAGGACTTCATGCAAGATTTCCAACAGAAGTTTTCTAACCACAAAACTGTAGATTCAGATTTTTGTGTTATGTGACACAAGGGACTTTTTAAACTTGTGTATATAAGGGGAATAAAAATCAACAAAAGAAATCAAATGTTTGCATCTCAAGGAATGTATTTCAGAGGTAAGGTGTCTGAACTGAAACCACACCAAGTCAGTAAAAATAAAGCCCTATATGTACACTGGTGACATTCTAATCCATGGTTTATATTTGGATGGATACATCCTTTCTGCAACTTTCTTAGGCTTAAAAATATGTTTTTCTGAACCTCTCCACCACTGTACAGGAGGGAAGAGCAAAAAGGTGTTCCAAGATTAAAGCTTCTTGAATGACAAAACCTTTTGTTTTTCAAAGGAACATTTAACATTGTAATAAAAATAAAATAAAGTTTAATAAGTTAAGCTTAATAGAATAAAATAAAAATATAATTAAAGGAAAATTGATATTTAAAAAATGTGATTATGTAAAAATCAGAATTAAAAAAAACCCTAAACTCAAGTATGAGCAACATGTTTGTTTCTTGGAACTGAAAGAATTTGCCTGAAAATACCAGGTTTAAAGCCTCAATATCTAAGTAGATCTTGGGCAGGGTTAAATATATCCCCTTGCTTGGTTACAAGAAGAGCTGTAGAACGTCACTGACAAGAGTTCACATTTTCATGGGGATGGCTGGAGGTGACTGGCTCTGTGCTCCTGTTTCTTTTGCTGTCAATCTCAATCACATTTTTAGCACCTACACATGTGAACTTGGTGAACTTGGGCTCTCATACAAGGCTTTGCTTTTTCCTAGAAAAAAACCCCTTTTTTTACACTTAGAAAAAGTTACAGCAGAATGATTTTGTCTCTGCTCTTAAAATAAAATTCCAGTTTCCCACGCTTGCATTGGCCTGTGTCTGCACCTGATGGGGCTGTTATGGTTTTACAATTTTCTGGCCTTCATAGCTTGCCTTACAGAAGTTTAAGATATCAAATGTGCTTGGACTTGTCTCTGTTTTTTGAATATGCAGATGTCTTTTAGGTACCTGTGCCTACAATTTGTATCTGGCAAGAATTATTAGTGTAGGCATGTTGCAAACTCTGCCGCTGTTCTTAGAACTGATTAAGAAAACACATGTTGCTGGACAGCTGTTACCAGTATATCAGAAAAAAATAGCCTAAATATTAGTTGTAATTTCTTGGCAAGCATGAAAGGACTGAGGTGAAAAAAATGGGTAACTTGTTTTATGGTGATGTTGTACAGGAGATGATAGGCTTACTCAGACATTAAAACTTATTAAAGTGACTATTAAATTGCAAGGAATCTAGGCCATTTTACATCTAAATAAGAATATCTGGGAAAGAATCCCTTGAATTCCCTTGAGTGCAGTATATTGCGCCTTTAAACTTTTTAATTTGAACTTTTCTGCAGGTCTTCCTGTGACCAGCTAAAGAGATGAATTAAAGACATGTGAATTAATGAAATGGGCCCTGACAGGGTGGTTTGGTGCAGCCCTCTTTCGTACAGATTTGACAAGAAATTACCAAAATACATTTCAAACTCCTGCTGATTATAAACCAGTTATTAAGCACTAAGTTTCAAGATAGTGCCTGGTAGTTAGGGAGCCTTTTTGTGTGTTTCATTTTGCATATAAAGCTCACATTGTCTTCAGAATAGAGTATCAAAAAGAGGGTTTGTCTGATGACTCCTTGACATCTCTTGTTCCCTTCTGCCCTGTACCAGTTTCTGAGCTGTGCACATTTAATCGAGCACTGTTCTCTGAACAGCAATTAAAGCCCAATTTGACGTGTTGCTGAGCAAGATGATAAGAGCTCTGACTGTCAGCACGGTCAAAGATCAACCTATACCCAGTACAGAGCTTACTGCAGCTTCGTAATTTATTCTGCTGAAAGCTCTTCTGAGAACATGTCAGACTCTGCAGCTGTTGATGGGCCTCCCCAGTTGTAACTGTTGTGGAGGAAGGACAAAAATGCTGTTATATTATAGCTATTCCTGGATTCCTTAGTCCTACGTGGCAAAACAAGTGTTTCATTTTTAAATTTTTTTTTTTTTTAAAGGACTTAAACTGCTATAAGATATCATGTAAGCGTGTTGAAAAGTTTTGATGTGCAGTCAAGGAAATCAAAGAGACATCACTTCTGCTAAACCTGGAAGACTGCTTTCTCTCAATTGCATATAAGTAAAATAGGGTCTGAAAGACCATTTACATGTAAAAATTCAATTAGCCTGTGATACTTCTCTATGGCACTAAGAGAGAATAAGAAATAAAGCATCTGTGTGCAAAGAATGTCTACAGTATAATATGCAGTACATAACTGTGAATTCATTCCTAGCAAAATGTCTTGAGTCTAGAATTCTCCAAAAATAAAAGAGCTATAGAATCCATCACAGATGGAAAAACTATATTAAGTCATCAGTGGCGCATGCTGCAATTGCCCTTTGCTGCAGCTTTTCCAGAACTTTGCCCTAACACATTCCACTATCCTAGTCATTAAACTTTAGCCATTCTTCTCAAGACACAGCCCCAGAATATAAGATATTCACTCTAACCAAGAGCCAGTAACTTCCTACTAACGACCTGAACGCTTATTTTCATTGCCTTCCTGAGTTACTGAGCACTGAAAATTATCCACTGGTACAAATATGTCAAGCTTCCTTGGTTATATTTGAGTCATTTTCATCTTTGGTGGATGTCTGAAGTTCAGGCCATGCCTCCAGCTTTGCCTGTTTGTGTGTTATGTCTGAGGAGCATTGTGATACAACTCTGAGTAACAGCATCTGCACCAAAAGAAATACCAAACTAGAGAAACCAGAATGGTCACTCAAAGTTGGTGCAACTACCCAAAAATAAAGGCTCAGAATTTGGTTTTAGCTGAATCAAAGCTTCCAATAAACACTTATTTATTGTTCATTTTTTTGTTTGGTTTCTAGTCAAAACAGCAACAAAGCATCAAAACAGAATCTTACAAAGTAACCAGATTGATAATTTCTGCATTTAAGTATTTATAGCTGTTCATTTTGCAGTTTTTATTGGTTTCACCACTGATTTAAAGAAAAGTAAAATGATGTTATAGGTCAAGAGGTTATATGACTCGGAGAATATAATTTTCTTGTGAGAATTAAGTTTCAGTATTAACATTAAGATTTTGTTTTGTGCAAACTTTTTAATACAAATTAGTTCATGTTTTCCTTTTTACTCTTGCCTGTTAAAATATTAGTGCCAGCAGCAGCCGAGCATTGCAAAGTAAGTCTTTCCTTCCTTCCTTTTGGCCTGATGTAATTGATACTAGACAGTGCAGTGCCAAATAAATACAACTAGAGGAAGAAAGAATAAAATGAAGTAGATTTTGATTTTTTGGCTAAACTTTAGTGTCCTTTTACATATGCTGGAGAGATTAGTATGTACTACAAAGGAAAAAAAAAAAACTGTGGGCATTTTCATTGCAGTAAAAATAGGTACTATATACTAGGAGAAGAAGAAGTATTTCTGCCTGTCTTTTGCATCTGGTATATAAAAGAAGTTCAATAAAGAGACAACTGGAGCTTCCAGAAAAGCTAAAACTTCCAGAAAAACTAGCTTCCTGGTTTTAATATTAATTTGAAATAGAATGCTTGAATACAAAGGAGTGTATCCTTTCATATAGAAAATCTGAGATTTCTGGCATTTTTATGTATAACTGCTTAGAATAAAGCCTTAAAAATAGATTCAGAATCTTTCATAGTTTTGTTTGCTGTTATGCCTCATTTATAACTTTTTTTTACTTTCTTTTTTTTTTTTCTTTTTGGCATTGCCATTATGGCCATTTCAAAAAAGACCTATAATTTGTTCTTCAGTATCAACTTGTAAAAGTTTCAGGACAACTTTCCTGGAGTAGGGTTTTCACCCAGTATTCTGAGCCAGATTTTCTATTTCTGTGTGATTTGGTCAAATTAACCTATGTCCTTGCTCTCTCCCCCTTTTTGTCAATTATCTGGCACAGAATTCTATCACCCTCAAAGGCTGTGCTGCTTTTGTGCAGTGTTGAGTTTTGAAAAACCGTGTCAGTGTGGAAATTATTGTGCCTCATTACAATTAAACACTTTGGTCATAGAAATGTATTTTATAACATATTTTTAATGTTTTCAGGTATGCAAGTTATCTTACTGTGGCATTAGGATTCAAAGCTGTACTCAGAGAAAAAGCTTTATTTCTTCTACTGAAAAGTAGTTATGAGATTCATAAAGCTGTTATTCATGGTCAAACCCTGTGAAAACGGAGACAGAAGAGAAGAAACCTCTTTGTTGGGGCTATTCATCATGGGCTGGGGAATTTTCCCCCAAGCAGTTCTCTAATAATTTTGCTCAGATTGTGGGTATTTTTGTGTAACCAGGTTGCAGGCTACACAGTGAATCTCTAATCCCTGAAATAATGTGAGGTCAATCATATCCCTGCATATAAAGTAAGCATGAGACAGTGAAGAGCATTCTAAAAACAATTGTGGGCTGTTTTTAGTGATTAATATGGAGGAGATATAAAGAAATAATAGCCTATATCATGTTTTAAATATTGGTATGAATGGAAGATAGTGGGCTCGATGTGACACAGTATTTGAACATATGCATTTGGAGATGGGGACATATTTAATTCCTCACCAGAGATTAATTGCTCTGTCACAATTGTTCTGTAGATTAAAGACCTTTGTAAATTGCTCTGCAGCTAAATATATCCTTCAACTCTACTTTTTATGAAGTAAAGTTTTATAAAGAGTTTCAAAAGTGATAATAAACTCAATATGAAAGATGGGTTTTAGCCTGGCAGAAAACATGGAACGGATTTTATCTTAGTATGTAAATGATAGATAAGGAAAATTCAACAGTAGATTATATAAGCATTAAAATTGTAAAAAATTGGGATTTATCATAGTTTTAGTCAAGAAGAGAACCAAGTTGATTTTGTATATTGACAATTGAATTTTATTTTTTTTTAATTTAAAAAAATATTCTTAGAAAAAGTGATCACTGTGTAAATACTGCAGATTAGAGAACTGTCTCAAGTATTCATTATATCGGTCAAAATGGTATTCCTGCTTTTTTCAATATAATGTGAAAAATGATCCTGGTATTGGATCTTCAATATTATTACTGTAAAATATTCTTACTGGATAGTATTTTTTAAAATAATCCTAATAAGAAAGTGATAATGATTATCTTCATATTCTGCTATCATTTTTGTTACTATTTGACACATTCTTTCACCATGTCTAAAGCTACACAGAGAATTTAATAAAGATCTCATGTTCATTTCTGTTTTTCAGGATTAAATTAATAGAGGATGAAATTATGCCCCCTCTTCCTTTACTGTTTGGCATTTAGAAGATATCTGTCTACTGGACTCTTTTCTTAATACTTTGCAGTAAATTATGGTGAAATTCAGCAAGATTGACATTGGAAGAAAGCAGATTCAGCAAAATATATAATGGTTTCACATTAATCATTCCTTCAGACTCTTCACCCCTTAACAGTATCAAAAATTCTGCTGTTCTATTATAATTTTATATTTTATACATGAAGCTGAACACATACCTGATGTATTTTCCGTCTTGAACTTTTATAGAAAAAGTTCTGTAATCTACCTCTTTCAGTGACTGGATATGAGCGAGCAGTCTAACGAGAGACACAATTTTTGTTTCTAATTATCTGGCCTCTGCTGACATGTGGCAATACTTTCATTTTCATGTTTTCATTTTTGAACATCAGATTTTGTGTGGCAGGCACCATGAAGTCAGAAGGATGTATGAGGTTTGTTTTTGGGATCTTTTATTTTTTTGGTTAGGCTTCAGTTTTTCATGTGAAATATTGGACCACCAAAAGGAAACACCTGCCTTTGTCTTTAGCACTCACACTTCTTCAGCTCTCCAACATTGTTCCACCATTTCCCACATTTCCAGCTTGCAGAACAACCAGCTGCGCTCCAAGGTCAAGACTTTGCTTGGACTCAGCACACAACTGGTTGTTTAAAATAATTAAGACATGGATGGGCAGGCACGCCAACATCTAACATCACATAAAAGGAAAATGACAGCATGTGTGAAAATATCACTTCAACAGGATGAAGAAAGAGCTGTAAGCAGATATATTCAATTTTAAATGCACCATTTATAGACATGCAAACAAGAACTACCTGAGTTATTCTCACAGTTAAATGATACAGAATAAATAATTTTCAGCTGGTCAAAATTTCTCTGGAAAGTTATTGCTGTAGATAAGACAATAACTCTATTATATGTGTTTCCATGAGCACTTTACAAAGGGAAGATATTTTTTCTGCATGTAAAAGAAACTTGTCGTTGCATGCAATAATCTACATTAGGTAAAGAGGTGTCAAAAATTACACAGAAATAATAGAGAACAAATGTTGATATAATGTCAGAGAAAGAAAAACAAACTCAACAACTGATTTAAAGTAAATATCCACCTTAGAGTTTTGTATTGCTGCCCAATTTTCTGAATGCCAGAAACCCAAAATCAACAAGAAAAGCAAAATCCCTTGAAAGTTTCCTGGTGATCCTGCCACAATCACACAACCTGCTCGGGCAGGTTTGCTCTTTCTGTTTTCCTTTTTTTGATGCTTTGATGTGAAAAACTTTCTTGAACATTGGAGAATGAAAGGACTTTGTGCAGATTCCTGTATTACAGGTTTACTCTTATGCAGAATAATTCTGTTTTTTGCAAAGTTTCACTATAATAAGTCAATCAGTCAGCCAATTAATTTTATTAATTTAGGTTTTAGTCAACATATTTTCCATAGTGAAAAATATGGGTAAAATATTCTATGTAATAGTTAGTTGACCTCTGGTTTAGAATTATGCTACATATAGCACATAGGTTTTATGTACTTTTTCGTCACACTGCTTCTGTTACTCTCTACAGCTGTCTACACTGGCTTATGTTAAAAGTTCTTTAAAGCATTTTTATTATGAGCATTCAAGTTTCTTTACTCAGAGAAAGGTGAGAAATTCCAATGAACTTATCAGTATGTAAGACCATACACTTACATATATCTATATAAATATATATAATGTTTTCGATTTGAATTATTTCCTTCTGTCTTAAATATAAAAAAGCCTGATTTATGCTATTTGCAGTTATTCTGCTGGACCTGCAACTTTCAATGTTAACTCATAAATTAAAAGATTGACATAGCTGTGTCATTTTTAATAAAGGTCTGTTTATCTGTTTATCAGAGGAAAACTATGAACAGAAGTTTGTGCAAACATTTTGTCCCACAAGATGTTCAATATGTTGCTACTGTTAGGTTGCTTACACCTATAATTTTCTACTGGGTTATGTTTCCCCATTATTCTTTGTGACTTCTTTTAAAAATCTCTTCACCATTAGACTACACTGGATGTAGAAAAAGAATGAAAATATCAGCAATAAAATATTTTATATAAAATTCTAACTCCTGAGAGTAGTGCTAGCAGCCTCCACAATACATTATAGTGGTATTTTCAAAATCAGCTAGGGATCATGTCAGAGACTTTATTTTAGTGTCTATATTAGAAGGCCAGCCTGCACTAGCCCTCTGTAGACACTTTGGATACTGAAGAGGAGGACAACATGTGACCAAACAAGATATCTACAGTGGTGCCTTGATCACTTGATCAGTGCAGGAGAATCTCACTTGTGTATTTCTCTTGCTGTCCTTAAAGCTTAATGTGAGCTCTACTCTGACTAGCCCATGGGTGGTTTAAGTCAGATGAAACTAACCCTACTTCTAGTAACATCCAAAATGTTGCTTTCCTCACAGACCTCAGAATTTGGTATTCTTGGTTCCTCCATCACTCTGTGTGTACAGGAAGTAGTGGACCCTCCATTAAGTTATTCTTGTAGTTAGCTACTGCAGTAACTTTTACAAGCAAGAGAAGCAGGTGTATTTTCCTTTCTGAAATAGGAGAGGAGAAATATTCCTCCATTTGTTTCTCCCTGGTGAACACCTAAGGCAGAAAAGTTTATTGTGAAAGTTTTTTTCTTTCAGAAAAAAACTCCCTCATCTAATTCCTCATGCTTAAAAGGAGTAATATAGAGTCAACACAAGGAAGGGTTTTAAGGCTGTGGAAGCCAAATTTCATGGTATTCTTTTATACTAACTCAGACATGATGTCTGGGAGAGATTTCTGATGCACATCTACTTAATGTTTTCAACTAGTTATTTTAGACCAAAGTACATTGTGAAACCCATCCCAAAAGATAACCTTTCCCTACTTGGGAGAAGCACTTAGGATGATGCATTTGGCTGTGAGATCTTGTGCCTTATGTTTCTGTTGGATATATCTTCTTGGTTCCAGCCACAGGAAAGGTACCCAAAACCCAGCAAGAACATGTGTCTAAATGAAGATCTGATGTCACACTGGATGCCCGGGAAGAAGCAGAAAACCTAACCGGTGAATTGCTAAGTTCTAGGCTATCATGATCTGAATCATTATAAAAAAACATAGAATGGTTTGGGTTGGAAGAGACCTTAGAGATCATCTTGTTCCAACCCCTGCTTTTACTAGACAGTCTTTTCAAAGCCTCATCCAGCCCTTGAACACTGCCAGGCATGGGGCATCCACAGGTCTCTGGGCAACCTGTTCCAGTGCCTCACCACCCTCACAGTAAAGAATTTCTTCCTAATATCTCATCTAAATCTATGCCCTTTCTGTTTAAGGCCATTACCTTGTGTACTAGCACTATGTGTCCTTGTCAGATGTCTCTCTTCCTGTAGGCCCCCTTTAGGTACTTTCTTCTTCAAGTTCTTTCTTCCCCCAACAATATTGTTGCCAGAGCATCAGGGTGGTTGAAGCACACCTAAAATTTCTTAGGCAGAGTAGGAATTAGCATATCCTCATGACAATATGCCATGTACAGTAAATAATTTAACTGCAACATAGCTCAGGGATATGTATTCAAAGGAAGTTTGAAATATTTGGCAGTCAGTGAATTTCTTTTTACAGGGATGGAAAAGGTTATTAGCTCATCTCTAATATAAATACTTGCAGCTGGTAGCAGAGCTCTATTATGGTAGTGTGCTAGTTAATGTCATTCAGGTAAATAAGGAAATTTCAGACCAAATATTTATGTCAGAAATTATGGTACCATTTATATCCCTACTTCTAGTACACTGGAAACAATAATAAAAACAGGACTCGATAGGTTTCAGTAGGCAAAGCTAGAAACAGGAAAGAGGGATTTTCATAAGAGGCCCTAATTTCCTTGAGGGAACCATTTTTTCCCCATCTTTTCACTGGTATAATTTTAGTAGCAGTACAACCTGTAGACTTGCAGAAAGCTTGATTCTGCAGCCAAAGGCTGCCCCACCTCATTTTGCAGTAACCACTACCTTATGCCAGGTGAGCTGCTCCATTCACTGCTGTCTCCTTTAAAGGTAGTCACAGAGACCTTTAAACACAACTGCTATTGCCTAATTTTCAGAAAGCTTCTGATTTCAGTATCCACTTCTTTGGTCATCTCCAATGAGTAGCTGCAACAATGAAGTTAATGGAACTGATTTAATTAGATACTGGCACAAATGAAAGTGCTTCTTTTATACATAAAAAGGGAAATAAATTGGTATTCTGCACATTAAGATATTTACTGTAAGTGAGGAGAAAATTGCCTGTCCTTTTTCAATACTCTGTATGATAATGAAAATATTTTGTATTTCTGATGTGGATGAAAAATATTTTGAAGTTGGTCCCTTTACATATGCTGCAATTAAGTTCAAAAGGAGCTATAATTCAGATTCACACATTTGAAAACATCTAGCAAAAATGGGTGATTTCATTAGTTCAGAGAAGATGTGCATGGTGAAGTGTCAGTTTAAAGTTAATTTCATATTAATTTGTGTACACATAAGAGAAGTTCGAAGAAGATTTTATATACAAGGTAAAGCATCGATTTAAAATTACTTTTGTACTTGAAGACATCTGCTGCTGATTTTTGAAGTAGAAACTATTCTCAAAATAGCTTCAATTCCTTATCAAGAAAGGATATTAGTAGCCTTCAATTTTAGCAAGTCTTTCCTCTCTCTTCCCCAGGTTTCCTTTATCATCTAACATTTGACCCATACTTATCAATATGTATTGTAAACTTTTAAAGCTTGTCAACAGAGAAAATACAGTTCTAATGTAGGTAGAGATAAATATAACCTCACCACTTGTTTCCCATGATCCACCCATGAGCAACTTGTTTGAGGTTTGTGGTTTCTTCCTCAGAGAAAGCTCCCTTATTGTCTTCAAAGAATGATTGATTCAGTGAGCTGAACTAAGGACAAGAAGTCACGGGAGAGGTCTCTGCCCCAGTATCATGGCCTGGAAGAATGATGATAGGTTATCATTTCCCTTTTGTTGCAATGAATTCAGTTCATGGATATGCTACGGATAAACATCTAACAGGAACCAATCCCTTTCAGAATTGCTCTCAGACCTGGCAGGCAGAGCAGTCCTTGATATTGTTGTGAACCATACAACAGAAAGTCTGAGGTGTATTTTAGTATCTTAGGTAATATTTGAAGAATATGTTGAAATGTCCTTTAATTAGGGAGTTGTAGAACAGATGAACATTTTAGTTTTGATTTAGGCTTTGATTAGTGAGCATTAATTGCCAGGAAAACATTCTATTTAGGGGGGATTGAATAAATATAAACCACAATTCCTTTATCGCTTTTCTTTTGGTTCTCAGAAAGTATTGCTCTCTGCTCTGAAAAAAATCAGTCAAGCTTAGTGATTACTACAATATCTATATAAATGCACAAAAATGTATTAACATTGTTATGATTAAATTATAATTTCTGATTATCTGATCAGACAGACTTTACCCTCCATGTCCCTTTTTCTGCTTATTTTGTTTTTGCTATTCGTAACTAGAAAACTTATACTTCATTCTGTTTCCCCGACAGTAAGCTGCTCAGAACTGACTTTCAGTTCAGTGCAGATCTGTTTTAAACCCATGATGAAATAGTGCTTTCTCAAATGTAGTTTGACATCTACATGAAGGCTGGTGGCTGAGCTACAAATGAAAAAAAGTACATGACTTAATGCAGCCTCCTGATCTTTGCCTTTACAATGCCCTTTTGTTCTATAAGTTTCCATGTGGGAAGATTAGGGAAGGTCAGTAAACAAAAATGTCTTTGCATGTCTTAAGAGATCTAAGTGCTCTGCCTGTAGAGTCAGCAACTTCCCATTGAGTTTCAAATAATCTGAAAGAGATGAGTTCCTTTCACAGCATGAAAATTCTGGCTGGGGCAATGGGTATTGTCTTCTGATTCCTTACAATCTCAGGCTCACAGTAATGTGACTGGGCCACCTGGCTAGTGGGTGTTTTTGCCACTTTTGCTTCATCAACACCAATCACTTGTACTATCTCTGGTCATTCCAGGTAATGCATTTCCTTAATAATACATATTTCCTTCAAGACTTCTAAAACAAAGCAAATGCTCTGTAACAGATTCAACGGCAGAAGAACTGTAGAACTGTGGAGAAACAAAGAAGAATTTGAAGGGTTGTGGAAGAGACTTAAGCTGTCAGGGATGCTATCCACAGACTATAATCTGGCTTTCTGGCTTTAAATTTTAAGGAGGACAGAGGTTCAGGAAGAACATGCCATGGTTACATGGCTCACCCATTCTGTTCTTAGGACATTATGTTATGAAGGAGCTTCTGAAACATGAAACTTTGTGCAGAAGTAAATTTATGTCCAATGCTGCAGTTTAGCCTTTGGCTGCTGTGAGAATTTCAGGATCAGGCCTTGAAAAGACAATTTGGCTTATCATAGATTGATAAAAGTGAATGGTTAATTTGCTACCTGTACAGTCCCACACTATCCACACTACTAACACAAGCAACTCTAAATAAAACAGAAGTCCAAAACCCACAAGCTTTTAAGGTCACTGAGATGAGCTGTAAGATACACAGTGATGTTCAGTTCATAACACAGAAGCTTTGCAAGGAATTTGGATCCTAATAACTGAGCTATTGATGTGACTGTTTATTCCAACCATTTACAAACATAGGGGATTATGCAATGCTCTGACATGATTTCTGCTAGCAGCTGGAAACCTCTGCTGAACATCTGCGTGAAGTGCTGTTCATCTGCCAAAACTAGCTGAGTAAATTGAAATGAACTTCCAATTTTTATTTCTTTATCAAAACTTGTGTCTTCTTCCAAGACAAAACACTTTTGTGGAAACTCTTTCAACAATTCTTTGTGTTAATTCTATAGCCTTTTTGTCTCATAAAAATGTAGAACACTGGAACACGTGTTACTGTGTCACAAGATTCATGAAATCCATTTGCACTAGCTGTTATTTATATGTTGGCAGCTTGCTTTGAAATGTTTGTTTGCTCTTCTTGGAAGCATGGACAATTTTAACCAGCAGCCTCAGTACTGAAAAGGCAGAAAAATGGTGTGGGGACTAGTGTATAATTTTAACTTTCATTTATTATGAAGGTGAAATGGGAAAGAAGTAGGAAACATGTTTATCCCTTTCATTATATCTACAAGTCTAAGCAGAAAAAAAAGGCAACTAAATGAAGGAACGATTTCCTTTCCTGTAATGTGAATTTGCTCTGACTAGATGTACTTTTAGATGATGTCTATTGATCTTGACCTGTATCCTGAACACAATATGAAATAGCATGAGAGGAAATTTAATTTTCCAGATGGAGAACGAAGACCTCTGGTTCTGAACTAATTTTAACTATGTGCTTAGCTCTTTGCTTTGGGCTTATTTTTTAAAATTTACTTCAAAATAGGTTAAAAGAGTTGAACTCTGGAACTGTCTGTTTCTGCTCACTGACTTGAGCAGCTTGGACTGGCTACTTTGGATTTGCACATGTTCCTTTCATGCATATTCCTGAACTTGTAGCATCATCTTCCAATGTTTAATCTCTTTATATTTTAGTTAAATTGTAAAATAGTGATTATTAGGCTATAAGTGCATTTTTGTGTGTGACATTGTATGTCAAAAAGTTAAACAAATTCGTTCGAGGGGTAGCAAATCCCACAAGAAATCCTTACTACTCAGATTTGTAGACTGCAGTGGGCAAAAGACTCAGGTCTTTACAGTACCTGCTTACTTTCTTTTGAAGAAAATAATAATAAAGAAAACATCTCTAAGGCTTTCTATGTGGGAATGATTAATTTTCCTATAACTAAATAAGGTAGAATTGTCTATTTTTTAACTTCTAAATGCTTTTATTTGAGGATTCAGTGAAATCTGTTCTTTGGAATTGATTCTATCCTCATTTATCCTACCATTAACAGAGAAGCTAGAGAAATTAAACTATGAGAAATGGATATAAGTGATAGCAGAACTGGGATTGATACTAGGTCTGTGGTTCTGTGATTTGGAATACACCTCTCCCTCCACTGGTGACAAATGACGCTTTTGGTCACAGGAAAAGAGACATATCTGGTATATCAGAAGAGAACTCCATTCTTAAGTGATAAGAATGTCCAGCTTTGTGAAATAATTTTTATATATATCCTGACCCAATTGCTTTTTAAAGTAAGCCCTTAATTTATAGGTCTTGTAAAGTCTACTCCATCTCCCAAATAAGCCATTACGTCATCAGGATCCATAATTTATTAAAGTGTGTTTTGTGGACAGGGAGTTCATCCGTGAGGATATTGTGTTTCCCAAGGAAGTTAGGAAGAAATTTGCCAAAAAGGAACTAAGGTTAAAAATTTAACCGATCCGTCTGTTTCTCTTGAGTTCCTCTAATAGATATTTCTAAACAGATGTGAGATGGAAATAGAAACAAAATTTCCAGTGAATTTCTCAAGTGAAGGGTACCAATAGTACTACCAGGACCAGTAGTGAGCTGCGTCTCTAAAATGAAAACCACTTCAACTAGAATGAAAAAAGCCCCAAATCCTTGTACCTTGTAGGCTAATGCACTAAAGTTCAACAGCCATATGCACAAGAGAATTCAGCCCTTACAACTATTTCATGTTGAAGATTCTCAATTTCCACACCTCAGCAGTTACCTCATTCTCCTGTTACACACAAGCCATTCTGAACTTGCTGGAGTGTTATTTTGGGAATGCTAGGCATCTCCCAGGGCATAACCAGAGTATGTCCTACAGCTGTCCTTGATAGGTAGGTCTCTCCTACTAGCTGTTCATATTATATGCCATGCTTAGTACAAAAACTGGTTTGTACAAAGGCATTCAGTCTTCATTCTCTTCTTTACTCAATAACAGACTCATTGTAGTGTTTACCTGAGCTGTTAGAGATGCTATTCCTTACAGCTTCTGCATGAGTCAATCTGGACACAGCATCTCTAACATTTGGAATAAAAAAGGCTTTTGAGTGTTGCTGGGTGGGGAAGGAACAGGGTCTCTAGCTCTTCTGCTGGGTCTGTTTTTCTCCACATGGCAGTATTAAACATATATTGGGCCAAAGAAGCACTGGGAACTACTTTGGAACCTAATGACAGGGGAACTCAGCTGGCAGTGGGAGGGCCTGTTTAAGAGTGTCTAGTCCAGCAAGACAGTTTTTACTGAGTGGATTATGTTCAACTGAGATGAACTTGAGCTCTGGGTCTCTGACAACAACAGGGTCAGATCTTCTGTGTGAGACATCAGAGCTGGCAGGAAGCACAAAAGTTTCATTTTTATTTCTTCACGTATCACATTCTTCACACGTATCTAGTGAACATTAGGTTTTTGGGAGAATTGGAGAATGTATCATGATTTTTTTCTACAATTTTGAATAGGTTTATTAGAGAGGGCCATATCAGGCATGTACTTTGGAAGGACTTCACAACACAAAATCCCAAGCTCAAGAAACTGTTTAACTTAATAAGAATCTGTTTTGTAGAATCTGTCTTGTCTTTCATCCCAGTATTCATTATTAGCCAATATGATAGCTTAGATTACTGTCTTCTCTGGGAAATAACCTTGTGTTGCAATCCAGGCAAATGTTAGGGCTCTGGGTCATGGTAAGCAGTGAGATGCCTGGAATATGGGGGCTGCAGTCCTTTTGGGGCATGGCTCCTGAGTGATTAAAATCTGGGAAATGCTGTAGTCCCGTTTCTCAGGACTACTTTCAGAGAGGTTTTGAGCACACACTTTCAGGGCACCATGCTATGACCTCAAAGTGCTGTCTAGCTTGATTAGACGTAGATACCCTGCAATCTTGCAGACAGTAGTTGCTAGTCATTGAAAAACCACTGGTTAATTATTGCAACCACTAACTGGACTATAATAATTACATACTTAATGAGGCCTTAAATCCCCTATTGTATTACAACTGGGCTGTTTTAATAGGAAATGGATAATGTCTCCAACTGCCTCCAAACAGCTGATTATAGGATGTAATTTTGCAATTAGCTTAAGTGACACATGTCCCCATGGCAGCTATGATGACTAGCACTGCCTTTCCCTTAATGCTAGCCACATATTGTCACTCTTCTGTGCCAGAAACTGTGTGACTTCATGGACAGTTTGATAGCTCCCTGATTTGACCCTGGGTTAGATTTCAACCAGACAAACTTCCTTATCCAGCTGCCAAAATCTTATTTAATCATTTGGGCAGTATGGTGGAAGGGGATGGGATGCATGTCTGGAGTGACAAGGTATGCAAAGGCTGATTTCCCACCAGACATATTCCCTTATGTAAAAGCTTTTGCTTCTGCAGTGAGGATAAAATCATGAAACAGCCTACTGCAGGCACTCTCAAGGTCAAACACTGACTCAGCAGAAATCCCATGTGTGACACCCAAAATCTGTATTTCTTGAGATGAGAATACTACATGAAGAACACATCAAAGAATCTTAACCATTTCTCAAAGTATTTGATATGATGGCCCTTGGAATAAAATAAAAATCACTTTTGGTTATCTTTCAACCTCAGTAAACTCAAACAAAAAGGCAGAATATCAAATACATTTTATCTTGTATACACAGTGGAACATGCCAGCTAATAATGAGAAACAGATCATGACCCTAGAGTAACACACCTCATTTAGAGATAATGGAATACAATCAAATATAAACAATTTGAAACTCAAGTGCAATGCAGACTTTGCCTGTGATGCTTAAGAGCAGATTAGATTTATAAGGCCATTTGGAGCAACCTTTGCTGCATATAATTTTGAATAGCTCAGCAGCATTAGAAATGCTTGATAGTGTAAGTACTAAAATATTATTGCTTCTTGTAACCAAACACCTTCTCTGAATTTTATAGCAACTTCCTAGTTATCCAAATATTTATTGAAGATTGGATTTGACAACCATTCAGCATGAAGTTGCTAAGATAAGGTTAGTTCAAGAAATTATGAATTAAGATTCGTTGCCCATCTTTCTTACTATGGCTACAGTGCTGTGCATTGATTACTTGAAATTGATTCATTTTAGGATCATAGGATGAAAGACACACCAAATCTGTGGCGATTGTGTTGTAAGTAAAATCAGCGTCATTCTTTGGCATAGAGTTTTGAATGGCAGAATGGTGGTAAGTGTGGGAAGTTTTGAAAAGTGAACTGTACTACTGGTGTACTTTTGCAGCACTGCAACCAGATTAGCTTGGAAATTGTTTTGAAAATAATGTAATGATAAGCACTGTTTGGAAAATAAATTCTCTATTCTTTGAGTGCCTTGTTTTTACCACGTTGACATATTTTCTACATGCTTTTCATCCTAACTTTTGTGGTCCCTTGAGTGGTTCAATCTTGCTTTGGTTGCTAATGATTCAGGAGGGGAGTGGAATCTATTTGCAGTTTATCAAAAACTAAATTAACTGATTATTGAAAAATCAGGTATTTGGACTGCAGATTCTTCGTCACCTATGAGTGTCAGTTCTATGACCATGTATTTCTCCAGTGCACTCTAAACTCCAGTCTTCATATCAATATATTAATATATTAATAGCAATGGCAGAAGTCATGTTTTTGTCACAGGCTACTACTGTTCTTCCTGTCTGTCCCCAGGTACAATTGACTCTGCAGCAGCAGTACCAAAGCAAAATTCAGAATTCTCTAAGAGTGTACAAGTCTCCTCACTGTATATAGAGAGAACTGTATTGCTAGGAAGAGAATAAGTTGAGTAAAATAATGTTTCCACTAATATACAAGTATCTAAATGATATAAAAATAGTAGAGACAGAAGTCTAGGTAAGAAATGTAGGTGGAAAATGAATAGTTTTACACATTTTCAAAAAATGTGAACATTGTCAAAATATTGATGGTAATTACAGACTGATTCTAATGATCGATAATCAAGAAAAGGGAAATGGAAAAGAAAAAGGAAGGACAATTTCTCAACAACTGTGGAAAAACTTCTAACCACCTAGCAGCCAGTGGCCTTTTGAGTACCTGCTGAATGTAGTGATACACATAAGCTATAATATATACATATTATGTATATATATCAATCTATAGCTTGGGTCACATGGAAAAAGTGTGCATCTATTTTCCTGTGTTTATGTGTGTAGGAAAAAGGAAGGCAAAAGAGAAAGAGAAATGAGGAGAATTCTTTCGTAAACTTATTAATTTGCCCTTCAAAACAAAGGGTTAACTATCTTTTAAATGTTTTAGGTACTTCTTATGAATAGGCATTATCTAGCCTCTCAGTTTCTCTAGGGCCATCCAGTTTATTCTATTTTTACTGGTATGTTAGGTCATAACAAAAACAGTCTAACAAATGAGAATACTCTTGCAGTACCAGTTGAATCCCTTGACAAAAATTTCTTTTGGCATGGTGGTTCTAACTGGCATATAAATGGAAAGCAGGCATGGCCCTGAGCTTACATTGTACAAGTGTAGTGAAACCCACCCAAATAAGTTGACATGGTGCAAAGAAAAATTAAGTGATGAAAACACACTTAAAAGATGTTTTAAGAACACTGATATTATTGTACAAAATTTGCAATACTTAATAAACTTGTTCACATGCTCTGCTTCTGGAGAATTTGGCTTTCAGAGGATTCTGAGTTGCTTCAAGGGGAAGAGAGCCTGAGTTCCTGTATAGGACCAGTGCTTGGGTCTGTGTGGTAACACCGTCAACATATGAAGCAAGATCAATTAATGACTTCTGCTAAGAAGTGGAGACCAAGGCACTCCCTGCTTGTTTAAAGAAAAACATCTGGAAGTCTGCAATAAGAAAGGAACTAGACACTATTTGCTCTGAGGGCTGTCAGGCACTCTTCCTGTCTTTCCCTTCCCTTACGTTGTTTTTGTCTGAGTTGCCAACTGGATGAGCAGGGTAATTAGGAGTGACACGCAGCCTGTGAATGTAGCCAAGTCCTGAAATCTGCTGCTGTTTGTGTCATGGAGAGAGGATCCAGTCAGACAAGGAAAGTTATTACCTGCACTTAATATCTGATCAGTCATTTGAAGTATAAACATGACTGAAGGAATAACAACTGCCAGAAATAAATGTACCAGAAGAGAATGGCCCTGCTTCTGGTTTGGTAACCAGCTACTATTCTTAGAAGCCTTAAAGATTAAAAAGATCCTAATAGTACATTTATAATAATTAACTTGGGTGTGCATGAGGTTTGAAAATCCTCTATAAACATTGAAAGTAATGTAAATTGTCAGGATTACTAACACCTGTAATTTTGCGAGTTTATTCAGCTACAAGTTCTATCCAGTTCCTTGTCAATGGCTTGCTCTTTGATATATCACTTAGTCATTTATATCATCCACAACTTCTGCCATTCTCTGCTGAAGAATAAAGGTATGATTTACATGAAATCCCTTGGCAAGGCACCCAGAAAAATCCTAATTCAGGTCTTAATGAAAACTAACAAAAACTAGCTAAAAGGGTGGAATTTGTTTCATTGGCATGGGATGTTCAACCATGAACTAGTTACCATGAACTTTTTGTTTTATTTTTTTTCAGTAGATGTGGGGAATGAGTACTTTTAAGGTGATTTGTCTGATCTTAGATGTTTGTTTTAGAATACAATTAATTGCTCTCATTAGGTTTCTTTCTAATGAATTGTAAGAGTTCAGTCTAACTATGAGGTATTTTGAGCTGCTTAAGAACCTGACTCAAATCAGTCTTGTCAGAAAAGGGAACTAGGAATCAACTTTCCCCATTCTCAAATCCCACTTAAAATCCCTTTAAAAGTTATAGAATCACAATAATAGAGTTCACCATTTCAGTGGAAGAGCAATATCGGAAAATTCCATTATTCTCTTGCTGTGTAATCTCTATCTTGAACTGATTAAACTTCTTCTTAAACAAAGATGAAAGGGAAGAATGAGAAGATTCCCATACAAGGGAATCTCAGGAGACTTAATAAGAACAACTGCAAGGTGCTGCAACCCCTGTAATCAACACAGGCTGGGGGTTGAACAGATGGAGAGCAGCCCTGCCAAACAGGACTTAATTCTGGTGGGTGAAAGGCTGGATGTGAGTCCAATCTTAATCAGTTCTGAATGTGTCTTAAAGATCCCTGGAGAGACAGTATTCTCAGTTTATTTCCTGCTCATTGGCACAAAGTTTGGAGACAAAATATGATCCTCTATTAACCCTGAGGAAAGACTTTTAGTCTCAAGTCGAGCTAAAGAGCTGGCAGTGTGCTTTGAAGAGACAAGACACTATTTTAACAGCTGACCTTAGGAATCAATAACAAGAATCAATAATGCTGATACTTGATTTTTTTTCTCTCTCTCTATTTTCACTGAAGCCCAAGATTATATATTGTCAGGGGCTGAGTAGAAGGAAAAAATTCTACCGCAAAAAAGGGACTCCTTCATAAACAGAGATTGGTTCAGTCAATGTGCAATTTTTTTCCCTAGTAAAATCTAAATTCCTTGTGAAACTTTGAGCATTCTTTATAGAAAAATCATATAAATTTTATTTAGTTGTGATTATATAAAAGGATCTGGTGGCTTTAATGTAAGTAAGGAAAGTCAATATTTGGGGACTTGCCAGAAGTACTATTCAAAAAAAGGACTATTCTTTAATAAAGTACCATGAACAGGAGTGTCCAATTAATCCACAGAAGCAATGTTAACAACATAATTGAGTGCAATAAGACACAATATCTGGCAACACACAGGTACATGGCAGCTGCACAGTTGTTTTAAGCTTTCCTAGCTCACTTTGCTGCTGATGCCACTCATCTGCTGGTAGAACTAGTGTGTGGCGTTCTCAATGCATGAAAGACAAAATCAAAGAGCAAAATACAAACTGATTGTGAAAGATGAGATTCTCCTTGATCCTGCTATTCATGTTGACTCTATTTTCCCAGGATGTCTCACTGTGTGAGTTTTAAGGCTGTAGAAGAGTAAACCAGGTGCACACCTGACCACACAGACAGAACACCAAAAGGTCTGGTTAGTCATGTGCCTACCTGAGACAACCACTCAGAGCTCACGAGGGGCACTTTTTGCTTCATGTATGAGATGTAGTCAAGTTTATGATCAGACTCTTCACGTCTGGCCAGAAAGACCTGTCTAGTTTTCTTTTCTTCTCTTTTTCTTGATGGCCTTTATTAACTCCCTGTTAAATATTTTTACCAAAGCTTTTCATCTATCACCTTCTCTCTCTTTTAACACAACAGTATGACATATTCTGCTCCCTGAAGTTTATAGAAATCTGTGGAAAAGCACTTGGCTCTTTCAGATCGAATCAAATTTCTGCTGAAGCTTGAGGCATAGATTTGGTGTAGCTAGGTCAAATGCAGATTTAGATGACTTTATTTCATACTCTTGAAAAGGTCACAGGCAGTTGCTGTAGAAGCAGTAGAAAATACAGGTTTCTCCATTGGATAAAAGCAAATGGATGGCTGGTTACTACATATTGGAGTTCTTGTGCAATTAGATGGAGAGAAGAGGGAAGAATTGAGACCTATGCCAGAAAAGAGAAAAGTGGGGGTGGAAGAAGAGAGATAAGGAGCAGCAATGGTGAAAGTGCAGGCAAAATAAGAACAAAAATTATTTCTGGGAAGAATGAATAATATTGACAGTACTGCTAAGGTGCCCAGGACAGGTGGGAATTGTGGGAAATGAACTTCATACAGTAAAATTGTGCAAAGAGGAAGTAGGCACATTATAGATAATGAGACAGATCCACTGAGATCCCCCAGCTGCTTCTCACCACATCACTGATGCAAAACAGATGGACCTTTATCTGGAGCAGGTGGTCAGGGCAGGTTTAGACCACCTTTGTGGAACTGGTGGAAATCAGCTCTTGGCTTCTCCTTTCTATGCATGACTTTTGGGGATGGCATAAACCATCCAAGCTTTGATGCTACCATCCAAAAAACAACCAAAAATAACTTCATAATATTACAACTGGTTAATGCATGATTGATTCTTTTGTCATGTTTCATTTTTATTTGTCTTTTACCAAATGACCACAGATCTCAAGTAAGAAAGGCAGAGAATGAGGGAGATATGAACAATTTAAGATCAATTAGATGTGTACTGTTTTATGAAACAATAAAGGGGAGCTTTAGGCGAAATATTATCTAAGAATTATCAGCAGTGCATAGAATGTGGAGCATTTAGAAGGAAGCAATTCAAGTAACTGGTCTTTAGAAAGATTTGGTTTTGTTGTTTTATTGAATTACTGTTGCAAATATTCTAGTTTAAATACTTGCTATTTATTTAACTGGATTTATTTTAAACTTCCAGTCTAGAATCAGATTCTCAAGCCAAGGTCCTTGTGAGGTAATTTCCCTGCCAGGAAGTCCTGAGCTAATCCCGATCATCAAACAACTGCAGTACTGAGAGCCTGGAGAAGAGAACGCAACCTTGGAAAACGTTTCCTCGAGCAATTAGCTGCGAAACTGCCATGGAAAGTTCTCATCTCTGTTAAAGCTTCCTTGACCCCATCTTCTCACTCCAGATGTTCTGTCATGTTTGCTCTGATTGCATCTGCACTGCTAAGTACAAGAGGGCCAGGAAATGAGTTCAAGCACTTTACCCCTCTGTGCATCTGCTAGGCTGCACTCTGCTCTGCACAAAGCAAGGCAGATCTTGCCAACTTTCCAAGATGGATCTGCTCTACCAGGATCTGCTCCTAAGCAGGGGATGTGCGTCAATTGATGCCACTTAGATCAGAACACAGGCTTGATCTCTGTATGTTATTTATTTAGCTGTACAGCTATAACTTGAGGGATCAAGATGCACCCAGAGAAGTATGATGGAGATAAATATATCATAACAGAAAGATAGAATATGATCTTGTATCATCTGCCATCCAAAGATAAGCATAAAATAGCATATCTGATAGCACTTGTTTCAGATTCCTACCTTTAAGCCCTTTCACCTCCAACTGGTCTGGAACGTTTTTGGAGATAGAGAGAGAGAGAGAGAGAGAAAGACAATGAAAGAGATCATGTACTGCATCAGTGAGGTAATTGAAGCTAAAAGAACAAGTAAGAGAAAAGACCCTTTTCCAGAAACCACTGTTGATTTTTTGGCCCTGATCCAATTAACAGATAGCAATTTTCTTTTTTTTTTTTTGCCCTTACTTCTAAAAATGTGTAGATGCAAAAAAAGGCCTTGGGATTCTTTCAGGATTCACCATCAAATTCCTTGAGTTATAATTGTAAGCCATTCAATTCCACTAATACATCAAGGAGGCAGCGGGGTTTAATTGTCTAGTACATCCAGATTGCTTATTCTCTGTTTCAGAGAAAACTGGCAGATCAAAAATGTTGTAAATATTAACTCTTTTTCTGGCCATTTACCAAAAGTTTACATATCTAATGTGTCAAACCAGGGGTCATTTTGTGATAACACCATTCCACAGCCTTGGTAGGAAGGGGAGAAAAGCACCACCTCTTCACCTTCATGCAGCCACTGTCTCCATACTCCATTCTGCAGTTAACTGGTGTCTCTGTTGTAGTCAGCAGGAACTGGTACCAATATTTTGCTGAGAAGCAAGACTGTAAATCTATGGGGATGCAGTTACATGAGACATGCTGAGGCTGTGTAACAGCTTACTGCTGCTGAGAGGAACTGTCCTGTTTCCTCTTCCTATTTCACTTATTTCTCATTCTCCTCTGCTGACTCCTTCCCTCCTCTGTCACCAGTTCTCAGGCATGTCTGTCCCTTGGGCTCCATGTCTCCTAGCAAATTATGTTTGCCCAGAACTGTACTCTGGCACAGAGACCAGCTGGAAAGAAACAGCACCCTTCCCATCCATCACATTCTTGAATCTTCCAGCAGCTGGTGGCCCATATACAAGCTGCCTATGGGGAATGTCCATGATGGTTTTGCAGCTGTTCTTAGGAATTGTTGGAAGAGAAGTAGTTAACCTGGGCCAAAACCGTACTGGAGTAATTAAAATAATTTACTGTAGACAGCATAAACAATCCAGTTCCAGTGCCTTGGAGTGATACTGTTCACTGTTTAATGTACAGTCGTTGCTGTGACTCAGGGACGTGGCTCCTTTCAGTGACTTAGTAGGAAACCAGCTCAACCAAAATGGAAGAAAAAGCTTTTGCCATCAACCCTTTAGGTATCAGACTACAGAGATGGGACAGGGAACAAGGGTATAATTCCCGAATAGAGAGGGAGAGATGGAAAGAAAGGAAAAGACAGACTTCTTCAGAGTCAATTTTATAAGTCTTGTCTAACTCTGCTCTCCTTAACAGTGTCATTAGAGATGTATACATATAATTATAGATATGTACGTATAAATGTGTACAGAGGAGGATTCTGCAGCTATGTTGACTAAAGAGATTTGCAGTGTAGTGACAACAATCTGCTGCCAATTCTCCTGAGGTTTCTACCCCTTTGGATCTGCCATCTAATTTGAATTTGTTAGAAATTCCAAAGTTCTTTTTCCAAGGAGTCCCACTGTTAAGACAGTAATCTAAAGCATTTTGCTTTAAATGGACTAGTGAGAGCTCAAACACACAGTTTAAATGGCAGATAGGAAGAGGAGATACCATTCACTAAGACAAGCAAAAGGAGATGACCCTCCTTTAACCTCTTACTGTGACATATCTGCATCCAAAAGAGAGTAGTACACAGCTTTCAGAAAGGTTTGTACTCTTCCCTCTGAGTCAACACTTCGGCATTCAGCAGCGGTGCCACTGCATTAGCACAGGCAGCCCCTGTCCTGGGACACAGATGTTCAGCTGGACTCAGGAAAGGCTGCAAAACAATCTTGCATACCTGCATAAAAAGAGTTGTTTGGGCTTTTTTAATATCTTCTCCCCCTTGCATTCTCAGTTTTTTTTAATCTAGGTCACCATACTATCATGAGAGAAAAACCATCTCAAGTCAAAACTTCTGAACTGTCACTGCTTATGGGTCTGTGGGTTGGGAAGGTCTTTGTCGTGCTGCAGGGTGTTCCAAACACCCCTTACAAAAATGTTCCCAATTATAGATATATCCCACGTGTTTTAAAATAAATTTTCTGTCCTCATACAAATATAACTCATAAGAAAAAATATAAAACCAAAATCTTTGAGGTTCTCAGTGTTCTGGAGAAGCACTTGTTAAGGATTATTTTGTAGTACATACTGTTTAAAATTTCTTGCCAGCTAATTTTTACTGGAATGTGAATATAAAGATTCACACTCCATAACTACCCTCTAATTTTTTTTCTCCTGTAAGAGATTTTGTTTTTCTCCAAGGTTGGTATGGAGGTAGATTTTTTGTTTGCTTGGGGCTTTTTTTGTTTTCCCCTTTTCTTTTTTTTTTTCTGTTTCATGACAGATTGCAGATCTAAGGCTAGTAAATTAATTTCTGGAAGTCTAGAGTATAGAAGCCTCGAGATTTGACAGTTTGGGGTGAACCTGTGAAAAAGATTTTGCTTAGCAGGATAAGTCATGCAAATCTTAACAGAATATTAAAAGAACCTTTCAGGCACACATGCTCAAGTCTCATTAAAGCAACACCCTCATGCCATTTTGAAGCACCTCTTAATTTCCATTCATAAGATCTGACTCTTCTACCCTTGCTTAACCAACTGCTATAGTTCAAAGTTTGCTAGTAATTGCTATTGCAGTTAGAAGTTCTCCTGACTTGCAAGTCTGCATAATTTTGGGGGAATTCTGTTTTGTGTTGTACAATTGTAAAAAAGCAGGAAGCTTCCTTTCTGTGCATGTTCAAAGTACAAAGAATATTTCTTTCTAATTGAAAATGATTAAAAAACAACAAAAAAAAAATTCAACATTCATCACATTTTCTATTGTAAATAATAGAATCTATTTTAGGTTTACACTTTGCTGCTTTGACAAAACATTAAGTGTCAATTCTATCCACAAGGTTCTGAATCTAGTTTGATAGCCCTCATTTCTTGTGAATTATTTGCAACCTAGTGTTTAAATAAAATAATTTCTGGAGATTGTCTCTGACTTCAGCCTTGGAACTCCTTCCTTGTACTAATGTATCTCAAAAAAAGCAACCAGGCAGATGTACGGATCTTGTGGTCTGGGAGCATTCTGTTTTAGTGGCCCCAGCTGTGAATAAAGCAATAAGCAGATGTTTTATGCTACTGTTGTAAGTAATGCATCTGTTGGGGGTTGGCACAGAAATGCATCAGTGTTTAATGCAGTTTGATTCTTTCCTAACTCTCATCTATCCATCAGCTTCCTTCCTCCATTGGCTGGTGTTAACTCTGTTGCTTTTGCTATTTCACTGCTCCCTCTTCCTTGGCTATCTGTGTAGGAAAATCCTCAGCTACAAAACATGTGTGAATGGCTTCATCCTGGAGTGAGTGTCCTGAGAGGAAAGTAATATTATAGATGCTTTGATTATGATAGTTATGTAACCACCCAAATATATTGCTAGATCCTCTGGGTAGCTTGCTGTCCTACTACACCTATGGGAATTGCAGCCAAGTAGGGTGCAACCCTGTCCCTGAGAGCTGGGGGGCACCTTAGTGTCCTGAGAAAGTGAGAGGAGGTACTGAGGAAGCAGTGGGGAATGTCAGCATCCTCTGGTTTGGTGTCTCATCTTCCAGGAACTTCTGTCTGTAATGGACCAGTTAGCACAGGTTTAGTGTAATGTTACCTTGGAGTGAGGCAATTTTAGATGTGCCTGGGAGGTGGGTTTGAAAGGATCCAGCTGTAGAGCTGGGGGTAAAAAAAAATAACTTCAGTTTTGGAGGGAGGAAGGAAGGGAAGGAAGGAAGGGAAGGAAGGAAGGGAGGAAGGGAGGAAGGGAGGACGGGAGGAAGGAAGGAAGGAAGGAAA
>JANRGV010000051.1:65605556-65688056 GCA_024734035.1 Alethe castanea
TGTCTGTTTGAGAAGGATGAAAAACATACAGTGGTGAGCAAAAAGTGTATCTAGTCCAGAAGGAGATCCCCAAACCCAAAACCAAACAAATATAAAAACCCCAAAAAGCAGGGAAAATGCCTTGGCTATGGGCATTTCTACTCTCCCCTGTCATGCCTCAAATCCATGTACTGTGTGTTGTGCTCAGATCCTTTGGTGAGGCAGTGGGTGATGCAGGAGGCTGGGGTTGGTGTGCAGCAGGTCCTCTTATCTTCATGCTCCTTGTTTCTTAACTGGTCCAACATAGTTACCTCCATCAACCATAGTCCTTTAGAGTCACACCTCCCCCTGATTCTTCTCTCTACCCCTGTCCAGTCTGATATTTGTCTACAGACCTTGCTCAGGCTGCTCTTTTTTCTCCAGCACTCAGGCTGCCAATTTTTGGCATTTTTCCTTCTTTTCCATCCTTCTTCTCTGTAATTTTCTCTTGTGCCCTCTGCTCTAGCATAATTGTCTCTTTGCCTCAGCACTTCCTAGCTAAGCTCTCTTTGCAGAGGCTGCAGAATCCTCTTTCTGTCATAGAGTGCATTCACTGTGGAGCTGGCATGGGCTGTGTCTGGCACAGCTCTGTCCATGACCTCCTCCCACCCAGGTCAACCTTGCAGGCCATCATGAGCACAAAATCCAGCCACTCACCCTCTGCCCTACCAAAGCCCCTTATGGAGTCAGGGGAGCAGGGAGGCCATGGGACAGCACAGGGAGATGCACATTGTAGGGAAAGCACTGCGTTGTTTGCTGTTTTTCCTCTGTAAAAGCAGCTGACTGTCCATGGGATGGAGGCTGGGCAGGAGGGAGCTCAGCCAGCAGAGCAGTGAGAAGAGATGGAGATGTGTGTGGAATAGAGATGCAGGCCTGCCCTCTGCTCACCCCTCACCCTAGGTCCAAGCACAATCCCACAGAGCTTGTAAAGCCTTCAGCCCTACCTCTAATTCTTAGCCCAGTGACTTTTTCTAGTCCTTAATCTCAAAGCATATACCCAAATCCTGAGACTCAATACCTTCCTCTATTCTTCACCCTAGGTTGTGCTTTTGCCATCATGTGCAACCATTTACAGTAAAGGTTTCATTATGTTTTTTCTAGATATTTTTGAAAAGTTTTCTCAGGAAAAAGATTTCTCTTGAGTGTAGAGACGGAAGTGATATGATTCAAGTGATGCTGCCCATGGCTTTCATATGATTCTAAGTAAAGAAAAACTATTTCACATGAAGTCTTTCTCAAGGAACATAAAGCTGTTAAAAACCACATAATAAAAGCCTAAATTTTTATAAGGTTTTGTTTTGTTTTTTGTTGTTTTTTTTTTGTTGCTGTTGTTGTTTTTTTTTTTTTTAGGAAAAATGTTTCCCAAAATATCATAGAAGGCAGGAAAATCAAAGAACTGGTTCTGTGTGAATCCATCACACTGTTACAAGCTAGGAAGATATTTAGAGGTATAAATGGTGAAAAGTTGTGTTTTTCCAGTTATATCAAGCTCTGTGATTACAGAGCACTCATTCTTTTCACTAGGCTGTCATCTTACAAATTGGTGGGTTTGAATTTATGATTGGAGTTCTGTATCACAAGTTCTACTGTAACAGGACGCTGATTCCTCTTCAGCCTGTGCTTCTTGGAAGAGAAATCCAGAAGGGGCTGTCAAATAACTGTGATTCAAGAGGGCCCTAAGCTGCAGAACTCTGGAATATATCTCAGATATATTGCTGCTCCCTCCTTAACTCTGTGGAAAATCCATTCTTTTTCCCATTCTTGGACAGAAGGTACTGGTCTAGAAGGACTTTTGGCATGAACTATAGCAAACATTTATCTTACCTTGTGACCTTTTGAAGTGGGATGTATAAGTGGCTTTACAGTTCTTGTGCTGTCAGGTTCTAAGCAGTTTGTGCTATGCCAAACACTTTTTCTACCCACACACCTCCTTTCAGTGCTGATAAAAATCTTTCAGGATCATTTTGTGGTTTGAAAATTGGTCTGACAGCTTTGGATTGAAAACAGAATTGAAATACCAAATACTGGCTAATAATCAATTCACACATGCCTTTTTAGCTGACATTTCAAGTTGTATAATACATATGGACTCATAACCTAATATGAAGTAAAAGTGCCTAAAAGTTACATATTCTCCATATTCCCATTACTTAAACAAAACCAAATTATTTTCCATTTCCTTGCTGACCTAACTGGAGATCCTTCAACCATATTATCTTCCTATATGACCACTAATCATGCTTTCTTTTTGGTAAAAGTTCCCTCTGTGTTTTGTCTTCTCACTGAGTTTTTCTGGTGGCTAAAGGTTGCATCTTTAGATGCTTCTGCCTAACTGAAGTGGAAGCTGGAGGCAAGTGAGGACACTTAGCATTGTCCAGCTGGCACTGAGTCAAACCTGGAACACTCACCAAGCATTCTCTCTCTAGTCAGTGAAGAGAACTCAGGACCTGCTCTCAGTGGTTCAGTTCATTTTAGCTGAAGTGTACACCTTCAAGGTGACCAAAATTTTGCCCTCCTTGCTGATCACCAAACTTGTGGGTTCATCAGGCATACGAAAATAAGAGTTTATTTTTGCACCTACCAAATATTGTTTACCTAAGAAGCCTCATGGCATGTCCTGAATGCCCTGTGACTACCTAACAGGTAAATAATTTATTGGTTTTTGACTTTCCTCCAGTTTTGGCATCACCTTTATGTTACAAAGTGTATTTCATTTTTTGAAAATGAGAAAACACAGGGAGAAGCTTTAAATATTGAGAACCAAGTATTAAGTTCAATGCTTGCAAATTCAGGCTATGCATTTAGGCAACTGTAGAATTCTATGTTAGTAAATTTTGCCCTTGAGATTTTCCTGAGTTGGCTCATGGCTGCCTGCAGTGAGATCAGCTGAGGTTGGTGTTAATATAAGCTGATCTCCTTAGGCTCCTTTCACAGTAACTGAAGACAAATAGACATCTTCAGGTGTGCCTTGACTGCAGATTTAGGGTAGGATAAAGTGCCTGCGGCAGTAATTATTCTTCCTTGATGACTGACAAGGGAATGGAGGATGATAAAGTCAGACTAACTGTGAGACACCTAAGCTGGATCTGAGGAACATTTATGTTGCTTTAAGCTTTCCCTGCTTAAGCCATTCATCAGGTTTTCAGGCTAAGGGACAGATGTTTCTGATGGGGCTTCCTACCCATAAAGAGCAGTGTGCATTTTGTGTTAAGCTTAGGGGAGGTGGTGATCCGTGTTATGTCAACTACCATATCATAATTGGCAGGATGTTTATGATTTTACAGCTATTATTATTATTATAATTATTTACCAGCTAGAAGCTGTTAGTTTGTGTCTTGCATATTGCTTGCCCAGCATTGGCACGTCCTGTCTGTGATTTACTTCAGTGTTCCATTGGCTTGTGTTCATGCACTCACAATTAACTGAATATTTCGGGCATGTGCTGTCCCGCAGACTAGACTCCGTTTTCTGATGTGCTGTTGCTAGCACTGTATTTTTGTTAACTCTTTTTTGCAATAGTGTATACCTCTTGTAACTGTACCTTCCTTCCAAAGAGGATTGTTTTGGAATTGAACGTTGTGCCACTAGATGGCAATATTAGGTAAACCACAATTTTAAGTTACACAAACCCTACGCTAAAGGCACATCTGTATCAAGACAAAGGGAAACATGTTTCAAGAGAAATATTGCTTTATTTCTACTCAGCATGTACTGCTGGAGATCTGTCATGTCATAAGATGGCGCTTAAGCATAAGATATTCACTTTTCCTTGGGGAAGTGGGATTCCTTGTGATCCTGTTTTTATTAGGTGCAAATTATCCTTCTGTGTTTTGTCTTCTCTTTCTTGCTTGTCAGCTATGTTTTGTGTGTAACTCTTTTTAACCTCTTCATATGTGGAAGCTCTTGTATTCAACTTATTGCGTTTTTGTTTATTCTGGGTTTGATCTCTCTATTTTACACATGAATTAAAATCCTACAGAGAGAAGTCAATTGCCCAGTGTGGCCTGATGGTTGTTGATCTTTGAAAAGTATTTATGGCGTCGTGGAAGAAGACACAAATAGCCTTTCCCAATGGTCTGTCTGTGCTGTACCGTAGAAAGTAATTCAACAGTGTTATTTTTCTGCTGCTATTTTAGCTGGGTTTTTGTTTGTTTGGTCGGTTGGTTTTGTTTTGTTTTGTTTTGTTTTGTTTTGTTTTGTTTTCTTTGTTTGAAATGTTGCAGTTTAACAAAGCTTAACTATGAGGAGGTGTCATTCTTTATGTTTTGTTGCTGTTTCCTGATCTTGATCTAGTTTTTGTAGAAATATGTATGTCCATTTTATTCTTGTTTATTTGTTTGTCAATTTTATATAAATTCCATTCTCCATCTGTCTCTTGTCTGCCCTTTTGCATGGACTTCTGCCTACCAAAACCTTGACTCCTGAATAGTAGCCAATTTACCAAGAATCCCCTCAGGCTCTTCACCTCTTTATAGACATCTTCTCCCACACACACATACACACACACACACATATATATATATATATGCAGGCATAGGGATACTAAGAAATAAGCAGAGAAACTATTCTGCAAAGAAGGAAAGTGGATTTAAAGTGTACCTGCTTGAGCTGGTAGCAGTTAGGGACATTTAAGAAGGCTGGAGAGCCATCAGAAAACAGTGATTAGGTCCTAAAATGAATCACCAATCCTCAGGGGAGTATTTGAAAGGTCAACAAAGATTAGGGAGCACCAAAGAGGCTAATAAAGTGAAAGGAGGAAACAGAAATGCAGCCTAACCAAGAAAAGCTGGTAGGACATTTGAAATCCTGTGGACAGTCCTAGACTGTCGAAGTATCAAAATCTAATTCTACAGTGCTTGCAAAATCAATGAGACCAGTAAGAAAAGGAAAACCTTTTCCATCCTTACTGGAGAGTGAAAACACCAGCTCTTTTCTGTGGAGATTCAAAAAATCTACTGGGTAAGATAATCAGTTTGCCTTAAGCTGAGAATGATTCACGGAGGAAGTGTCATGCACAGTGACTCTTCTGATTCCACTACTGCCGTTCATCATTACTGCTATGGACTTTTGCATCCTTGCTTATGCCTCTTACCTGGAAAATATAAAGCTATGAATCCTTAGGGGCTGTTTCAGTGTCTGTCCTTAGTGCTGCTGGATCCTTATCTTACATGTAGAATCCTTACAAATGAATGCCTCTTTCCATAATGGATACTCACAATAAACAAGGCTGGTCAAAGCGTCTGTTCTTTGGAGAGGAATTCTAAACACTCCCTCCTCATGCCCATACCATACCATACCATACCATACCATACCATACCATACCATACCATACCATACCATACCATACTTTTTTTTTGGGAAATGCTGCAGAAAAAAAGAGTCTTTTGATGACATTTCTCAAAGGGTACAGAATAAATGGATTGTTTTACCTTTCATTTTGTTGCAATAACATAAAAATATTTTCCTTGCACTTTGTTAGATATTTCATTTAAAGAATTAAAAATTCTTTCAGCTTCTTCATTTACTTTAATCTGTTTTTATATCATGCAGTGTAATATTATATTTTCATATGATCTATTTAGTATTTCAGCCAATAGCTTTTCCAATCTTATCAAAACCAGAACTTATAAAAAACCTCAATGTTTCTAAAGGAAAATAGGCTGCCTTTTTACTTTAAAAAAAGAACAACAAAAACAACCTTGGAATTTCATCTAAAAAAAAAAAGGACAAACTTTATTTCTACCTAGAGACCATTTGCAATATTACATTTTCATTGATTAAATTATATATATAACCTATTTTTTCTGGTTTTGTTTTTTCCCCTCTATGTCTACACTGAATTTAAACCTTTCATGAATGTCCCTTCTATAATATGAAACAATTATCAGCCTAGATAAGAAAGTAAAATATCATCTGTGGGCAGAACTTTAAAATTAGGCAGTGAACTGATGAAGGTGGGAAGGTTGATGCAAATCACTTTTAGTCTACTAGACTAAACGAGTCACTATGGAAATAAGGTGTAATAACACATCATAAATTGCTGGAATGCATGCAGATTGTGGTTTCATGTACTCTACAGTTAAAAAACCCTTCATGGAGAGGTGTTCTTTTTAAGCTGAATTACAGCTAGAATTGCTGTTAAAATACACCACAAATCAGCTGGATCAGCAAAGCTGAAGGGATAGAAAAGTATCAGTCATTGACACTGGAAACCTTGGTTTTGTCATTATCAAACTGTACTGTGGACCTGCAGCCAGAGGGGAATAAATCTGCAAGGCTTTCTGCTGTGTTATTTCTGCATTAATAAAGTAAACCAGAACAGCTGCTGCAGTTACAGGTATGGAAAAATATATACAAGATACTGAAAAAAACATTGACAACAGATTTGTCCATTTCTCTAACTTATTGGCCTGGTCAAGTCCTTTATTGCTCTATTTTTTTCCTGGCCTTTGCTTGGATATTATTTGGTTTGTTTCATAAGCACTGATGAATCGTCTGTGATTAGGAGCAGACATCGATACTCAGTCTCCTCTGCTTTTTTATCTGCAAGGTCCAGGAACAAAGGAGGTGTTTTATTCCAGCAATCAATGGGCAAATACATGGTGAATACAATTTTAGGTTATGGACACCTGAACTTTGGGTCACAGACTCAGCTTCTGGGTTGTGACTTGGCTCTGGAAAAGATCCGTGATGTGCATTTGCTAGGTAAAAACCTATCAGGGGCAGCTTAGAGAGCTCCATCGTGTTTTTGGTGAAACAAATTTTATTTTCATCTTCTTTTTCTCCTTTATGATTTTTTACCTGGGATAAAGAACAGATATTGCCACATCAGGAATGTTCATTGCCTGAATTAGTGAAATTTAGTTAACTTATTTAAATTTGTCCTGATCATGTATGATAATGATGCCAGCTTGGTAGACACATAAAAAGTGTATTGGTCAGATATAGTCACTGAATGTGTCAAATATGCTTCATGGTAGAATTCATGATAATCCTGAAAGACTAACTGCCAACAAACTAATGTTATATCTGGTAAATTATCTGAGATGAGAAGTAAATCAAGATTTCTTTTATTGTCTTTCTTTTCACTAAAGACCTATCATTTTTCTCAGTATTTCTTTATTTTACCTCTTGGCATGTAGATTTTTCCTTCTAACTCAGGTAACAGTGTATGTTAGGGCTGTTTTGCACTGAGGAATATGAGACAGAGGGAGGTAGTGTTTTAGTGAAAGGCCTTGATTTGCGGGTAGCATGTATATTTCAGGAGTTACACAAGGAAGACTGAGGTGCTATCAACCTTCTTTGGATTTGTACTTCCACCAATTCTGCTATAGTTTTAAAAACAGTGTCTCACTTTCTGCTTATTCTATTTGATCAGCTGCACCTCCAGGTGTGTACATCAAGTCTGGTGAGCTCAGATAGTGCATTTGCTCTTTGGACACCCCCCAGATCAAAATTCCAGTAGCTGTGCTAAAGATTATCTCCTCTTACATGCTTTCTATTGTACTTGTAGGAGATTTCCAGGTCTTTCAAGTCTTTTAGGGGGGCTTCTGATTTGAGAAGCCATATTGGGCTGGTAGGTTAGAATACACAAAACACTCTACTGACTCAGAGGCTGCTGCTTCTCTAATAAGTGGTATATTTTTACAGTAAAGGTCAGAAAATGTGAATAAATGTGAAAATATACTACACCATTGACTATTATTTTGCCCTCTCACAATGCTTTCACAATGCTTAACTTTCATGGGAGGAATGATGCCTGTCAGAAAACATAAATTAAAAAAATAATTCAGACAATAATGACTGATTTTAATAAAATATACAAAACTCTCTTTGTTGTGGTGAATCCTTGAAGCAGAAATAAAATTTCAATGCGCATAGTGTTCTATATCCTAATTTTTAAAAAAGAAAAAAAAAGAAAAAATTTGTCTCATTCTTAGAAAAAGTCATACATGAACTCACTTCTGTTACTTCCAACATGTTAAAGCACATCCTTCCTCAGAAGTGTGCCGTTGTGGAAAGGGAGAGTATGGGAAGGGAAGGATGGTATTTGCAGCCCAGTGACCCTATTTTATTACTGCAAATACATCAGCACATCACATTCTGTCTGCAAGCAGCCCATTAAAAAAAAAAAAAAAAAACTTGGTGCAATTAAAATGTACATTTTGGTGTGAGACAAATGTATGTTTAAAAATTTACATACAAAAAAATTTAAAAAATAGGGATAATCAAGTGCATTTCATATAGTGTCTTCGTGAGCACAAATAATCGCTTCATTTTTTTTCCTTGTGTATTTTTTTAATCAGCCTGAGGCACAGTGGGAGGTATTTCTTCAGCTTTCCAATAAGGAAGGGGCGAGGATTAAAAGGAGGGGTCTGCCTTCAAAGCCACAGTAGGTCCAGAGGGAACCTCCTCCTGGGATTTTGGTATTGGAGGGTCTTTGAAGTTTTTTGGATTTTACTTACCAGGTGGTCTTGACTCATAGCAGCATCTCCTCTGAGCTGCAGACACACTGCACTGCAGGGAACCTACCTACTTCCCTTTCTGGAGTAAAGAAGCCACAGGAAAAATTACATTTTTGCAGGATGGTTATATCTCTTATGGGAGCACAACAATCCCTGCTACAGAACCTGAGATGGAGCAGAAATATTTGCCAGATAGCAGAAAGTCTGATTCAGCTAGAAACTAGCATGTAGCAGTAATGGAAAGCACTGTCTGAATGCAGTCATTAGATGGCAGAATTGATCAAGCAATAACCCAAATTTTGTGCTCTGTAGTGTATGCTCCAAACCAGATGCTTTAAAGAATAGATAGCAAGTAGAAGCTGGTGCTCCTATATATTCCCAAAATACTGTACCTGGTTTACCTGCCTGCACTTTGAGCTAACACAGACCACGGTATTTGTATATCATTTGCAGAAGCAGCACTTCAGGGACTGGGAATCAGAGCATCAATCAATCAATCAGGATTGTTAGATCATTTCTAGGCATGTGCCTTTGAAGACCTGTACCTGTGTAAATATTGACCATCATGATGCTGTCTGGGTATACATTTTTGGCAATAGCACAGGTCCAATCCACTTGTGTTTCCCTAAATACCATTGCTTTGAGAGGTTTCTTTTCTGAAGTGAATTTGTTAAGCCAGTTTTAAACTGCAGTTAGTTTCTTTGGGCATCAGGCAACTTCATTAAATTACTTGCCAAGCTCAGCTCATTGCCAGCAGTTAAATTCTGTGGGAGCTGATCTCTCAAATTTTACCTATTTTCCGCCCCTGTAACTTCAATATCTTCAAAGAGGCACAGTACTACCAGTTCTGACAACCCCTGAACCCACATGATTTCACTACTGCTTTCCCTTTTGTGGAAATAAAAAAAAAACTTTTTAAAATCAACACGCTGACTTCAATAAATTATTCCTGCATTAGCTTTTCCGGTATTCCTCTTCCCATTAAGATTCCCTGTAGTCTAATTGCAGTTCCCAAACTACACACACCTCTACCATCAGATTAAGATATTTTATATTCTTCATTAGTGCCTAAAGGTAGTATTTCCTATAGGTTGGTTCACCCTAAGAGAAACTAGAGAAAGGAACTTAAATAGAATTTAGAAATCTAGAGCTAAATTATCAATTTTATCTGCAGAAATGCCACTGGCAGGTGTGTCTCCAACTGATTGTTCATAAAGGTGTTTAAATATATTATATCCATAAACAGCATAAGCACAAAAAAACACTTACAATA
The DNA here is from genome assembly GCA_024734035.1 of Alethe castanea. NCBI lineage: Eukaryota > Metazoa > Chordata > Aves > Passeriformes > Muscicapidae > Alethe > Alethe castanea. The sequence continues at coordinate 65,615,313 of JANRGV010000051.1, forward strand.
TTTCAGCTCTTTATCCCAAATTTGAAGTGGCATACTAATCCCACTTATTCAAAATTCCACACCTGGTGTATGGGAGTCTTTTTCTTTTATTTTTTTTTCCATCACCTACAAGCACATAGAAAAATCTCATTGTAAACTGGTCTCTGCATTTCACACATGACAATTCTTTACAAGTATATTGGGATTGATACCTCCTAACATTATCCACCTCCTTCTGAACTTGTCACCTGGGATCCCTTTACAGTCAGTGGAAAGCAACAGCCACTTCTAGAGGCAATTCATCCCATCTGTTTTAGATATCTGCTTTAGGAAGTGTCTGCCTGAGAAGTTATGATTTCTCTCCAGTGACTGTAGCAGGAGCCTGGGGGAACCACGCAGAGATAAAAATTCCCAGTCTCGACATTTGGCCTGGTGAATCCCATGCAGAGTCTAAGGTCCTGGAAATAAGGTTGCAATATTCCACTGCCTCTTTACCAGAACTGCATCCGGTCTGTACCTTTTATTGCTACACTGAAGTAAATGGTGAGGGGCACAATACAACAACAGCTTATCTTTTAAAGGTGATAAAATCACACTTGTTGAGTATACTGATCAGGATGTTAATGTGTATTTACCTTAAGAAATTATGATGGGAAAATCACAACTATTAACTGAAAAAGTTTCAGCAATGAAATGTAACAGAAGTATTAAAACTACGTTGTAACAGATAAGCGTGATACAAACAGTTTCACCATTTGGGTAGTTGCATTTTGTACAATTTACTTTTTATTTGACTATACAGTGATCTTCACTGAATAAACAGTTTGGCCAATTTTGCCAGGCCTAATATTTAGGCTGAAAAAAACAATAAAATAAACAACTAGAAATCTACCTATTTAACTAGCTTTAGCATATTTGAAGGACCACTCTCTGTCTTCATATGTACTTCAGTCTGAATGACAGTAACAGTATAAATTTAAAAAGTATGGTACTGGAATAGCCACTCTAGCAAATTCTGTTACCACTTCAAACTCTTTCTTCACACCTCTCACCCCCAAGAATTTTGAACAAGCCAGGGATGACCTATTTATATTTTTTCTGTGATTTGTGTGTGTGTTTGGTTTTAAAAACCACAAAGAATCAATTTGTTATAAAGAAGATACAAATTGATTTTTAAACCTTACTTTTCCAATATTCTTTCTGCCATTACTTGCTATATACTGTGAGTCAGCACAGGATGGATTTCTGAAGATGTGCTCTAAATTTCCAAGACTTCCTCTGTATGTGGAATCCTAATTCTTCACTTAATTATCATCCTTGTAAGTTTTCTAGTCAATCAACAGCTGCCAGCAATGTGAGCCATTGTAAAATACCTTACTGACCTTATATCTACTGGTCTGATGTAACAGACAAGCTGTGATGTATAAATGCCTTACAAATGGTTTCTAAGGAACATCAGAAGTATTTCTGACAGCTTCAAAAGGAACAGTGAATGTCCAGTGAGGAAGTGAGTGAGAAAATGTCTACAGTAGATGTTGTATCAACAGTTAAAACCCAATCTCCATTATTAATTTTCTTATTGATATGGGATATTCATATAGATAAAATGAGTTAACAGTAAATTTAGTGCTTTTATATCTCCTAGAGCAGGTGATCTGGAGGGCTTCACTCAATTAGTTTGTTATAGTAAGTTTAGACTATGCTAGTCTCAGTACTCTTATTAACTTCTGCTTCTACTCAACTCCATGGAAGGTTGCTAGTGTCAGTAATTTGTTTTTTGTTGAGATAATTAGAGTAATGCTTTCTGCTCTCAACATTTTGCAGCCTAAGGACAGCAGAGGACCACTCAGTTTAGTTCATTGCTTCAGGTAGCTGATATGTGAAATTAAAAAAGTAAGTCATGTTGATTGGACCCACGTGGATAGATCTTTCTTTGAGCTGATGAACTGAACTGAACTTTTAGAATTAGTGTTGGTACAAATAGTCAAAGTTTCAAATTAAAAATACATCTTAGATGCTCTCTGCAATATTCCCTGACAAGTTTCTTTTAAAGGGCAATTATTGGTATCAAAACAAAAATTCAAATTTGCTAAATGTAAGGCTGAGTAAAGAAGAAATAGCTTTTTAATCATTCAATTTCCTGTGAAAGGTATATCCATAATTTTGTTTATCTTAATATTAAAAGGTATTTCACAGTTATCTATGTTTTAAGATACTTTTGAATATTTTTATCATTAGTATGTAATTACTCAAACAACTTACAACATTGAAGAAATAGAGACAGCGAGAGAATTTTATTGACCTTCAACAAGAAATGCATCTAGATGAACACTGACTGTAAGAAAAACCCCTTTAGCTTGTTTTGGGCTGCTTAAGATTCCTCTGAGTTTTGTGGAAAATCTCCTAGTGACACTCACTAACCAACCATGCAGACAGACATTAGTGGTTTTATTTCATGTATGAATTTTAATAAACTTCATTGCTTTTACTAGATTTGTTCTGGAGTTTTACACCTCTAAATGTGTCCAGATCTTATTTTTACTTTTAAATTCTATTGCCATTACAGGTTCCTAAAATCTCATTTTCACAAAGCAAGTAAGTTCAAGACAGTGGGAGAATGTAAAGCTAGTTGTATATAGCTTCTTTTGTTTGACACAGTTCTGTGGCATTTGCTGATATTTACCGCTCTATTCAGGACATACAGAGAAGTTCCCTCCCAAACAATGGCTAAAGTCCATTCCTCTGCACAAGTGTGTTATCCAAAGCATTATTAGAAAAGGTAACCAAATAAGATATTATAAAAGATAGCAACCATCCTGTCTTACTTCATATTTCCAACACTATTGTGTATTAATGTCAAGAGTTTAGTAATTTTTCTTTGGGGGATACTGGGTGCCAGCAAGCTGTAACAGTGATAATTGTGATACCTGAGCTACCTAGAAGATGCACTGACAGCATATGTATGTACAGGGTGTGGAATATTGTGCCCTGGTACGCAGGTTAATGACCAAATTTTGTTTTTTAAGAATCTCTCTGAAGGAATCTCTGATATGACTGCCAAAACCCACATACCGGAAATTATTCCCAGGTAAGGAATACCTGAAATCATAGAATCAGATAGAGTTTCTCATTTTTCAATAGGAATGTTAAACAATATCTATAAAACTTTAGGAATACAATGACACCTAAACATTCCATATCAACCACAGCCCTCAGGATTTGTAGATAGAATGAGTAGGACTCTAAAAAAAAAAAAGTAAATCTTAAACTTGTAGTCAGGTAGTCTTGAAATGACCTGAAGTTTTAGAAATAGTGCTATGGAATATTAGAAATACCCCTCACTAAACTCTAGGTTTGTCACCAGCAGAAAAAGCATTTGGCAGGCAAGCACTTTCGCTGTTCCCACAACGTTTGTCCTCATTAGGACCAGCATCTAAGATGGAGATAGATGAATTACTGAAGTTGTATTTGTGATACAAAAAGACCTACAAGAAAATACAGCACAAGCCAGATTGTTTCAACCAATAGCAGCCGGAATGGAATCCATTCTGGATATGGAATATTGATAGAAGTCCACTGTCACAAAACAAAGCTGGACATTAAATGGGAGGGTTTGTAACCTGTGTTATTAACTTCTGATATTGCTGTAAAGGTTGCAGAAAAGTATGTCTGGATCTAACTTCAGCCTGTGAGTGTGCAAACCAGTAAGAAATCAAGAGACCACCAACCAGAATTAAGTGATGGAACACCAATTGTTGGATGGGTGGTATGGATATCATTGGGGAAGGGATCCCTTTACAGAGGCATCCTGCTCGAGGTATAATCTGAGAATTAATAAAAGAGAAATTGGAAACCTTCACTTGGACCTTACATTAATTAACACGGATCTTTGGATGGGGCTCTATCTATTAATGGTGGCTGGTGTGTGCAAACCAGCTCCTCTGTGATGCCATATTTAAGAGGAAAAACTGCTTCACGGCAGCAGCTGGAAGAGTGAGAATATGTGAGAGAAACAGCCATGCACATACCAATCTGCAGAAGGAGGCAGTGCTCCAGGGACTGAGCAGAGATTCTCCTGCAGCCCATGTAAGTCCCTGGTGGAGCAGGTATCCACCTGCAGCTTCACGTGAGGACATGTAGTTGTGCCCTGAAAGAAGCTGCAGCCTGTGGGAGAGCCCATCCATACCAGAGCAGGCTCCTGGCTGGAGCTGCAGCCTCTGGAACAGGATGGCATGACCTGTGATCCTGGGAGGGGAACCAAACTGGAACAATGTGCTCCTGAAGGACTGATCCCCATAGAATGGACTCATGATGGAGCAGCTCTGGAAGAACTGGGCTTGTGGGAAGGATTCACATTGGACAGGTTAGTAGAAGATTGTGTCCCATGTGTGGGACCTCATGCTGGAGCAGAGGAAGAGTGTGAGAAAGAAGCAGTGACAAAGAGAACACATAATGAACTGACTGCAGCTTCCACTCCCCATCACTTTGAGCTGCTCAGGGGAGTGGAAGCATAGGAATCAGGAGTAAAGTTGATCTTGGGAATGATGGACGGTGGGGTGAAATTATTTTACATTTTTCTCTTATTTCTCATTATGCTACTCTGATTTGATTGGCAATAAAATAAATTAATTTCCCTAAGCTCAGTCTGTTGTGCTTGTTATGACAATTGCTGAGAGATCTCATTCCTCATCTCAGCTCACAGGTTTCTTGTCATTTCTTTTGCCTCCCCTGTCCTCTTGAGGAAGGGGACTGGTAGAGCAGCTTAGTGGGCTCCTGGAACCCTGACAAGCCACACTGATTTAACTAGTGGGACTGAACTGATGGATTTGGCTTCCCTAATGTCTTAGTGGTGTTTCCAATTAACATCTCTTTTCAAAGCAGTAATGACAGTTTTGTCCTGTGAAAGGAAGTTTGTGCTGGCAGACAGCATTGAAATTCTGAACAAAAAGGTATGGAACAACTTGAATAAAACTTAATAAATACAAAAAACTTTTCTGTGTGAGATGAAGTCCTGACTCCTTGAGGACAAGTATGAAATGAGAATACAAATCAGAGAGTGCCATCTGACTTCAGTGTGGTCTTCCGGGAGATCGCAGGTTATCTTTACGTACTGCTTCTTCATCAATAACAGATGAGCTACTATTTCTTCTTACATGTCATTGCCCTTTCCTCAAAAACAAAAGGATGAAGTGGAGCACTGGGGGGAGAAAAAGGTGAGGGAGAGATCCATGAGGGGGGATAATTGGATCAGTTTTTGAACTACACTTCCATAAAAAAAGCTGGTGAATTAGCTAAGCATAGCCTTTTCTGATATTGCTGGAATCTTCACTGGCTGTTAATTGGCTAGAAAACTTTAAATGCAAAAGGCTAAATTCACAGAACCATTAAATACAAGGAAAACCTGCTAACATTGATGGATTAAAACTATTTTTATGCTTCTGAAGGATAAATTGATGCTGCGTTAACATTAAAGAAGACTTTCTCTATTCATACAGACACACCTGCGAATAACTTCCTCTATTCATATAGATACACCTGAATATAACTGAACTTGGAGTGTACCAAGAAATAAGATGCAAATTTTTTTGTGCCAACCATCCTTGTAAGAGTTGAAAGGACACAAAAAAGCATTTTCAGTTGGGTGTTTAGAGGATTCATTTTTCACTGGTGTTTGCTCTGCCAGTTCCAAAGACTGGTTTTCTGAAGATACAGTACGCATTTTATGTGACAGTAGGTGGAATATTCATAAGGTGCTTGACCTGATTGCTTCAGAAAGATAAATATATTGACTGATATTTCTGATAGCCAAGTCCACAGCTTTTTAATGCTGTCTGATAAACTGAAATATGTAAAGAGCAATAAACATCAATGTAAAATTTTCTAATACGGCATTTAGAAGATAGTAATATTTCTATTTGGAAACTGACGGCCTATTGGATTAAGCAGCAGAATAGTCACTGTCCCAAAATCATGTGCATTTGTGGAAATGGAAGGAAATATTATACTGTCTTCTGTGGACTGTGCCTGTAGCTGCAGGCCCCTGTGTAAGATAAAGGCCCCTGTGAGGCTCACATCATTTAATGTATTAGTTCAAACATGGACTACTACAGAGGGTACCGCTGGAACCAAGACCCGTTACAGGTTCTTTAGCCCCATCTTCCTACTGAAGCCAATGAATGCCCTGCAAACACAAATGTTTCTATGCCAAATCTCTTCAGGGATCATGGTTTTATGTCACATCACTAAATCTCATACATCTGCCCTAGAACACTTCAATTAGCCCAGAAAGCACATGTGTAGGTAAAAGCCCTAAATTCCTACATCTGAACTGGTCATTACATATGAATTAGTTTAGGGAGATGGTGTAAGGCCCATGGGAGACCTGTGTCCTTCTGGGACAGCAGTTTGACACTAAATAGGATGTCTAAAACACCATAATCATATGGCATCTAACATGCCACCAGATGTTTGTGTCATGTCTGGGTTCTGCTCCTTTTACTTGTTTTCATCATTACATTTCATGCAGCTATCCTGTCATGTGTAGTCCAAGATTTTCAGATGGGACTGGAGGATAAGATCCATGGGAAGACATCCATGTCCTCTAGAGCTGCAGAGGGAATGTCAGGCTCCTGACTTATGCTTCTGATCTTTATTGGCTCATGGCTGTCTCAAACACGGACACACCTAATTTTAGGTGTTTACTGTATGTAATTGGAGAAATCCCAGGTCTGTATAGCTTTATTCAGTAGATTCATCTACAAATCCTATGTCTTGGAAATAAAATGCAATGGGATGTCTATGCTTAGGCAGTTGAGACTTGAGTTCAGATTTGATCCTAAGGGTCTGACCCCAGGCTAATAATGGAGATTGAATATGTAGCCTTACTGCCTGAACTTTTACCTAAAATACAGGCGCTAGTACTCTCCAAGTTCTACATTATCAGTAGGAAGTAGATGATGCCTTTGAAAAAAAAAAAAGATTATTTGTGCCTGTGTTTTCCCTGATTAAAAAGTGACCTTTTCATGCATGAAGAAACTTTTTCCACAATACATCAGTGGGTATAATTTATCATACTATTCAAATTTATCCTATGTGGGAGATAAGGCCATATGGAAAATAGCTAAAGCACATCTTAAAAGCCAAGGAAAGGGAACTATAAATCTTGAAGTATGCTGCGCTGGATGTTATACCAAATAGTCTGACATAAATTTTTTAGCCTCAGCAGAACAGTAGAGAGGTTTTAGGGGAAAAAAATAGGGGAATAGTTTTGGTTGTTTTCCACTGCTTTCATTTAAGAATAATTTTTGGCTCATGCTTTCCTGTAAGTTTCTTTATCACACAGTATGGGGGAACAAATATGGCAAGTGGGACTGTACATCTGTTGGTGTGATCTATAGCAATGACTGCTATCAGCAGAAATGTTAAAGCAATAACCTTGGGTGATAGGTCTGTGGGTTGAAGTACTTGGTTTTCTGTTACCAAGCTGATGCTCACATTGTCATCATCTCCAGGCTGTAGTCAGTTCAAATGGCAGGCAAACAAATAATCAAAATAATCCATACAGACCCTTCTCCACAACAGCTACTAACTTGAGTTTGGTTTTGGTTATTAAATCTCTCTTCCAGTGATCTGAATGATGGTACAGTACTGTCATTGTCAGAGGAACAGATGAACATCTCCATATTGTGATTTGAAATAGTGGGGACCGAGGTATCAGAGGTTTTTTTATGAGGTATCAGAGGTTTTTTTATGAGGTATCAGATCTATAAACTGCTGATATTTAGTGTGTTCTGATGGATCATGCTACTGCTGTGGGTTGTCAGTGAATGGCCAGACACGATATGCATTTATTTGCAGGTGAGGAGTATATAGTTTGGCATGCCCAGACATCTGAAAGGTGGATTATTTTTTTTTATTATATGGCGCAATGCTTTGAAAATCTATTAAATGCATTTATGAAAGGGGAGTGAGGCAAACAAATGTGCCTTCTGGTGTCTGATTTTAGGTATTCAGGCTCCGCCTACCCTCACCAAACTGAACAGAGTCAAGGGGCACTGTCCATACTGTTGACTCACTGAAGTGGTGGCAGAAGAGCTTTTTTCTGGGCCAAGTACCATTTTTCCCAGAGAGTTCCCACCTTGACAGCTGGTGAGGATAAGGGACCATTCCAGCAGGCAAGCTGAGCACTGTTTTGCATGGCAAAAGCAGTACATGTGTATGCAGGGAGGCAGCTCCCTGTCAGCTGGGCACTTGCAGGCACCTTCTGCAGCACAGACATTGCCTCGGGTCACAAACTCACCCTCATTTTGCGCTGCTCTGTACGCTCAGCAAACGTTTATCCCCTGCCCATCCATCGTGCATGTGACAGCTCCCAATCAAATGTCAGCTATTTAACAAAGAGGGATTCCTAGCTGTGAGGAAAGGGAAGCTGAATTTGGCTCCCTTCTTATTAGGTGTTTTCAATATGTCATCAGAGTCAACCTTTCATGTAAGAGGGGCAGTGGCACTGGAACAAAACAGTGGCAGCAGCTCCCATGCTGCAAGGTTGCATGCAGCAGTAATAGCATACACTACTTTGTGTCAACCACAGCATCAAAAATCCTCCAACTGAATTGCTTAGAAGCTGAAAGCCTCAAATTTAAAAACATTGCTAAGTGTATTACTGTTTTGAACCCCTTCTGGTGTGCCTTACATAAAGATCTTTGCATTTTTCTGAAAGGAGAAGGAACAGGTTGACCAATATTTCTGAAAACTGTCCTTTTTTTGAGGTATTCTAGGATAGGAGAATCATGCAACCAAAATAAGAAGTTAGGTAAAAAAAGAGGGCATAAAATCCTATTAAGTGCTTAGAAAGGGTCAACACATACCTTCATGATAGCTGGTGTTTTGATAGTATGTGATTATAACATGGATAAAAAAAATATCTGTGTTCTACGGACAAAATTAAAATGGAAAAGTATGCAATGAAACTCACAGGACAGCATGAAACAGCCTATAAAAGAAGCATCAATATCATAGACTGCTGTCTTAAAGCATTCTTTAACACATTTTCTATTTAGAAGAAGGTTCAAAGACTTTTTCTTTATAAACGGCATTTCCAAATTTCTTTCTAAATCATCCTGCTGCATTTTTTGTATGCTGTTCAGAGGTAGGAACAAGTAGAGCACACATCAGCTTTATCTTAATCCTTAACCTTACACATGACAGTGAAGTGCAAGCCTCTCTGATGTTCTGCATCATATATTTAATTTCTAAGAACTTTAAATCTCCTGAAATGACAAAAGTAACCGACACATCTATAAAATAGGACATCAATCAGATTCTCCCTGCTTTTGAATCACAGTTATAAAGGGAATATTTTCAAATAGGGAACTGTCTCTTTTATTTATAGATATTCAGCTGGAAATAAGGTAATGGTAAAATGTTTCCTCCATATCTTTTTCACTGTATGAAAACAGAGTTACAGATCAATTGATTTACCATCACAATCGATTAGATGACTCTCTTGCTATCTCTATTGTGACAGTAGACAGGCGCTCATATAGATCTTTCATTAGAGGAGTCACTGAAAATCAAAGGTTCATTGCATGCCTAAATGGCTTGTAGCTGACTCATTAGGCCATTAACTAACCATTAATATTGTTTAAACTCAAACCTTACAGACAAAATAAATTATAGTCACGTTATCCAAACAAAATAACCTTAACCTCCTTAACAAGTATGTAATTATGTGAATGTATTACCATCTGATCCCACTGAACTCAGGGGTTCATTTCCAGAGCTATGAGGGGGGAAGATGAGAATACATCACCTTCAAGTGCTACTGGGAGGCAGGTGCCTCAGCCAGTGATATGCTTTCTAAGGCATAAACCCACAAAGTCCTGACTTGCCTGGTTAATGCCCAAACAAAATTATCTTATATACAAAATGCTTCCCCCTTATCCAGTACCAAATCTCTTCTTATTTATTTTTAAATGTTTCTGCATTTCACAAATGTGTTGCATGTATAAAATGGCCTTCTCCATCTCACTATGGTACCAAGGCTTCATGTAGACAGCAGAACACAACAACAATTAACAGTAATTGAATGAGAAGGCATGGGAAATTTTCTCTTATCATCACCCTTTCAAACTTGCAAATTCTGTATGTGTGATGCAATGATCTCCTGAAATTATATTGAAGAAAGAGTATAAAAAACCCATAGCATATGTTCTCAGATATAAAATAAACTTATGTCAGTGTGCTTCCCTTGGAAGGATGCCAAGCAAATACTGCTTATTATCAATAATATAAACAAAAGATGTTACCAGCTATATACAGAGCTTAAAATAAGCAAAAAACCTGCACCATCACATTGCTGATATCCCAGCAGGTCAGCTGTAATGAATGCACCAGTTCTCACACATAATTTTTTATAAGATAACTTGCCTGAAAGTGAAGCAGTCAATAGACTCATTTGCAGGCACATTTCTCTGCAGGAAAAACAACTATAATATAATATCAATTGTTTCTTTTGGGTGTACAAAAAATGTGGATGCTGAGAGAGGAAAAAGACAACAATAGCACATAAATTCAATGACAGATGTGCAAGGAGCAATCAGATGGAGAAGTACTGGTAATTAGAGCTGAAAACACAGTTTAATGTTCTTACAGAAGAACAGTCAGAAAATTGCTTATACTGTAATAAGATAATTTAGTAAATGAAAATTATTGTTATTAATCAAATTGGGAAGGGTGAAAATATCCCTCTAAACTGTGCGTATTTGCTGTACAAAAATATTGCTATAGAATCTCCTCCTATTCACACCAAATATTAGCATAACTTTATATTTTTATATAAATAAGGATGTGACATTTCATGGACTATAGTAGTTCAGCTGAAGAGCAAAATACTTGTCTCAAGCATAGCTTATGCAATTATTATGATAGAATATTTATCATACAAGTAATTAATTTAGTAAAAAATATGATAGCTTGTTAAATAAAATTTAGTTATGACACCTCAAAAATGCAGTTAAAAGTATTATTTGGTGAAGGCTAGTAATTCTTGTGCTCACTAACTTTCCAATAGGGTGGTTTGGAAAACCAGAGATTTTGCATTTTGCAGCAAGATGCATGTTATAAAAAGGGAGCTAATGCCCAGGGCCAGACCTTTCAAATGCATTTTAATTATTTTCAGTGCACTGTCAGAACTTTGATACACGCTTGTGGAATCATGCAAATACCTCTTTATAGAATATATGTCCTATACCCTAAGGCACTGAGGGGATTGAAATACACTTTGGTGAAGTTAGGTGTTATAATAAAGTAAGGTAATAAGAGCAAGCCACCATATTACACAATTAGAAATCTACTTCTAAATCTTCTGGTTAGCATGGCTATGTTTTATATTTATGAAGGAGAAAATGTCCTGATTTTTCACAAACTAGTATTTGCAGGACAATGAAAAATATAATGCACCTTAGAATTGCTGAATCAAATTAATTTAGTTTCATATTTACTCATTGACCTCAAGAGCATTTCCATTCAGTGTTATAGGATGTCTGCAAAAGATTTATTGAATTCCATGTTCATATATTGAGGTGAGGACACATTAACCCAGTGAACTAGATATAGAAAAAGATATTAATTACTTGAGCTGAATTTTGACTTCTGCTTCTAAACCCAGTATTTTCTTATCTATGGCACTCTGATAAACCACAGCACAAAAAGTATTTAAGCTTGTATGCGAATTGAATAAAACGAATATTTTAACTCAACAGTGACAGATTTAGTTGTCTATCTCCCATGCATAGGATCTAGTAATAAGAGATTACATGGAAGTATTTCCATTTCTGGTAGAATCTGGTGGAGTTTACCAGAACTTGTATAGCAAGATAAAGTGTGGAAATAGATTGATATCAATTTTCAGGTGAGTTGAATTATGTATGTCAAGCGCTTGCTTTTCTCTATAGGCAGGGCAAGGATGCCAGTTACCCAACACACACTGGACTCCAAGCTTTTAAGTATCTGACATGATGTCAAGTGAAGGAAGTTTGTAAACTTTACATTTTTTAAAAAAAATAAATTTAGAATAATATATGTTCTTATAATTGTGCTTAAGATATTATTTGAAATCAGCTATGTACCATATGATGGAACATGAATGATGTGTAAGTTAGTTACCAACTGATCTCCCTTGGATTCTTTGCTCTCTTTGGAAAATGTCAGTGATAAGTTTGAGCAGCTTCTGGGACCTCCTGTTTTCTGCCACCTTACTGGACTTAGGATGGGAGTGGTTTCCTTCCTTTTAAAGGAGTCACTTGTATCTCTTCAGATGTTGCTAAGTCCTCCCAAATACAGATGGGATTTGTACCTATCATATTAAATTTTTTTTCTAAATATACAATATTTCATTTTTGCATGCACCATCATGCATTTCTTAAAGAATTTCTAGGGTGAGAATACATTCAAAGTTTTTCGTCTCTCCCATTCATTTTCCAAAGTATGACCTATTAATTCAGGGCTGTGCCCCAAAGGACCTTGGTGCATGCAGCACTGCTCATGGAGAAACCTGCCTTAGCACCATGTAGAACAGATCCAGCTTTTGCAAAGTATCTTCATTTTCAGTGTATTTCTACCTGGTTATTTAACAAGGCCAAGTGTAAGGTGCTCTACCTGGCCTGGGGCAATCCCAAGCACAAGCATAGTTTGGAGAATGAACAGATGGAGAGCAGCCCTGCTGGGAAGGGCTTGGGGGTGCTGGTGGGTGAGAGGCTGGACATGACCCAGCCATGGGCACTCCCAGCCCAGAAACCAAACGTGTCCTGGGCTGCATCCAAAGCAGCGTGGGCAGCAGGGCAGGGAGGGGATTCTGCCCCTCTGCTCTGCTCTGTGAGACCCCACTGCAGTGCTGCATCCAGCCCTGGGGTCCAGCACAGGAAGGACAGGGACCTGCTGGAGAGAGTCCAGGGGAGGCACCAAGATGATGAGAGGGATGGAGCACCTCTCCTATGAGGAAAGGCTGAGAGGACTGGGGTGGTTCACCCCAAGAGAAGGCTTCAGAAGGTGACCTAATTGCATCCTTCTAGTACCTGAAGGGAGCCTACAGGGAAGATAGAGAGAAATTATTTACAAGGGCATGTAGTGATAGGGGGAATGGCTTCAAACTAAAAGAGAACATATTTAGATTAAATTTTTGGAGGAAGTTCTTTCCTGTGGTGGTAATGGGGCAACAACACAGGTTGTCCAGAGATGATGTGTATATCCCATCCATGGGAGTGCTCAAGGCCAGGCTGGATGGGGCTCTGAACAATCTTGTCCAGTAAAATGTGTCCCTGCTCCTGGTGGTGGTGAGTAGAACCAGGTGATCTTTAAGGTTCTTCCGACACAAGCCACTCTATGACTCTACAACATAGTGTAAGAGCAAGTTGGGAAATATGATGACACCAGTTCAAAACTTTGAATGCATGTATACCTGTTAGGAAGCACATAAATGCATGTAACAAAGTCCATATAACTGCTCAGATTGCCCTTGAGATTTCCTGCATAAGAAATTTCCCTGAAAATGTGAAAATGTACTAGTTGGGGGTTTTTTTGAGAAATATGTTTCCGTATTTTTGAACAGTATCCTTTTTTGCAATGTTACTATTATTATTACTTTTCTTTTCCAAACAGCAATGCCTACAGGCATATTATCTTACACTTGGCTGTGCGTTTAATATGCCAAATAAGGCAAGGATTAGTCCAGAGACTTTTAGTTAATGGATCTGTAAATCAAATATATATGTCAAAAAGAGAATCCAAAGGAAACTAGAAATTAATATCCACTTCATCTGATCTCCCATGAAAGGTGATATGCTCTGAGAAATGATAATTAAATAAGACTCATCTCTACTTTGACACACAACTTTTTGAATTTTAAAATAAATCCTTGAAGTAAACTGATGATAGGTTTGCCCAACTGCTGATACTTTTCAAAGAAACTGTCACACAAGACTTCACTTTTATTTTACATGATCAGCTCCCAGTAATTTTGACTCAATGTTATTTAGGCAATTATTTAAACATGGAATGTCAAATACCATGAACACATATTCTGAACTTCCATATCTCATCATGTTCTTTGAAAAACTTCCTCTTACTTTTTTCTGAGGGAAAAATGCGATACTAATACTTAGATGCCAGGTTTTGCACCCAGTTTCTTGCTTAAAATGTTGTGTGGAATTGAACTGGTGACTGAATATTTAAGATTGGTACAAAGGCATTTTGATACTTTGTTTTCCTGAGCAAGGGCAGGAATAGGGAATTAAGCAACTTGACTATGGTCTCCAGCCATACTTGTCAAACTTCGCCTTAGCTGAAAACAGCATAGGTAGAAGCTCAAAATATAAAAATAACTATGTACCTTTAAAGACCAGTGTTGACTACCATGTGGATATCTGTGAAGGATCAAGAAAATAATTAATATGTGTTCTGATGTTTTCTATTTTGAAAATAAATACCCAAAACAAAAAAGGGTGATCTGCCACAATTTCTCACTGAGATATTTGTGAGCATTGACTTGCTCTATTTTACTCTCAAAAAAATCTTCTGCAGGCTAACAATTTTTAACTGCTATGATTAGGAATCAGCGCTGTATCCCTGCTGGTTTTCCACATATGCAAGAAGAGGAGTGTAAATTATAAAAATGGAAAATGAAATTAGCAAAATACACAGGAATTTCTGTAATTGCTTTTTAATCTGCTTCTTAAAGCAATATTCAAATATGATATTTCAACAAGAAATGGTGTAGTTAAAGTTGTAGGCAAAATACAGCCTGCATTTACTTTTTTTCCATAGAATGTAGAAAATTTGGGTTGTTTAAAAATAATTTCTTCTTCAGAACGAAATAATATATTGTTTTTTAAATTGACTGCATACTGTTTTTTCTTATTTTCAGTATCTTGCAAAATGCACTCTTCTGTTAGCTGCCTCATTATTTTATTGCATCCTACTTGCTTTAGCGCTCCATAAACACTAATCTCAAGGTATAAAATCATTCACTTCATTCACTCTAGCATCCATCCTTCCTATGCATTGCAGTATATATACCACCACTTCAGCAAGTGTCTTCCTGAGTATCTGGGAGTTTTTAATCTCAGTGGCATGGGTAACAAAATATGTATTGTGTATTATGGAGTACAGGAATTGCAGCAGAAGACACAATATGAGCAGAATTTGCTGATGGAGATCCTTCTACAAAAATGTCTAGTATCTGTGAAAATTAAGGAATGCTCAGCTATGATGTTTTACTCACCTATTTTGTTTTCAGTTGCATGTTGCCCTAAACTTACTCCACCTTTCACTGAATTGATTCCCTAAAGAAGTTCTGTTGTGGTACAAGTTATTTGTTATGTTGGCATATTTATACCTCCTTAAAATAAACTTTCAGTGTCTATGTACTCATACTTTTTATATTGCCATTTAGAGATTTCAAAAGTGACACTGAAAAATTCATTCTTTTAAGTTTTTGGTTCTTAAAACCCTGGAATACACTACCATGATTCAAAATGTAAGGGGGGGTTTGAAGTGTCTTAAACACTGAGGATTTTCTTCCACTTGCAGCAAGTAAATTTCTTCTTGGTGTAGCATCTGAAAGACAAAAGCCAATAAGAAATGCCAGACATCTTTCCCAAAGGCCCAGGAATTTGGGACATTTATAAGGAAGTGTATTTAGACATGTACATTTAAGAAATCTCTACACTAGGCGTCTGTCTCAGCAGTGTGTAGTGAGTGTTTCACCCACTAAGCAAAATTTGAACCAGAAAAAGGGAATTCCTCATTTCCATGCCAAGGTCAGTGGTCTCCAGGGCAAGGCAAAGGCAGTCCAGGACACCGAACTGCCAGAGCAAGTCCAGAGGAGGGTCACAAAGATGATCAGAAGGCCGGTGTGCCTTTTGTATAAGGACAGGGTGAGGGAGTTGGGGTTGCCCAGTCTGGAGAAGAGAAGGCGCTGAGGTGACCTTAGAGCAGCCATCCTGTACATGAAGAGGAGTCCACAAGAAAGTCAAAGGGGGACTTTTCAGAAGGGCATGGAATGATAGGACTAGGGATAACGTCTTTGAACTGAAAGATGGTGGATTTACATTAGCTGTAAGAAAGAAATTCTTTTTTGTGAGGTTGGCAAGGCACCGGAACAGGTTGCCCAGAGAAGCTGCCATAGGTACCCCCTTCCTGAAGATGCTCAAAGCCAGACATGGGTTTTGAGCAACCAAAAACTTTCTGGCCTAGTGGAAGGTGTCCCTGCCCCTGGTGATGGGGGAAGAGGTGGAACTAGGTGATTTTTAAGGTACCTTCCAACCCAAACCATTCCACGATTCTATGGTTCTAGGATGAATGTTTTTGTGCTAAGTTCAGCAAGACCTTGTTAGCAACAAACAGATTTTCTGCATAGAATTAGCATCCTTTTTTCTCTCACACCTTTAATACAGCCTGAGTAGAGATCCTGATACAATCTATTAGGTGCATTTGAACTGAATAATGTGCAGTATAGGTTAAAAATAGCATTGATGATGGGTGTGGATCTCTTTCACAAATACTCAGTTATTGGCAATGCATGCAATTGTTCTCAAATGGGATGTTTCCGTTCCCCACCCTCCCCCACACTCTTTTTAGCTATTAACTTCTATTCTCTGGCAGCTGAAGTGAGACATTTTTGGCCCAGTGCCACTCATCTCACAGAAGGTGGCACCATGACCTGCAGCAAGTGTGGAACTCTTGGATCTGTTCCTTCTGCTTTCATCTGTACTTTGTATGGGAACTTTCCTTCCAGACACACCGCTTCAATTTCAGCTACATGGGTGTGACATTGCCTTGTCAGAAACAAACAGCTTGAGTTTTTGAGCATCTTTTGGGTGGTCCTGCCTTTTATATTGCAACGATGCAAAACACATAAAAGGTGATGAACATTTCATGTGTCTGTATAGAAGAGTTTTGTAAATGTACAGCTGATTTGTTTTTAAAAACCAAAGCAAGGCATCCTCAAGACAAAACTCTTTGAAGAAGATTCACCTATATTTGGGCATTTTGGAGGAAAATTTAAATGTTCCAGTTATGCTCCCATAAAAATAAATCAATATAACACCATATTTAGCCAATCAAAATTATGATCTCCTAACCAAATTGTTCCCAACTTAGATATATAGATAAACTGAGCATGTTATCTTATTGAGTGATATTACTTCGGGTTTAGAGGCATAATCACTTATGTACCTATACATGTAGTTTTATTGCTAATTTTTCATTCTTGGTCATGACTAAGTATTTTTGTTCATAAGCTAAATAAACTTTTCCTCATAAAGAAAATGCTGACTTTTAGGGTTTTCACCTCTATGTGATGCTTATGAACGTAAATTTACAACCATGTATTATTATCATGTGTGATATAATGTAAAATTTTCCTGTGTAATATCTTCTCCTTAGTTCATTGTGTGGCCAAAGTTTACATAGGAGTTTACTTTGTTTATAGGAAGACAGCTGGTAGATGTAGCAGTTTCTGGTTTCTGAGACCTGATACAGAGATAATAGGTGAAGTAATTGAATCCAACACCAGTGGCAAATAAAAAAAGCATTTAAAGCTCCTTATGGTAAAAATTTGGACCCCTTGGCCTTGGTTCAGTTGTACATGCCACACAAATAAGTGCCTAGTGCCATTTCATATGCTGTAGGACATAGTATCAAGTTAAATGGTAAATGAATCAAGTAAAAAGACCAAAATCTCTAGAGTTGTATGGATTAATTTCACTTGAGGCCAGTCCCTTTAAGTCTCCAGTCCAATTAGCAAGCTGTCTGGCTTACTGATAAAGGAAAAGGTAGAAAGTACAAATATTATCAGATTTCTCAGTCACTGGATATGTGAAAAAAAGTCTGTAAATATGAATCAAAATGCAAGGTTAGCTAGCACATTCACCTTGCAAAAATACAAATTCAGGAACTTCATTCAGTTAACTAAATGTGCACGTCATGACATTTCCTTTCTTTGTTTCAGTCTTGCATTTTTGTTTAGGCTGTTAAGGAAAAAGGAGGTTCGGGGGGGGGACTCTTCTCACTTTGTTCCAGGATGATGTAACTCATGGTCCTTCTGAACCCTGTATGGAAGCACGCAACAAATTGGTGCTTCTATTTCTGAGGACAGTCTGTCTCCTAGTGATCCTTGTTAATTTTTTCCAGACAAAACTGTTGAGCTTCATATGAGCAGTTTAATATTAGTTGTTGCTCCTGAATGCTGAAATTCCAGATATGCAAATGTCCTCCTTCCAGTACCACAGGATGAACTTGACTACTGTTCTTAGAACACTTTTTTATACATTCAGCTATATGCATCAGTGCAAATATGTAGTGAGAAAGCATGGGACAAAAGAGAGTTTCATGGTTTCAGTACTCATAGTGGATGTGGGATTAAGACAGTAGCTCTAAATAAGTCCTCTCAATTGTACAAAGGACAAAAGTGATTTGAACCAAATTTTCCATGAGGTTTCTCTTTATGCTGTTTGGAAGACTCCCTTGATGGAAGTAGTGTAAAACCTGGCACACTGCAATTTTAACTTCAAATAATCCCAACAAAATTTGACAGGCAAAAAAAATTAACAATGACCCATTGAAAGGTCCTATTATCTTTCCCATACAGTGCACAGAGGAATAAGCTGTTCACATTCCTTTTAACCTTGGTGGAAAAGATTCACTTCTAACCAGAAGGGCTATACATTCGAGAAGAGGAGAAAGATGTCCCATTAGTATGCAGGAAGGATCCTTCCAGGTTAGTCCATATTTGATTTAAATTAATTCCCTCTGTATTAAACACAAAGCAAAATCCAAACCTTTTGAATTCAATTTAATGTGCTTACACACAGGAAGTTTTTCATTCTTACTAACCACCGGTTGTCATAACAATGTATTGTCGTGATTCATCTTGGCAAAGATCTACTCATGAACTCCATACTATGCGCTGACACTATACATTGGAATAACTGCAAAAGAAGGTTTGATAAGATGTAGCACTTCAAATGAAAGGCTCAATATTATGCTTTGACATAGTACATTGTAGCAGCTGTGGAGGAAAAGCCATTAATATAGATGTCAATGATCCAATAGTATGGAGCCATTAACACTAAGATTTTTTACATGATTTATCTTAATAGCTGAATATCTATCCTGAAATAACACATTTTATTGTTAGAGATCCATATGTTAACAGCTCAAGGACAGTCTTGTACACATGCTGTATTGCTCTGAGTATGTAAAGAGGAGCACACTGCACATGTGAATGTGGTTTGCTTTGCCTGGCCCAGAAAGGAGGACAGAGAACTTGTACTTCTCCCTGCTGCATTTTCCTTCTTCACAAAATCACGTACTCCTTCCTGGGGGAGGTTTCTGGGCAGAATGCTCCACGAGTAATTCACTCTCCCAAGAAGAATTGTAATTAGAGCTCCCACAATAGTTAAGCAGCTGGTGTTCTCTGACTGCTGCTTCATCAACTGTTTGTAATTGCTTCATTGTTCCCTTGTGCTCCCTTCCAGCTGATGGCTTCTTCCACCTGTTGTCTCTCATTTTACACTTCGAATGTGAGCTCTTTTGCACAGGTTATATTTATACAAGACATTCTGTGATAGCTTACAGGCAGTCTCATAATACAACCCCCCACAATGAAGTATGACAATGATAGCAATAATAATAATAATAACACGCCAAAATGAAACTTGTTTAAATAAACTGCATTATTTCAAGTGGCTTGCTAATAGAGGCAGCTGAGTTCATATTGAAGCCCAAAGGCAGATGTGAAGCTTGAAGAAAGTCTACTCTGCTCTTGGCTCTGAATCTAGGAGACAATTGTGAAGGGGGAGGCTATAAAGTGTTGGCTGAAAGAGAATTAGAGTGGCAAGCAATGTACAGCCTCTGCTTGATTTCTTTTGTGCTCTGCAAAACAGGAGTTTTTATATGCTTAGAGAAATACGCTGAAAAAACCTGATTCCCTCATCTGCTTATCTTACCTTCTGGTACAGGAACATCATACTTAATTTTGCTTGGTCAAAAGGGGGACTACACAAAAGATGCTTTTCCAAATAAAATGTGCAGATATTATGTCCATAGATCCACGTGTGCTAGCTCTGTTACCAGCTGTTGTAAATAGCTGAACTCTAAGTGCCAGAACATGGGCTAAAATGGACATTTTTAAGATCAACAGAAAGAATAAAAATTTATCCTTTTCTGTGACAATAAAGAAAGAATTGCTGCTTTGTCCATTATGAAGCAATGTTATAAAACTTAACAAAATAGAAGCTTTTTGAAATGCTTTGTTTGTCTCTTTGTTCTGATGCTAGATGTTTGATAAATGTAGTTGAGTAGGTTTGCTATGGAATTCAGCAGAATGCTATGAAAGAGATTATTGCAGATTTTTAAAGAAGTGGGGTTTTTTTTCCTTTTTATCAGATTCTACTAAGTTTCTTCATATCCATTGTAGTTTCTGCAGAGTCTTTCTCTAAAAAGTGATGCTTAAAAATTGTTTTTTCTCCTCAATATCTAAAATAAACTGCGAAAGATAATTAGAAACCAATCATACACTGGGTTCCCACCTATACTTTTTCCTAGAGATCACTTTAGCCTCGTTTTACTGCAGAGAACCATCAGTTCTAAGGAGGGATACTTACTAGTAGCAGCTATTACTGGTCTTTCAAATCCATGTTAAAAATATATTTTAAAAAATAGTATCAGATGTTTCTTTTGTGGATAGCTACAAATAACAGAAACCTAAAATCAGACTTGTTGAGAGTTCAATATCTAAATGTTAAAGATCAATAATAACTGAATTTCACCTGTAATGTTTTATTACCTCAAAGGAAGTTCAATGATGAAATAAACTGCTCACAGCATTTTTCCAGTGACATCACCAAATCCTAAAATGCTGGCAGTGATCTGGGAGCTCAGCATGGAACAGATGAGCATTTTTAATGATGCAATACTGATTTTAATTTAATGGCAGAACCATTTTGTTTGAGTTACTTTCATAATATACTTTGTCAATCAAGAAAATATCTCTAGGTTTACTGTTGGACTTATTCATCCTTCTCTACCTAAGAAGCAAGGCTGTTTGGCAGTGGCCAAAAGATTTGCTCACAATTTGGAAAGCTCTGCTCTAAAAAGGTAAAATGAAGTTTTGAAGCTATTTTTCTACCTTTTCTGCAACCAACAAAGTTGTCTACTTTGTAGAGAGCACATTTCTCTCCCAGTTTTGTTTTTTCCCAGAACACTTTAAAGGTCTATTTTTTATTTCATGAGAAGCAAAAACAAATGGTGAAGCATGGCAAATTCTTGTTTGACAGCCAGTTCTATTTAACAGCCTATGGGACCCCATTTGCTGTTCGCTTCCAGTGCTGTCCATGGAGGCATCTGAGAATTAACATGGTGTCTTTAGGTAGAGCTCTTAATTATCCTTCCTAAGCTCATGCTATGCTTTCCCATCCATGAGTAAAAAAAACCTTACTGCAAAAGATGTTTCTTTGGCCTAATGTTAATGTAGTCTTTGTGGCTTTAGTTTTGTTTAACTTAAATGAGTCAATATAACACTATGTGTTAAAAGATCATGGTATTTCCAAAATCTAGGACAGGCAGGACTTCTAGTCACACTTAGTTTGATCCTTTCAACTTTAGGATCGGTCTGTCAAAGGGGAGATTTCAGTTGCACCCCACCATTACCTTTTTTGTGTTTGAACTTTATACTGTATTTTATTGGTGACTAAACAGGAGTATTTTAAACTGAGGCAATATGCAAATCACATCCCACTAAGGTGCTTAATTCTTACTTTTTAAAAACCCCAAACAATCATATATCACTATCTCCACAGAGGAAATGGGACTGATCGCACTGTGTCTGCACAGATGAGCACAGGAATGCCTCTGAATACCACATACCCATCTCAGAAGCCTCCTAGTTTCTGGGTGAAACCTCAGGCACACTGTGATCATTTCCATGGTCAGAAAATCCAGAAGTTCTTCTGGGTAGGGGCCAGAGTGTCTTCAAGCCATGTCCTGATGGAGCAGAGATACTAAAATTTGGGGTACTTGGGACGTAGTAGGAGGGTAACTATTGTTAATTAGCTTCCTCCCTTTAAGCTGACCTCTAAAACAAACCTACTTGAAAGGGCACTGTCCCTAACCAGAAGAGATCTAAGGTAGTTCCTATCATTTGGCCTTGGTGCGCAGCTACACATTTTTCTTCTTTAACAGCACTGACATAGATGAAAAGACTTGACAGCAGTATCTCAACAGGCTTTCTTCTTCCATAATTTCCACACAATTTTTCACTACACTTACATTTTTATGTGATTTTGCATTATGATGTTAAAATTTGCTACAATCTCCACGTTTCTCAGGAGGAAAAAATAGCTCCAGCAATTATTTGTATCTGCCCAAATTAAAGTCCAAATATGTATTTTTACGCTAGTATGATTGCTCAAATAGTACATTGCAGATACAAAAAATCAGCATTAAAATTTCAAACCACAGCTGAAATTAAAAAATTTAAGATAGGCTGAAATAGATTATAATAATGAAATACTGCCATCTCTCTCATGTTTCCATGTGTTTCAATACCAGTTGTGCTGTATACAACAAAAACTCTGAAGGAAAAGCAGTTGAAATTGAATAATCTGTTTCATGAGCCAATAAGAATTTACAGAGTAATATTTCACGAAGTAGGGATCAGAAGCCAATATTCAAAGTAAAATTACAAAGCCAGAATTCGGTGTACAGCAACAAAAAGATTAGACTATTTATCCACCAGTATTTCAGTTAATACCTTCCTTATTCACACTGTCTTGCAGGTACTGACCATGATGAGGTCAGAAGCCTGGAAGAAATAGAATGGTCCAAAAGTTCTGTAGTTATTTAAAATTCTAATTCAGCTTGAGAGAGTTTACAGGTTTGTAGACAGCAGTACCTTAGTGGTCCATTTGGATCCATAAATTCTCAGGGATAATTAAAGTTTGGGTATGGAATTGTAAAACCAAAAACTAAATAATACGTGGGCAGTTCTAAACAGTAGGATGTCACGTTTCAGAATTAGTAAGTAAAAGACTTTTACACTTTCTTTATCTTTTTGCTCAACTGCTTATATTGAAAACTTTTTTTTAAATTTTTTTTTTTCCCAAAACTAACCCTGCACAGGCAGAAAATGGTGCTTTTTTGTCCCCTAGTGGATAAAGAGATATTTTGCCCCCTAAGAGAGAGAACCTCTGGGTTAAAATCACACCATCTGAATTGAGGAAGACTGATGAGGAGTTGGAATTGGGAACTGCCATCTGCAGACTGGGTCAAACTCAGGATGTGAAATGCCATTTGGAGCTGTTAGTTTTGTCCACAGTGACCATCAGGGAGCCTAGACTGGTAAAATTTGCTCCCTCTCTAAGCTCCATAGAGTTCATTTGAAGAAATTATGCCCCATGCATCAATCCTGGTGCATGGTAGAGGAGCATGGATCATGATGCAATGGAATGTGGCTTTTCCTCCCTTTTTCCTTCCCTTTTTCCCTCCCTTTTCCAAACATACTTTGGAGTTAGCCTGGTCAAAGGACCCTGAGTGATGGGAAAGTGGGGAGCTACCCTCTGCCATTTCAGAAGAAACAGAAGTGAAGCAAGGAAGAAAAGAGAGATGCATTCCATTCTAGGACTGCAACAAAAAGAGAATGCACTTCTGATTGAAGCTTTGAAGAAATATAAAATAATCACAGTATGACTTGACTAGAATGGGGTGAACTCTTCCAAGCAAATAATTTTTTGGTGGGTCAAGACCCATTTAATAATCAATAATCTCCCTCAGCTTGGTTGTTATTTGATGATGCTTGACTACGCAAATGCATTTCATAATTTGCATTGGAGAAATAGCCCTGTCTTAACTAGCCTCACAACTCATCATTATTTGCCTTTCATGATGCGTGTTTGAGCATCAAATTTTCACAATATAGTTTTTACTCTTTTATGAGTTGCCAAAATTTTTTTCAGGAGGTGAAGGAGAATTGCCGATATTCTGGTGAGCACTTCCAATAAAGCCTTTCTGTGACTGTGCTCACAAGAAAATGTTATCTGGCTTTCTCCTTCTTCCAATTTCTAAGGAAAGCATAATACTTCTTAAAATTTCTCATAGAAATCACAGTGAAAAAGTGGTGAACATTATTAGAGAATATTATTAGTCTGAATCTAGCTTTGTCCACATTTTTCTAGGTTGTCTTCATGCTATTGTGCACTGTTTTCATTCTGATAATATTTGTCAGATTTTAGTATTTCCTTCCAGCACAGCATCTGTCTTCATATGATGTGACCTATGCCAAAAATGTCACACTTAGATATTCTGTGGTTCTCTGCAAACTCCCTGCCTTTGTCTTGAAATAAAAAATGTTAGATCTGCAAAACCAGCTGCCTCCGTGCTCCCTGGCTCATCTAAGTACAATAATTCTATTAAAAATATCATTTATATTTGATTTTACAGCTATTTTCATAGCTAAAGATAGAATTATTGTTTTTGTTAGAAGCAGTTTCTTTCTGAGCTCTCAATCTTTTATTGCCTTAATTAATAGCCTTAAAATACACTCCACTGTGGCACAACATGCAGTCAGCATGCAGATTATGCATTTTTATAAGTAAGGCATAAACCCTCTATTTTCTTTTTAAGAGCTCTGCTATTTGAGCCAAGGTGAATTACCAGCTTTAATCTGCATCTCGTGACTGCTGCTTAAGAGAATTAGTGGCACTGGTTAGCTTTGTGAGGACAGCTAAGAGTAGCCAGATCAATTGCAACTCATAGTCAGAAATCAATGAAATGTGTCTCAGTAAATCTGACTGATCCTCGGGTCACTACAGAGTGCATTATCCTGGCCTTACTCTATTACAAGATTAGACCCAGAAATAATCATAAGTGAGATTCTCTCTGCTCTTTTAAAACACTCTCTCCAGTCCTGTTGCTGTTCTGCGGTCAGGAAACTTCAGAGACAGACGCAGTGAGAATACCACCAAGCAAATTACCCCCTAGGTCACCACCCTGGGAGGAAGACAAAGTAACATTTCAGTCCTGTCTGCAAAGAAGAGGTCAAACAAAATTTGAAATTGTAGATGCAGTGTTTTCTTAACTAGAAACAGAAATGCACATGAGGTATAGAGGGTCAAACCTCTGGACAGAGTCAGTGAAACCTTCACTAGATTTAACACGTTTACTTCAATTTACTGATGATTGGGATCTCCCCAGAAGGTTACTAAGGGAGTAACTCCTACTGTTTGTAGGAGCTTGCATACCTTTTGAGACTTTAGCTTTGTTTTCAACAACCACAGGCTCTGAATACCCTTTCTGAATACCCACATATTCAGAAAGTGGAGTGGAGGAAGAAAATTGCTCTTAATCTTATTTTCTGTATATTTTTTATAGAAGGGCTGCACACAGCTGAGCAGAGCAAAGCTCATGCCTGCTGTGCAGTGAGGTCTAACCTGTGCCACGAGGACAGAGCCTCCGGTGAAAGTTGCATCTCCTGTGAGTTCTTCTGATTTGGCACTCTGGGAATGTGTGAGCAGCTGCTTCCCTCTGACCACATAATAATAGTGCAGCAACTGCAGCAATGCAGCCCAGGTGAGTGGGCTGGCAACCCCACCAAGACATACACAGAAATGTGGTGGGAAAGGTGAGAAAAACTCAGGCAGAAGAACAAGAGGAAATACTGGGTTGTTAAATGGTGCAGGATATCACCTAGATGAAAGCTGTACTGGAAGGCATATAAAATTACTGGGTTGTGCAGTTAGGAGACAAATGCCAAAAAGGTTTTGTGAGGTGACAGAGGTGCCAAACCTCTACACTTTTCTAACAGGAAAAGCTGCTTCAGCAAAATATTCACACCTGAAGGGTGAAGGGAAAATTATATCTTTTTTTTTGGGTGATAGACCATCCACAAACACCACTGTAATCAATGAAAGCAGACAAGACAGCAGGAATGTGGCTATGTTACATGCTGTTCTGCTTACTGACTCCATACATATACACAGGGCTGAGTGTTCACAGGATGTCCGTGTTCATAAACAAGAGTAAAGAACATTTGTTAATGCTCCCCTCCCCCAATTTCTTGTCATCTCTGTTTAGCAAACATATTAGTTTAATGAATGCAAATTACTGCTAGAATGACATAGTCTATACTTTAAAAAAATGTTGAAATATTTTGTTATCTGATATACAGAAATTCATAAAAATACTTATTAACTTTTGAAAGTACAATGTGGAGTTTATTAAATGAAAAAAATACAACAATACTTTCATGTACCATGAATTCATATCCATAGTTAAAGATTAGCAATAAGAAGCTCTCAATATGGAATCAGAGACTGCCAGCATGGGTGCAATAAACTTTTCAGAATGGTTCATAAGATTATACTAATTAGGGATAATCTAATTTGAACAATTATTATCTTCTCAAAAAGTAATATGATGTCACCCTATGGGAAGAGTCACTACCCGGGCTCCAGGGATATACTAAAAAAACCACACATGTTATCTGTAATATTAAAAATTATGGTTGATCCACGAGACAGTCTTAGATCTACCCTTCTCCTCTCAAAAGATCCACCATATAGACTGTTAAGCCCCCGTAATTATCTCCCCTACTTGTGACAAGCATGGGCTAATCAGTCTCTGAGGGAGTTTTCCTGAGGATCATTGAGAAGCGTGCGTATGCCTCACATTGCTTATCAAGCTATTTTGTACGCAATATCACATAAGAGCTGACAAAAGTTCATTATCCTCATCTGGACTAGAATGATTCCAATTTAGGAAAAAGAGACAAGCTTTTTTTTTTTTCCCATTCCTTTTCTATTTCCCCCCCCTTTTTTTTTTTTTTTTTAAAGAGACAAAAATCTCTCACTTGCATTGCAACAAAGACCTTAGCTAAGAAAAAAGCAAGCTAGGTTCTACCAGACTTTAATCCCATATTAAAAGATTAGAAAAAACATCTGAAGAAATCAGAGATAGTCTAATTGAGGTTCTCGCCTTTAATCCTGTGAGTAGACTCCCCCTTGGATACCAGAATCTGTCAGTGCACAGTCTTGGGAATACTCTAAGGAAAAATAAACCACAAGAAATGGACATACAACACACTCTCTCACATTTAAACAGAGAAAGAAAGAAAAAAAATCTGAGAGATGGCAATATCAAAACATATTCTCTCCCAAGAAAGAGAAAAAAATCAGGTACAATATAAAATGAAAACAAAAAAGGAGATGAGAAGAATCACAGTCATTTTGGAAGTTCTTTGATAACACCTACAAATGTAACCCGAAAGGAAATAATCTGTCTTGGTTCTGCTTTCCTCATCCAGGTCAAAATGCCATTTGTATTGTACATCTGCTTTTTATTTTGCTGGCAACTGTATTTCCACTCAACTAATATAAATGTATTTAAAAGGAATATTCCTTTAGAATGATGTTAAAATAAGCTGTAGAGTAACTGGAGCACAAAGGAAAATTAAAGAGAAGATTTGTATTCATTTGTGTTTGTCTGGTAAATAAGGGCAAGATGTATACAAAGAGAGATATTCATAAAAATTCATTATAACACCAAGCCAAACTTTTCATATTAAAAATTATGAAAGAAAGAGACACTTCATGAGGGGGAAAAACAAAACCAGTGACATTAAGGTGGGCCTCTCTAAAACATCACCAGTTTGAAAGTGAGTGACCAGTATGGGAAATCTATCCATTTGATTGTAAAGTTGCAGATTAGAATTTGAATTCAGACACTTGCAAATACATTTCAATATTTTAAAAACTGTTCTCCCTTGATTTATGTTTTGTTTTCCATATTTGGTCATCCATTTCCCTACCAGCAGGGTTAAACATATTTTTTAAATTGGCTGTTACATAATGGACACATGAAAATGCATTGTGTTGAGGCTAGATATTTGAAGTTTTAGTAAAGGGAAAATAAGGGAAGGTCAGATGTAATGGCAGTGTGTTAACTTACCAAAGCTGAAAAAGTCATATTTTAGCTTTGTGCTTTCAGGCTGTACTTATGAGTAAAAACAGAGAAGATAAATAGGGTGAAAGATGAAAAACAAAATCATAAAAGAAAATAATCAGAAAGTACTTCAGGATGAAAAATCAAGGTAACAATGCAAGCAGATGCAATAAACATAAAAGAGGTTTGGGAGTGTTATTTTTATTGCATGGAAAATTACTGTGATTCATTGTTCTAAATTATGTAAAGATAAATAGATAATGGAATTATGAACTGTATAAACATAAATGTGTTTTCCATTCAACACCTTCTATATTAATATAAAGCAGGGTTAAATCACTGTATGTTCAAAAAAATTTTTTATTTCCGCTATAAATTAATTCAAGACATGAGAATGTAATCTGAAAATTTTAATATACAATTTAATATTTTATTAACAGTGTTTAAGAAAAAATATTCATATGTTTCTTTTTATAAGTAGTCTTTTTATAAGGCACTACAAAATGTGATAGGAATCACTGTAAGGCAGTAAGTTCCTATGGCTTGGCATAAAGACTGAACAAATTAAAACAGTCTAATGCTCTTAGTGTTCCAAAATTCATTACATCAGTGGGGTGAAAAAGCTCTAAAAGTGCCTGATACAGCATGGCTGACATTGGCAGACTTTGCTTTTTTTAAGTAGAGCATTGTCTGTGTGAGATGTATAAGAAGTGACACTGCAGAGTTGGAGAACAACAGTGCCCAAACCCCAGGTCTCCAAGAACCTCGTGGATAAGCTGAGTACCTTAAACTGACATTGAATTAAACAAGAGTGGAAGGTACTGAACATGCATGGAATTCAAAAGTAGTTGAGTTTCTCAGCATTTTGACTGATCAAGACCCCAATTTTTGTTTTGTCTTTTATAAGAAACAATGCCTCAAGGCAAGTTTCCTACATACAGTAGGAATTTTGCATAAAGTTAATTGTTCACTATACATAAAAATGACTTCTTAGTTTTAGTGAGGCTCAGATACACATTGACCCAGTCACAATATTTTCTGGTATGTGGACTTCTTAGTATTTTCAACAGTAAAATCTAATTTGGAGTAGGATTTTTTTCCTCTCGGGTTAGAGAGAGGTTTGATAGGAACTAAGCCCATGCAGGGCTGCATTAATTCTGCAAGGGGAGTGGGATAGAACATTATGCCTTGATGGCTGCAGCAGATACTATGCATTTTACTGTAATTTTTTCTCACAAGTTGTCCAAAAGGCATCCAGGTTTTCTTGCACAAATCAAACAAAGAATAAACATAGTGCACATTTTATGTGAAGCAGTGAGATATCATTTGTTAGCATTTGATCAAAGAGTTCTGTAACAGTTTTGCATGATATACAGTGCTTAAGTAACAGGCATACTTAACCTTATTACAGCATGCATATTCAGAAATATTCTTGC
This sequence comes from Alethe castanea, assembly GCA_024734035.1. NCBI lineage: Eukaryota > Metazoa > Chordata > Aves > Passeriformes > Muscicapidae > Alethe > Alethe castanea. The sequence continues at coordinate 65,644,721 of JANRGV010000051.1, forward strand.
ATTGGCATTAGTAAATCTTTGGAGAAATTTCTTACAGGAATGCAGAAAGCAAGCAAATTTCTAATGAACCTGTATTTCCTTTGGAGAGTTTGATAGCCTTTTCAAACAGCTTGTTTCAACATGGTCCGTAATCCCTGCAATGATACTTAAGACCAGTGACTTCAAATTAATATAAGGCAGTTGGAATGAAAACCCTCTGTGCATGGTATAATTCTGGTAAATGATAAAATAATTAAGTAACACATGCAACAGACTCCAAAAGCAGGTGTTTATGATAATATAGTATACGATGATGTTGGATGATGTGTAAGGAGGAGAAAAGAGCAGCTTCTGCTCTAAGATGCCTGCACTTATTGGTTCTATTGAAATGTCATCTATCAAGGCACAGAATTTAATCTATATGTGGTAGAAGCATGACTCCTAGGGAAGTGGCTCTAGCACTGAGACCATTCATTGCTTCCTTCCAGTTAAAATGAATACTCTAGTTTTGCCCTTGTCAAGGCTTTGGTCCATTGATTAGGAGCCATTATAGGTTTTTTCCTGAAGAACCATTACTGCAGGATTGTCTTTGGTTTTCAGATCATGGGGGTGTTTTTTTAATCAAAGCATATATTTTGAGAGTGGGACATACATACCAGATTTAAGTGCCACATGAAGTAAAGAGATCTAAAAAACTTACCCTATAGCATATGAAATTTTACATTACAACTTTTAAGGCTAATGCAGATAAAAGTAGAGACATGGTGACTTGAATGTGTATCTGAGCTACTGTTTTTGCAGGGGTGTTTTTGGCATAGATTGCATTTTCTTATGTGGATCTAAGTCACAAATATTTAATGTGCAGTGATAAGAACTAGCGAAGAAAATGGCTAACTGATCTTCCACCAGCATATATCTAGTTAAAAAAATTATATTTGCAGATATATTTGCATAGTTATGTGCTTGGAAGGACATATTTTATATTTCTTTTTTATATAGTCCTGATGTATTGGGGTAATTCTTGAATAAGATAAATCCTCCCATAAAAAATTTGAATAAGTGCAAATTACTGATTTCTAAAGTTTTCTTTAGAAAAGATCCATTTCTTTCCTATCAAGTGAACATTTTCCTAGGGAAGACTGGTAGATTAACCTGGTTCACCCCCTTTGGTCTGTTCCTTTGCCTTTTAATTATACAGACTCAAAAGCCTTTACTCATATGTACATACTCCAGGTATGCACATAATGGGTTTTGAAAACATTCATGCATGTTAGAAGAAAAAACTCAGCTTGACCCAATCAACTTTTTTCCACCTATACTTATCCCAGTTTGTTCTAAATTGCTTTCTGTCAGAGAAATCAGGCCCATTCTTAACGCCAATGAATTTTCAGCTGAGTCCTGTTTGATTTCATAGGTAAGAGTTAAACCTAGTGAAAAGAGGGCACAAGAATGCTTAAAAACTACTGTTTATCTGGTGATAAGTTATCAATACTCTTATCTCACAAGTCTGAAAGTTGGAAAAGTGTTTTTCTCTCTACTGGTGTAATTTCTGGAGATCCGATATACTCTTCCCATTTGGCTCAGATCCTGCTTGTTGTTTTATGTCAAGTAGTAGATGGAAGCTTATGGTATGAAAAAAAATTAAAGTAAACCTCGACAGATACCTTTGTTAAATATTTAATAAAGATGTCAGTGTTATGCATCTGCCTGTTTTCTTTCGTCTCCAAATTAATAAAATTAAGTGTAGATCTCTTAAAGAGATACCTTCAGAAGTAGGAAAAAATCTGTAAGGTCCTTATCTAAATGATTTTCACATGTCTAAGAGACTTTTAATGATGAAATTCCTGAAGAGCTTAGCCTTTAGGACACTCTTTCTTTTGAACAATTTAGTCATATTTCATGGGCCATAAATTGAACCGTTGATTTCAAATTTGGGTTATCAAAATATTCCAAAAGTGATCAATATTGCAAGTACAACATTATACCTCACTGTCTGTTTGGTTTTTAATTGATAGGGAATAGACATATTAAACTTTGATTTAACAATTATAAATATTACAATTTTTCCCTTTCTGTTTCCAAAGGAGGTCCCTCCTTTGGCCTCACTGAGCTTCCACTTCAGCCACGTGTAATCTGACCCCTCTCACTGTAACTACCACTATGCTGGATGATCAGCTTCTGCTCCTAAGAGTGTTTTCTAGGGATGTTTCCCCATTAAAACTCCAGCTAATTCTCAGTGGGATGGTGCATTTGGAGCAAAGCACCAGCGAGCCACAAAGGCAGGACACATTCAGACCAGTGTAACCCCTTGGCCAAACCTATGTCTCAACGAGGCAGCAATGCACTAGCACAGCTCCCCTGTGCTTAGCTCTGGAGTTAACTCACTTGCACCTGGACAGGGATAATTTTATTGCAGTTCATAGGCACGGATAATCAAAAATGAGCGTGTATGCACCAAGAGAGACCATCTTCACTCTGATGTTTTTGAAACGCTAGGTATGAGATTAATTAATAACAAGGAAAGTCTTCTATAAGAGAATGGACTATTATCAGGGGTACATAAAGCAGGTCCCTGAACATTATATGAACTCTGTTCCTAATAGCTTGATCTGATAAAGCTCACAGCCTAGGTTTTTTACACAGGAGCAGCCCCAGAAAGGGAGAGCTCAGCAGATAAGGATCAGTAGAAACACGGCTACTCTTTTTTCTCTGAAGAAAAATCAATATTATGGAGTTTTTTCCTTCTTTGGCTTTGGCACCTTGGTTCAGAGTTAGAAGCACTAATTCCCACTCCTCAAAATGTTCTGAAGTTTCCTTCACATACTTCCCAAAGATGAACTTTTACCTAGTGTTGTGTGAAATCATTCCTTATTCCACTGAAATGTGAAAGTGCACCCAGAAAAGGCATAGAGAAAAGATAAGTAAAAAATGGAAGACTTGTTTAAAGAAGAGGGGGTTGAGTTTTCCACAAACCTGACTTAACTTTCTTGCAAATTCTGACTGCTGATTTTGCTATTTATTTGTGAACAATTACATCTATTTATATCTATTTTCCATTGCCATTTTGCCCATTACATATTTATTGAAGGGTTTTATTTCTTTGCTATCCCAATGTTTAATCATTTAAATTTTATTGCTCTAATTTTAACAGAATTTTCTTTTGTCAGAATGAGACAAATGCATATTTTAACAAGTTTATCAATTTAATTGTTTAGATGATAGGTGATCTTGTTTGGAAATTATAAGCATTAATAAAATTTTATGAAATAAAATGAAACTAGGAAATTTCTTTCTTTTCATTCTTTATGCTACCAGCATTTAGCATCTTGTAAATGTTCCTTTCGTTTGTAGATTTGTAAATTATTTTTCATGCATGTAATTGACTTTATAACTGTAGCTATGGAGCTTGCAAAATACTCCACCATCTAAATACTAATGCAGTTAAGGGAAAAGTGTAGTTCCTTGGAAAATTACACACATGATTATTTTTTGCAGCACCACAACTAATTATTTTTTTCGGCTCTGAGCAGATGTCTTCAAAGATGCAACAGAAGCAGTGAATTTAAAATGGATCGGTTTGCAATATTGAGATAGTATTGGAGTTTTAAGAAGCCATAGCAGAACTGTGTAAAGCTGAAGCTTATATTCATTATTCATATACATTGTATAGCAGGACCCACACAAAAACTGTGGTGGCCTTTGCGATTGTCTGCACTGATATGCCTTTTTGCAAGAGTGTGGTGATTGATGTACTAAGTACTCTAAAAATCATGTAGCTATTTTCAGAAATTTTGCAAAACAGGAAGAATGTATAACAAGCTGCATTTTTTAAAGTATCTTTCACTTTTCTCTGTCCTCTTTGCAGGCAAGGAATTTCTCTGTCAGACAAGGATTATTCTTTCTTGTATAGTTCTAAGTTTCTTTTTGTTCATCCTTTCCCCGTTTTTCATCCTAAAAGGACAAGTTACTGTCACAAAGAATCCCCTACTGTGCTTGCTTAGGCAAGACTATTTCAGTGTTCAGTGGCTTGGTTACTGTTCAGTTACTTAGAGACAGAAGACTATCATATGTGCCAAATGGCCTGGAAATGTTTTAAGAGAAAAGTGAATGGTGAGGTTGGAAGATGAAGGAAGCAAATAATATTTTAACAACTCTTTGTAATGCTTCTGGTGAAGACATCTTCCTTTCATCTCCTTAAACTGATTGTAGTTGGGGGAATATTTGAATCTCAAGCCACAGTATCTTCAGAAAGGATGCACATGTATGATATACCATAATACTCCCTGGTGTATATATTGTTTCCTCATATGCTTATAAGTTCCTCCTCCACAGAGTTACTACATTTCTGACACAAATGCAGCTGTCTATAACCCTTGTTTGCTTGTGCCCTAGTAGGCTTTTGCTCTTCTGGTTCTTTCACTAGATCATCTTCAGCATTTCCATCAAATTGAAGCTTTCTGGTTTCACCTTGGTGGCTCTGAACTCCTTAGATCAGACTGCCTGTCTCATGACACTGCTTTCTAATGGAGTACCTACTCCTCGCTTTGATGCACCTTCCTTCCAGCTTTCCATGTGTTTGGAATGCTTTTCTTGTGTATGTACTTTCTTTCCTATAGGCTCCTTTTACTCCTAACCCTCAATGTCTTTCTTAGTAACCTTCCTCCTTTTAGAGCCCTTCTCAAAACTTTTTTCTTCTCAGTATGACAGCAGAAAATAGATGGAAAATACCGCATATTTGGAACTGTACAAGGATATCTATCTGAGCTAAACCATCACCTTCCTGACACTGTGACTTGGGATAGGAGCATCCGAAACAATTCAGATTAATTGCAGGTTAGAAACGTCCATTCCTGTGCAATGGTGTAAAAGGGAGTCCACGGTCACTACAGATCTGTATACTGTGGACAGAAAATTTTAAAAACAACAATCTCAGCATATGTATCCATGTTTTAACTAAGTCCTGTACTTAGTTGTTTAATAACTGTGAACATACGCATAATGATACTTGCTAAGTTTCAGATCTAAGGGAACGTTGACACTTTTTTTTTTGCTAAACATACAAATATAAGACAATAAAAATTAAAATACAGAAAGGGAAAGGTTTAGCTTTTGTCTCTCATCTATCCACACTATGTTAGAGGGACCTTATATTTCTATTACTCTCTGAGTTGAAAGCCAGGGGTGAAGAAATGAAGACCTGAGGAAACCTGGTGTAAATAAGAGGTGGATTGTGTCCACATCCTTTTCTGAGTGCTATAATGTGATAAATAATTGAACATTTTCAATAATATAATTGTCTTATTACTATTCTTATTCTGTATTATTCTTATTACTATTTTCACTGTTTTAATGACTGGAGATGTCTTGTCTGTTCTGCATGTCACTGAAGAATGAGGAAAAAAAGTTTGACTCTGTAGAAAAATTTAATGATTTTATATAATACAAATGGCAACTGGAAAGGATAGCCAGCTAGTCACAAAGAGCAATTGAAATACAACATTTCTTAGGGAAGGCATAATTTTAAAAATCAGTAAAGGCATTTTTTTCTCAGTCAAAAGATTTTTCTGTTTGAAATTCTGAAATGCTTGTTTAATTAAGCAATTACATAATTCAGAAAATCAGTTTAATTGTGTTTCTAAGCAAAATGTTGTCTAATGGCTATTATTAAACTGATCAACAAAGCTGTACCTAATTCAGTTCTTTAAACTTCAGCTTTAGCAATTTGTGCCATTAAAGTTATAGACCCACCATAAAGTAAAATTATAGAGTAAAATTAATTATTAATTTAAGGTCTACAGGTTATAAAAATCTAAATTGAAGATATTCTTAATATTAATGTTTAGCTAACTGCATACACTGTAATTACCTGTTTTTTTAGTTGAAAAACTTAGAAACAGTTTTAGCAATTCAACATTCAAGAAGTGAGTTGTAATTTACTTTAGGATGTCTGTCTCATTTGGTCAATTCGTTTGCTCAATCAATTTAAATCTCAGCTTTTTTTTATATCTATCTTAGTTGTCAGAGACACAAGCCTCTAAGTGTTAAAACTATATAGAAAAATTGGGATATGACCCTTCAGAGCTGAATGCTGCATTGCCTAGTCTTCAGTTGTCTAACCCTTAGATACAATTCAAATGCTTAAATTAGGCACAATTTCTCTAAATAATGCACAGGAAAAACACCTTGCAATGGCCATTGACAGACTGTGAGAACTTGTCTTGAATCTAACCCTGTGCCTAATAGAACAGCCAAGTTTGAACACGGAGGCGACTTTTATATAACAATATTGTGACTGAAAAACTGATCTAATCACACATCTCTTCTAGACAGCCCTTAATATAAAGGGGATTGAAGGAATATTTTTCCATGCACGTTTTGGGATTACAGTGCCCTAACAAACAAACATAGGTTAGCCCAGCAAGAGACAGAGATTTGCCTTTTTTTTTTTATTTTTCTTTTTTTTTTTTTTCATCAGAGGTATTTTGCAGCTAGGGAGGCATTTGCAGACCCAATCTCCCTGAAGTTAGGACATCCAGCCAATGAATCCTAGATGACTGTCACTACCTTTCCTTTGGTACTTTTAACTTTGGCTATAAAGAGCCTTTTGCACATATAACCATTTCATATATATGTTTGCATGTATGTATACAATCATATATAATTATATATACAATTATAAATGTACACTTCCTACTGAATTGCAGTGTGCCTTGGCTATTCCTTGTTTTGGTATAGCATATTCCTGTTTAGTCATTGTCCTTTAATAGTTCTTCTTGTTTAACTAATTGTTTAAAAACTCCAAAGGATTACTATAAAAAACTCTCTTTGCTTTTGCTGTTCATCCCCAATGTGATTCTAACAATTTTAACTGTTTTTGAATAGATGAACTTAATGGTGTTAGTTGGAAATACTTAAATGTGAGCAAAGAGTCTATATTTTCTGTACAACATTATTGAAAAAATTTCATTAACATGCAAGATTGCAAATTGTGAGTATCTTGCCAGCATGTGGAATACACAGAAACCATAACTAACTACTCTCTCTGTATCCTGGATAAGTAGATTTAAGGACCTCAGAAAATTCATGCTAAAGCCCTCTACATGTTGCATTAGAGACCATTATTAGGTAAAAAGTCGTAAGGAATAGGGTCTTCCTGGCAACCTGCCCATTTTCTGAGTTTGTAAACTGCAGCAAGACAGCAAAGGAAGTACTTCTTGACTCCCTGCAAAATTTCCTCTTGAATGTGGTTTCTGTTCATCCAGCTGGATTAAGGAGATACCTTTCACAGAGAAGAGGTGGTGTGCTTCATTTCTGTGGCTAATTCTTCAGTCTGTAGATGAGAACTTTGCTTTCCATCCAAAATCCTTGCTGTAAAGAGCTCTTAGCTTCTACCAAAGCTGGACTACTGTATAAGGTACAGAGACCACAAAGCCAGAAGGAATAAAAGTGTGAAACACATCTCCAGAAGCTAGTGAGACTGGATTTCACAAACAAGGCAGTATTTCCCTGAAATCTGCTATTCCTGCAGGGCTGTAAACAGCTCCTCTTCCTCTTTCTCTCATGATTAAAGAAAAGTAACTGTGGCTACCTCTCCAGTAGGAAGTTCAGTCCTATCAGGCTGTTTCCTTTGTGGTGGATCCTGTTTTAAGGACCTCGAATCAAGTGCATCATAAGCCTTACAATAAAGCCTTCTGAAGTCATAGAATCACACAATCAATTAGGTTGTCAAAGACCCCTGAGATCATTGACTCCCAAGCTGTGACCGAACACTCCCATGTGAACTACACTGTGGTACTATGCACTGTGTTCCATCTTTCCTTAAACACCTCCAGTGTGTAATGGCAGTGACAATGACTCCACCACCTCCTTGGGCAGCCCGTTCCAATGCCCAATCACCCTTTCTGTGAAGAAATTCTTCCTAATGTTCAACCTAAACCTCTCCAGGCACAGTTTATGACTGTCCTCTTGTCCTGTCACTAGTTCCCTGGGAAAAGAGACTGACCCCAACCTGGTTGCACCCTCCTTTCAGGCAGCTGTAGAGAGGGATAAGGTCACACCTTGAGCCTCTTTTTCTCCAGGCTAAGCAATCCCAGCTTCCTCAACTTCCCCTCATAAGACTTGTGCTCCAGACTGTTCATCAGCTTCACTGCACTTCTCTGGACTCACTCCAGTACCTCCAAGTTCTTCCTGAACTGAGGGGCCCTGAACTGGACACAGCACTCAGATGCTGCCTCACCAGTGCTGAGTGCAGGGGCACAATCCCTGCCCTGGCCCTGCTGGCCACACTGCTGCTGATACAGGCCAGGATGCCACTGGCCTTCCTGGCCACCTGAGCTCAGGTTCAGCTGCTCTCAACCCAGATCCCCTGGGGTTTTTGTCATGTAGATTTGAGTTTACCTAATTCATTAATCTAATAAGTATTGCCCTTGAAAAGAAGAGAAATTGGTGAGAAGAATTACATGATCTCTGAAGGCATGAATCTTCAGAAGTTGGAATGTCACAGTTGCAGTTACAAAACTAGTTTATTACATTCTCTACTTTCTTAGCACTTGTGTTATTATCTCATGAGTGAGGTTTAGCTGTGTTACCTCCTCTGTATGCCAGCAATGAAGAGGACAATGGGAACCTTTTGTCTTTTCCTCTTTCTGAATTTTACCTTTAAGGAACAGGGCTATGAACTTGTGACCGCAGTGGGGTCTATTCACCCTCAGCAGGGAGAATGGTATGGAAGGAGTAGTAGGTGTTTGCTGTCTTGTGATCCTATCAGCACAGGTGCATAATGAGGTATTTGAATGCAAAGAGAGAATTTATTATTTGAGCCATAATTATCTTTTGGTCTGAAAATCTTTCTGAGAGTGGGAGTATAAGAAAAGAGCCTTTTAAGTGACACAGTGGTGTCTGGCTCTACTACCTGGGTACCTGGAAATTCAGAGGTTTTTTTGCAGCTATTAATAGCAAATATCAACTTCGTGATATTTGATTGTTACAACATTGAACAGGATTTAATAATCTATCATCAAACAAACAAGATATGTGTGGAGTCTGAAACTCACAACTAAACTTAGTTCCAAATGAACATGTGATGTTGTGGCGATGGAAGTGAGTGAACAAAAAAATGGTAGTTCGACCATTGTAAAATAAGTATTGTCTGGTTTACCATAATTTCCTTATAATCCATTGAATACTGGCTTTGTGCACTGACACTGGACTTCTTTATTTGCACTGGTGTTAATTAACATGGCCTCCTAGATAATCAGGCTATCTTTGTTAAAATGAGAAGGTTATGCACAAAAAGAGATGTTGTGTACAGGTGAGGACTAAGCAGAAAAACGTTGTAGCAATTTGCTGAACACGGAGGCTTATTGAGGATGCAGTCCTGAATAATACACACTAGCTTTGCTCTTCCCCCTTTAGTGTGTGTAGAGAAGGCATGAATCATTCATGGTCTCCCAGCTGAGCGGGGCTTCAAAGGGGCTGGTTGTGATTGGGTGTCCTGGGTGAATTGCCGCGCTGCAGAAACGCCTGCACCCTCAGCACTGGAGGGGTGAGGAAGCACTTTCATCTGGGCCTCCAAAGTGTTTCGGGTCACAGTTCACCAGGAGATAACGATGTAGATGTACATTCAGAATTAGCTGCAGAGATACCTGTGTAGTGCGGTGTGGAAAAGTGAGCCAGTTAGATCCCCAGTGGATGCTGTGAATCAATTACTGTGTTCTGAATACAAGGTTGGCTGCAGGGGATAAACAGATGTCAGAGAATTTTTCCTAATAAGACCATAGTAATAGAAGAGCACTGTCAGCTTCGTTTTACATTCAAAATCTCATTTCCTCTTTATATGACCAGTTTTATTAGGCCTCTAAACAAAGATATTTTGTGTAACTGATAGCTGTATAATGAGAATAGCATCATTTAATTTCTTTTTTTCTCTTTTAACAAAGACTGAAAAAGAAAGCAGAAATGAATCTTGACAAAAGTTAGATAGAAGGTGTGTAATTTAGAAGGCTAGATGATCATTTCTTATCCCTTCCAATGAAAGACTGCACTGAATGGCTTGCAGCTGCCTTTTATGCTGAATCATAATCACCTACATTCCAGAGCAAAATATTCTCACAGCCAAAGCTGGTGATTAGCTTGTACTGTTCTCTGTACTATCTGCATATTTTGTCAATGTCTGGCACATAAAGTTTTGATCAGAAACAAGGACTAGCTTTGGGTTTAGTTAATACATCTTATAACAGGTTATACTCTTGCAGTTAGCATCATATTCTCAGTATTTTTCTTTCCTGTACAAAAACCAAAATACCAAGACACAGGAGCACACTGTGTCTTTCTGCAAATTTTGAGAGTAAAAACAATGAATTATTAGACATACTTATTGCATACGTTACTCTTTCAAATAGAACACAAGTACAATATTACTTGCATACAATTTGCAAATATTGAAACACTAGACTAAGGGGATACCCTTGGATGCATCATGTTCCTAAATTTTTCACATGCAGATTATGCTAAGAGGTTTTGTTTTGTTTTTTTTTAAAGGAATAGATGCTGGTATTTTTTAGTTCATATTTTTGCCATGAAGACATTGTTGCTTCATGTGGCAGAAATCTGAGCAAAATTTAGCTTTAAATACTGGTTTACAATGAATGCTTTTTAGTGTAATGCCTAAACTCATAGTGTATCGCATACAAAATCTTCATTCCAAACATTTCACAAGAAGGGAAACAAAAGAGAATTGCAGACAACATTCAGAGCATTTTTGACAAGCAGGCCAACCATCTGAGACCCTCTATGAACATTATGCTCATATACAGCTCATAAAAATTCAATTCAGCAGTATTTAGGTAAATAAGGCAACTCAAAGGTTTTGTGCAACTCAAAGGTTTTGTGCAACTCAAAAGGTTTTGTACAACTCAAGATTTTGTCCACTGAAATTAGCTAAAGTAACAAAGTCAAAGGCATGACCTAAACCCTATTGCTGAATTACCTAAACCTGGCTTTTACTCCCTCCCTAGGTCTGACATATACATGGCTACCAAAATTCAGAAGTGTGTCTCTTGAGGCAATCACAAATCGATAATATGTCCCCATGCAGGTGGTAACACAATGCCTCAGTCCATACCTTCTCCATATCAGGACCTGAGCAGTTCTCTAATTTTGACTTTCCTGAGGTTTTTCTTCACTGAAAACTTGGGAACAATACCAGCCACAATGGTATTAAAACTTCTCCCCAAACATGGCTGTCCCTAGGGCTTCTTTCCACAAGCAGCTCTGCCCTAAACACTAATCACTGTGCTGCCACCACTCCCCTGAGCATGAGGGCTGCAGCTGCCCCAAGCCACTGTTGGCCTCATTCACCATTGTTCCTCTCACACACACCTGGTCACCTGCAATACAGCAATCACAGGCAGCAGTCAGAAACTTATTTCAGAATCGTTCTCTCCCTCTCCAGTTCCTTTAAGATCAGGATATACAATAGTAGTCTCAATGCATTATCTATAGTGATACATTATCTAGCACTGCTCTTAATCTGTAAATCACAGTTTGTGTGCTGCAGCTCAGTGCTGGGAATGAAGTTATCCCCGGCTTACCTTCTGAAACCTTTCTAGAAAGGGATCTTTTTTGGAAAGCTCTGTTGTCTCTCTCCAGACGGGACAAACAGGGAAGCTCTATGTCCAAATTGGGAAGCTCTTTGTCCACATTCATGATCTGCCTTCAAAAAAAACCATGGTGTTGTTGAGGGGGCATAAACTTGGGCATTCATGATCTTCAAGATGATCATAAAATCAAGAGTGGAATTATAATGGCTGGAATCTTTTCAAAAGAATTCTGTGACACAGGCACTTCAAAACCATGAATAAGACAATATATGTGAAGTAGATGCATAAATTTCTTAGATGAAAAGGCTGATGATTGCTTAGTCACCAGTCCCTTCCAAATTTGAACTCCTGGATTTTCTTGTATCCAGATCTCTAAAATATTTGTAGGAACTTTACCATCAGAGTTCCACTACAGCCTTGCAAAGTCAAACTTAATGCATAAGGAAGGAACTGTAGAATTTGCTGCTGCTCATAGAGTGATGAAAAAAGCAGTAAGACCTTATTCACTTGTGTTTAACTATGTTTTAAATTCGTTGAAATTCCATCCTTTTTCATCTAGAAATAAAAGATTCTAAATATTTTGCACATCAGTGAAAGTCAGTGTAACATCTTTTGCTCCAGTGGTATTGTGCTGAATTTCAACAGCCGTGGACTGAATACAAAGAAAGTTCAGAATTTCTGGTGTTCACTAGAGCCATGGTTCTGTGGAGCACCATCTCTCACTAGTGACAACTCTGCCAATATTATCAGTCCACAGGCGTCCAGTGTACAATGGTATTTGGAACAATTACATGAAAAAAAAAACAAAAGGGAGAAAACAATTGCAATTACATGGAGACTTCAGGGACACTCATATTCAGAAGACATTACTGGGAAGAAAGGTCTACGTGTTTCTGAATAGTGCTTTTTGCAACATTAGACCAAATTTCTTTTAGTTCTTCAATACTGATTTATAACAAGGAAACGCTGATTACTTTGGGATTTTTTGGGATCTGTGCCATAAGGAAGGTGAAGGTACTCAAAGCTGGGTAACTGTTTGATAACAGTAAACAGGTGTGGTAGTAACAACCTTACATCCTTTCTGATCCTGGAAACCCAGCCATGCACCTCCAGATGAGCCCTTCACACTGATCTCAGCAGAGTGGAAATCACCTCCCCGGTGATGTCCAACAGTCTCACTTTTGTTCTCACTTTTCTAGGATTGTCTCAAGCAAGCAAACTTAATCTTCCATCTGCACGATGCTGGATTTTCTAGATGGTACACGTAAGTTCACTGAGTGTTAACATTCTGACATATCTCCAGAGCAGCAGCGAGCTCTTACAAGCACTACGTACAGGTGGTGTGGTCAAAGGCAGCACATATGAATGTCACAGTGTGTCCTCAGGTTGTACAGCAGTCATTCATGCTAAAACACACAGATATCTACAGCTAAGGTGTATGGTTAAACTCTGCCAAGATTTCCATGAAGCCATTGTACTCTCATTTACAGTGTCTTTGGCAGTGCCCTATTATACATTTCTTGAAGATTCTCATGGACATTTTTTCAGATTCTATTGAATAAGGAGATGAAGGAAAAGGCAGAAGAGGGCAACCTAAAAAATTTCTCAGGTTCTATTCACAGGATCAAAAAATGGCAAGGTAAGGGTCTAGACTCCATGGATGTGATATATTCATTTGTACGGCATATCAGAAAACATGACAGTGTGAAGGGAAAGAAAAATGAATGAATAAAAATATTTTCCTTTAGTGATGATATTGAGTGAAGCTGTTTAACTTTACATTTTGTAAGCCTGGAATGTTGTTCACTGAACCATTTTCTTTTATACACACTACTTTTGCAGTTTTCCTGTGAAGATCTAATGATACAAGAAAAGAAAGATATATAGAAAGAGGGTTTATCTTTCATTGAATACAGCTGGTTAAATAAGAATATATATTTCTGGCTACAAATGCATTTTCTGAAGTCTCTTCCACAACAACATGTTCAGTGGTGCACTTATTTCAAATAAATTATGTGCTTGTCCAGAAAGGTGTTTCCCTGGACATTCATCTGCCATGCAGAAATATGTTCAGGTCCAAAGATTATGGCTTAAACTTCCAGTCTTTTCTGTCATGATGGGTTAATATGGCATTACCTAGGGAAAACTAAATAATAATTTGGTTTAAACATAAAAGCACAATACCATTAATTCCTAGGTATTTTGGAAACATTGCTCCTCTGAGTAGTTCTTGTGTCTTCAACATGCCTATTTAAGTGGGCCAATGGAGTTTACAATCTGGTTTTATATCGTCATCAAGAAGACCCCTGAGACAGGAATTTGTAAAGCTTAGGACAGTGTATGAAATCATAATGGAAGGTAAATGTTTTCTCTGATACACTGCATTTGACTAGATATGCAAATTTGCTGGTCAGTTCCCTCCTGTCTTTTATAAAATGTGAAAATTTCTGAAAAACTTTAACCTACAGTTGGTCCAGTAAGACACATTGCAAACATGTGACTAATAAGTTTCACACTGGGAAAAAAAAATAAATAAAATTAAAAAAAAAAAAATTACAGCTCCAGACACAACTGGTTTTACTCTTTCCATCTTTGCTAGCAGCTTTGAGGTTTGAACTACAGGTCAAATATTTATTTGACATTGATCAGAAAAAATACTTTAGAATTAAAGATGGGAGGGTCTACTTACCTTGGCTGAAAAATCTAAAACTACACCCAATACAAAATTAATCAGAAGGGAAACCAAAACTATCATTTTACTGAGATCAAGGGGAAGCTTCAGACTCATTTTTAGAGACAGAGTTAGCAATGCATGCTGTAGGGAATAAAATACGTGGGTTTAATTATCAACAACAGGCCTAAGGACACAATCAGATTAAATTTAAACATGTGTGTAAGAAACAAAATAAATATAGATATAAGGAGATGGGAAGAGATACAAATCAATCTCGAGGGAGGTGAGAAGGAAAGGGATTAATAATTAAAATGTGTATACTACTTGCTTATTCTTAGAGCTGTACCTGTGAGCATGACAAGTATGACTTCCCCAGACTTTATGACGCTGTATCAGAGTTTTGTGAGGGATTGAAAAAGAATTTAATAACTGAGATCAGCTTCAGCAGTAGTAAGATAACTATTTGTGTTTATTGCAAAATTTACTTAAATGCATGAAGTCCGACAGTCTCCATCTTAAATTGTCTGTACAAATATGCAGTAAGTGGCTTGAAAAGAATTCCTCTCCTTTTTAAATTGCTTTGTTTTGCGCAAAATTATTGCCATCTTTTCTAGCTTAATTCAGAGTTCTAGACATGCATACACAGACAAACAAAAACCAGAGGAGTCAAGCACTACAATCCTGAGTACTTACATAATTAATTTTCAACTTATTTCCCAGTTCTTTTGAGGAATGCTTCAGCTAATTTTCTCCAATACATCTTCTCTAGAGAGTATGCCCTAAGCATTTTGGATGTGATCCAGTCTGTGCCACTTGGCCTTAGGGCCAAGTATCAGTCTTTTACTCTCTTTTTTCCCTCAATATAATTACTAGAAATGGGAAGAAATATTCATCTTTGCAATACAGGTACAGGACCAGCATGAATTTTCTCATTTTCATTTCATATGAATTCATAATAATTATCAAACTTTAAGGGTAGTGTAAAATGTTTGTAAGTATGTGCCTCTGGAAAGGCCTTTAGATTGTGGGGATTACAATGGATGTTTCTTTTCTTCAAAGATCTTTGATTTTTTTTTTTTTTTTGGATGTTGTGGATTTTCTTTCTCATGCCTCCAACCTTTCTTATTATCTTGATTTTACAGCTTGTGTCAGCTATTGCTCTCCTGTTAATATAATATTGGTCTATCTCAATGAAAAGTGCATCTGCTCTAAGAAATCCCTAATGCTTGATTTTGTTTCACTTTTCCCCCCACTTCTATTAGAATTATTTTCCTCTGTATGTCTTTCACCACAATGTTAACTGTTTCCTGCATGGCCTGTCTTACACTGGTGACCTACCATGAAATGGAATATCACATTTAGAGTGTCCTGTGGCCCTGATGATTTTAATCCAAGAGCTGTCAGGTCTTTGGATATCCCCCATTCCTACATACCATGAAGGTACTAGCTCTTAGGATGGAGCTTTCCCACAACTGCAACAAAAGAAAGGAGGATGCACACTCAGCAGAACTTGCTAAAGGAAAACAAATAATAAAACAGATGACCTTAAAGGGTGTCCTCTCAGAAAGAGAGAGGAATACAGCTTTAAATATGGGACTTCAGGCATTAACTTGGAAGGTTCTGAGTTACCGTGCTTTTTACTGTGCAAAATTGAGAATGTGGAAGGATCAAAAACAATTAAGCATACTGAAGTCTGGTAAGGATATAAATTAACTCTTCTACAGATGGAAGTTAAAGACCTTCATTTTCTAGAGGTTTTTTTATTTAGGTAATGTAGAATAAAGAGAACCCAGTGCAGATTACCTACCTGTGGATAGGGCATAAACTGCATGTCAACAAAAGCAGTACCTCTCTGCATTTCACACTTGTTAGAGAATCCCAAAGAACTGACTGTTTTATCCATCATCAAAAAAATGTCAGGACAAAATGAGCAGAGAACCATTTTCAGTTTTATCTCGGGACATCTTTATTAGATTAAAAATATCCTGATTTAGCCGCTTCATAACACATGAATAGCTCCATTGATTTAATCTGAATATGCCCTGCCTATTCTTATACTTTATTAATTACTTTAATGAAACATGGTAAAATCTCTACAAAGTTGTATGATTCCTATTTCTTTTAGGATTCAGATTCTGTTCTCTGATGCATAAACTAGTGGCAATTAGTTTACAATACATACACATATGGCCCTAGCTTTTGATTTGTATAATTTCAAGATTATGTAAAGCTAAGAAATAGTGTATGCATGATATCTGCTAAACAGTGAATCTGAAAAATGCAAATAACTCACAAAACTGAAAAACCTCGTATTTTGGCAACTATATGTTTGCAATAAAATCTATTTTATTTTATTTTTACAAATCCTAACACTTGAGATATCTCCCCTGAGGTTTTGTTTTTTCCTCCTTCTGAATATATACATTTTTATATTTGTTTGGTTACGAAGACTGAGGCTTCAGTCCAAGGAATTGGAAGTTGCAGCCTTTCGACAGCCATTGCTTTATTCTTCTATCATGAAAAGGATCCTAAGTAAAGAACACCAGCAGTGACTTGCATCGCTCCTGGGCATTTTTTTGTTCTTGTGATCTTAAGTCCACTTATTGTGTTTTCTGTTATTTGGAGGTCACCAAACTTTGATCACTAGGGGGTAGTGTGGGGCTTTTCCTTGATCTTAGGTTCCACATTCTTCAGCCTGATGTTTTTTGAATGTTTATATGAAAAGCTTACACTAAACATCCCATATATATGCATATATATATATATGCATAATATTCAGAAATCCCTGGATTTATAAAACCATATCACTCTACCAGTGGAAATTAAATGTGTAGTGTACTGTTCACTTATGGTAAACTTTGCTGTATTCCCCAGAAGGAGCCAGATATTGCAAATGTCTATTAATCCCCTTAATTTTCTCTCTTTTCCCACAACATAAATATACACATATACAAAAAAACCATTCATGCACACTCACATTTTTGAACCACTGACAATAAAATAATAGATTTAGAAAACTGCAAAAAGTGTGACCCCGTACCCCATATTAATATTTAATCAAGTGCTCACCATATATTTCAAGTTAGTCTGAGAAAATTAATTAGCCCGAAAGATGCTTGTCCTTTAAAGGCACTGTAATCCCTTTTGAAAATGTAAATGAGATAATCCTTTGGTGAGTGCAAGCAACTGTTCATTTAATTTAGTGTGAGGTTTTCAGGGTGTCAGTAGAAACCCAGCCCACATCATTTGAGTTTATTTGTTATAAATTTACCACCTAAAGAATTTTGTGGAGAAAAGATTGAGATAATTTGCTTCTCTTTCTTTCAGATCACTTCTTCCCTTGCATAAATCTGAGTGTGACCTAAGAAAGGAATGAAAAAACCCATTGGGGACCCTTCCTTTTCTATTCTTCTTAATTGATTCCCTTGTTATCAGGAGACTAAGAGGCATTCTTGAGATCAAGGAAGGTCTAACACTATTTGAACATACATTGAGGAAAACTATGAAATAATGGATTTCAAAAGTATGAATAACTGTTATCCCCCCTACCTGCTACTCTCTTGTTATCTCATAAATCAAAACTGCCTCAATTGCAGGTTGTTATAGACTAGATATCCCAGTATGTCTCTGACAGAAATTTAAAGACAGAATTTTTGCCTCTCTCGGTTACTATAAAGGGGTTTTTTTGCCACTATAAATATTTTCTTTCTTAGAACTTGCCATTTTCTGGTTTCAAAATTCTGAGGTTTTCTGGCTAATATAACTTCTACCTCACCATTTTCTTCAAGCATAAATATCAGCTGTACATTTTTGTGCCTAAGCTAAACTATGGTATAGATGGTATGGCTTTTCTAACTTCTGATTTTTATTTTCTCGCTTAATAAATGACATGCCCTTTTCCTGTAAATCTTTCCTCTATGTTTCCTACTGCACTATCTGTGAAGAATATACACTATAACTAGTCCCATGCATGAATAGTCTCCTTATGGAGGACCCTACCAGTTCTTCCCGAGTCTCATCTTGTTTGTTTGTTTGTTTGTTCACTTGTTTTTTTAAATAAATTCACAGATCCAAGGTCCAAAACACTTTAAGGACTCATTTCCATAAAATTATCTGAAGACCAAATATCCTTACTGACACATCAAGTTTCAACAAAATAAGGGATGATAATAAGGTTATACACTTAAATGTAAGAACTCTTATCTGAAAAGCTGCTACTGCATGCAGTTTTGGACACCACAAAATGAAAAGGATATCAAGCTATTAGAGAGTGTGAAAAGGAAATCTACAGAGATGATGAAGAGCCTTGAGGGGAAGCCGTGTGAGGAATGGCTGAGGTCACTTGATCTGTTCAGCCAGGAGAAGGGGAGACTGAGGGCAGATCCCATTGCAGTTACAACCTCCTTGTGAGAGGAAGAGGAGGGGCAGGCGCTGATCTCTTCTTCCTGGGGACCAGTGACAGGACCCAAGGAAATGGCCTGAAGTTGTGTCAGGGGAGAGGTTAGTTTGGAGATTAGAGAAAGATTCTTCATCAGAGGGTGGTTGGGCACTGGAAGAGGCTCCCCAGGCAAGTGGTCACAGCACCAGCCTGGCAGAGTTCAAAAAGTGTTTGGACAACACTCTCAGGGACATGATCTGAGTCTTGGGGTGTCCTGTGCAGAGCCAGAAGTTGGACTTTGTTGATCTTGTGTGTCCCTTCCAACACAGAATATTCTATGAATCTACATGAAAATTCAGAATAAAAGTATTTGAATTCGTTATGTACTGGAAAACTACTGTATCTTAAATCCTTAGCTCTCACTGAACCTATATTTGTTCTACTTATTAACATGGACAGACAATTGGCAATAGCTCAAGGTTTATATGCAAGAGATAAAGTTGGAAGTGTAGATTCTTTAATCTGTGGTGTTGTTTGGAACTTCTTCAATATTTGAATGTGGTCCAGTTTTCAGGAGCGAAACAATGCCTCATATAGGTGAGTCTGTGTCTGTAAATGGATGTCTATAAATGGATGTCTGTGTAGCAGTTCTGCCACAGACTCCTTATGTTTTCACTTACAAGGAGGAGTATATGTGTTCATGTTTTATTTTCAATAGGAAAAGATCTATTTCACATTGTGCTGGTCTCTTTCACTTCATTATATAAACAAAAATATTGAAATTTTCCATAACAAAAGTTTTCTTCCAATGTAGCAAGTGCATGAAAAATTTCTCATTGATCATATTACATTCTCTGAATATTTCCTGATTTTTTAAAAAATTTAATTTGCCTTCCTTAAAAATCATGAAATAGCATCTGTTCCTCCCTTAATTTTCTTTGGTGACTCAAAAGATAGGAAAAAAATATTAATTTGGGGCAAAAGTAGTACCTGGTGATCAATTAAGAATTTTCGTCTTTCTATCTCTCTCTCTTCTCTGACCCGTCACATTCTCAGACTCTTTCCTACTGTTCTGGGTAATTTATTCTGTGTCAGCATCAGTTTTAGTCCCCTCCAATCACTGACTGCCAAGTTTACAAGATTATGTACAGTGATTTTTGTGCAGTGGATGCCTGTCCACCAGGGACTCAGTGAACTGCAAATGTCAACTTGGACTTAAACCAATGGCCTAAAGCTACAAGGTAAGTGCAATTTCTTCTGATCCAGCATAGCTCTTACAAGTGTTGTTTTCAAAAGACAGGAATGCTCACTGTCTTTTACAGCACTAAAATGCATGTTTGGCATCAGGGAAGCCCCTTCCCCCAGTACATGGAGGCACAGTGAGAAATTCAGGTTGTTCTACTTTTGGTGGTTTATCTTGTCTCTGCTCCCCAACACACTTTATGAAATTGGAGAGGAATTTGATAAAAGGCAAAGTAAATCTGACAATGTCATATCAGTTCTCCCCAAGGAGTTTATGCACTGGTATAAAATCACTGAGAAACCATCACAGAGCAACCAGGTTACAGCTTTGGACAATCAGTGCCTAAATCTATAGAGCAATTCGAGTTACTTACACCCTTTTGCCCCCTCCCCTCTTTTTGACCTTCTTCCCCTTAAGCTGTGAAGAGAAGTATATATTTTTGCTATTAGATTTTCGTGAGCTGCACTGCACAGAAAGAGATGTGAGGTCACAGGATGGGAGGTTCACCTCCAAATAGCACCATGCAATCTGATGTGACATATACACTTAAAAATGATTTCCAGGGATATTTTCAGCAAGAGGAGTATACTCTGTGTAACACAAACCCAAATCAGTTAATGTCAAATATTTAAATCATCTTTGAGTATATCAAAACATATTTATTCCTGACACAGAACGCAGTGAAAGCAAATCTTATTTTTCCTCTTTTTCAGGTTTTGACTGCATTAAAGCTGTTGCTCCTTCTTCAGGAACATGTGGAATTATTTTCCATCCTATCTTCTGCTAAAATTTCTGCAATATCACCCAGATTGGTCCTTAGCTCCATAATACACCAGTAGATCCAAAAAGAAGAAGGAACAGAGTGAGAAAAAGACAAAATTATGTCACGAGAACAACCTGAGGTGATTATGAATCCTTGGGAAAAGCCTTCAGGCAAATTATCACAGTTTTAATTACTCCGGTGGAGCACTTTCTTTGACCTCTTTTAGGAACAGACTTGTCAAAACTTACATGAAGAGCGGGGCCACTTTCCACACAGTTGGCACTTTGTCTCAGAGCTGAAGATCTGGCTTGGGCCACAATTTCAGCATATTCTGCCTTTGTGTATAACGAAGTCAACCTGCCCTGTGACCCTGGCAGCACTTTCCAGATGCCCTGTCAGGTGATGTCAGCTCATTTCTTTCATGTAAGCACTACCGGTCTTAAGGCTGCTCTAGAAACCCCACTAGCAAATAACCCAAATTAATTTAGCCTTTAAGAAAGATGCTGGAAGCAATGGGGGCTGTGCAATAGTCTGTCATCAATGCTTTCCAAACTTTCAATCTTCTAGCTACATATTGGTACCTGTTTGTTATTGGTGCTGTTTCATGAATCAAAGTCTCCTAAGTGTTACACTATACAACTTGCCATGCAAAAACCAGCTATGCAACTTGTTTATTTTGATTCCAAATTCCCTAGTTTTCAAAAAAATACCTTCTAGCAAATCAGCTCCTATCAGGATCTGAAGATTTCTAACAATGGATGTCCCCAGCTGCTATTTCTCTCATAGAAGGATAGGTATTTTTTTGTAACTTAGACAAGCAAATGTTACCTGCTCTCAACTGAGACATCAGTTATTGTTCAGATATTGAAGCTGGTAGCTGTAGAGTGAACAAATATATTTTATGCATGTTAACAGGTACTTTATGTTCCACAGCCTTACCACGTGTTCCTTTGAAAATGAGCTTCCTACGGGCAGCGTAACTTCCACTATTTTCAATCCATCTTGTGGTCAAACTCTCCACCTCCATTTTCAAGTGTCTCAACATAGGTCCTGTAAAACTTAAAGTACTTCTAAGAAACATCTGATAATTGTCCACACTCAAGGCAGCAGCATTATCTGTTAAAAGCTCACTTTGCTCTCATTACTGCAATACAAGGAATTGTTTGTGGTATCAGCTTAGATGGCAATGATGATCTGTATGCGCTCATTAGCTCTTGAGCTGCATTTACATGGGACAGGCAGGAAGAGATATTGCTGTTCATTTCAGTTTGTATGGGGAAAAGCAGTAATTTGAATAAAATGGGCTCTCCAGCCAACTCCAGCTGTTGGAGTTCTCTGGCAGAGCCTGGTGGAAGTCTGCACAGCTTGCTGAATACTTGCAGTGAGGAGGGACCTTTTTGCAGTGTATCCATGGTGGAGAACAGACACTGAATTATGGGGTGAGGTTTTGTTTGGCCTCGCCAGCTTCAAACATACACAGCTGGAGGGAGTGTGGGTTTGTGCACTAGCCTGCCCTTTCAATCATGTACATGCAAGTGCCTATTCAGAGTGAATTTTACAATTTTTCATATATAATTTAAACCTGTTATGGGCATATTCTTCAGGATGAATACATGAAGAAGCCTGCATAATTTATGCCTCATCTATTTATGCACTTTCCACCATAGATAACATAAAATATGATACTAGAAAACAAGACTACTGTCTTCAGTAGATACTGCCCCAAAATCCCTGAGCTTAGCTTCAGTTCTTCCAATGAAACTCTCATTTGAAAATTAATATTCAGTGTTAGAAAGAGCATGAGTTTGATGATAGCACTCAGCTAAAACCTAAGCTCTTCAGTTGACAAAACAATTGACAATAAGGTTATTGCCATTGAACTTGGTGCAGATGTTCATATGCTGGCAGTGGGGGCTGCAGGGGACATAGCTGATCCCTGGAGCCAAGGGGATGGCACCTCAGGGGAGAAAGAGTTTAAGGGCAAAAAAACTGACCAAGAGGAGAGTGAGGAAGAAAAAGTGTGGGAAACAGCCCTACAGACGAGAGGAAGAGGAGGAGCAAAGCAGAGAATCCCCAGAGACTCTGCCAGCCAGGAGGCGATCATGGTGGAGCAAATATCTACACTGCAGTACATGGAGGACCTCACCGTGGAGAAGTTGAATATTCCTGAAGGAAGTTGCAGATATGGAGAGTCCATGCAGTAGCAGCAGATAAGGGGTAGCAGAGAAGAGTTGTTATGGCCTGACCACAGCCCCCATTCCCCATTCGCCTTGTGCCCTTAGGGATTTGTGTAAGGTGGCTTAGATTTTATTGTTTCTCATCATCCAACTCTATTTTAAATTGAAAATAATTTAAATTTTTTCCCCTCGAGACTGCTGTGCCTGTGATAGCAATTGGAGAGCATCTTTTTGTGATTATAGTTATCAAACTATTATCAAAATAATTCTATTGAGAATTCTATGAACACAGGTTGTCACTTCCACAGGTTACCGTGATGGGCTGACCTCAACCTCTTCTACTGGTGTGAAAACAGGTTTTGTTTTTATAGATCATTCTGTTGCTGTTTCTTAAGAGCTTTTCTTGAAAATACTGTAGTAAGTGACAGAAGACTGTTATCTGAAATAATTTCTTCTTTGGGAACCTATTCTGATGCTTCATATCTGGACACTGGATATAGTCCTTGGAAACATACTGCTCATGATATCCAGTTTCTCTGGTTCTACAGGCATTTTAGTCCCAGCAAGGTATTTTTATGATGTTAACAGATAAGATAGAGACCTGAAGGAGACAGACATCTCCTTCAGTGGCCACTGGAAGGCAGGCATCATATCATGAGGCTTTTCAGATGGCACAAGATGACTGGTTTCACTGCCAAATTCCATCTTACCTGATCTAGGACATCGAGTGCTTCAATTCAGATTTTTGTATCAATGCTGTGTGCCTGGTGCATAACTGTATACTTGAAGGCTCACCAAGAGCTCAGGGAAACTCCTTGGCTCATCCTTCCAAAGTGAACCAGAATCAGTACCATATAATAAAACAAACAAATATTCTATGCCTTTTAAAGAGAGTGAACAACATCCAGTGCCTAAGTTAAACTCTTGAGTTCCCAGGTCTTTTTCTGTGGTGCTGTTCTCCAGCCTTTTGTTCCCCAGTCTGTCTGGACATCCAGGGTTGCCCTGTGCCTGGTACAGAATATGGCACTTGTCCATGTTAAACTTTGTATTGTCAATGATTGTCCAACCCTCAAATTTCTTTTGGAAGCACCTAAACACTGCCATTCAATTTATGGCACATCAAACTGTTATTTATTTCTTTGAAAAGTATCCAACTTGTATTTTGAGCTTGGTTTTCTTCTTCTTGTCGGTTGTTTGGTACCATATGTCACTAATAAAAATTTATTTAAATGGAGAATTCCTATAGTTAGAATCTTATCAAATATAATGAAACTTATCATAAGCTGCCACAGAGAAGTCCAGCGAAACTTCAATTGCTTAAGGGGAACAGTTTCTAAATAATTCTGGAGAAAAGCTGTGCTGTCAATGTGTTCCCAAATACTTTGGGACAGTTGTAGAGATCAGAAGTCTAGTTGTATGGAGTCACTATATACTTTTTAACACCTTCCCTGGGGCCTTGCTGCAATCCAGTATGTTTTAGCAGTAGTTGAGGTGACCTTGGAATTACTTACATTTTCAGTTCTTTTACACTTATTTATGTCTGACAGCAACATCAGGACCAAATAGAGGACACCTGAGTAACTATCATATTACCCAAGAAGAAAACATATCCTCCAAACAAAAATAAATTATTAGGTATTAGGGCAAACCCCAGTGAAAATACCGTTTTTGTGAATCCATCTCTCATTGTCTGCCTTGTCACACCTATGGTTCCTCACACCATGAGCTAAAAACAATGAGCTAGCAAAATAAACCAGAGTGGGGTCCCCAGATCACATTTAATGTTATATGTATATATGTGTGTATGTATATATATATATAAAATATACATTAATGGATTGCCTCTGTTATGCAAATAAATTTGAAAGCACGTACTATGTCCACATTGGCCTTTTACTTCAGATCAAGAGGCTGCTTTTGAACTGCACTTCCAGGTCAACTCAACTTAGCACTTTCAAGTCATCATCAACAAATGGTCTCAGCATTCTGACTGGATTCATCTTTGACATAAAAAACCTTAAAGACGTGATTTGAGCAATGCAGAGAAGTCACTTTTGGGCAATAATTGCCCCCTGGGAACTGAGCATGGCTCCCTGGAGTGGGGAGCTGCAGGAGCTCTTATGGAAGAGGCAGGGCAGGGTGTCACAACAAGGTCCCATCCCACCTCCCCAGCCTGGGAGCAGGACGTGCCAGAGAGCAGTAACTTACATGGTGCAGGGGGTAGGACTGGAATTAACGTGGTGCAAAATTAATTTGTGGTGCAAAACCCACAAAATCTGTATAGTCTTGCAAGGATTTCACTGCAGAGACCTTCACAACTTGCACCACATGCTTTTGTGTAATTTTGCTACATCACTTGCTTTAGACTCTATCCTCTCTCTGCAGAACAAAGGCAGATAGATGTCTAGAAAAGCTGCATCTGAACTTGTCAATGTGTTTCCACTGTGGGCAATGAAAAGAAAAAGTCTTTTCTGGTATAGTTTAGATTAGTTGTGTGAAACTGCCTTAAAAATACTTTTCTCTCTGACTGAAAGTGCATAATAGAATTAGCTCAGCTGTGGTAGACACATACATCTGAAGTTAGATGAGACAGCTCTCATATATGCGGGAAAACGAGGCACAATTTAGTCATATGTATCACAAAACAGTATGACAGATAAAAGGGACTCTTCACAGATTACCAGAGATGTGAATTCCCCCAAACTAGCCTCAAGGTGGCTTCAACTATTTATTTCCTCAAACAAAACAACTGATTTAATGACTTAGAAGGCTGGCTTCAAATGCTGTTGGCGTAAAAATCATGTAGTCCTGTAACTCCTAAAGATTTATTGCAAGTAAACAGAGCCAAACTCTATCATTCTCAGGCCATTAGTTGTCCTTAGGGGAACCATAATGCTTGCTACCTTTATACCTGGAGCTGAGAAGTGAAATAGGAGCTGAAGTGCAGTTAGAAAATAGAGCTGAGACCACTTAATTCCTCTTTCGTACGTTTCCTCACTACCCATGGCCAGGTGCTTTCTATTGTGTCAGTTCTGGTGTTTTATTGAACACCACGTTGAATTGATCTATCTCTTGAAGTCCGAAGATAGTCCATTTGCTCAGTCTTTCCTGCCTTTGCATTCCCTCAGAAAAATAAAATAAAAGAAAAATTTTAGAAATTACTTCTTCTAGATTACCTTAGTGAATGTTGGAGCTAGTACAGGTCTCAGGGCAAGATTTTCTGATTGCAAGCAAGGGAGGAAAGAAGAGGCATCTAAAAACAGGGGCAAGGTCACTTGTTCAGTAAACTCAGCTACACTTTTGACTTGTACCCCAGGATAGCAAAAGCCTTTGCTGGTTTTGGCAACCTTCTAAGATACCAGTGCCACCAGAGAAACTATCCTGTGGAACTGCTTTATTGGAATTTTCAACTATATGGAGTGCTAGTGGTGATTTTCCAAGGTCGCTTCATTTATAAAATGACTCAGGAACATTCCTTATCACCTCCTGAGAACTGATGCCTAGCATAGAGGTGGGACTTTATATACAAACATTAAGGTACAAAAATATTCTCACTGTCTTCTTCCTGACTAGAAAAGTGCTTCCTTGGTAATAGATATCCACAACTGGCTTGAGCAGTATTTTCCTCACTCTTCATAGACTAACAAGTAAGACAGCAGTTTCTTTGGGAAGTGTTGCTCTGAGCGCTTAATCTGGTTTAACACAGTGCTGCATAAAGAGTTGTGAGAGAGAACGAGGTATGGGAAAGAACTGGTTCCAAGGACAACATCCCTCCAACCTGACTATAGCTCTGGGCACCTTCTCTGCTCAAAAGCAAGAGCTGCTGGTCCACGTTGTCTGTATAACACTGAGAAGTCAGTGAAACATAGAAACCAGTAAAATGAGTAAGGAAATATCTCACACTAGGCCTGAAGGTAGAATCCTTCACCCATTTAGTATTCAAAGTTAAATACCCTTTTAGACTTGGAGGTTAAAACCATTTCAGTCATTTGAAATGAAAAACTGAGAAAGACCACAGAATTATATGCAAACCGTCAATGAGCTGAATGTCGTGAAGCTGGGATGGAAACCACCTGACTATGTGGTTATTATTGGGTCTGTCCTATACCAGGTGTAATCTGCAGGTCGAATTCAGGCACAGGTGTGTGGCCAGGTCCTACAGGCAGAACAGAGAAGACAATTCAGAGAGAACTCTTAAACTGTAGCAAAGTTCCACACAGCTCAGTCATGTCAAGACTAAGGGATGCTCTGCATGGGCTGCTGAATATTCCTTGAGTGCTCACACAGTCAGGAACAAGCTGAGGACCACATGGCACCCAAAGTGTCAGCTGGATACCAGATTCTAGGCTTCTTTGTAATGAAGATATATCTCGGTATATCTGCATTCAAAGTGGGAGGTTCCTAATATTTCTCATTTCTTTTTGCTGACCATGCAGTCTGTATCAGTGTAGACATTTATACTATGTCAGATGTAGGCGTGTACAGTTAGGGAAAAGGAATAGTTCCTCTAATTTTTGTGATAATTTTAATATAAAATCTCCTTTTAAAAAACACACATCATATTTCTACTTCTTTTCTTGTTACATAAATTCCCTTCTTTCCTGTGAAATGGTGACTTGGAGGTTCTGGCCTGAAGAGTCAATGGACCAGAACAGAAATATCAGATATTGGCATCATAGGAAACAGTGAATTATAATGATGTTTCTAGATGTGTGCTTGTCTAGATGTGTTTCCTATCTGTGTGCTTATGCATTGGACCCTTGTGTCATAAAACAGTAATTATTTTCTCAGGGTTCTTGTGGTATGTCGATCTCAGCTGGCTGCCAGTCCCTCTTCCCCTCACAAAGAAGGTGAAGAAGCTCATGGGTCATCACATGACAGGGAAATCCCTTACCAATTGTGCCAGTTTTAGGTGGAGTATAGTTAATTTTTTCATAGTGGCTGGTATGGGGCTGTGTTTAGAATTTCTGCTGAACATACAGATGAACATTTAGAGCTGTTTTTGTCATTACTGAGCAGGGCTAACACAGAGCCAAGGCCTTTTCTGCTTTTCCTGCTGCTGTGCTGCCAAGAGTGCTGGAGGTGCGTGGGAGGTAGGGAAGAGAGACAGCTGGGAAGGTGATCCAAACTGACCAAGAGGATGGTCCAGGCCATATGGAATCATGCTCAGCATGGGAGGAAGAAGGAGTAAGGTGGGATGTTTGGAGTAATGGAGCCCTGTTGTCCTGGAGATGGCTGAGCACCTGCCTGCCCATAGGAAGCGGTGAATTAATGTCTTATTTTGCTCTGTTTGTGTGCACAGCTTTTGCTCTTCCTGTTAAACTGTTTTTATCTCAGCCCATGGGTTTTCCAGCTAGTACCCTTCCAATTCTTTCCCCAGTCCTGCTGGTGGGGGAGTGAGAACATCTGCCTGGGGCTTGGTTGATGGCTAGGGTTAAAGCATACCACCAATTACCATCATTAACAAAGCAGATTCAACTTGGGAAAATTAATTTAATTCAATGCTAACTAAAGTAGATTTGGACAGTGAGAAATTAAAGCAAAATTTAAAAAATACCTACCTAACTTCTCAACCCCTCTACCCACTTCTCCCCTCTCTCCCTCCCGTGCCTGCCCTGCCCCTAGCAGCACAGGAGGATGGTGAATTGGGATTGTGGTAAGTCCATAACAGTTTCTTTTCACCACTTTTTCCTGCTCACGCTTTTCTCTTACTGCAGTGTATATGCTTTATATAGGCTTCAGTCTTTCAAGAATTGCCTTATCATGGACTCATCTCTGTTGTCCACACATCCTTCAGGACTTGTTTCCACATGGGGTTCCCCACAGGCTCCACTGTATCTGCTCTGGCACTGTCCTGTGTATTCTGCAGAGACACCTTGCTTCACCATGGTCTTCATGGTCTGCAGGAGAAGAGCTCTGGCTCTTGGAATACATCTTCCCCTTCCTCCTTCTCTGACCTTGGTGTTTTGATGGTTATTTCTCCCATTTTTCCCCCTTTTTCTGCTATCTCTCCAAATTGCCATGCACTATTTTGCCCTTCCTTAAATACATTTTCCCAGATGTACCACCAGTACAGCTGACAGGCTCCTCTGCATCCCACAATGGGTCTTTTTTGGAGCCATCTGGAATGGAACAAACTGTTCCCAGAACCAAGTCTTTGGGTTCCTTTGAAGATACAGAGCTGAAGATATCCAAAGAGATCAGAAAATCAGGTCAACTGCCATGGAATACAGAGGGTCATGTATGAAGTCCAGAGCATTTTATTGTGCTTTTCACAGACATTAATGTTTTCTGTGTGCATTTCATAGTTAAATGGTATTTGAAGAAGTCGAGCATGTTTGACACCTGACTGGTTGATTTAAGTCTCCATCTCTCTTTTAGTACTGTAAAAAGAAATCACGTGTCTGTCTGGAATATATTTACTAACTGAATTTTGGTGCAGTTCTATGTTAAGAAAAACATATGACTTTGAGATCTGATCATTCAAACTCTTCTGCTTGACTTTAGCTGCTTTCAACTCCACTGTCAGGTCTAGATTACCTGTAAGAAGGCCACCCAATAAAAATTTGCCTGGTTCCACAGTAAATTTTGTATAATTATCACTGCTGTTTTTACTGTAGTCCAACTTGAACTTTCAGCTTATGACAAATGTGCTTTTTTGTTGAATGTTTTATCTCCTAGTTTCCATGGAACTTTTTATATACAAATAGTCTTGTTTTGAGCCTGCTGCCACCCTTACATAATCAAAGATGTAATTTCTTCTGCTTTGGGATATCCAGAATTTCAACCATGAATGCCAATGTCTGATACTCTGTTATTTCTATCTTCTTGATGACAATTTGGTGCTGATAATGAACCTTCCTGCTCTAGCACTGACAACGTTGCCATCCATTTTCTTTGTTGTGGCCTTTCACACTTTTGAATCTTCATAATATGTATTAGACATAAACAGAATGGTCAGTCGATAGGAATGCTTTGATTTTGCCCAAGAGTTGCCCTTTGGACTTATGTAAAAAAGACAATAGCTTTTTGAAGCCAGCAAATTGCCTTTGAGAGAAACAGTTTGTTGGTTACTTGGTCACCTGGCTGTAAAGCATCTCATATTTTGTGAAAGCTCTTGACTTAATATTGCAAGTGAATTAAGTTTTGTTATGTTAAATACACCTAAAATATTAAGCAATAAGCATTGAGAAGTAGGAGATTTATGAAAAAAAATATTATATCAAGAATTGTTTTGGAATTATGCTTTGAAGTACATAAATGAAATGAGCTTGATACTTTCATGTCTAGACTTTGAGATTTAATTAATCTCTCTAAAATTTGGCCAATTAGTCACATAAGCTTTAACTGGTATAAAGCAGAAAGACAGGCAGTTCCAGGAACTAATTAATACAGAGAAAAAGCATTCAGCAGATTATTTACTTTCTGGAGTTATCTATCTTCAAAGACTGTAGAGAAAACTCCAGACATCTGTGTGTTTGAAATCCAGTGAGGTGAATCCCACCCCTAGTGCCAAGACTGGACTGGGGTAACTCAGGATTAGGTATTGCAACATGTCCCAGTGAAGCTGCAGCTGGAAGACAGTCATCAAAACTGAGATCACTCAGGCGCATAGCTCAGAAGGTGAAAAAAAAAATGGTTAGTATAATATCATTATAGAATCAAATGGAATAGAGTGGACAGGGCTCTCATGGGGTTTCCTTTGTTTGTTTGTTTTCCTATACCTGTTATCTTATGGCAGTCTGGCTATAACAGTATATATCCCACAGTTAGCTCATCCATTGGGAGAATATCAAAAATTTGACAATATACTCCAACACTATTAGATTATTTATTCAAAGCTGAATTTCTCTATTACTGAATTCTAAATTTAAATGTGTTGTTTTTCTTCTCACATGAAAACATTAGGCCTTATTCTCAGCAGCTTTGGCAAGGAGAACAGTGTTTTATAGTTCCAGACAAAGTGTAGCAATTACAGCAAGGTGCAGTCCTTTGAGGTAAGCATTTGTAGCTGGTAGATTACCATGAAAGTAAGGGTATTTTCCATGAAGCCCCTTCCCCTCTGCACTCCGTCACTTTCCATTACTGACAATCCATTGGCATGGCATGCATGGACAAAATTCCCTGCACACTGAGAGCTTGGGGATCTCATATCTGTTTGTTAAAGTAACAGTTGCATTTAATCAAAAGAAAAATCCATCCTCTATTAATAAATAATGTATACATCTAACATTATAGTCAAGCAAGTAAATACAAACAGTTCTAGTTTTTGAGTTCCAGTATTTGAGTGTGATGTTTGCCCTTTGTGAAAGTTATACTGCTGACTTATAAGGACATCACATTCATGATTACATTTAGGGCTTTATGGAGTCTTGGGCTTCCATTATGGATTCATATATGATTCAGAGATAAAAAATGTCTCTTGAGCTTTAGGCTGAGATACAGGACTTCAGCCAGACAGGGTTGTGTTTAACAATTACACAATGTTAAGCACTAAACACTTCTTCATAAGAATGAATAGATGGAGGGAAAGTAGGAGAAAGGTTTTCTGAAGGGTCCCTATTTCTTAAGGATTCAGATTATTTAATAATTCATCTAATGTGCTCTAAACATTCTCCTCTGTATCCTCTATTTTAAAAAATGTTAAAAACTACAACATTTACAAAAATTTCAATCGGATTCCAACCTAAGCTATTAACATTAGTATATATAGCACAATATGTTTAGTTTGTGTTTAAACTGAGAATGAGTTTAATCTATTTATTTGTTTCTACAGAAGTATCTTTTTAATAGATTTTGGGAATTTTTATATATTTCTAAGGATGCAAATAAGGACTACTAAAATTTTCAAACTCAGTAATAATTTCCATTGATATTAGTGCAAGTTGTGTATTCAATTGAAAATCCTTTCTGCATTTTTCAGCACTTAATTCACACCTTTAGAAGATGGATCTTCTTTTATGACATTAATTCATATCTTTAAGCATCTTTGAAATTTATGGAAATGATGCAGACAGTGTAACTGTATGCAGGCTTTTATTCTGAGTGGAAAAGTAAGAGAAAAGTCTTATTCTTTGTTTGCTTGCTGAAAGCCAACTATTACAATATGAGATTCCCTAGGCTACCCAAACCTTTTCAGACATGACAATGGAAATCCATTGACACCTTGGAATCTAATCATGTTGTTCTAGTGCATCTCCAAAGGTGATGCACTAGAACATGGGGCAACAAAATGAACCTCTCAGGATGCAATTGCCTAATCTTAGAACTCACTTAAACTTAGGTGACTACAATGTAGGTGCTGATCTATGATAAAAGGTATCTAAGCTTGCCCTTATTCAGAGGATGTCTATACAGGCTTCAGCTTTATCAATATAGATATGTAGTGTTATTATATGCAGCTAGACACCAATTACTTCTTCATAATTTTAAATTGTACATCCTTTTTAAAATGTCATGAATCTCATGTAGAGATGTCTTGGATGCTACAGACCACTTAATATTGCTGTAGATGACTAATCTCACATCTGTTCAGTCTAGTCAAAGGGGTAGAGGGAGCTATTCATCCTAACCTAAGACACCAAAATCTGGTCATCTGAATACTTAAAGTAGCTTGCATATATGACAGACAGCTAGCTGCCTATGTGAAGAAATCAAACATAAAATCTAGATAGATCCCTTACTCTGGTGATGTTTTGCTAAACATGGATGTGTCATATCAATTTAGATTCTTCACCCTCCAATGATAGCTTCTGAAGGTACAAGATTCTGATGTCTGACAGCACTGTACAGGCATCTGCAGGACAGCTTGCTGTATCCTATCCTATCCTGTCCTATCCTGTCCTGTCCTGTCCTGTCCTTCATGTTTAGAAACTAGGCAAGACACAAAGGCTGTAGAGATAATTTTTCTGCCTCTACTTTCTTCAAATAAGGCCAGAGTCTTTCTTTTATTATGCCCTTAGTTATGCTATTTCCTTTGCTCATGTGGATGGCACAATGCAGTCTTGCTGAGAATGAGGTTAAGAATTTGTCTTTTTAGTTTTTCTCTGGAAACAATCAAAAAGCTGCTTCAATCCACAATTTGACACAATTAGTGATGATAGTGTTAACATTAAAAGACTAGTGAATACCATGTAATTAAAAATATGATCAGATTAAATTGTCTGTGATCGAACATATGACTAAACTACTGCAATATTCCTGAAACATGTTTGAGTTTTTAAGTGAAAATGTAGTCCCAGTAGAAATATTGGTACTAATAAGATTTAAATTAGTTAAATTCTAGCTTTAGGTAGAATTTAGCACATAGCTCTTAAGTTTCACATGTGAGAGTAGTCGCAGACCTTTTGAAATTAATATATACAGGCTCGCCTTCCAAATATTCCAATTACTATTGTACCCCTTAATAGCAAGACAAAGTCAAGTAAATTTTCTGTAAATCTAATAGCTTTGTCTGGACAAATACATTAACAGTATCTTGCCAATTTGCTTACCGATTTGTTTCTGGGTTCTACGATTCAAACATTAAATAGGTATATCAGAAAGAAAATCCTTTTCATTCTCATCACATTCATCCCAACAACTGACTGATCACAATTTTTAAGAAGTGGTCTGATGGGTGGATTTGAATCTTTCCCTATTTACATTTTCCAATAACATTAGGACATTCAAAGACAATTCTTTCTGCATATGTTGTACTTATCTGCACTGTTTGCTCTATCATTATATTGACTGCTCAGCTTCACCAGTCTGTATGCAAGCATCCTTGGAAATACATGTAAGCAAGTAATGTTACTGATTAGACATTTTAATGCAGTGTGCTAAGAGTATCTCATTGCATATATTGAATCAGATTAGTCTTTAGGCATTGCTATTATTACTATTTTCTTGCTGTAGCAATCTATGTATCTTCCAGTATTTTCCAGCAGCAAAACTAAAAGTCTTCTGGTGTGGATATAAAATTTATGATTATGCACTTAAGTGCTTTTAAATTTTTACTAGGGTAAAAAAAAGATAATAAAGCTACAGTACAGATGACGAAATACTTTCCTTTTCTATCAGTAGGAAATAAGGTAAGACTTAGAAATACTTTGCTAAGAATGCAGTGCAGTGGAGTTTACCTCTGCATATAAATCCCTGTCCCTTCTGATATATGTTTTCATTCTAATTTGCAATCTAGTCTGTTTAGGTATAGAACATGTAGCTATGAAACAAGATATTTTTGGGTTTAATCTTGTTAATTTTAGTTATTCTGTTCGGTATTAGAAAAAGCATCAACATAAATTGAAAATGTTCCTCTTTTACCCTTCATAATGACAATATTATGTGGAACGATGTTGATATATATTTATTTTTCCATTTTTATTATGAAAACAGCAAAAACCTACTGTTCTCTTTTTAGCAGAATTATGTATCTCATAGTATACTCGATCTTCTGTTTCTCTTTTGTGGCCATGATAAAGGAGCAGTTTTCTTGGTAAAATGGGCATTCAGAGTATTTCTGTTTCTGCAAACAGGGGATCTGTTAATTCTGCTTGATAGATAATGGATCTCCATAATGGATTCAGTAACAAAGCAAGACAACAAATCTATCTGGACAAAAAATCTAAATTTTAAATATCAAATGCCTAGTCTTTATAGACTTCCTAGATAGGAGTTTCTGAGACCTCCAGAGAGAAGAGCTGCCCAGCAAAAAATAGGCAAATATGAAGTAAATGTGAAGGTAAACATGATTCAGAGTGAATCCTATCCAGTATTTGCAATGTTAGAAATGTATGTTCCTATATTTCACAAAATCACAAAATATTCTGAGTTGGAAGGAACACGCAAGGATCATCAGGTCCAAATCCGGGTTTCTTACCAAAATCTCCCCATCACAGCTTAACTTGCTGTCTCCAGAAAGGGGGTTGTTTCTAGGGAGAAAGAACAGCAAGATACACGTTCTTTGAACATAACATCTACAGATTCATAATCAAAAGTCTTAGAAATGACTTTGAAAATTGTAATATGAGGATGTAATTTGCCCTATATGGGACAACAGCTATGCATCTATAATGTTCAGTGAAATCTCTGTTTCCCTGGGCCTTTTTGAACATCCCCATGATCATTCATTATGTGCAAAATTATTTCAATACTTTCCCCCATAGTAACAGCAAGTGACAGCACTCTGTGTACTGCAGTGTTGCAGCACTCTTATGCCATTCACTTCTAAGAAATGTAAGCAGCCTTTATGTACATAAAAAAAAATTTCAATTAAGCATTGTGTCCCATTTTTCAGCACAAGTATTACCTTCAAGCAATAAGGAATAAATGGCTTTATAGCTAGGAAAATACCCAAGGTAATTCAAGTCATTCATACTGTTATGATCCTTGTCCCTATGATACAAAATGTACTCACTCTGCAGTTATTCTGTAATGCTGATAAAAGGTAAAGAATTTCCCTTTAAAATATTTCTAATATTTATGAAGACATATCTTGGGTTTATTCAAGACTTTTTTCTAATCTAACAAAAATTCCATTGTGAATTTGGATGAGAGACATGTCAATTTAATACATGTGAATTAATCTATGGGTCATCTTAGTATGAGTCAGAAAAATATTTTGTTTCCTACCTATCTAAGGAGCATGGGCAGGTTGAAAATTATTTTGGTCTTAGTCTATTTTAATAGAATGTAATTCATACCCAAACCCCTGTTCTGTAGGAGAGTAAAAATTAGTGTGATTGGTCCTAATCATTTTAATAAAAAGAGCTCAAAAAATTCTGTGGTAACAACTGAAATTTTAAGTGTTTATATTGTTTTCTTTTTTTCTTTTTTTTTTTTTTAGCATAAGAAACAAATTCTTTGTCCTTAATAAACATTGTAAGTTGCTTCTATAAATTTATCTAGATTACTATCAAGTTTTATAGTCACTCCTTGAAGCTAGCAATCCTTTTTGTCTTGTCAATCCAAGCTCTCATTATTTCCTTCTGATGGCCTTTCACAGGATTCTGAATTCTTTCTTTGATATTTTGAAGCCTGGATTGCACCTGAAAGGTCCCTCTTCTTCTGTGATGGGGAACAACATGCAAGTTGATATCAAAAATGTCTAACTCTTTCTCATAGTTTCATATGGGCAATAAAATCAAACTGCTCTACAGGAAGAGGACAGTCACTCAGTCTCTATCTGAAGACAAGTTAGGAGAAGACATCATGATTATAAATGCTTCTATGAGCCCTAAATTATGTGGATGTGAAAAAGAACAAATAGAAAATGCTGCATGTAACACTCAAAAAACCCATAAAAAGCAATGTTGAACCTGGGATATATGCAGAGGTATAGCAAGAGAGTTAGGCATGTCAAAGAAAACAGAGTAAGACAAAACCTTCAAGTTAAAAGAAAAAAAAATACGGGGATGAAGAAAGGCCAGATCTTCAAAGAGAGATAGAGACAGACAGTATTAAAGGGATTGTCTGATGATTCACCCAAGGATCAAATGAAAATATGTTCCACATATTTCAAATGGAGAGAAATAGTATCATTTGTGTCCACTAAACCTGTAGGATAGCTGCACTACACGTACGTGCTTTTAAAAGCATATAGGTACTCAATTATCCTATAGTTGAATATACATCTGAAGCTACAATAACCATAAAAGTTCTTGGTTTCAGGAACCTTTGACTTATCAATTCACAGCTTTGCCATACTAAGGGGAAGGTAAGAAATTAAAGAAAATATAAAAAATTTTAAAATATATTTTTCCATGTCATCATTAAATGGAAGTGTCTGACAGGTTTTTGAAGGCCTGGCTCCTTAACACCTGGAGATGTCAAAGAGCAATAGTGGGATCAGGAAGACCAGATGCTGAGTAGCTAGCTGTACCACAGACCTAGCATTGTACAGATACATAACAGCCTTTCCCAATTTCAAGATTAGCTAAATGATAACTCCTGCATCTCTTTCATCCAGAAATCCAGTTTCAAAAAAAACAAAAAAACCCAAAAAAAAAACCAACCAAACAAAAACTCTGTCGGTGGAAAAGAAAGAGAGTGTTGGCATTGGCCTATGAGTTAGTGTTTTTATGCTGCAAGCCCAATATGAATGCTGTTTGTCACTGTGTGAAGATTACTTCTGATAGCTACACATCCAATCCATACCCAGACCATAGAGCCTGTGTCTGGTTCAGGTTGAAAGCAGCTCCTGATGGATTCAGGAATTTGGCCCACCTACTTAACTCTATTTTATGCAGCTGCATCAGAGCATAAAGCATAATATTATTCAAATATCTCATCATGACAAAAAATATTACTGACCTAACTGAAACAGATCAATATCACAGACAGATTACAAATGACATTTGATGGTCCTGATTAGTGCAAAAAGTAATGAGAGTATCCCCTCGATGATAGGAAAAGACTTATGACTGAAATGGGGGAGGGTTGAAGAAGAATTGTTATACACCCTAAAGAAATTTAAACAATTTTTGTAGTAGTTATAGCACATCAGTGATATTTTCCTGATTTGAAAAAATGATTGTAACTCACTGGAAAGGTTTATTATGGAGCTGAATAATTTATACCTCACCATTACATGTGATGAAAAGCAGAGTCAGAAGACTGTTAACTATCTTGATCTAAGTCAGGCACAGATTTGATCCCAGTGACAGCAGAGCATATTTTGGTTTTTTGTGGATGAGATAGAAGTAGTCACTTGAAGAAATCTAAATATTTTTTGAAAAAAGCCTTCAAAATAAAAGAACATTTTATATAATACTTACATTAACACAAATATGGCCATGCTCACACCAGAGTTTCCATACTATCCCTGTGAAGTCACCTCTGTTCCAGCATTATGACAATATTAAATGTAAATTATTATGACTTATAAAAACAACCTTTTTGTCACCACAAGGATTTTCTAGACTTGTTTCACAGAATTTGTGGCAGTTTTGATGGAACAAGGCCAACTCAAAACTGAAAAGACATACTTTGAAAATGGCCTGAGAAAGTAGTCCCTATCCATTGCAGGAGAGTGGGAATGGAGGATTTCTATCTTTATGTATAATTCCCAATGAACGTGGCCCACGTGGGGTACTGTTCACACTTGGGATCCCAATTCAAAGACCAGCAGACAAGATCATATAACACATAAAGATATTTGTTGACAGAGTGCAGCAACTGCTTTGTTAGACATTTTCTCTTTACCATCTGTAATAGGTCTTAAGAGTATATATTGGCATATTTCATGCCTAAATACTGTAACAAAAATACATTTGCTGAAAGGCCAGTAGTTGCTTTTAAAAGGAATAAAAAGTATTAAAGATCTCTCGATACATGGTAATGATGCTAAATATATCAATACAAGTAATTTCCTAAGTAGTCCTGAGCTAAAGTGCTTTCTTCCCCAAACCACAAGCAGTTTATAAAATTACATTAAGACAAAATTCACTTATCCACTCCCTTGTTGGAGTCTTTGGATAAAACAGAGACATCCCACCTTAGTGACTGTTACATAGTTATTGAAGTGCCTCAGTTTTATAGTTTACACCATAGAGAAAGCCTGAAAAAATCTGAGTTTTTGAGCATCAGAATTCATCTGGGACAAATTATACATCTCCACCTGGAACAAAAGATTGCCTGGAAGGTAAATCTGATGTAAAATCTGGCTTAACATAGATAGGCACAGAGTGTCTGGTAGCAGACACATGGTTAAGAGCTTCAGTGCTGTATAAAGAAGCTCCCATAAAGCTCCTCAGGCTACAAGGATCCTCCCTTTGACTCTCTACAGGTGGATCTTCAGGGCTGATTATGAGCAGCATGGCAGGTATTCACAGGAGGGAAATACAAGTACATCCATTGCTTGGGGTGTAGCACAGGGTGCACTTATTTGGACAGGATTTGGACCTCTGCCAATCAATCCTTCTGCTCTGATAGAGGATGATTCCCATGCAGGTATCTGAGATTCCATGTGGCACCTGAGTGCCAGATAAAGTTGAAGATGGGCTCAGGCCTGCTATACAGTGTGCTGTATTTAGTGACTCCATAGAGCTATCTTGGATACCTCAGAGTACATGAAAAAGCATGTGAAAAGATTTTTTCCAGAGAAATCACCACAAGATGAAGCCTGTGTTGCTGACACTCAGCAGAGAGGATGACTTCTGTTTGTTTTCAGAAGTGCAGATATCTTTCCTGTAAGGGACCTGGTGTCACCTGCTACAGAACCTCCTAGGATTATTAGGCAGGCTGTTCTTCTGTGGATGTTTGATGTTGCTTCCCAGAATGATGGGATTCAGACTCCCCTTGGGAGACCTTTGTTGCACCCAATATTGAAACAGCCTCTACTTGTGCACTATTTCAGCTGGAACAGAGTTAAATTTCTGCATAGCAGATGATATGGTGCCATGTTTTGCATTTCTGACCAAACCTTATAACTTTAAGTATTACTGAACAGTGCCTGCAATCATGAAAGTCTTCTCTGTTTCTCACTCTGCTACCATCCAGTGAATAAACTGGGCCAACATGAGGCTGGGAGGGTACAGAACTGGGCTGATGACCCAAACTAATCAAAGAGGCACTTCATGCCTCACAATGTCATGCCCAGCAATGAAAAGGGAGATGAGGGGGATTTATGTAGGTTAGCCATCTTTTGCTTGGGACCTGGCAGAGTGTCATTCTACTGCTGGAACATGGTGAACAATTGCCTATCAGTTGTTCTATTTTGTTTTCTATTCTCCTTTTCTCTTTAACTGCTCCTTTCTTTCTAAAAATATTTTTTTCTTGGCTCATGAGTTTGACCCTTTCTTTTTTCTTCCCTTGTTCCACTAATAGAAGGTGGTAGAAGGTGGGCAAAAAGCGTGAGCAGCTGTGTGGTGCTTAACTGTCTATCAGGGTTAACCCAAAACAGCATGGCATAAACATAAATACTATTTTTGTATCCATTTTTTTTGAGGTTTCCAGTGGTTTCCTGGTTTGCATTCCCCATGCCTAAGACAAAGATCAGGAAAAACAAATTATATTGATCAGCAACAATTGGCAAACTCACCAGTTTTGTGCTCGAGGCCAGACTGGAAAGTAGTCACACCATCTCTTGTCCAAATTAATCTTTGTTTACTGACATTTACCTTTAACTACAGTGCTGCACGTATTCTAAATCACTCCACAGCAGAAAGGCACACTAGAGGACAGAATGTGTTGTGGCCAGGTTCTCTTGGGTTGCACCCAGTTAAGGCTCCAAGAAAGATACTGGACTCTGTTGAAGGGTGTGCTGTCTGCAGTTTGGTTTTGTTCCATTCCTGGAAGCCTTTTTCCTCCCCCACTCTCTGCATTTCCAGACTGACTGCCAGTTACAACTGCTTTTCAGCAATTGAAAATTTGGATGGGTAAACAGCACAGATGCGATTGCAGAAGCTGCAGTGTAAGTCACCAAACCCCTTTGTTCTTATGGGATGTTAGCAATGGTGACATATCTGCCGAGGCTGTTTGACTATTTGGCAAAGGCCAGCAGAAGTTGCTGACTCTATAATCAAAATTTCCTCTTTGGTATGTTCCATCCCCACAATACTGTAGTCAAATGCTATCCCCTTTTATTGGAAATTAGATATCCCACTTATTTAATGAAAGGCTTCTAAAATTATTACTCATCTGTAATTCATTAAAAATGGGAGAAATTAACTTCTTCCATGGATATGACCAAGGGTCAGATTCTGCAATGAACTGTATAACCTCTGAAAGTTTATTGAGGACTCTAGAGTTGTTTCAGCTGTAGATTACCAAATCATTTGGCACATAAACTGTATAACAGAACAGAGGAGATATAGCTGAGCTTCACACATTTCGACCAATGATCATGAAATCTCAGACTTGTTTGCTGCATAAAACTTGACCATCCTGGACTTTGTATCTATGAATCATATCTAGGTTACTGTAGATCCGGGCCTAATACTAGTCAAGGCTTTTGGGTCGTGAATCGTAGGGACAGGTGATTCCCAAATACCTTAGTCCCCAGAGACAGCCCTGTTTGCAGCACTTCTCCTTTTAGCTGAGCTGGTGCCTCCCCTTCCCAGCACAGGGGCTCATACAGCACCAGTTCAGAGCAGCTGTAATTCTGAATCCTGTCAGAAGAAGATAAGAACATACAGTATACCAAATTATCCCTGTGTCCAGCATAAGGCACCCAGGTCCCCACACAGTAATCTGGGCTGCACTTTGAGGCCAGTCTTGGAGAAACAATGTGTTGCAACATCTAGCCATGTGGCACCAATCCCTCAACCAGAAAGCAAAGGTGATTAATATTAGTTCAAGTATAACCAGGAAGCCCATTCAGATACTATTTTTTCTTAAAATGCATATTTTTATTATAATGAAACTTCTCATTCAGCAGAGTAAGCAGTGAATGATTCAGTGTGTAAACTCTTGTGAAACCCAAACTGCTGTTACTGCCACACATGGAAGGCCAATAGAAAATGTCCTTGGGCATCTCTAATAAAGGAAACAATGGTTTTTGTTTGTTAAGACGATTCAGGGTTTATTTATGTGCTGACACCCTGTGTGGAAGAGCAGAGCATAAAACAAAAGGGGTTTGACAGAGGCAGCTGGCCTGCAAAGAATATATAACTGTTTCTTAAGCAAC
The DNA here is from genome assembly GCA_024734035.1 of Alethe castanea. Classification (NCBI taxonomy): domain Eukaryota; kingdom Metazoa; phylum Chordata; class Aves; order Passeriformes; family Muscicapidae; genus Alethe; species Alethe castanea. Next base: position 65,686,142 of record JANRGV010000051.1, read on the forward strand.
TTATTAGCTATTTATTTTACTATTTTTCCCTACAATGCCATTGGAGTAGTTCTCTCCAGTGGGTATTTTTTATGTCATCCATTTGATATGCAATGGGGTTTATGAGGGTGGCTAATATGCAGCTGATTAATTAGAGTTGCCACTGAAAAGAACCTTCTGTTATGTATGATTTGGTGACTGACTGCTTGGAGGAAAGAAATGTGTGGCTTGGATATAAAAATTATCAACTGAAAAGGTTTACACAATTGACTCGACAAAATTATATAAAGGTAATACCTCAAGAAAGTGTTACTTTTCTTGCTGTTCTCCCATTCTTTCTCTTTCTAAAAACTGCCTTTTCTACTTTTTTATCTTTTTTACTGTTGTACCCAGAGGCTGCACCAAGATTGAAGGTTGTTGCATCGAGAAGGGGAAAAACAAATCCTAGAATGTCCAAATCAGATGGGCTACTTTGATGAACAGTTGTGCTGAAACTTTAGGTAATATTTCTCACTCAAAACAGAGAAAGGTAGAGGAAAATATTTTTATTTATTTATTTTCATTATTTTCTTTTTCTTCTCTTTTTGTCTATCTATTCTTCTTCTTATTCCCCTTAACCTTACTTCTGTCCAGTTATTAATTAAAAACAGTTTCAGAGCCTGAGATGGGAGCTGTCTTTGATGAACCTTTCAGATAATGGTCAGTGGAGCTGGCAAAGAGTCTAGAGAGAAAGTAATATCAGGAGCAGATGAGGGAGCTGGGGTTGTTTAGCCTGGAGAAAAGGAGGCTTAGAGAAGAAATTATCACTCTCTACATCTACTTGCAAGGAGGGTGTAGACCGTTTGGGTTCAGTTTTTTCTTCCAGGCAACCAGTGAAACTCTGCCAGGGGAGGTTCAGGTTGGACATGAGGAACAATCCTTTCCTGGAAGGGTGATTAAATACCGAAACTGGCTGCCCATAATCGAGTCACCATCCCTGGAGGTGTTGAAGAAATGATGGGGGATGACAGTGCCATTATTTAGTTGACAGGGTGATGCTCAGTGATCTTGGAGGTCTTTTCCAACTTCTATGAAAAGTATTTCAATTTACATTTTGCATCCAGAAAATTTCAATGGAAAAGAAAATATTTTGTAACTTACTTAAGACTTATCCTACAGTGCTTACAGTAATAGCTGTTAGCATGAGACACTTAATTCTTCCCTTCTTTCCTTTTCGTGAGTTTTGGAAAGGAATGTAACACTTCAGAACTGACCTGAGGTCCATCTTTTTAGACATATTATACATAAGACTATTATTATAATGTCTTAGAGTCTCATAACATTTAATAAATTCAAGTTCATAACTTCCCACTGATTTAGAGTGGTAATTATTCACAGTGTTACACTGTTTCCCATATTAAGCCATCCCAAATTCTTTTAAGACCTTCCAATTAAAAATTGCTTGAGAGAATTGATTAAAAAAAAGCTTCTTCTTTCTGAATATTAATGATAAAAAGGAATGTTGTTTTGGGGAGATGCGAATATAAGCGAAAGCACTGTATGCTGAGAGCTAAAGTCTCCAGCTGTCACATTGAAAACTATAGTTTTATGTGTGGGGCTAATCCTTTTCATTCACTCAATGGTTTCATATGGTAGGAAAAAATTTCTTACGAATAGTAAGTGTGGAAACACCAACTTTCAGGCAGATATGTGAACTGGAAGGGCTAAATGTATTTGAGGGCAAGGAATGAAAAAAAATGGTGGAGCCTGTGAGTTTTAAGAATGAACATCAGGACATGTGGCTAGATAGAGGTGGAACAAAACCACAGTGGTGTCATAGGAAGAGATGTGTGAACCAGAGAAATTCTGAATAAATATTAAAATGTAACTGAATAAATGGGAGTAGTTCAACAGAAACTTCATCTGTTGGTATAGGTGGAGGCTGAAAATTTTTTTG
>JANRGV010000051.1:65693056-65709675 GCA_024734035.1 Alethe castanea
TTTATTTTCTCCGCATAATTTTAATTTGTGACAATAAAATGCAATTATTATTCCAGAATTCCTATACAGTAATGAAGACACAAAACCTATTATTATTAAGTTATACAGTGCCTCCATAGTAAAATGAATATTCAGGGCAAATCTTTTTTTATTTCAGCATTTATTCTCTGAGATAACCCCATCTAGCAAGCAGTTAATATGCTGATGTGTACAGGAGCATTTTTGATGACACAGATCTTTTAAGGCAGATTGTCTACACGCAAATAAACCTACATATGCCACAAATCAAAAGTTTCTTCTTCATAAAACTCTACTTGCTACATAAATAGACCTGCATACATTTTTGACTCGCAGTGCATGTTCTATAATAGGTTGTGCAATAGCATTTAATTTGATTCTGTGGATTCAAATATTTGTTACTGCCCACTTTGGGGAGACAAAAATTAAAATGATTTGGTGCCTTACAAGATATGTAAGGACTAAAAACAGAAACTGAAGTATCTTAGAAATGCAGAAGGTATATTATTAAAAATAATAGAATACAAATACTAGGGAATATCTTTGTTATGTGTAATGTTACTGGCTACGTATCTTAGCTTCATTTTGTATTTATGAATATATTTTCAGTAGAAGGATAAATAGGTGAAAATAGTTCACTACCGTGTGATTTGTTTTATCCTTAGGCATTGCCTGGGGTTACTGGTGCAGCCCTGGCTCTCAGTACCAAAAAGTGAAATGTGCAACAATGAAAATTTTATTAAAACGTATGTTAACCCATTACAGTATGTTCACTTCTAATTCTTTGTAAGAATGCGTGATGTATCATTTTGTGTGTGTCATTTTTTAAAAAAGATATGAGTCAAGTAGAGGAGCAAATTTAATGGGGGAATTTTATGGGAAACATTATACAAATGGCAGAGTGTGCGATTCCTATTATTAAAATAATTTGTCATTGTATGAAAAAATGGTATAAATTTCAAGAAAGAGTCTTCTTTAGTTATCTGCCCTTTTTTAATGACAGCAGCTTTGGTGCAGTAAAGGCAGACACGTTTTCAAGCAAAGCCCATTTCAGACCAGAATTTCTGAGAGCCCTATTAATGTTTCATGCTAATCAAGGAGAGTGGGAAATAGAGCTGACAGGTGCTTTCTACTCTGCTTATTCCTGTCTTCCTGCATTAGACACTACTAGCTAAAAAAGAGCCAATATAGTTCCTTTTCAGTACATGTGGTGGCAAGGGCAGGAATAAAATGCTTCTTTTCATAAGTTTATAGTTGTTTTTTCTTATTTCCTTCACTGGTAACATCCACAAATGTATAGATGTAGCGATTATCAATAAAAATCTATTTTACTTCAAACCATGACCTGAATCGGACCCCGAAATTTCCCCCCAGTGCACTTTGAAAACTCAAGAGCTCTTGTAGCACATCTGAGATAAACTGAGGTCCACCTGGGATCCTTGTTTCTTGGTAGTATCTCCATCTGAGCCAGGAAGAAACACGCACCTTTACTCTAGGACAAGTCTTTTTGATTAAGGAATGTCAGGGTGAGGAACAAAAGTAAACTCTTCAAGAGGCAGCGGGAAGACAAAGCGCGAAGGCTGCAGCGGGCATTGCTGGGAGCTGCCCTCTGCCACCCTCCCTACCCCAGGCACCAGGCTTGTACCCCAGTGTTAGGCAGGCAGAGCAGCAGCACTCTGAAGCGAGTGCTCAAATCCCAGAAACAGCTCCAGGAGAGAGCGCCGTGCCTTTGAAAGCTCCTGAGCAGTCCCATCTGGCTGAGTTTAGGTACACAAGTTAGGAACTCCGGAGGCTTTCAAAGGCACTTGTCTCCAGTGTCTGTGTGCAAAGTTTTGGTGCCTCCTTTGGGAAACCTGCTTCAATAGGCTCTTAAATGCAGATGCAAGTCAGGTGCCCAAGTGAGGAAGACCAGACTGCAGGCTGTGACAACAAAATGGCTGAAGTCTGCAGGCTGGGATTTCCTCAATTGTATTTGTACTACACACACAGGGAATTTCATAACTACAGCAGCTAGCAATCCTTACCTTAGCTTTGCTGGAATAATCAGTAAAAGAAGAAACCAAGCCTGCTGTTACAGTATATTGCTTTTCTCTATGCAAAGCAGACATCGTTAAACCATCCCAATTGTGCATGGCAGTCTACGTAGCTGTTTTTAAATGCAAATTATATTATATAATAATAATTTGTAAAATGATTACTTATTTAAGTATCTCTATAGACATTTTGAGCATTGAAAACAATGCTGCATTTGCTTAACTGAAATTACTTTCTATCACAAAATTTAATTGAGGCACATTCCTAATCAGGAATATTTTACACTGATTTAACTCTTGCTTACTTTGATTTTGGTCGCTAATAATTTACTGCTCTAAGTTGAAGTAATAAATACATTCATACACATTTGAATAAATATGAATCCAGCCTAAGTTTATATTAAGAATAAGAATCAGTTCAGCTAAATTCATTTAAACCAGGGTAACCTTTCCCCATGACATTGAGTTAAATTTATTAAAAAATTGCAATTATAACAGGAAAACAATTACCACCTTTGTCTGTCAAGACACAAACCAATACTGCTTATTTGTTTATTTTAAAGAGATTGCCAGCATATTTCTATTATATTTATTTTGCTGTTAAGAAGAATGATTTCTACAGAGAATAATGTATACATTCAGACTCATAATCAGTATGAAGAAATACTATTAGAAGAATCAAGTTGAATTACAGGAGTGTTTTCACAATGTCATTAGGATCCTCTTGAATAGTCATGGTCAAGAACAGGAGCATGTAGCTTGTAGTATGAAAAGGTTTGTGCCTATATTGTCTTGTTTACTGTGTCAAATATTGTGTATTTCCACCCTTTTTTCTTAAAAATAAAGAAGCCTTAATAAATCTTTTGCTTCAGTCAGAAACAAATATCTTTTAACATAAATCTGAAGATAAGTGAACCATTTCTCTCTACATATATTCTGCCAAGTTGCCACTGTCTATGGGACTCACATAGGAATGATGATGGTCCCTGCAGGATAGGAAAAACATTATTATTTTTGTAAAGAAGAAGCTGTCAAAGGAATAATTCATTGGACATACAAAGAATGGAATTCTTTAAGAACAAGAATCTTATTTTTTTAAATCTTAAATTTGCTCAATAATTGTTTATAAACTTATTTTCATCATTCATCTATCTTTAGTTCTTGTTTAAAGGATTGGTGCAATGAGACCCAAGAGGGTTTCCTTTCTGACTTTGAGACTTCCCCCTCATGGTGGAGGACCTGGGTAGCTTCAGCCATTTCGTCATCCGAGCTCAAGTCTCTAAAACCTATGGAGAGCACTTCAGAAGTGAGAAGCCCCCTCTTCATCACTTGGATGACACAACTTCTGTTGCCAAAAGCCCTGTAAGCACACCCTGCCCTAGAATTCCCTTAGTAGATGTCTAAACCTTGTTTAGATCTGGCCTCTAAGCTTAGGGAAGGGTATTTAAGCAAGATCCACTATGTATAATTTTCTTTTCCACTTGGGACATGTTCACCACAAAACACAAATATTTAGAGTTATATTGTGACTCTACAAGACTGTAGTTGCTGCTACCATCACAGATTGGTTCACAGTAACATGACTGCTGAAGGTTGCCTCCACAATCTATTCTTTTTTCCAAGTCGCTTTTCTTTCCCTCAGTGCAAAAGGGACTAGAGGAAAGACTTTTTTCTTAGGACTGATCATAGTTTCAAAACCCATGGATAATTCTAAGGTAGGGTTTTTCTTTTATTCACCGTGCACTCTTGAATAACAGATTGTAGTGTGCTAAAACACTGAAACACTCTGCTGTAAATTATTATGAAGAAAGGTCTGCTTAATCCTAAACCATTTAAAATTAAATATTTTCTTTATGTTCTTCTATCTCCAGCAGCCACTTAACAACTGAGATTGAATATGTGCATGTATGCATTATTGTGTTTATTTCTTTGTTATCTTAGTAAAGAAATGAAGAATTTAGTATGATCTTCTGAAAGCTCTATTGGGAGCCCTCCCAAAACCCAACAATAAATTATCGGGTTTTTAACACAAACCTTGGGGCTGGTCTCATAAGGTACCTCCTAGCAAGTACTAAATGCTGTTTAAGTTTCACCTACTTAAAACAGATATTGCTTTCACTAAAGCAGAAAAATGGCTGCTTTCTTCAGGGTTTGAGACCTTGGTGGAGAAAAGTGCATGTGCAAATAGTAAACTGCATATGAACATCCACATTCCAAAGCCCATAAGCCCATTGTCATTAAATCTCAATTTCATAATTTACTCTGCATTTACATTTATGCAACCAAGATTTTGCATTCATGCAAATAGACTGTGTCTGGGAGAGTCCCACTGGGTCTGTGAAGGGAAACCCATAGAAGGCTTCACATTGATATTTCAAAGGCTTCAGCATCTGTGCTCTATATTTATGAATAGATACCCTTGCTCAAAAAATTAATTGCCCCTTCCCCCTCCTCATCCTGCCTTCTCTGCAAGAATTCATAATATGACTGTTTATGTATGAAGATCTTTTGCAAACAATTTTATTACTCTCACTCCCTCAAGAAAGCTTAACTAAGGCCATTTGGCCCATTAAATGGCAGATACCTTACTTATACCAAATTCTAAGTAAAAAAATCTTTACCTGACGAGATTACAAATTTGAGATTGAAAAACCATACCCAGGATAAGAAAAATGTAGCTAGAGTTCATGTTTGGTTTTCATTAACCATCCTTTGACCTCTGAGTCTTATAGTCACCTTTCAAATTAATATCCTTGGAGCCTGATTCTTTAGGCTCCCTTTAGGTGTTGGGGGGGAAAAACGGTGAGTTTATCCCTAGAAGCAATCGGTTGTCTCCTTAAAGAGCATCTGGGCAACTTTCTTGTCCACACACTGATCTGGAATTCACAGGTAATGGCAGGGCTAGAAATGAAGCCTAGCTTGTTGCCTCTGAGCTCAGGCTACAGAAGGACAATGCTTGGCCATAGCAAAGGAGCCTAAAAGAAAGGCAGTTTGCACCTCTTAGGTTAAAATGAGCAAGGCACTACAGACTTCCATCTATGGTGATATGCTCTGACAAACACTTTAAGTTTAATTAGCAGGACCAAATTCTCGTTTAATTTATGCAAGTGAAGCTCTATTGGTTTCAACAGAGTTAGCTCTTCTGTAATTGAGGGAAGAATTTGGCCCAGCATCTGTAATAAATCATTAATGAGCATGTAGTAAGATAATTTTTAATGATTAATTAACAATGTATTTTTTGGAGAAAAGTATTCTTAACATGCCCTTAATATATCAAGTGATAATTACAATATTAAAAGCCTACTGATTAAAGCAATTAATTATATGCTTAATTTATTTACTAATTAAGCTTTAATATATGTATAGTTAAGTAATTGCTAATGAGTATTTCACATTTGCTAAACTGGTCTGGCAGTAATTACATGGGAAACACCATAAAATGATCCGTCTAGTGATTATATGAAAAAATACAACATTCTTTGGAGTTTTTTTCTTTCTTTTTATTATTTTTTTTTCCCTAAATGAATTTCTTGGCTTGTGTTTTCCTCCTTGGTGAGCGAAATGTTTACTAGGATGCAAGTTTCATAGGTCTGAAAGGTCAGTGTTTCTGCATGCATATGATGAAATGTGCTTCTGAAGCACAACTCAGTCATGCCTAAATGAAAACAGTGATCTTACCCCCTTGTGCACACAGAGCTAAAACCTGCAGCTTTCTTAGCCTGTATTCAGATCTTAGGCAAAATTCTGGCTGAGGTTAATGGAGTTTGCTGTGTTAGGACCACAGCTCCTTGTTCTTTGGTTATGCAAGAACTTTTGGCTCCTGAGCTGGACTCTTACATCCTTAACTCTTATATAATGCAGGAAAGAGATAACGCATTTTTCAGTCAGATGTGGTTTCCTTCAATCAGAGCATGTGTGGTATGTGTTGTTGCAGTCCTTACTTTAGGTCCTAAACTTTGCACAAAAAAAACAAACTCTAAGTAAAGCTGATAAAAGTTTTGTCTAAGCAAACAACAGGGCAATAGAATCACTTTTAGACATAGCCAGCTACACACAGTGAACTCCCAAAGTCTTTATGCATTTAAATTCCTTTTGCCTCCTAAGTGAAACCCAGAGCCCGAACTTCTGGTCCTTGCCCAAGTTGTGCCACAAACTTGAGAAGTACAGATAGTCCCACCTCTTTGCCTTTTACAGAGTTTCTCACCTCTTTGCCTTTGATGCTCCACACACTGCCTTCAGGAAAATATTATGAGAGTAGATTCTGAAATCCTTAAAAATTCAAATGGCAGTGGCATACTCCACATAGCATGATTTGGTGGAAACATGATTTGGTGGAAACATACTGCAAAACATGGTGAAGTGTTCAACAAAGGGTTAGCATTAGTATGGCTGTAATTATTTCTTAATCCACTAGGAAATAATTGAGCAAGACACCCTCACCTACCCATTGACTTGGTCAGGGTGGAGCCTGGTAATGTTACCAACCCCTAGCTTTTGCAGCATAGAGATCTGGAGATACTTAAGCAGTTTTCCTCCCTTTCCTAATCTTATGATTGCTTCTTTCACTTCAAGCCTGTGTGTATTTCTGCAAAATCCCATCTGCTTCCTCTGCTGTTTTTGGAGTTTGGAGCCTGGGGACACCATCCCCCCAAGTCTTCTCTCTGGATACATCTTCTCAGTGCTCTAATTTGTACCTAGCAGGTGAAAGTGCGTGTTGACCCAGAGCACATTCCTCGGAGAGCAGAATTAAATAGGTTCAGTAGGTCTGGGATGCCATAAACAGGCCTTAATGTAGTGTGTATTCTCATCACATGCATTAATGAAGTCGGAGATGGACTGAATCTCACCAAAGCATGGGGTCTTTGTGAATTCCTTATGCTGTCACCAGGTCAGAAATGGACAGGAGTGACATGTGGACTCAAGGGACTACAACCCAAACACAGGCTTGCACAGAGCCTTCATTTTTGCCAAGACTCCACACATCTACCTAACTGGGAGCATGTGGCCAACCCAGCACAATCCTAGGTAAACTTCCACAATCATTCCCAAAGAGAGACAAAATTATATGTATATGGCATACATCCCTGCTCAGTTATATAAGAATGCATTCTTCTGGTAAAATTTGTGTTTGTATTTATTTTTTTCCTTTATTTATTTAAGAGAGAGCAAACAGGCGATAAGGGCATAATTTGAAGATGAGGACTTACTGAACAAAGATTTCGGAGTTGAAAAAGCACATATCTATTTTTATAAGAGCATTAGAAAGGAGTTTCAGCCACATGTCCTCCCAGAGGAATCAAGCTGGCAGCTGAGTGACTTCAGCACCCACTGACACCTGGGAGAGTTTTGAGCACCAAGTATCTCCTCAGGCTGACAGATGCTACCTTGAATGATCTATGTAGGCATGTTCTAGAGAATCAAATGGAGATGTTGCCTTCACATGGGAACAACTGCTGTCAGGCTGTAACCTGACATGATCCTGGCAATCAAAATTCTTCCATCAAAGTTAATGGATCCCATGAAGTTAAGTTTGGGGTAATTTGGGGGTTCAGAGAAGGAAGATTATCAGCATTAGCACCCTATTCAGATTACAGTAGTGACAGTGCTGAGGCTGATTGTCAGCGGTCAGGAAAGATTTATTTCTTCTTTCTTCCATACTTTGTCTTAGGGGTGGCCAGGGGGTTCAGATTGTTCTGAAGAACTCAAGACCAACCATGAGAGCTATGGACTTTTATGCAGGTCTTAATGAAGTTAGAAAAACCTGGTAGGATCAAACCTTACCTGAAATATCAGAAAACAATTTTTCTGACTGCTCGCATGGTAAAATTGTAATAAACAAAACTGAGACAATTCCACAAGTGCTCTGCTCTGCTGGCATCCCTTCTCTGTCCATATGACGTGTTGAGCTTCCACCCAGAAATACCCCTATATTCTACAGAAGATGGGTATGAAGGGTTAGAGTCCTCAAGAAACTCGATTGGTGCTGACAAATTCAACACAGTAGGAACATAGTGCTTGTTCATCTCCTGTGGTCTGTAAATCTCTGCAGGTGAGGGGTTCACAGCTGGATTGCAGAATGCTTTGTCCCTAGCTGACTTTTGAAGTAAAGACATGTCTGAATGGCAGGCTGTCAAACGGTTCAAATTTCTCCAAAGAGAAGTTTAATTTTGGTTCTAATATCACCAAGGTTGTGGGTTTGGTCCCCATATGGGCCATTCTCATGCAAGTCTCTTTTAAGGTTTCATTTTCTTTACTGAAATTCTTCTCTAATCAAGGTGCACATAAAAAATAAATTGCTGATAGTAGGGTACAAAATCATAATGCCCAGTAAGCTTGATATTTTTCTTAGAAAATCCTTGCTTTTGCCTCAGGACTTTTTTCTCAAAGGTCTTTGAAATGGTCATTCAGAACTGGAGATCTTGGAGCACAGAAAATGGAAAGTTAAACCATCTGCACATGGCCTTCTTCATCCAATAAACCTAAAGAGCTCTTTGAATTTTTAGAACATATTCATAGGCCTGGTTGGTAGTAAAAAATTAAATGGAGGTCTCTTTTGAACAGTATTTTCCTCTCTGTCCCATGAAGAGCATTGGGCATCTGTAAGTTCGGTGAAAATTATAAAGGGGGAAATTTCAGGAACAGTGAAATATGTTGGGCAAAATTTTGAGACAGCTTTAGATTCCTCCTGAAAATCTGCAAGGAAGCTAGTTTTCCACAACTCTACATTTTTATACTTTTGTTCATACTGAGCATGCCTCTGTGCTCCTAACCCATGTGTAACTCCCACAGCTATGTCCAGTGCAATGGTCATTAGCAGAATGCAGAGGCTAAATAAATGTAGCACCGATGCTGTTAAATAACACAGGTCAGGCATTGTTCCTTCTCTCTGAGGCCAAGTGTCATGGCAAGACTTGCACTACCTATTTAAACTTTCCAGCAAAACCAGGAGGCCATCTTCACACCTCCTTCAGGGAAAGATCTGTTGTGCTTTCTGTCTCTTGAGAAATACCCAGACATAATTCAGCACAGCTCTAATCAACACAGAGCAAAGCTCTGCCAGGCTGAGTGTTAATGGTTAACCAGACACTCAAAGGACAGGCCAGTGCTTGAAGCTGTGCCTCATTGCTCTTATATTTCCCAGTATAGGTATAGCAACACTATGTTATGGTGGAAGATGTTGGAAGAAGCATCTAAGAAAATCTGCAGTGAGAACTGTACATTCATTGTACGTAATTACTCACATAACTTTCAGAAATGAGCTCCCTAGGCAAAATGTATTTTACTTAGTTTGCTATTTTTATGCTAGTTATGTCAAGAACTCCTTTGTGAAAATCCCACTGATTTAAACAATGGACATTCCCTACACATGTCAGTCTCATCTGAGGAATTCATCAGCTCTTTCCAGAGATCAGCCTGAAAAATTACCTCGAAACACAACACCTTTAGTAAAGTGGTGCTGATAGTGGTGTTTACCCACAGAGGAGAAATGGGACAAATAGGCAGAACAGTGAGAATTGTCTGGCTTAAGACCCAAGACCTCCAGCTGGTCAAAAATCAAAACAAAGTGACCTTTTGCTTTCACATCAATGATGTAAGCATTTGGCATTGGGTCCTAAATTAGCCTTGCAACTTTTGAGATTAAACCTAGAACAACTTCTGATTAAACAGGCTTGGGAAATGGATTGATTTGCCTTCATTTAAGTATCTGGTCACAAGGCACAAAACATGTCCATCCCTGTTCCTGATTTACTGTTACACACAGCTCTCTAAGACACTTTCCCAAAAGAGTGTAGGGTGGCTAACAGCCCTTCAATACTTCTGGAGCAGCTTTGATGTGTGGCTTTATTGGAGATCTCTTTGAATGGAATATTGGTTGGTGTGTTATTATAGCTCTTTCTGCTTCCTCCATAAGACACTTTGGAGGCATTGGTCATTTGTTAAGTATGTAGTGCAAATATCTATGAATTTCTTGAAAATACCTTTTGTTTAGTCTGGTTTCTCTTTTGATCACTATGCAGCATTATGCATTTGGAATATGAGAGACAGAAATTTTAGAAATAAAAAGCTATCCTTGAGATGTAATTTCTACTTTTTTTCCCCTCTGAGTTATGTATTTTTGTTCTCTCCACTAGTTTTAACAACAGCTCAGTAATTCAAAAGGGAAGGCTTTAATACTTACATTTTCAATAATTTAATATTTTTTTAAACTTTCTAATGGATTAATTTAAAGGCTTTATGCTCACACCCAACTTTTTTTTTATTGTTGGCTTGATTTAAATGTATTAGGTAAACAGCCTCTGGTTTACTTCATGCAGGAGAAGGAAACATTCAAAGTTATCAAATATTTTACTTCCAGTGACTGGTTTACCACTTATTGCTGGCTTCAGAAAGGGTCACTGCCAGCACTGTTTTTCCCAAAGGCAAGATAGTAGCTCTCTCATTGAGTAGAGCCAGCTTTTTTCCCCTCTCTCTCTTTTTCACTGCCAATTCCACTACTGATCTTCTGCAATAAAATCTGCTTGTCAACGAAAATGTCAACTAAGTTTAAAAAGAATAGTCTGAGTAAAACTAAAAAGTAAATTATTTAAGTAGAGTTGTAGTTGAAACTTGAAAGAATTTTGTTTGGTGGTTTTCTTTACATCATTCTGCCAATGGAGGAGGAACTCTGAATTCCTAACTAGTGAAGCCCTGTCATAAGTGGGGATGACAGTTCACATTGAAAATTCTGTTTTCTTCTTTCCCAGGAAAGCAAGTCAAAGTTAAACTAACAAACTATTGTTGGCAAGTGCCTTACCTTTGTTCTGTGCCTCCGTATAAATTAACCACTTCTGTTTTCTAGGTTGCCTGTAGATGGAATACCTAGAATTTAGGCTCCCATATTAACCTTATTATTTTTAAATGCTGCTCCATCCTTTTAGACAGTGACTAGATTTAGAACATGTAAGAATCTCTATCACAGCTTGCTAACAAATAGTAATGAATAAAAAGAAAATAGACTGTAAATTTAGGTTAGTACATTATGAAAGCAGTTAGACATTGGACCACCAGCTCCTAAAGTTTGTCATAGTAAAATATCAGTGAAATTAAGACATTTCTGTGAGCACATCAATACTGTGTCTGATCTATCAGTATGATGACATACTGAATTTTGTACTTGCTTGCATACAAAATTTCACTGAAATGGCCAAGACTGGACATTTGCACATTAGAGTTAGAATGTATCTGAATGTAAAAAAGAGCTGAATTTACTGTAGAATTGCTCTTAATAGCATTGTATGCTTGGAACTCTCTATAGCCATACATTTTTTTCTATATATCTATATATACATAACCTCTATTCTCTTCTAATTGACTTATCAGTATATACTACAGTATATACATGGCCAGTTCATTAAGGTTAATTTGTTCAAAAATATTAGAAGCATTAATTTCTGGCTTATAGCTAATGTCTGCTCCCAGCCAGTGTCTTGTTTCATCATTAGTGTCAGCTAAATTATAACTCACACCCAACTGTTTTTACACTATCTAATAGAATCAATTGATGCAATGGGTGACAAGATGCTGTTTTGCATTTTGTCGTCTCACTAATGCACATGGCTTAAAGGCATTGGCATCCATAATGTGGGGCAGTTTTGTAGGAGGCACAGAATAGGCTGAAGCTGCAAGGGCCATTTTCATAAAATATTAATGAAATTGAAAAATACACTGGGGTTGAAGGCTTGTCTGCTAAATGTAAGGTAAAATCTATTCTGTTCTGCTTTCTGATGACTGTAATTAGCAGCCCTAATTAAAAATTCAAACCTTGTGTATATTTGAAAGCATGAATCTTAGCTCTCATAGTGTTTATTTCCTTTACAAAGTATTTTATTTTACAACACTAATTGAACAGGATCCTTCCTAGCCTGACAGCCGCAGCTGGCTGGAGCCAGTTTATGTATCCAGTCTCTCTAGACTACTTCCTTTTGTAAGCAATAAAACATCTTTAAAAAACATGTATATGCTCTCTATGAGCCATTAACTCTGTGTCACCCAGTGTGGAACTGGCCATCCGCACACATGCATTGTTGTTTCCTTCACTTAAAAGTGACCTCTTTGAAAAGGTAGCTTTTTTCTGATCTTCAATATTTAATGTGGATTTACTTACATTAAATGACCACCTTTCTTAAGGGGACTTGGCCCAATTCTGACATTATTTATGAACAGCATATGCTGTGCAAAACAACGGAAGGAATCACCATTAGTTCCAGTAGAAAAATCTACTTTTTATCATCACTTTGTGTAGTTATTTTGAAATTCATGGTCAAGATAGTAGGGCCCACTAGGGAATATGTGGCTACAAACCAAGTCCAAATTGATTATATGCATGTTACACTCTGAAATCCAATGTACAGTGAAGAAGAAGGTGTGAACGGGTTAAATTTTCACTGCTGTATTTCCTCTTTTCACTGTTTTCTACAGTAATGGCTATGAATTGTACTATTTCCTATTTTCCTTTCTATACTCTTTAAAGAAGAACACATCAGAATTTTAATGTCTCATATAATGTTCATAATCATGAGGAATATTTTCCCTCAGAACCTTGTATTTTTGAATGTGTGAACTTTTTAACTCCCCGTGCCAGACCAGTGAGGCCATAAGAGAAGGGAACAAGGTGAATTTACAGAAAAGGGAAGACATTCTGTGGCTCTGTTAACTTACTTCTTCACTGATTAATGTGAGAAAAGGAAATTTGATGATGCACTCTCTCTGTGACAAAGGGTCTGACCTTGCAATTCCTGCTCAGGCAAAATTGACTTCAGTGGGAGTTTAGCCTAAGAAATGCTGGATCAAATTCAAAGATCAGCAGAAAAATAAAAATAGGCAGGAGAAATCCAAAATAACTCAGTTCTGAAGAACTGGGATCCACGTGCCCATAATTAAGGTTGTAAAGCTACGAATGTAATTAATTGTATGATATTTAGCACTAATTTGTAGTGAAGAAGTGAGACTTTAACCTGAAGTATATGTCTGTTTCTAAGTGTTAGAAAATAATTTAGACACAGTCAGCACTGTCAGTGTTTAAATTTCTGAAGACTGTTTCCACTCTGCATTGTAATACAGCTGAAGTTTTCTAAACAGTTTTCACAAAACACTTTGAAATTTTTAAATTAAATTCTATTTCTTAAAGTTATATTTGGATGCTTATTTTCATCTTTCATGTTCATTCTTGCACAATCTGCAGCCAATGAGCATGCAGTCAAGAAGTCTTTTAAACACCTCGTTCCCGTAGATCAATCTCCACAAGTATTTCAGCTCAGGAAAAGCAGCACATGTCCATGAAATTTCATTTTGCTGAGAAACATTCTAACAAGTTCTGTTAGATTATTACAAAAATCATTGTGAGATACAGAAAGGGGCTAGAAGGATGACACAAGCCATGTTTATTCCAATCTGTTCCTCCCTGTGGTAGGATGTCTTCCCCTTTGAAGCATTCATAGTTTTGGGCTGTGAGGCATATCCATTATTGGTCCTGGGATGTCATCCAAGCATTTGAGTAAATGACTCAGACATATCACCTGTTTATCAGAACGAGAATAGGATTTGCAGTCTCTTCTTCCTTCCATGCTCTATTTTCCACAGGCAAGGCCAGAAAGAAGGTGCAACCTGCTTTATCTGACAGAGCATGGTCTGAGACACTCCACAGGTAGATCTGGAGGCATGCAGACACTCTTCAGCACACTTGTCCTTAGCATTCATGTTTATTGCTTCCTCTCCTTTCTTTCATTTACCTGCCTTGAATTTAAAACGTGTGCAGGAACCAATGAAACAAACCACACTGTGAGTTTTCACTGAAGCTTCACAGGGAGGTTCCCTCCATCCTTTCTAAGATTCTTAGTGAAAAACTCATACTTGGGTATTTGGGCAAGAATCCCCTCGCCTCCTAAAAGCCAAACCTGGATCCAGACATCAACCCCGCACTTCCTAGAGCCAAACCTGACGTTTCTAGGTCACCTTTGCTCTAATCATGGGCATCTAGTTTAAAGTAGTCAGCAAGTCTCCCTTTGTAGTCAAAGGGGAATGTCCTAGGGCACCCACCTTTACTAAGCACCTAGCATGGCTCAGCTGAACAATCCTTCCAAGACAGTGCTTGCTCTTTCTACCAACATAAACCACAACTTCTAGATGATCACAGGTAGGTGCCATGTATCAACCCTAATGCCATTTCTCTGGATGATAGCCACAGCTTTCTCCTCCCATGACAGGTGAAAATAGTCCACTAATCCTTTCGTTGCCCCTTCCACTGAAAATCACAAAAAAGAAAAAAAAAAAAAGAACAGTCTAAGATCAAGAACAGACCAGCAAGCAGATAAACTGAGTAAACTGTGAGGTTTTTACTAGTTTATTTAAATTTGAAAGTTATAAATTGTTAACAGGAGTTGAACACAGAACTATCTTGATTTTTTTGAAACCATTTCAAACAGGAGAATATTTATAATTGTGTCTGGTACTTGGACTGTGGGTTACCCCAGTAAGGAAAAAAAATAAATTTATATAAGCACCCAAGAAAAATGAATTTATGAGTTAGGTGATATTTTTTAGGTGATTTATTCAGTAAGTTGGATTGAGAAACCAACTCAGTGGCATACCACTGTTAATAGGTAGTGTAAAAAGATTATAGTCCAAGTCACACAGTGTACTATCTGTGGTTTTAGAGGATTATTTACTGATTTTTGAAGAGGTGGCTGCCTCTGCAGAATTCAACTCCAACATTTTTATATAAAACTTTCTTGAAAATATTATTTTGCACTTGACTGTTAAATTTTAGTTTAAGGCATATATTACAGTGTGTTTTGAGGAATTATTAGTGGAATAAAAAATTCCCATATTAATCTTTTTCTTAAAGATATTCTTTTGAATTACATTATAGTACAGCAGTTTATGTTAAAAATTATGTTAAACAGAGACAAATATATTTCTCGGTTAAAGTCAAAATAAGGGACATACTGAAAAGCATTGGTGCAGGACACCCAAGGATAAACTGGTTAAATGCTGTAGTCCAAAGTGATGAAACTTAACATTTTCAACACAAATACGACTTGGTCTTATGACTCAGCTTTGCTCACCTGTGTTATTGGCAGTAGAGTGGCCTAATACTTCCTCTGGTGGAACTCACATAAGTTTAGTTTAAAAGAGGGATTTTTTTTGTTGTTGTTGCCATAAGGGAAAACTAGAGGAGAAGACAGTAAAACCTAGTAGGTTTTAAATTATGGTTCAGGGATTAAAGCAATTACTTTTAAGGAGTCATAAACTGATATGTTGCTGAATTTGTTGCTGGATTTCCTCCCTCAAGCTGTCATACCCCAGGCAATTGCCTTCACATCATGTATATCATTGCTTCTCATCTCTCCAACCAATAAGAGCATCTCCCAGGCAGGGACACACTCAAAATGAGCAGAGACTTTCAGGGCATTTCCAGTCCATCCTTCTTTTTCTGTTCTTTCTCCTAACAGGACTGTGGCTTATAATGCTGTTTCCCAACCAGCAGGTACACATTACCCTTGTTAACATGTTTTGCACTCACTCACGTACAGAAATAGCTCTAAGGATGAGCAAAAGTGAGGAGAACTTGACCTGTTGGCCCAAGCAACTTAGCAAGGTCATCAATTCAGTGTTGACATCTGCCTCCAATCCACAGATGGTGTTGCTCTAAGGATTTTTCGGAACCTATTAATGCAGGGTGAGGAGGGAAGCAAGCTCTCATTACCCACTGGTGAAAAGGGAAATAGTCATATATACTCTTGTTATGATTCATACTTATGTCAGAGAGGTGAATGGAACATTTTTGCCTATACAAACCATAGATGTGGAACTGTTAGGACAGGCAGGAAGACTTTACTGCTCTGTTCTGAATCATACACAATATATTATTTTATTTTCTGTACAGACAGGTCTACTCACATATGCACATACAGAAACAGACAGAGAACACTACAGAAACTAGACTAATTCTGTGACATAACAAAAATCCCAGGGAAAGTTTTATTGTCTAGTCCAGTAACGTGATCATACAGAGTGCTGTCTATAGCACCGGCTTACAGTGCAGTATGTGAGGGAATGAGAAGCGCCCGTGGGCCATATTTCAGGTGGAAAGGAAGCATTTATCTGGTGGGCTTTTGTTAAGATAATGATGCCTGCTTTGGACTTTGTTAGATAGCTGAAGGAACTCTTCAGAAGCAATTCTGGTCAGCCTGGTGTGATGATAACACTCTGTGCTCTGTGCGTATACAAGTGCAGTGCTTACATAGGAGAAAAAAGCAGCTGAAAATTTACTCCCCACCTAGGTGAGGAAAGCATAATCTCTATCTTTAATGTTTTGCAATGAGCCATTCTTGATGTATTTTTTCTATTGCTTACATGTTTTCTGATTGTAGGTTATGTTTTCAGACTAACATTTACAGTTTCAGGGCATGTTCAAACAGTCATCTTATTTAAACTATTAAAAATAAATTCTGTTTACCAAATCTTTTTTTCCCTCTCCTCTCCTCTCCTCTCCTCTCCTCTCCTCTCCTCTCCTCTCCTCTCCTCTCC
>JANRGV010000051.1:65709919-65780780 GCA_024734035.1 Alethe castanea
CTCCTCTCCTCTCCTCTCCTCTCCTCTCCTCTCCTCTCCTCTCCTCTCCAATTATGGGTGTGGAGTTCAAATAAAAGATCCTTTTCATGCTTTTGAAACATGCTATTGAAACAATATTATGTCTGTTACATTCACTCAGCTCATGAACAAAAACTGAAGCAAATTAAGAGCAATGGCAGTAAAAATGACCAGCCCACCCTGCTTTGGAGTGCATATAGCATGGGTAAGAATTTTAAAAGAAGCCTAATGCAAGGCTAGAGAGGCTCTGGGTGGTATATTAGCCTTTTCACATTCACTCTGTATAGCATATATTCCTACAGATCTCTGCTTCCCTCCCTCCAGGGTTTACTCTTTTTCCCACTACCCTTTTCTTTCTCTTCTCCACCTCCTTCTGCCATTTATAGATTTTGATTGTCAAGAGTTAAATGGCACACAGCCAGCCTCTAAAGCAGCAGCTGGGGCTGGCAGTCCTTCCGCTTAGACATACAGGGATAGCTTCAAATACTCCATTCTGTGATAAATCAGCATCCCAGCCACCTGATGTATGAGTGACTGGATAATGCCATGTGTCTGTTTTGACCCAAAGCTGCTTTTGCTAAGACTGTCTCTTTCCTTCTGCTGCCCCCAGCTCCCAGTTTATTTTCTTGATGTCTGTCTGCCATTTACCTAGGTGGGGGTCAGTTGGCAGCTGTCCACATCTGGGACTGCAGCCCCCCAAGTGATCAGCACAGCCCTTACCCCAGCTGTAGGTTATGAATAGCCCTCACTGACGTCCACGGGAGTTATTTGCATCCCATGAGGAGGAAACAGGGCCAAGCCTCTCTAAAACGACCAGAGGGAGACCTGTAAATTTCCTAACACTGCAGAAAGATAGGCACAGCAGGGAGAAATGGTGGTGTGCGTGTGCACACGGGCTGGTACAAACAGAGCACTGCTCTGCTCTTCCAAGGTCATAACTGCAGTGCACAGTTGGTTCTTATTAAAAAAAAAAAAAAGGAAAAACCCCCATTAACCAAACAGCAAACTCCCTCAAATTAGAAGTTTCTCTTTTGTTTTTTCAAAGGACAGAGTTAGTCTTACAGAAGATTTGGACTCATCATCAGGATTTCTGAGATTTATTAATGGGCTTTGGGGGTAGCACAAAAAGGGCTGTTGAAGCTTAGAAGAAAAGTAAGAATAATAATTATGTTAATCAATTTTTTTACCAACAAAACACATTGATTTAATATATTTTTAAGAGCTTTTTGCATCTCTCACACAACAAATAGATCTCTATGAAGTAATGAAATCCAAAGTACTATCTAGTTCTTTCAAATCCACTCACAGCATGGTGAGAATTTGGGAAATGGAGTAAGTGTACAGACTGTTTTCTCCCAGATGTTTAAAAGGCGTCTTTGATTTTCCAGACAAACACATACACACCTTTCAGAACACATAGGCATGTTATTATATTTATTTTCAGCTTTAAAAAGTTTTGTGAGTTAAAATTTTGCTTACAGGTATTTTTTTAAAATCATCTCTCTTGAAAAGTGCTAAATAAGATCAGTTTGGTAGATAGCCAAGGCATGAAATCTTTGATAAAAACTCACCTAGTAAATATTTTGGGTTAAATAATTGAAGCATTCTGCTATGGATTTTTATAAACTCTTGTATCAGCTGAGTTATGAAGTCTGAAAGTCCACTGCACCATCAGAAAAGAAACCTCTGGTGAATGGGCACTCACTGTCAGGATAGTCCAGCTCCATATCCATGGAAAATCTCCTCAATGCATTAGGGAGGCTGTGACTGTATAAAAATATCTTTGATATTTTTGAAGAAGAATTCACTTTGCATAAGTGATCCAACTCAAGGTGTCTAGGAGTGCAGTAAGAAAATCCCATTGTACTAGAAGCCAGGGTATCCCAGCCAAGTTTAGCTATAACCTTCAGATTCCCACATATCTTAACTTCACTCAGGGGCACTCTGTAAATTACTGTCCATCTTTTCCAAAAGACCAAAGGTATGTATATTTTTGTCTTAGTTTTGTAAAATGCATAGAAACGTGTGGCTCCTGACTCAAGATATGTATGTGACACATCCATCAAAAGCAGCATCTGGTTTAAGTGATCAGAAAGAAAACCAAATCTGTTGTCAGAGCCTGGAGGTTCTTGCAAGAGCTTATGGAAATCAATTGAATGTTATTGATTACCTACTCCAAAGAATATGTTTATTTTTCAACTTTCAATTTTAAAACCAAGACCCATCTGGAGGGCCAGATTCACTGGTCTGCCTTGGCTGCACTGCACTGCTTGGGTGATGTAAAACATCTGTAAACTTGACTTGACTGGTCTTGTTGGCGTTGGCTCCCTGTTGGGTGTGCAGCTGCTTCAGACTGCCAGAACAGTGCAGAAAGTCCAAGCAGACAGGTCTGTCTCTTGCTGCTCTAAGGCACAGGGCAGGGCAGTTGAGAATCAGAGCCACTGGCAGGAAGCAAACATTATTTCTAGTGGGAAAGAATAATTATATAAGGGTGGTGCAAGAAAAAATTATTGTTGTCTGCAATTTTAGGGAAGGTAAAGCAAGTCAGCAAAACTTCTCTGGAGAATTTTTCCAGTTTTAAATAAATCACAGATAGTTTCCAGTACACTGATATATTCTGTGCTGTTACATAGATAGTTAAAAGGAAATGGATGGATCATGTTGAGAATTAGAGCCAGAATCTGTCAATGGCATTATATTTTGACTCTTGACTACATCCAAGAGCAGTTCCAAAGGAATTTTAATATCTTTGTTGTTCCCAGGAATGTCTTGTTAGTAGGTCCCTATATTTTATGAATGGAGACATGCAGACCAAATGTCTCCTGACAGGCAAGGACAGACGGTGAATGTGGGGAAAAGTCACGTGCCATTTCATGGCAAAGGACAAACATGTTTGTACATGCATTAAAAATGAAGTAGCAGTGCACTGTGTCAGTGTATATATATTTTAGTTTTAGTACATGTTTCAAACTGCGTCATTCTCTTCTTGGCTTTCTTTTTACATCTGGTAGCTGCTGCTCCATAAATAGCTCCCGACCTTACCAAAATTTACTTGCAGTCTTCTCACTGCAGGCATTAGGTCACTCGTTGTTAATGAGTGTATTAGATAATAGATGTTAACTCCAGCACACTGCAGCGTTTCAGCAGAGTGCATTCCCCAGCAATGAACACAAAGTGTCACTGTGACCACACACTAATAATTCCAAGAAATATAGAAACTTTTGCCTAATTTTAAATTTATTTACTTGTCATATGTGTGCTCATTTGGAACTTCTAGCATTAATTATCTTTGCTCCAAGTTGGGCCAGTCTGGAATTCTAATTATCTTAAATTTTACAATTCATGTCTCTGAGGTCTTAGGATACTCTGGAACTGAAGTCTAGGCTGTACATAATCAAGGCAGAAAAGAGACAGGTGGCAATATTGTACATTTCAATTGCCTTGTCTGATGTGCCCCTTTTGTAGAATAATGAACATTGGAGAAACAAATTGGTCTGTCAGAGTCAATAACAACCCAATGCCCTGAGCTGCTGGTCACTAATGCTTCCTGTACTTAATCAATGTGCTGCAGGAGATCTTCTGTGCAAAACAGTTAAAGATGAGCAGCAGCAGCAGATTTGGCAGCAGGACTGGGAAAGCGAGTGAAAACATCCACAGGGTTGGAGTTTCCTCGTGCTAGGGAAGAGACAAGCCAAATATAAGCAAAGTGCTTAAACGAAAACCTGCAAAGAAGCAAAGACTCTCACAGTCCTGTTGGTAGAGAAGGAAGAGGAGATCAGTTCTTTCCTCCAAAATGAGTAAACAGAAGATTTCTACAAGAAAGCATAGCAGGAAAAGGCCACACTACACATCCCCACAATTAAACCTTAAAACAATCAACATGAGAAGTTAGAAGTTGAGAAGAATCAATTTTTTTTCCTCCAGTCATGATCAGAAAGCCTGAGTTACCAATGCAATTGGTGCTGGTAGCAATGTTCAAGACAACAAATCATCATTTGAAGCAAACTGTAAGGAAAGAAAAACAAATAAGGATAATCTTGCAAAGATATAGCTTTAAAATGATGTCCATAAGTAGCTTCTGAAACAATTTAGTAAGCAAATGGAAAACAACTTCTGAGCAGGAAAAAGGTCAAAAGGTGATTTACGGCTAAAACACTAGATCAACAATTTTTTCAATGGGTCTTATGACATAAATCTGGACAGATGAAGGGTACTTATGGTGGTGCACTCAGGAAAAAACAGAAGATAACAAGAATAGATAAAAACCCTTTTCTTAATGAAAACTAAAGCTCAAAAGCAGCAACTTACACCTGTGTGTTATTTTCCAGAAATACAGTCTTAGTGGTCAGAGCAGACCACTAAGAGACCTCTTTTCAACTCTGCACCTTGCCTGGACACTATGTTGGGGCCTTCCAGATCTCTTGAAAAAGGACAATAAGTAAGTCTCCATCATCTTATTCCTAGGAATTTGAAAGCATATATATACAAGTTACACTTTTACTTGCTTGGCAGTGGGAAACATAAAGCTATCACAGAACTGAGATGGACCAGTCCTTGTCTTGAAAACCTGACAACAATGGGAAATAAAAAGAGTTGGAACAAGGGAAACTTGACAGGAGTTAACATTCATGGAGAATCTCGTAAAGATTTTCAGGATGGGACTGGAATAACTTTATCACTCTGAAGTCAATAGTTTCTAATCTAAGCTAGACACGCACTCAAAATTGACTGAAATAAATAGACATTTTCAAAGGTTAGTACATCCCTGGTAATTTGTACAGATTTTGTAGGATGAAAAGTACTTATCTTTCTTCACTGAGAGCCTAATCCTATCTTTTCTGAATACTCAGGAAGTTCCTCTCTGACTTTTCCTAGTTTTAGTTTAAACTGGAGTTTTTGCCTTCTTTCATATCAGACAGATTTTATGGATAAGGATGACATTTGATAAAAATTTGCAGGAAATGTCTAGTGTTTCCCAAAGAAAAGAATAAAGATTATGAGAATCGGGTAAATTATTCTTCACATGGTGATAATTTTTAAAACTTGTAAACAAATCCTGTGAGTAGTTTTTTTTCATTGGAGCAGGATTGGAAGAATAGATGAGATATTTCTGTCTCTTTATAAAACCATGGGGAAAAAAGTTTATTTTCTGTAACCTTTCCTTAATTCTGCTCATTGTTAGTTGATTTGATAAATAAAGAAGAAATGATCCAAACTAACCCAGTATACTGGAAAATGCTACAGCCAAACTCCTCTCCACCCTGGAGAATCAGAGCTATTCACAATTATTATGCCAACTTACGTACCTCTGAACAAACATTTAAATTCAATTCTTTCATCAGTGGTGGAATAGCAGCAGCTACAACTGACACAAGAGCAGAAAGAACTGTTGCAGATTCCCAGGACAGAGAATGAAATTAAGGAAACAGTATTTGTGTTGAAAGCGGGAAAGCCTACGCCCCCTATGGATTTGCTGTAGAATTTTTAAATACATTTGAAAGTGAAATCATATCAGGCTTACAGGACTATGTCACCAAGCTTTTGGGAGGATCGCTCCCAGACTCCCACAGGGAAGTAACTGCCTTTCTGCTTCTCAAACTGGATTATGATCCTCTGGAGGGGATATCCTTTCCGTAATTAAGGTTACAACCACAGTCCCATCTTATGGCTGATTTCAATATTCAATAGGAAACTTCTATATGACTACTCGATAAAGTCCAACAAAGTAACCAGAGGATCTGCTACAATCTTACAGAAATATACATTAATAGCTCTTATTTCTAGCCACGATTACAAAAACACACAAATTTACAATTTTCTGTCCACAAATGGTTAACACAAATTTCTCTTAAAGTATTTAAAGGCAATGTTTTCAAGAAACAACTATATTTAATTGCCAGGTGCCATCACACAAAAAGAAGGAGCAAGGACATCTGAGTTTCAAGGGGTTTAAACTTTAACAGATATCCTCCAGCTGGAAAACAAGAACAACAAAGCGAAGCAGAAAACTTACATTTAACCAGGCAACATGTTTCCCCTCTAACCTGAGCAATGATAATGGAAAGATGGAATTTTCACCCTGTGTATTAACTCAGGTGAAATAAACAGTGAGCAGAATTCTTACACTATCCAGTAATTCTTATTAGCCATTTCAAAAATTAAGCAGAACAATATGCTCCCTTACCTAGCCTCAAAACATTTATGGTGGGATTTTTTTAAAATAAAAACACAAGATTTAGAAGTTTCTTTCCAATAATTATGGACTGCACCTCTGGCTGACAAATCTCACTTATAGATGCATCTCCATGTAAGTCAAAGGATCTACCTCCTATTTTTGGTGGCTGTAAGAAAATGCTGCAGGACCTCACATCTTCATATCATTGATGAGAATTTTCTAGTGCCATAGGAACACATGTGTGAATAGCAAATATTTTTGGGAATTTACTAAAGCTAACCTGCCAGCATGTGCATAATGTCCTGAAGCATTTTAAAGCAGGCCAGAGTGCATCTTCTATTTGTCCACTTATTAACAGCCCTCTTCTCCCTGAGGCCCTTGGAGGCAACCTCTATTAATTGAGGAATGTTTTTGACATGATGACTCTCAAGGATATTTGTAATGAAAGAATATTTAGGCCCTTTGAGAGATTAGTGAAATATAAGCCATACACCAAAACAACACGTTTATAGATATTTACAAATAAGACATCCTCTGTGGGAGATAAATTGTGGAGTTTTTGCACCCCTGAGTTCATTCCCTTTGAATGCCAGCTTTTAATTATGGATAAAGACCATGAAAAGGATCTGCACTTGATATCCTTTTAGAATGAATAAATTCAGGGGAGATGAAAGCTAAGATCAAGTGCAAAAGCAATCTGGATCAGGAATTCTCTGATGAAGAATGGATTGAGATATGGAATCAAACAAAAACAATCTCCATTAGTGTAAGATACCAAATGTTTATATTTGATGTTATTCATAGAATATGTATGACTACAGAAAGTATGTGCTAAGTAAATAGTGACAATGATGATATGTATATAAAATATAATTTGGAAAAGCAGTCTCAGCGTGTGTGATAGGACTCAAAGCATTCAGCAACTCTGATACAAGGTTGCAGAATTTGTCAGAGCTATTCTACGAATTTATATGTTCCTTATATTAGCTTGCATCATCATCTATGTGAACTCTTTTTTAGACAGATGCAAAATCAAGTTTGTGGGCCTTGTGTTGCCTGCTGCTAGGGTATTTATTATGAAGTGTACATCAAACACTGTTTGGGGGCTGGAAGGGTAGAAACATTTCTTCTGGAAAAAAAATAACTAGTGAAGAAGCTAGAATTCCTAAAATATGTTGATAAAATATGGAGTGTTAGAATAATTAACATTAGACAGAGAAGATGATCTATAGATTACATTACCACCCATGCTTATAATAAAAAAATAATGATATCTGTTAAATAAAATAGGCTCACACGTTTTAAGTTAGCTTTGTTGTGGAAAAACTTTCTACAGCCAGCTAAAGCCCTATAGTTTTTCTATATACCAAACTCATTTTTCTGTATTTGCACCTAAAAAAGAGTCTTGGTCCTCGTAGTTCCAGACATGCAGAAATAATGACAAGATGTGAGAGATGTGGTTTAATTTGTCTGCGACTTTATTAACTGAACTCACCTGGGAATCACTCAGCAATAACATACTCGGTGCAGGTCATCATTTCTTCTTCACTTGTTTCCACACATTTGGGGAGAGCTGTCACTCACAGCAGGGACCCCACTGCCCTCCCCTGCAAGGAAGGTAAAGAGCTGCAAAGAGGATGCTGCCTGTTTGCTGCAAGAGCCTCTCTTCTTTAGCCTCTTTAGCAAGCAGCTGTCCTTTGATTTGCTTCTAACCCTGGTTTATCAAGGAAGGAGATGCCCTGGAGAACAAACACAGGCACTGGTCATCTGCCACCAGGAAATACCAGCAATAATCTGTGCTGCCCCGTCCAGGTTCCCTGACAGCTAATCATTCTCACAACAACCAGAAACACAAGTGAGGAGGTGGAACCCTCTCCCCTGGATGGCTTGTGTATCCCAATGATTGCTGTTTGTTTGTAGGAGTTCATAAGAGGTGATCCCATCCCTGAGCACATTCAGCCTCTTCATAGTTCATGGACCTTTGAGGTCTTGCTCACCTGCTCAGACCTTTTGGACTGATAGCACACATCTTCCACCACTCATAAAAAACATTCTCATTCACAGCACTACCTTTCAACTTCTTTTTCCCTTTCCCAGTTCCTTTTTATACAAAGTGCACTGGAAATACCTTCTGGCATACAAACCTCCTTTCAGGGCAATCCTATTGAACTGGTTAAAGGATTATCCAACATTCAAGACCCACTTCCCATAAGTTAATTTGTCTTTAATAATAAATAAATTCTGGCAAGGCATAAGGAGTTTGCTGTATCACCAGCTGTCTTAGTCAATGTCTGAAATCTCGCCAATTTATAAAGAATGAGCAGAGATACCTGCTCTGTCTTTAAGCTGAACATGTTATTTGAAGGGTGGAGTGAAGGACTATTTCTTTCACTGACAGGTCTCCTTACTGACAGGTGTGTTGTACATGTCGGGTTCTATATGTTCTCAAATCTACGTATCCTGGAAAAATAATTAGGCTAAAGTACCTCACAGAAAGATTGGCATCCCCAAAAGAATAAGTCCCAGAGCACATTTACTTAATATCTCGTGGGGAAAGGATTCACAGCACCTCTTTGAACGCCAGGTCATGGGCAGCATGGGCTATTAATGGAACATTTTTGACCTCTGTTGCATGCCTGCAAGTGCCTCAGTTAACCAGTGGCTGATAGAGACTTTAACCACAGCCATTCTGACACTCCCTCTTTTTCAGTGCTAGTGCTCAACACTGAGAGCTTAGGTGGACTATTTTTATTTTCCCAGGGCTCGGTTCATGTCTTTAACCATAGATATCTATTGCCATCTGAGATGCTGAGATTTTCTGTGGCATTCTGCTTCTCCAGAAAGGCAAAGGACTTCTTGTGCCACATCCATGAACTCTAAGAGGAGTCACCCAATACTATGGGGTGTCTCAAATGTACTAGGTAACTCTATAGGCATCTGTCAACAAGCCCATAAACTTCAAAAGCTGCATTATCTTCTACTCTGCTGCATGAATCTTTATCATTGCTTTGCAAACCATAGCTTGGTTTGTCCAAGAGCAGATTTCTAATTACTGTGGTCTGGGCAATTTTCTTTGCACTTAGCCTGTAATATTTCTTGCGGAAAACAACTTTTGCTCAACCCCCAGCCTGGAAAAAGATAGATTTTCACCTATGGGGATGTGCACTATGCCATATGAACATTCCATGTAAGAAAATATCTCTGAGCAGTCCCTTTTCCCTCGCTCTCTTTTTTTCTCCCCACAACAGGTTCCTAGATATTGAAACTTTAACATTTTTCTACCTAAGCTGACTTTTGCTCCTTTTCTCTTTCCATCACCTTCACAACTGCCACGGGGCTACTCCTCAGAAGATGTGTATAGTTCCAGAGTAGACATTATAAGGGCTGGAACACTTCTACCTTTTCCAATCCACACAGGGAAAGGGAACAAAGAGTCCCATTATATTGTGCATTTAGCTTCCTTTTGTCTGTGCATGTGGAAAGTCTTCTCTTGATCTGCTCAAGACCTGCTACCTTTTCTGCAGTCAGTTTCCTGAACAGATACCTTCTGACCCTGAGCCAGAAGAAAAACAAAAAAAAATATTCAGCTGAAGTGTCAGCCATGCTGCTTCTGTTCCTTCTTGTCTGCCTTCTAAGGAAAGTTTCTATTTAAATTTTTCTTTGAGCCCAACTGCCATTGTGCAACAGCCACCAATTCCCTCACTCCAAACCCACAGAGGGCTTCAGCCAGGTCACAATTTATCTTCTAGGGGACCCTGAAGCCTAATGTAAAAAGCATTTGCATCTGGATGCAGTTAGTAAGTTCCTCTGCTGCCTCTTTGTTGGTAGTTGCTGTATTTATTTTCTCCCAGGTGCATTGAGCAAACCATTTATTTACCATCTCCTCCTCTTCCCTTCACCTATTCCTCAGCACAATGTCAGCTCAGGCACTATGTCCCTTTCTTCTCATTTTTTCAGATAAACCCTCTTCTTTCCACAACACTTCTGCTCCCACTGAAGCTAACTGGAGATTGGCCATTTGTCCAAGCCAACAGGGAATGTGAAAACTAAGAGCAAAGCCTAATGAAGCTTGGAGAGAACAACCATGTTGTGCCTAATTGCATTCAGGGTTTTTCAAGCATTTGCCTTCCTAACTCACACTGCAAGAGCAAATTCATCGGAGACATGCTCTGCTGACTGATGCACCAGTTACAGCTTACACACAGGTTTCCATCTAGGGCTGCCTTCTGACCTGGGCATTTGTGGCAGAGAGCACACACACACTCTGGCTTAACAGCAGCCACTTGCAAAGCTCAGAAATGGGAACCTTTCTACTGCTGCCTGTGCAGTTTGGACACCAAGTCTCAGAGCAGACATTTACAATAGACATAGCATTGCTCACAATTTACTCCTTGGTAGGGCTCTGAGATCTCTTTTTCCCTGAAAGATTGTAGGGGAACATGGTTTTCTTCCTCCTCTGAGATCTTTAAGTCTGTTTAACTAAGAGACTGGCTAGAAATATGCCAGAACAAAAGTATGATTAAAATGCTGCACTTGTCTAACGAGGATACCAGAGAGCTCTGAAGAAATGCTAGGGGTCTGTCAATATCTATTTATGTTGAAGGTGCCCATGGCATTCATAATGTACAATAAATAAGAGCAGTCATTCCAAAACACCATAATAAAATGTTCACAACTTAAAAGTAAATACTAGACAAAATCATTTGCTGAATTATTACTCTCACATAAAGATATTTGTAATTGGTGCCATAATCAAAATTATTTATTAAATATATAATGGTTTTTTACAAGATGACCCTCCAAATAATAAGCTACTTGAGTGGTTTTGCTGTGAAATAAAAATGTTAAGAACTCATTTCCAAAGGATGTGAAATAGGAAGCAGCTACCCCTATTTTTCCTTTTTTTTTAAATAATGCTTAATTCCTGCTACATGAATTAAATAGATAAGGCTGCAAGCAGCTGCTCCCCACCAAAACACTTCACAGTTACATGATAAAATGTAGGTGATAACATTGCAGTGCTGTAAAACAAGGTTGTAGAAACGTGGGTATGTACTGACAAATTTCCCTTTAAATCTTCTTTGCTAATATTTATAGGCATGAAATCTTAAAGCACCTTTAATGTGCCTATAATCCTGCCCATTTGACAGCTTTTACATAATTTTATAGGGAAAGGTGACCTGATCATCCCAGGCTGTTGACAGTGCAGCTGAAATGGCCCTCCAATAAATGAAGCAGGATTATCCAGACACTATGGCAAACAACAGCTCATAATATGCATCAAGAAATTTCCATAGCGCATCGGATCTTTGTCTTCAATGACACATGGATCATGACGGGATTTCAAGAACACATTTCCCTAGACACTTGATAAGTTTTAACGTAAAAGTATAGCATAAAAGGCTCCCTTCAGATAGGTTCTGTTTTCCATATTAGAAAGAAATTGCTTTCAATCTGGGAAACTAGAAGCATACTTTTAAGCTGAATTATCATGTTAACTTATACTGCTTAGTGTAGCTGTGTTCCCTGACACTTTGAATACATTTATGAGTTTATTCAGTTAAAATTATAAAACATTACAAGAAAATTTTTTTTTGCTGCGGTAAAAGTGACTATTGACAATAAACAAATCTTGATGAAGGCTGTGATAAAACTATGCAGAAGTTTTTCTGAAGCTCTTATGCTTCTCTATAAAATACATTACACAAAATGCTAGCTATATGCCTCCTAGGTTTATGTGATAATGTCAAGAAAAGGTTTTGGTGCCTGCTGCCAATTCATACCAAAGGTATCATGTGCTATAAATTTTGTTTATATTGGGGTAATTATCAGTGACATGGCCAGATTGTATTAATACCTCTGCTTCTGTTGCTTAGCCTAGGTACTTTACAATTTGAATGCCACAAAATATCAATACTGATGCTTTATGGCATCATGCCAGAGCAGCCTGAGGACAAGCAAAGTAGAATTGGTTGACAGTTTTTGTTCGAGCATGGAGTTTGTTTGGTCTCATAAGACATTTATGAGGTCAATTGGATGTCATTTAGAATATCAGGAGAGAAACATATTTAAGCTACAAACCATGTCCCACTAGGAACACAGAACTCTGTGAGAAAATACTAAAAAGGCATTGTGAGCGCTGCAGAGATAAGAAAGAAAAAAAGCCTGGGCTAAGGGTGAAGAGATCTTCCCCAGAGTAATACCTGTCCCTTTGACAATCCACAGAAAAAAATTAGACAAAAAGGAAAACAACACCACATGCAAACACAAAAAAGCTTTGAAAACAGCAAACATTAATTTTCCCTTAAAATAAAGTTTGTACTGGTGATATAGATGCTTACTCAAGACTTAACAGGGGACTAAGGCTCCGAAACACCTAGGGAAAAACTCTCAGTATGTGTTTTTCCAGAATTTTCCTCAGTATGGGAATAGCAATGAACTCTGATAAAATGAAAAAAATAAAACAACAGAATGTCCCAGTTACTAGACTGGAATTTCCTGTCATCAATCTGACATTTGACCTTCCAGAAAAGTAATGTATTTTTCTGTGTCTCCGCTTTCTCTTCTGTTAAAAATTAAGGTGAGTGGAATTTAAGCACATTGTGAGTACTTTGATAATTCCATGTTCATAAGAGACAAATATAATAACATAATAAATGATTAGCATTCACTGTTATAAAAAGACAGCAGCCAAATTCTCTTACTGATTTTTAAAGATCATCTAGTTCCAAGTCTTCTGCTGTGGGCAGAGACATCTGCTCATGGTCCCACCCATCCTGACCTTGAACATTGTTAATAATGGGGTATCCACGACTTCTCTGGACAACCTGTTCCAGTGCCTCACTATGCTTATAAAAGCTATCCAAGATTTGTGGGGTTTTTTGTTTTGTTTTTTTATTAAATATGTTTAAGAGCTGACTACCTCCCTTGGGTTGGGCTCTTAAAATCAATACCAATGATACCATGTATCAACAGAAAAAAAAAATCACCATAAATAAACTGCATGTCTTCACATAAGAGTTTGGAGATTTTCAGCTGTCCTCCTGAAAAAAAAGGGCAATGCATTATTACCTAGCTACATTGTCATGTCTATTGTTGAATTCCAACCAACACTTATTTATATTTCTTCAAATGTGATTCTGTGTCTTTCTGCAGTACTTCATGCAGTACACATAATGTACTAAACAGGTCCCAGCAGAGAACCTGCAAGTTTACTAGCCATGGGTGATATTCACCCCATCAATCAATAAAGGGTAAAAGATAGGTACTTCCAGACTGTGACTTTCCCCAGCCACCTAAGGTGGGGGTTCTGCAAGTGCCAAGCACTGGCTACAAGTGACCTCATAAACAGCACATGCCCTGACTGTGGAGATGACTGCAGTAAATCTGTTTACAGGATTGCAGTGGTAATGCTTCTTGTGGTATTTTTCTGGGATATAGAAAAATAAAGATATTTGAGGTCAGGTGTTTCACTGTCCTAACCTGTTGTACATTTAGACTCTGTCTATTGCCCAGTGATCTCCAGCAAAAGAGATGAGCAACTAAAATAAAATATTTCTATGGGATATAGATTCATGGTTTTGCTCTTCCTTATTTGAATGACAGGCTTAAACACAGGTCTTCCTCTTATCCAACAGCTGCAAAAAGCATCAAGTTCTCTGTTACACAAAAAATCCCCTACAAAACATCACACAAAAAACCTAAACCAGTTTCAGAAAATCAGAATTGTCCTGACAATGAAAAGGGAAAAAATCTTACATTTTCAAAAAGTCACACAATGAAAATTGTTTTCCCTTACAGTTCTGTTTCTGTTTAACACTCTACAGCAGTATATAAGGTATTTCAGTGTTCAGATGCCAGGGGAATATATCTTCTTAGTTGACCTAGCTGCCAGCAATTCTGGTACTAATTAAATAAGCTGCACTGGTTTAGCAACAGAAAGGTAATTCTACCAGATATGGTAAAACCTTTATATCAATGACTTTGCTGAAGGAATGAAAGCCCCAAAATCACTATGAAAACTGACTTTTCATAATCAATCACAATTTAATGACTTTTTTCTTGTTTGTTCATGTTTCATGTATAGAAAAAAATAATGATATTTTATAATAGATTCAGAAGCTCTAAGAGTTTTTTATAGACTGGTAATCTGCCCTTTATCTGTGGGAGTGCATAGTGTTCAAAGTGCACAGAGAGGTCCCAAAATATACTGAAAAAAAAAATATTGTAATTTTCAGATGCTAAGATATTGATGTTGCTAGCACATTTGGTCATGGTTTGGGGAAACAGTGTGTGTAACTATTTCCATGAAGTCCACCAAAAAATGAAGACTTTGCAGATATAATTCTTACTCATATTCATATGTCACAGAACTACTCATGTATTGCCTTTAATGTTCTCAGAACTTAAAGTAGCATTAATATTATTGTAATGACAAACTAAGATGTATTTCAGGGTATTGCCATTCAGAAAAATTCTTTGTTGCTCTCTTACACGTTCGTTATTGCTAAATAATAGTCATTAATTTAGCAAAGCAGGACAGAAAAGAGGGACTACATTCTATTATAGAAGAAAATAGATGGGGGTGGTATTTGTTTTACTTTTAATAATGGGTGTAATGATGAAAATATTCAAGCAAGCAGATGGGTCAGCAGTCTCACCTTTTGCATGGAAAATAATGACTGAAGCCATTTAGGGAAATCATTGCCATTATATTTTAGGTACTGTTTTTCCATAGTAGAGAAAGTACTTTGGACACTACTTCAGAAGATCTGGAACTTGGACAAGACAAATACAGAATGGTTTAAATATTGAAATGGTTAAGGGGAAAGAGTCTATTATCACCAGAAGATGGGGACTCAAGAGTTCAGAGCACAGGACTTTCTTTCTGATCTTTCTACAGTGCCAGAAAAAAGTGCCCTTTGACTGCATTTATCTGCCCTAAACCACGTGTCGTTACATGCAGGACCACCTGTGTAAGATTACTGGACTTCTTCTACAATCCATGAAAGGAGACAAACACCTCTGGAGGATATTTCATAAGCATTTCATGTGTTATGGAAAGATGAATTCCTCTCTGAACATAGCACACAGGCTGTCACTACACTAAGGCACAGGCTGCTCCTCTGACGAGTGTGCATGGTGCCTGGAACAAGAGAGCTCTGGTCCCTGACTATCCCTAGCACATTCATCCTGCAATGGAAACATTACAGTCCTGGCAGTGCTAAGATCAGATTCCAGTGCCTTGGTAGGTTTTGTAGCAGCAAGTCCTCTGAGAGACTGGGGGATGATAATTTTTAATTGTGTTAATAAAGGCACTTTATTCTTTGAAGATAAGAACTGTTGTTGGGGCAAAATGGAATTTACCGAGACTCCATGATTAACATCCCTAATCTTGAAAATACAGATGATATCACATATTTATTTAACAGCCCCTTCATCACTTTAGTGATGATAGTGTGAAACAAAAAGGCTGGAAAAGACGTCACAGTGCAAAAATAATTATAATTAGGAACTGAGGGGTTGTAAATAAATCATCTTCTATGTTGCTTTCTTCTTTTCTCTTTCATTTTGGGTATGTTTTCACACACTGGTTCCAGGATTCATTTGCATTCCAAGTGTTCTTATTAAAGTAGCACCATTTATTCTACAATATATACAAGATTTTCTATTTTTAAAACTCTATTTCAAGCTTTGGCTTACAAAGTCAAATCCTGGGAATGAGTTCTTTCTTTTTCCTTTAGAACATAATAGCAAAAAATTTTTCATCTGAACAGTTTTAGGTTACATGATGGGAAAAACAGAAGATGGTACTTTCATCCACTTGCTACTGTTTTCTTCCCCATTCTGTAACACACCATCTGCAAAAATGAAAATGAAAAAATATTAAATTTCCCTCTTTTTTCCTTTTGTTTTAGACATTCAAAGTGCATATGAATATTTCAATGAACATAAGAAAATTCAGAATCCAATATCCAACATAATAATTACTTTCAGTGTCTAAACCCCATGCACATATGCAACACAACACTGACCTGACATACTGTAGGGTCCCAGTTAAACTGTGATAGTCTATTTGGAGAAAGTCTACATTCCAAAAAGAAACTTTAGCCATTAATATTCCAAAAGTTTGCTCTTTGCAGCAGTAAGGTATATAACAACACAAATATACTTCCTACCAAAGATGAACTCCATTTTAAAAAGCACATTCAGATTTACTCATTAGAACATGACTCCATTGCGAGTTAGGCTCCATCTGGAGTTAAAAGCCTATGTTTTTCAGGGATTGAAATGAATGTTAGCTTTTACTTACAGTCTGGAGTAATTTTACTACAAGAATATTACATTAATTTCTTTGGAATATAGCAATTTAATCAGGCATATAACCTCCCACACAATCAGGAAAGAAGGAACAGGAGGGTAGAAGTTGTCACTATTTGTCCTACGAACAGCAAGGGAAAATCCCAGAGTGCCCATACGGATTCAGCTGTCCCTGATAGCTGCTACCACTGTTACACCTTTAGAGACAGATAACTCCACGTGTGAGAGCTAACTTCATTAGCAGCTGCAGAACAGCAAAACATTTGTGTCCACTGGGCTTCCATTGCCACAGTATTCAAGTACTTCATGAATAAGAAGAAACACATTTTCCTAAAAACTGCAAAACTGGGAAGTATTCTCTTCTTAAAAAAAAAAAAAAAAAAAAAAAAGAAAGAAAATAAAAGAAAAGTAGTCAAGTGGAGTTCACAGTGATTAAGCATCTGCATTTCTGAGGCAGCGGCTATTTGGCTATTTTCCATTCACATCAACTTTGCCCTGGATTTTTGTTCCTTTACAGTTCTTCAGGTTAGACTCTATCAAATGAGATATCCTTGATTGCTGTGAAGGTCTGTAGCAAAGCTTGAATGATAAACCAGATTTCCATAGAAGAGCATTTGTCACTATGAAGAAAGTGAAGAAAAAAGGTTTGGTGTTATTTGCAGGAAGAACTTTACGTGTTACCATGAAACACCACATATAATGGCACGTGTGGGAGTGAAAAACTATATTTTAGTATTGAAATTTTTAATTTAAATTTTTATTGGGCAGATTGCAAAAAAAAAAAAACAAAACAAAAAATAACTTGCTGACACCATAATTTGGGTTACTTGGGGAGGAAAAGGATAAGACTGACCTGTGCTTTCAGTCAAATCCTAAATCTCTATTCAATTGCAGAAACTATGTACCAGGGGCAGAGTTTAACTATACGACTATTTTCTCCTATCAATAGAAATATACCAACATCTGTGTGATATTGTTTTCATATTTCAAAGGTTTGGGCAGTGAAAAAGGGGAAACT
The DNA here is from genome assembly GCA_024734035.1 of Alethe castanea. NCBI lineage: Eukaryota > Metazoa > Chordata > Aves > Passeriformes > Muscicapidae > Alethe > Alethe castanea. The sequence continues at coordinate 65,727,451 of JANRGV010000051.1, forward strand.
TTCCATCTTAATTCATACTCTGTCAATAATCTGCATTTAATTTTATTACACTTAAATAATTATCCTTCAAAGCATATGCCTGGATTAAAATTAAATGCAAATAGCAGTCTATATTGGTTTATGGTGTGCACAATTTTCCTGGGGTTTTAGTAATATTTTTATTCAAGCAAGTATCCCAAGCCACAGAGGAGTCTAAGTACTTTTAGCAAAGCTCAGACAGGAATTAGAATTTTTTTTAGCTGTGAACTTAGGTACAATCATAAGATCTTATTCCATACTTGATTTAATCCTAAGTACTGAAAAACCTGAACATTCACTTTTCCCCCTTAGTTTTTTTTTTCTTTTGATGCTCAAATGCCACAGGCAAGGACTCAATTCAGAATCCTGATCTGTAAGTTTGTAAAATTGTCACTTCCAGTTTCTTTTTTCTGAAAAATGAGTAGTGCGGCCAACAACCAAGTGCTGCTGAACAGTTGGAGGTGTAGTTAAACCAAATCAAAAGATATTGCTAATTTTAAACACGTGTCATAGCCATTTTTTTTGTAGCCAGTCATAGCTGTAAAATAGAACAGCACTCACTTCATATAGTGGAAAATGTAGGAAACTGTTTAAACAAATCCCTTTGGAAATGTGGTACCAGGCTGTATGGCAGCAGAAACAGCAGTGGGAAACTGTACCAAATACTGTGTTCAAAATGCTAGATTCTTATTCCTCTTACATCCCTTTTCACACACTGTGAAGTTGTGTTCCTGAGGGATATCATAATCCATTCTTTCAGGAGTTACTTAAAATTAAGTGAACAGTTTAACGTTGCAATTGAGCCTTCCTTTACAATCAGTAGAAATGGAAAACACCAAGTCATCTCCCTACCTTCAATACCCATCCTGGGATGGGTTGAATTGCACTCTGGTTATGCCTCTCCCTCTGCTGATTAGAAAGTGAGCCTTGGAGAGCACTTGAAGTGAGAGCCCTGACTTTTACTTAGCTAATTTTCAGTAAATTAAATCCCACTATTGCGTTAATTATGCTCCTAGCTGCAGGGAAAATGGAAAGGAAAGTGAAAAGGTAGTTCTAATATAAACAGGATCAAGTCTACTTCCTATAAAGTTAATAGTCAAACACAGCAAGGGCAGCAAAAGTTTTTGGAGCTATGCAGCTGAATATGCTAACTCTGTATTTAGTCCTAGAAGTTTTAGTCTTAACTTGTTAAAAGAGCGTAAGGCTGATTATAATGGCCATGAACCTGAGAGGCATGGGAGCATTTCCTTTTCAAGGAGTATATAATTTTTTTCTTTTACTACAATCTCATTCACTTCAATTACACAAAAACATCTGAGGCAGTTTTTCACTAGCTTCAAAGTGAAGATGAAAGTCAATGGGGCCATCATTTTCAAAAAAAAAAAAAAATCCACAGAAGAGAAAATGTAAGAATTTTAGTGCCAACCTTAAGGAGATCACTTTGTTTCTTACTTTTTCCTTCTAATGTACACATTTTCCTATAGATTGCAATAATATTTTTCCTATAAACTGAACTATATCCTCCAGTTTATTTACATCCTTTCTTAAAGCCCAAAACTCAACTGTGAAGCTGAGCATGAATTTGCTCTCTGGTGTTCTCCTCACCTTTGCTGGAACCTAATTTTTTCTGCCTATTGTATTTGCCTGACTTAAACTTTAGCTTTTTACAGAGCAGTGAGTGTCTGTTATGCCTTTTCAAAGCATGTGTGGATTATGCCGACTACACAATTCTGTATCCTGGGTTCAAGAATATGTTGTTGAAAACATGTTTTTTTAATGAAGCATGAAACATTAGTTTTAGGAAATGTCTCTCTGGAAAATAAGATTAAATTGCCATTGAATTTGTTTGGTACCAGGACTGAAGTCCTCACAAAAAAATATTACTTGCATTTGTCTGTAAGAAGTGTAAATGGCTGTGGTTAGAAGAGCAAAACACAAGACCCAAATAATTTCTTGCCCTCCTTCCATCCCTCTGGGGCTTTTGGCAGTATGAGACTTCAAAGGGATAAGTGGCTTATATAATCAAAGATAAGAATACAAAAGGAAGGACTGTGAAATGCCCAATCATCTCCTTAGGAATGCATTATGATCAAGCACAATCAAGGAACAAAATTAATAGGAATAAATATGGTCAGCAAGAAACCTTAGATAAATAATAATAATGCAGTTAGGAGAGAGAATTAGACATAATTGCTGTATTAGTGCATTGCTAATGAAGCTGGAATGAAACCAGGTGGAAGAGATATATTTGTTGCCCATTGGCTCCTGCAGACTGGAGATAGTAATATGGAAAAACACTGAAGAGAGAGGAAAATATAATGAAAGTAGGATGACATGCCAAATCTGCAGTAATATGTTATTTTTCATACAAGAAATTGTAGATAATATGACATTACCCTAATATTTGTAAAATTATTATAGTAGTCATCCTATAAGAATACACTTTTGCGTATTTAAGTGACAAATTAATTTTGTGTGTGTTTAGATGTTTGGTTGGTTTGGTTTGCTTGTTTGTTTTAATTAAGAATCGTTTCCTGGATAAGGAGAATGAACAAAAATAATAGCAATCAATACTCTGCTAATGACAGAATTATTCTTTTCATCTGCAACATTTTAAGAAAAATCCTTCTGTTCATTATCTATAAATTGATGATTCATAGTCTATAAACCTTTATTTGCAACTATGGAATTGACTAAGGAATTTGATCAAACATACTGTGGGTAGGGTATTTTCTTGTTTGTTATCAAACCAGCTTTTTACCCCCTCTCCCTCTTTGTTTCTTTGTTCCTTTCTTTCTAAAAAATATCCTTTTCCTATTGCTGCTAAGCATGTGGTTACAGAGGAAAAAAAATCCTATTCCCTAACTGATTTTCATTTAGAGCACCAGGAGCCTTAAACCACTTTGTGTGCAGATTTCCAGTTTCAATTAGAATGGGTTTGCAGACATCAGATGATGTGAAAAATTATCTCATTTGAATCACATGAAACCAAACCACTATGACACTGCTGATGAGGAAAACAGTGGTCTCATCTTTCCTGTGGTGTGCCATCTCTATTAGACTTTGTAAACTGCGGCAGTTTGAAATCTTTAACCAGCCATTACTAATAAGCATATGTTAATTGTAGCAGAGATCATAAGCAGGTCAATTAGGAGGCAAAGACTGGAACAGAATGAAACATTCAGCTGGAGGGAGAATTCAGGGCAGGTGTCGGCCAGCATGCGCTGCCCTGGCAGGAGCTCTAAGCATCTTGGGTAGAGCTCATTTAACGTTTTGATTTGCTGAATTTGCATTTCAGATTTCCATTCCTAATAGACAATATAGTCAGTCTTTGTTAATGAGGACTCTGATTACATGTGCCATTATAATTGGGAATTAGCAGGCCAGCCTTGTTTTGGAGATTAAATCCAAAGTAAATTGGATTAAAGACAATCCTTCTGAAATCCTTTTCTTTTTTGTTTTCTCAAGGCAAAGGTGAGGAAGACTCCATTTGTTTTGTACATATGGCTCTTACCTTGATTAGCAGGTCTTGTGGTTTGTTTACGCTTTTTGAACATAGCATCTATTAGTGGTTCCAATATTAAAAGCAAGTATGAAATCACTATGTTTACCTAAATTATCCCGACAAAGTGCCTAGCTTTATTGCTGTGCGCTCATGAATGGAATGCTAGAAGAGAATTAAGAACGTTCTGAAACGTTAGTTCTTATTACAGAGTGAATGTCTCTAATGTTCACCTGCCAAGGATATATACTGGTACTTGCCACTGACTTTAACTCTTTGTGCATGAGTTTATCCCCTTCTCATTTACACCAGTTTGACTCCACTGATTTCAGATGAGTTACTCCACTCTTAAAATGACTAGAATAATATGTTGTATAGTTCCCTAGGTAGATATTTTCATATTTTGATATTTTTTCAATAAATTTAGAAGCAGAAAAGCAATTTCTTTCTATTTGACCTCGGGTATTAGCAGAGAGCAAGACAAGTTCTGTCACTGACTAATATTGATATTAGGTACTATACCTTTTTAGTAGCTGCAGACATATCTAGTTGTAGTTCATCTTTCATGAATATTATTCTGTGATTCATTCACATAAGTAAAATACGGTTCATACTCCTTTAAAATTCCAAAACATTGTAATTGCATAAGCTAGCTATACTCAATTTTTCTTTAATAAGTTTGCAGAGCAAACTTTTACTTGTAACTGAACACTGACAATAGGTTTGCCCTGAAATTGCAAGAAAAACAGTCCTGCAATTAGAGAACAGCTTATTCCTTATTATTACATTTAGCACCAGACAAGAATAAGTAGCTCTCCATGTATAGGTCATCAAGGCAGAAAGCAGAAAAAATTACCACCATGGTAAGCCTAGATATTAAACAATGTTCTTGCTTTTTCAGGAAAATAAGGAATTTCAGCCCAAAGTTTTTGGGGTTTCATAGTTGATCAATTCATAAGTCTTTTAAAATATCTTTATGTCTATTACTTCCTTTGGACAAGCTCCTAATCAGAGTTAGTCGGGTGTTGCCCTGGTAACTCAACAAGTCTTTGGATATGCATTCATTAAGTATAAAAGTTAAGTTGTATTAGTCTACAAGGAATCTTTGAGTATCCTCATTGCCTATCTGATGCATCTTAGTAATCAGACTATTAGACAAGCAAGTTAAACTAAATATGAGGAACTAGCTTCTTCTTTTTTTTTTTTTTTTTCTGTTTTTTAAAATTTTCTTTTGGGTTTACAGAGGACTGGGGCACATGACTTATTCAAGCAAAACAGATTTGCTGGAGTCTCAGTATAGAAGGCATTTCCAGGCTGTGGTACATGAACTGTCCAGCATACATCTTTTGGTAGCCTAAGCTCCAGAGCAAAATAAAATACTGAAGTTTAAATGTCCTGTGTCTTTTTTATCTGTGAATAATTTAAATCAGAAAATATTATTTATCCCAGGAAAAGATGTAGTGAATCATAGTGATATGCAAATAATCACCTTCTAAATGTGTCAGACACTGAACATCCTAATTCAACACTTACTGCACCTTTTACATCAAATAAATATTCTTCTTACAACCCTGTCTGATTTTTGAGTATTACGGGTTTTATAGAAATACATTTCTCCATGACTTCTCTCTGTCTGAAAGTGAAGCTGCACAAGAAAATTTGTCCAAGGAGATACCAGCGATAACAGTGACCCTGTGTTTGATATGCTCTGTACTGACATCATGGTGTTACTATCCCTGCATTGCCAGTGTCAGTCTCCCTCAGTGTGTTTCAAACACTAAGGCCTATTCTTTCAGTGCTACCATGAAAATAGGCTTAGCCATTGCACTGATGACAAGTGAAAGATTGGACAAATTAATGTCATTTTTTTGTCTTTGGCCATACATACCATATGCACAGATATGCATTTGAATATGACTCTGTGCACATTTTCATGTGTAGAGACAAAACATGCAATGGAAGAAAAGAGATTTTTAAAGAAAGGTTTAAAAATTAGCCTTAGATACATGTAATATTCATAATATTTTGGTTGGCATTTACAAGACACGATTCTTCAAATTAGATATTTTGACGTTGTGGCAAAAGCAGCCTATAAAATAGTCCTCCTTGAAAAGAAATAATTATTTAGGACAACCCTCTGGAAAACAAAGGATTTGTGACAGGACAAAAAAAGCCTCACATATGATAGAAAGCCAGAACTGCAGCAAAGCCTACTGAAGAGCTAAGTACATATTAATTATTATCACACAGCAACTTTAAAAAGGCTTGTTTAATTAACCTCAAACTCTTCCTCACCTGATTTTTATCCCCCAGGCAGAGGCTTTGACAGGAAGTTCAGCAAATCATAGATGATTCAACATTTTCACGGTGGAAAAGCCTTTGAATCTTAACTGTAAAAGACAATCTCAGAAGATTGTTATTGTTTATGATCCCATATTTTCCAATGTTTTTAAGGGCCTTTTTAGATAAATATAGGGATACACAGGTTCTATCCCACATAATTTGCAAGTTAAGGTAGCACTGTTGATGAAAGCATGACTCTCATCACTCTGCCGAACAAAGCACCTGCATGATTACCCCATAGGTTCTTATAGATATGTGATCACTTGCTACCATTTATAAAAGATACAACTTTCAACAGAGATCTCAATATTTAATTAGAGGAAGAGTAGGAAAATAAGGGGTTTTGTTACTGAAGTTACTGAGACAGTCTCTGCTATTTCCAGAGCCATTTTTCTTCAGAACTTCTCCTTTCTGTTCTCTGTTATTTTTCCTTTTGGGCTAGATGTGCATGGATGTGACAAGAATGTAAGTGTGATACGACCTGGTGGTGGGCTCCAAGGTCTAGAACCAAAGAGAAAAAAGACATAAGTAAAGGCAAGCTAAGGGAGACCAGACAAATGAACAAGGAAGACTAGGAGTAAATGGCAAGAAGGTTGATATGAAAGATATCCCTGAATGGCTGATTTTGGTGTGTGCAGGGGTCCTCTTTTCCTTTGTGATCTTTCTGCCTGCACTGGTTTTGGCTGGGATAGAGTTAACCCTGCTATACAGTGAGAAGGCAGTGGAACAGAGAAACAATCTGGGAAAGGCTGTTAGACTTCACAGCTCCCCTGGGTTCTGTATTGACACCAGAGACATCCAGGGGTGACTGTGAGCCAGTTCCTTTCTAAAAGTCGGAAATGTCAATACTGTTAAGACAATGCCCCACAGTGATTTGGTTCCTGCTTGAAGAATGAGAGAGCTGCACTCAGAATTTCCTCCTCTCAGGGCATTGCATTGACCCATGAAATCTGATTAGGAGGACTTACCTCCAGGTGGCCTTGATGGTAGAAACTGAATGTAGTTTCTGGTAATACTCAAGACACTTGAAAGTCAAGAAAATGGGACCATATGCCTGTCTGCCTATCTCATATTACTAAATTAATGAGTACTAAACTAAGGATCTTAGAATTCATATTTAGAAGAATAAAGCATTTCTTTTCTGGGTAGTTTGTTTTTCAGTGTAAGTTGCTGTACAATTTAAAGAACATATACACTTATTTCTAATGTGTTTAATTATTGCAATTTATTTCCCCATGTGCAAGTTTGGTCATGGTTACCAAGCTCGTCCTGAGAAAAGACCCAAAAGGAATTTGATATTCTGCAATTAGTACGACTGGTTTCAGTCCTGACCAAGCTCTTCCCAAGAAAAGAACCAAAAGAATTTGATATTCTGCAATTAGTAGGACTGGTTTCAGTCCTGACATGGGCAGTTGAGTACACCCCTGGTATTAGTGGTGCTGCTCACACCCTCACAGGCTTGAAGACAGGCCAACAAAAGCATGAATATTACCGGGTAAGATCTCATTTTTTTTCAGAGAACCCGAGGGTGTAGATAATTTGGAAAGAAGAGGAACAAAAGAATTAAAAAGGAGGTTATCAGTACAGAAAATTGAACCTCAGTCAGACTCAATCAACCAAGCAATAGGTTTCCTCACCTCTTTTGATATAGATTGGCTACCCCAATTGCATGGGCCTCTTGAGGCTTCACCATTTAAATTAGCAACTTAGTCTGGCAGGTAATGCACATGCAATGACCAAGGTTTTCAGAAGGGGAATTTGATTTTGCTGTCCCATCACTGCAGACAAGCCCTGTCTGATTTCCACCTTGTTCCTTGACATTGTTAGGCCCATGAAGATGCAACTTTGCTGAAAGTTGGCTCAACAGGCTTGACAGGTTCTTCAGTTCTCTGATGGTAAAATAGCACAGTTATATATGGTTCTGGGAGACAGGAGCAATAGGAGATATTTGTTGTTAAGTGGATAATTGTTTGTATACTCTTTCACACAGGGAAAGCATATGTTTCTGATCTCGGGGTATTATCTTGTATTTGTATAGTGTCCCAACCTCTGTGTTTTCCCCAGACCACTCTCTCTATCTGTAATTATCACTGTAAAGACACTTAATGAGGTGTTCTTAAAGGTTTTTGTAAGCTAGGTCAAGTTTGCTTAAATTGCAATACTAGACCAACACGTTTGTTGCCATGCCAGCTTTGCCCTATATTCTTCTTTAGGAAGACCCATCATAGTTTGTCTTTTTATGCTGGTGGTTAAGTATTATTCTTTTCCATAACACTGGATTTCTTCCCTTTCACCACCTTAAATTACACATATCTCCATCCACGGTAGGTATTCATACAGAACAAATAATCTATCCAAATGCACATCACACATAGAACTATATATATGCATTGATATTCATACATACTCCTCAAAGAAAAATCTTGGTATTTATGTTTACACTCAGGATATTGAAATATACATTTTAATGTCTCAATATTCCCTTTTATCATAGTGTCACTCTCCTCAACAATAAAATAAAAGATTTTACAGCAAAAACCTGCAGGCAGGGACTGACAAGCAGCAGCACCAAAGGACTTTCCAGAGCCACCTCTTGTTACTGTGCACCATTCATGGAATCAGATGCTGGCTGCTAGTGACACCTACCATAGGTCTCCATTGTTACCCACTTCACTTGATTTAGGAGAGCTCAGAAGTTCCAGGCTGAAGCTTGGGGGACATATAACAACTGATGTTCTGAGTCAGGACCCAAATCTTCCCAGAGTCAGCAGATTTTGTATGTTATCTATCCTGATGACTCAGCTTGCTAGTTCCTTTGCGAAGGAAATTCACATGATACTGATGAGTCCTTGTTTGGGACCTGCTGGACAAAAAAAAAAAAAAAAAGAAAAAAGGGAAAGCTTGGAAAAGAGCAGCATAATGAGAACCGTGTCTTTTGAAACTCGTTTTCTGCTAAGTCTCCCATGGAAAGTTCATACACATTTCAGGCACACAATACACTGCACTGTATTCAAAGCTGTTGCCAGGTTTTTTGTTTAAGTGTTTTCATCAAAGAACATTGAGCTGGCACCAGAATCAAAGGGATGAATGCCTTTTTTTTCATGTGAAAATAAAAGAATAGCTTTAACTGAGGGGAAAAGTTGCAGAATATGTGTGCATATGTATGTGTGTTTGTATATGTGTGTGTATGTGTGTGTGTAGGGGGTAGCAGAGGGTATGACATAGCATATGAAGTCAATAGTGTAGTTGTTATTATTTATACATGAGTAAAGATTACAAATGCAGGCAATAGCTCAGATCTCTCACCCCCTGGATCTGTGAAACCTGTCACTCAGTCTCCTGCGGTGTGTCTTCCTGTCTCCGAGCCATTGGACCACCTGCTGCCATGACTCTCATCTATTGCATCGCCCGAAGGCCTCGATGATAACAGCATTGATTCCAATGTACATCTAATTACTTCTCATAATCTATTCATTTCACAATAGTGTAGTGAAACATCTGTCACATCATAAACTCTTTAGTATCCTTATCAAACCACCAAAACATACTCTGCTGCCAATTGGCAGCTACCTTGCTTTCTCTTCTTATTAATATGATGCAAACATATCTATGTTTTTTTGGTTGTTTTAGAAGAATTTCCCTGATGACCACTGAAAATGAATTGGGCAAACTGCAATTGTAGCATCTACTCACAACTTAGTGAGGTACCATTATTATTGTCATTCAAGTATCAGCAAAAATGGCTCTGTTTCTTCCAGAGATAAAGGCTCTAAATAGGGTCTTTAACATTTATAGCACGGTAATAGATGGCTGCCTTCCTTGGCTCGGTGTGACTGATTCATTTACTAAAATAAGCATCTCAGGGATTATTATATTTGAGCAGTATATTGCATGGAAAGGCCTTTTACCTTTACAGTTTTTTACTTTACCTGTGGGTAAATAATGCCCACTCTTCCTGTTTCTTCATGTAAGAAATCAAGAGCAAGGAGACCCATTAGCACATATTTTTATTATCAAACTATAGAGAACCTATCTGTCCCAATTGGATCATGAATATACAGTTGCATCTAATAAAGAGGGCTGATTAGTCTACCGGAAAGAACCTCTGATATTCAGGCAATATCACAGAAAATAAACTCTCAATAGTGAGATGGTGGTTTACCATTACATAATGAATTATGATGAACAACAAATCCCAGCTAAAAGGAGTGATGTATTAGGTGCTTATTCCCTCTCATGGTCATTGTTAGCACAAACAGGGGTATGTTCTTGTTGGTTTAAATCTGTGATGGAAATTAAATTAATTTTGATTTGATAGCTGTAGAAAGGGGAGTCCTTTGTACATCTGCAGAAGGGATACAGCACAAGAAGCTATACTGGAGCTTCCCCTCATGCTTCAGACCAGCTTTTGAAGGAGCTACTTTTCCACAGCCTCTCAGTAGCTGGTGAGGAAGCTAATTTGGGTTCTCTGACAAGGCTGTAGTATGCTGCCTATCACTGTAGTTACTTTTATTATCTGAACATCTGGCAGTAAGGAACTGGACTGCCATTGCCAATTCAGGCCACATTTTTTTAGTTCCTGACCTTGCTGGGATTCACAAGGGTGACCTAAAAGTAAAGAAGTCCATATCTCATTAAGAACCCCCAGGACAGACCGTTCTCTTTTATCCATTTGTCAATATATAATGCAATCCCATATATAATGCAGCCTGAATATTTATCTGCCTCCATTTTCATCACTTGTGCATTTGCTCATTTGAAATAGATATAACATGTACACACTTCTTTGAAGTCCATGTTTTTACATCCAAAGTCACTACTCTGGCACAATAGGAAGCATATAGAGATTTTAGTGCTCTTGACATACCTTGCAATAGGAAAATGTCCAATGCATAAATCACTTAAAAGTGAATGTTTGACCTATTCAATCCTTGATGCTGCCTTATAGGAGGTTTTTGCATTAGAGATCATTCATCTTCATTAAGGGTAAAAAAGAAGCATCTAAAGAAAAAGCTTTCAGAAAAGCTCAGCACTCATAGAACAGGTCAATGCCAGATGGAGACTGATCTCCTGATATTCCATTCCAAGTACCCAAACTACTTTTATCATGGCTATTGAAGAATTCAATTTACACCTTTTTCTACCTTGCTCAGGTGTAGCTACAGTCCATAGTTTATAGTGAAATGGAGAAGCCTTATCTGGTCAGAGGAGAGGGTGGTGTATTTGCTCATCAGTGTAGAGCATAGCCATTGAGGTTAATGCCATTTTTGGATTAGGTTGCCCCATGTGTCTCCTGCACGGGTGACATTTGCTGTTCATGCTTCTCCTGCTGTGGTTTCACTATGGGCCAAAATTGCCATATGGACTGAGCAGAGAACATGAGTCTGGCAAAAGAATGTTGCCGCTTTCTCAGTTAAGCTTCATCTGTGTAAGGAAACTTCCTTGGCTTCTCTGGTACCTAGGTATTCATAAGGTGGGCAATAAGATAATATTAAAAAAAGTCAATCTGAAAAGAAAACAAAGATACATAATGTTTTCCCATAAACTTAGAATATTCATGAACCCTTGGCAAGGCAATACTTGTTAAACCAAAACAATAAAAAAATTAAGAATAAAGTAAGATTGAACTATAGTTTTGAGATTTAAAGGAATAATTTGCAGAAGATAGAGTTAATTTACTTTTAATTTTTGAGATTTTCTTCATAAGCTTTATAGCTACGGCTGATGTTTTTTCTTTGGAAATGTAAAATGAATTCTCATGCTGCCACATGAAGATAGGACATTAAGATTTTTTGTGAGTTTCAAGAAAATAGCACTCAAATCACTCCTTAAATACACAATGTCGGATTTATTGAGAATATTTTTCCCACTACACCATCTAAATTAGGGATTGCAGTTACCAGCCAAACACTAGTGCCAGAGTAGACAAACGACCATTAACAGGAAGTGGAAATTTGAAGTGGGAAGTTTGCAAATAATAAGTTATTTCTCAGGAAAAAAAATTAAAAATCAAGTGTACAGGGAGCTAAGATTAGCATCTATGAGAGTAGGGAAAGAATCTACAGTCAGTGCTACACTTGAGAACTGTCCCAAAACAAAGTGGATAAAAGATACTTTGGGTTGATACGTGTATTGAAAGGGGAATTTAGGGAAAAAATAAAACAAACCAAAACCAAAGCAAAACAACCCCCCACTCCCCATAACATGATGCAAGGAATATTTAATTTTCCAGTTTTAGAATGGGAAAAAACAATTTAAAAATTAATCTAGATTAAACTTCAAATTTTTTTTCAGCATAAACAAACAGAAGTCTTTTAAAATATACAATGGTACTGGAGAAGATATAAATATTCACTTGTTTTTTCTAAATCAAAGGTCATTTTTTAAGTAAAATGAAAAATTTCAAGAAAAAATCAAATATTTGTTTTCAAAAAATCAAAATAGGATTTTTAAACATTATCAAAATGTAATCCTTATTTCTCTTCTGAAACCATAAACTTGACCTAGATTTTTAAATACTTCAAGTTCTTCCCAAAGGGAATTTTCCAGCAAATTTACTGTCCATCAAAAGTAAGTAGATAAATAAATGAATAGAAATTGCTCAGTGTTATTTCAATGCAAAATTTTGAATTAGGGACACATAACAGAAAAGCAAGTTGTCAAATATGTCTTACAGCACAGTAGCACAGTGCGTTAACCTTGGATTACAAAGGTAACAATAACAAATAGCAAATTTCCTCCCAGCTGCTCACTCACTACCTCTCCCAAACTGGGCAAAGGAAGGAAACAGGATGAAAAAGCTCGTGGGTTGAGATAAATACAGGCAGAACAGCTACCAATTGCAGTCTGGACGAAACACTTTTGATTTTGGGGAAAATTATTTCTAGATATTTAAAACAGATCTGGGTAGTGAGGAATAAAGCCAAAAATTAACACACCACCTCTCTCTCACTCCCTTTTTTCTCATGCTCAGTATCAGTGCCTTGTTCCCAGCTCCTGTACCCCCTCTGTGATGGGGAGTGAGGATTGAAATCAGTCCATAACAACTCCTCTCTGCTGCTCCTTGCTCCAAATGCTTTTCCCCTGCTCCAGCATGAGTCCTCTCTATGGGCTACTTTCCTTCAATATCTGCTCCAGCATGAGTTCCACGGGGCTGCACTCCTTCAGGATAAACCTGCTTCACTACGTGAGCCCTTCCACAGGTCCCAGTTCCTTGGAGAAATATTGCCTGCTCCAGCATAGGGTTCTCCACTGTTCTGGGAGGGAAGTAGCTGTTCTGGTGTTCTCTCTTACACAACCTGCAGGGAAATATTTGCTGTGACACCTGGAGTGCCTCATCCCCTCCTACTCTCTGACAGAAAAAACCCTAAGTGTTTGCACTGCTGTTTCTCCCTTATTTCCATCTTTGTGGCATTTTTTTTCCCTTTTTAAAAATGCATTTCCCCGAGGTGCCCCCACTGTGGCTGAGGGGTTCAGCTGTGCCATATGGGTTGCCCTTGCCATCTACACCCAACACAAATTTGACGCTGCTTCTGAGTGCCAAATATTTTGCATTTTAGGTTCTTTTCTTTTAGCTGGGAGCTCCAGTTTTTACACGGCCATGGACTTAATACAATAAGAACACACACTACAACTAAAAACCCTGAAATTTCCTACAGGTTAAGTAATTTCTAAATCAGAGACAATGGAAAGAAAAAGAGATCAGTTTGGTATTTGTTTCAGGTTTGTTTCAAATCTTTCCAGGAGAGACTAAGTGAATACAGACATTATACACCGATATAAAGCAGAAGTGCTCTATTGAAGCCACCTGAGCTCTGCTGATCTACCACAGCCAAGGAGTTCAGGTACTCAGTGAACAAAAAATACTCTACTCTTGTGCAACCTCATGGATATGATACCATGAGGCCATCAACATTGCAGTTCACATATGTGCAGCTCTGGCAGCTATAGGGGCAAGAGGAAAGGAGGCAGGCAGGCAGCTAAAACAAGCGTCTAATGGTTTTCTGTGGTTTGGGTTGTAACTACACAGGACCAACTCCAGAAAGCTGGTGTTGCTCATGTTCCTATGTCTCATTCTTCAGAGGCTGCCACTTAGAGCTCAGCATCTTCATAACGAGTACAATTTGCATACCTCAGATGTAGAATTAATTTCTGAATCTTTGCAATAGTGGGACCAGTGCATAATATAAAACACCTATTTACTACTTCCAAGATGAGAGTATACACTCTCATTTTCATGTGTTGGTTGAGTTGCACTTCAAGGATCTACAAGGTAGAGACAGCTGAATAGGGACAGCTAAACATCATAGGATCCCTGTCACAAAGTTAAATTGGAATATTGAAGGAATTCATGGTATGGGGAACACTGACAGCTGGAGAAGAAAACGATAAAACAGAAGGTGCTAGGTTGGCCTAATCAAAGGCTACCTTTCTAGAGCCATCTTTATCTATACAGTTTATCTTCAAAGATGTTTAAAAAAATTAAGAAATTCATGGGGTCTCTTTCTATCTATGTGTGAGGCAACCTGAGACTTGTGTTAAGATTATCTGTAACCTGAAAAAACTTGCATCTAACTTCTAAAAATTATAACAATGCCATCGGGCAGGATAATTAAATACTGTTGTATTTTCCTGCTTTGCAAAAAGTGCAACCAAACTTTATATTAAGTCCAGATAACTTTGAATGCCCAGCTGGGTAGACTAAGGTACGCAGAAAGTCCATGAATAGTGACAAACATTTCCAGAGATCAAATAAACTTGTATCAAACCACTCTCTAAAGAGGAATGTGGATTTTCCACCTTGGCCTCTTTTTTGACAACTACACTGGGTGCCTAAGGCCACATAGATCAAACTTATCAGTAAGGCTCATAAATTTACATGGGAAGAATCTGTACACGTGTGGATTTCATTCAAGTTCCTCACATTCTTTTCTGTTGGTTTTTGTTTGGGTTTTTTTTATTTTTTTTTGTTTGGTTGGTTTGGTTTTTTTTTTGTTTGTTTGTTTGTTTTTGTTTTGTTTTTATTTTTGGTTTCTTTTTACTTGCCATGTTTTGGACTCAGTTCTCCTTTGAGTTTAAGTGGTTATTGGCCTGAATCACATAAACTGAAGTGCAGTAACTCAGGACTAGGTTGCAGGACTTGGACTTGGAAAGACTTTGGTGTACATTTCCCTGGTGTTTAGGGCAATGGAATAAAAATGTGGAGAAGACCTTCATAGTCACAGAAACACTGATATTGCATGATTTTATGCAGTTGAATGCAAGAAGGGAAGAATCAGTCATCTGCTGGCATGGCGCCAAAAATATTGTCCATCCAGTTTATTTTAAAATGTTACAAAAAAGATTTTTTCAGAACTTGTGGTTTCCTCACCTTCTGACACAGTACAAAGGGCAACAATGTATAAAATAGTCTAATTTCACTGACCACGTGTATAATGTTGTGTTGCTTCCTAGACAAGTCTTTATAGTCCCGCCTAAAATAACAGATGGTATGTTAATGTTGCCTTCAGGTATTTAGCTTCAGGTGTGTTTGACTGATATAGTCACAATTATGTGCTCTGAAGCATCTCCTGGAAAAACCTGCTTTTTTCTATTACCCAAGCAGGAAACTTAGGTTGCTGTTTTAGGACACTGAACAAGATCTGATGTTATGTCCTTAAGTCCTTCTTTTCTTAATACTGCATAGCTACAATTTGTCTGGCAAAAGAATCTTGTCTATAATATTGCAAATCTTTAGGTCTTTTCCATCCCATATAAATCTGTAGAAATAACAGTCCTACTAGCCCTATCATGTTCCAGCCAATATTGGATATTAGAATTGGGTATTAGAATTGGATATTAGAATAGTTAATGGGTTGTAAATAAAATGCACGTGCTGCACAGTATTGAAACAGTCTTAACATGACTCACTTACTCAATACAGTTGAAGACTACAATCTGAGTGCCCAAGCATTTTTAATCTATGCACATAAGAAAATAATCTCCAAAATTCAGCTAAGGCTCCTCCCTCTCTTGATACTCCTCCTGAATATTCACTTCTGCTCTCTCACAAGGGCCAATGCTCATGTCCTACAGGAGGTACAGGCATACATGTGCTTGAACTCACACTATGTTGAGGCTTATACTCCAGGCTCAAACCATTGGAACCATTGGAACATTGCCACTTTAGCAAATTTCTGCAATCAAACTAATACCACCAGACCTTTAGAAAGTGGTAGGAGCGTTTCCTTATTGGGAAATAAGCTTTGAAAAAAAATCTAGGACAAAACCAGTTTCATTCATCTCTTCTATTTTTATCTGCTTAGTTTCAATGGCAGCTGATATACTAAAATAAGATAAATAGATTACAATTTTTTAAGGAAACACATTAAACACTTCACTTTGGCTTGCGCTGAAGTTTCATTTCACTAGATATTTTGGAGAACACACACTACAGTCAGATTTTTCCTGTGAATATCTTATTTCACATGATTTCCAGTGCACATATTAAACTGTAGTGGCAATGAAAAGACAAACAAAACTTTCAGAGGACAAAGTCACAAAACCTGATACCCCTAAACATCTCAGCTGAACGTTTCTGATAACCTTCTTCAATGACTTCTTTCTTTGCTCGACTTTGAACGATGACAAATCTCCTTGATGGTTCTTCATTTTTCTGCTGTGTGGGAATCTAGAGGAAGCAGTTCTATGGAGCAAGTGTGGGTTCAGGGATATTGTCCTCTCTGTTGCAGCTCAGGGCAGAAAAGATCACACAATCTCAAAACTACAGAATCATTGAGGCCAGAAGGAATCTTTGGAGACCACCTGGTCCAACTCACCCCTGCTAAAGAGAGGACAACAAGAGCAGGTTGCCCAGGAACATGCTTTTGTTTTTGACATCTTTTAAAAATGGAGCCTCCACAACCTCAGTGGGCAATCTGATATTGTACCTTAAGGTTAAATGGAAATTCCTGTGTTTCATTTTGAGGCCATTGTCTCTTGTCTCTAGGCATCACTGGAAAGAGTCTGGCTCCATCTCCCTCTCACCATGTTTCCTACAAGTGATTCATGGTCAACTTTGTGTCCACCAGAACACAGACCTTTGCAGTCTTTCTCTGCAAAACTGCTGCCCAGCTGGCTGATCCCCAGGCTATATTGTTGCATGGTATTGCTACTCTACCCAAAACCAGTGTCCATTTCCTGCTCACTCTCTGCTTGCTGAGATGCACTTTTACAACTGCCCCGTGAACTTTCAGACTTGTCTGTATTAATGGTCAACAAATTATGATGACTGGCAGAATCATCTTCAAGAGGAGGGGTTTTTTTTGCACTACATTAATTTAGGTTGCAAAAGTTTCAGTTTTTTATGTACACCCATAACACTGAGTGTCACTTTATCTAAACAAAGTTCTTGTAATAGCCCATTTTAGAAACTATGACATCTTTGCACTTTTTTAGACTGAAATGGTAAAACCTGCTGTTTTAGAAGGTGCTTTAGAGCTCTGAGTTAAACAGGGAAATATCCTCTATTGTTTGAAAACATTTTTCTCCTTTTCTGCAATAGGCTGATTTCACTTTGCAATGCAAACTAGACTTGCAAAGGGTTAAGCAGCTACACAGCCAAACAGATCTATTAGTTGGGTTCTTCAGTTGTCTCTGAAAGGCAGCAATAATATAAATTCAACCTATGTGCATGTATGCATGCTTCTGACACAGCATTCATGCTTTGATAAGCATGTTTGTATTCATCCAAGGTCATACATGCTTCAGTGTTGGAAGCGTACTTTGCAGGTTCCTCTCCCCCACACTCCCTTCCCTTTGTAATACACACACTTTGTAATACCACAGAGGGGAATTACTGGCTTGGTGCTAGCAATTCCTTTCAGAGAATTGCACTGTCTTGTGTGCCACAGTGGAAAATACATCAAGATAATTCCCTCATCACTGCCTACCCACCCACCCGCTCCCTGTAGTCTGAGATGAACTGTCTAGTCACATATTCTAATGCTGCTTCTGGTAAAATGTTTGATTATTTTTTTCCCTTCTCTCAGACAAAAGCTTTTCTGGAGCCTATATTTATTCTTTTTTTTTTTTTTTTTTTTGTACGTGCACATCACCTGAGAGGAGTTCTTGGTGTATTGTCATTACCGATACCATCAGAAATTCCAGAAGCAAAGAGTATTTAAGGTGGATTTGTATGTAAGGGATTTTATAGAGGTCTTATTTTTCAGAAGTTCCTTGCTACCTTTTACTTAGCTCAGCGTCACAATAATTTAAGAGAAATATACTTATGTATAGGGTGTGTTCTGTGGAATGGGAACTAAGAAAAAAATTAACCAACAAATGAAAATCTTTTGTTCTTAATGACAGAATATAATGGAAACCTAATCTCCTACTGCATATTATCATCAGGCAAATTAGTTACACATATAATAAGGTTTTGCTGTATAAATTATAAATGAAATAAACAATTCTGTCACCATGGTGGGCAATGAATACACCACATGTTATATGTAAATATATTAGTCATTTGCCTTTTGTTTATGTGTCAGAGGAATCCATTTCCTTCATTGTGTAGTTCTCATTCCCTACGGGTTCTTACTAAAGTCATCTCAACTCTTCCTGTACATGTTTTTAAAACAGAATTACTTTCCTTTTTTTTTTTCCTTTTGTTTTTCAGCCCAGTTTTAATAATGGCTGCTTTTGTGCCAGTTTCATTTAGTGCTTCAAACTGTAATTTTATCTGAGAGAGAAGAAGAAATAATAAGAAAAGCAGAAAGGGTCTACATGATATATCAGTACAATACAAAAAATATATTGAAACCATTTTTTTATTTTTTTCCTCAAAAATTAAAATACATCCCATAAAGCAACTATGCATATTTTTTTCTCTTACCAGACCTTTCATTCTTTAATGAGATAATCTGTTTTTAAGGAATGCACTGTTCGATCTCTCTTTTCAAGGGTGACATTTTTATTTACCACGCATTACACTATATGCAAGAGTAATGCAAATTTGGGCATTTTCACTGGGCACTGCACACCAACCTGAGAGCCCTTTGAAACCAACACAAGAAAGACACAGCTACTCTCAGTGACCAATGGCTTTAACATACACATTCCAATCAATAACACAGAGTTTTATATTCAATCACATTCAGCTCACACTCATCGAGGATTATCTTTTGTGCTCCCATAGGCTTTTCCTGCCGTCCAGAGGGAGACAGAGTTGAATTTAATATACCTCATTATATTTGGGATGGCTGTGGACCCTAATGGAAGAGGCAATACTTAGCACATAAGCAGACTAAACTTTTATGATCAAGACCAGCTAAAAAGGATATTTGTCACTGCTAACTTCGTTTCTCACACAATGTCAGACAATACTTTCTGCAGGGTGAATAACTGTAGTTTGACAATGTTTACGAAGGCAATTATATCTTTATTTTGAGAGCTGTTCCAAAGGCTATTAGGAGATTTTTTTTTTCAACTTGTATTTTTGTAAGGAGCAGAGGCAAATAAGGATGTCTCTTTTTGCAGTTTACTTGCATCTGTATCTCTGGGGAAGGTATTTTTCTTTTTATTTTTTCTTCTTTTTCTTTTTTCTTTTTTTTTTTTTTTTTAAACTGGAGCAGACAGTGGTTAGCAATGGAATACAAAAAAGCAATTCTACTGCCTCATAAGCCACAAAGTGGACTATGGAATTAACGTATGAGATGTTATTTCTAATTTATTTATCAGCTCTCTCTCTATAGTACAAGTACTCTTGAAAGCACTTACGTATTTGAAGTCTCATAGAGACATACCAGATAATGGGAAATGGTTTGCTGTGAGAAGTGATCTACTTGAGTGCATAGAAGAAGCTTCTTTCTATCAAATATTTCACTGGTAATGTTTTAACTGTTTCTCCTAGATGGCATGCCATAGAGTGTAATAAATTTCAGTTTGTTTATATTCTGTGTCTGTATTTGCACTTGGGTGATTATATTTGAAATCATGAAAGATCCTCGTTTTTAAAAAAAACTTTAGCATAAGCTTCTCATTAATCCTGTCCTGTTTGTCTGTTATTAATAGGCCACTGTACAATGTATTCTGCTGCAAAACTCCACCAGGCATGACTAATTCAGATAATTAATTTGCTAGAACATTAACACCATCAAATGAGTCTGCTAAACCGGTAAATTTAAAGTAAATTAAACTTAATTTGCAGGTTATTGCAATTAAGTCTGCCTTGTCTTTCTGAGGGATTTCAACATCCTCAGTATTTAAGAGGCAATCATAATGCATGCAAGTGGGCGGGCTTTTTCGCTAATTAACACGAGTCTAATCTGCTTTTCAATTAGGGTGGATGTTTATAATGTGCTGGTGACAGTGTTGCAATTCAGTACAGCATAACAGGAGTGCATGGCATAATTATAGCTGAAAAGAAAAGCTCATGCAGGGCCTGTTTAGGGGTTAATGAGACATTGGCAGCTTCCAGCTGAGGAGATTGAGCCAGTTTAGTGCAGCTTCAAGAGGAAACCACCCATAGGGGCTTCCTTTGAAGTGTCAAAAGGTCCCCTTGTTCTGGGTGGCTTATGTTTCATTTGTCTGAGTGGCATATCAAAAATTGATGAGCTGCCAGCAGCAGTCCTCATGATATTAATTCACCAATTGTGTTTCTAATAGTTTCATCCTTAAATACATTTGGATGATGATAATACTACGAAAAATCAAGGTTCTGAAAACAATGAGTAGGTCTATGCAGCTCCAAGAAGTGTATACAGACTACACAAATGCATCAGCTGCAAATGTTAATGATGCAGATGACCTACACTGCTCGTTACGAGCAGGAAGAAGACAAAGAGGTATTGTACATCTGTCCTCTGAACAGCATTAGAGCTGTGACAGGGATGTGACATTTATTGTTAGTCAGGTTCTTGAAAAGCACAAAACGGGTTACATTCATCTGTGGAGTAACTTCACTGGCTTCAGAGCAGCTATATCAATGATGGATTTGGTCTTTTACGGTAATAGTAAAGGAAAGAAAGTAAAAAAGGGGAGCTATAACGAGTACTGGGCACCTCTAATGCAGATACTGTTTCATCAGACCACTTAGGCTATGAAGGTCCCAGTCTGAGCATTATGGTCCCATATTGAGGCACAGGAGGTTCTCAAAACTTTTGCACAAAAAGGAATATTCAGGGACAGAGTGTATTGCTTGTCAAAAGCAGTGATAAAGGTGATGTCAAGGAATGTTAATTACATGGATAAGTAAAAGTTGATAATGTACAGGAGTCGGACTCAAAGATCCTGATGTATCCCTTCCAACTCAGCATATTCTGATTCTATGATTTCATGATTTAAACACATTTGAAATCTTGGAACAAAGAGAAAGAGCTACCAATCTGGCTACATAAGTCATAGAATTCATGATTTACAGGGTTTTATTCTACAGAGCTGCAATCACAGTATACAAGAATTCAGTGTTAGAGGAGGTTAGTTTTCAGTGTTAGAGGAGGTTAGTTTTTGCATGAGAGGCAATTTTCAATTTATGGTGTGAGCCAAGCACCATGCTACTTTCCCTTTCAAACCCATGAACTGTATTATATAGAACTTTACTTTTCTCATGTGATGAATAGGAAAAAAAACACCTTTTTTTAAAAAAAATGGTCTTACAACTTTTAAAAGTATTACTTGAACTGTTTGAAAGTTTATGAAATTTTTGTATGGACATTGGTGCACAAAAAGAAGATTCAGTCCATCTCACTGGAGGTTATTAGACCTGTATGCAGCTTGATTTCAGACAGTATGAGATAGCCAAGTGGAAGTACAGTTGCCCTGTTCTCCCACATACTTACTGTAGATGTCATTCAACCTACTAAAACATCCCCCCAAAACCATTACCTGGAAATGCTCTTCCTCTGCCTTGTCTATAAAATAAGTTTAGGCTGATTGGGGATCTACCTTAGGTGCTTGCATTTAGTCAGATAGAATAAAGGTCATCTGTATGGGGAGGGGACACGTGCACCATTGTGTAGAAAAGCTGGGTGTTCTGGTTTTGGGGTGTCTTCTGCTTGTGAAAGACCAAGACTCTTCAGTATTTCCTTATGAGAAATTGATACAAAAGTACTAAAGTGAGAGTGTATGGAAGGTTTTTGGCTGCTGCAGAGAGGAAGAGCTCTTCCTTTCCATAACTTGAGATAAATCAAATGGCTGAACCAGCTGAGGAGCGCACAAACAGTGCCTCCAGTGAGAGAAGATTGTATGTTAATTTGGTACTGTACACAGTACTGTAAACATATATTATATATAGATCAGTAAGACTAAATCCCTGTTGAGGTTTTTTGTTTTGCTTCCCTGCCTGGACTTTTGACTGTGATTTGTGGTGCCATCAGTAAATGGGATTTACTGAGATAAAAATACTACTGCTCATAGCTTCTAAATGACTGAAACGTTCTGATCTGAGAAATACTTTACTAACTCAGCACGTGAAGCTCAAGAGCACCTGAGAGATTTTTGTGTTTGAGCTCTATGACTGATGGACAAAGGAGAAACCAGGAAGTCCCTCTGCCAGGGGGGCAAACTGTCTTCTTTCAGAGATTATTTCTGTCAGTCTTTCCTGACCACCAAATTTGAGATGACACAGGTGTAGTTGAACCTGCTGTTATTCACCAGCACAAAGAAGAGTGCAAGTCTATCCAGGAGCACTGAAGAAACCCCATACAAACAATATTAAAAAAGATACAGATTCAAATGGCTTAAAGTATAAATATTTCTGTCTTATGCTGAAGAAAAACAGCTAAAAAATAAGGAATATATTATGTAGACTTCATTGGCAGGAAAAAAACATAGTGTGGTATTCAGTTTAAATTTTATAGTACCAGCTGTAGTAACAGAAAGATTATTTGCCAAGTAGCTATATTACATAAATAAGTATATCTTGTTACACCTGCATTCAGGAGAAAGTCATCTTTATTCATTTGTCCACATATCAAGAGATTTTCAACCATTAGTAAACAAAGATCATAATAAATATGGGCGTCAGAGCAAAAGGAAGGCACGCTAGCTAAACCAATTGTTGAAGACAGAGGGACAATCCCATTGAGATCAACCAATAAAGGCCATATAAAAAGTGTATGACCTCTTGTTCTTCCCTTGTCAGACATATGAAAAACTGAAACCGCTCAATTCTGCGGAATATAAGACCTAAAATACCTGTGGTCTGCAGATCACCCAGCTCTCTGAAAAAGGGACTACTCAGAAGCACCACAGTATCTGCCACTTCTCCGGGGCTCAGCACACTTAGAACTACAAAATCCCTTCAGAATCTTAAAGGCCAAGTGAGTTACTTCACTGGGACACTGACAGTGGAGATTAATGCAGTAGCTGCCAGTTAACTGACACTGGTGAAATCTTTATCCTCTTTTTAACAGCCAACCTATAGCATTTAAGGGGCTATTAGGTAACCCAAGTTCTAAATAGTGTATGGGGTATAACATAGCACGTTCATAGAAAAAAGGATCCATTAGGAAGATTAAAGTAGGCATTCCTCTCCCAGATGTCTACCTGCCTCTCCCCTGGGATCACAGCAACACAGTCGTGCCAGGTCTAGTGTTGATTTTCAGTCTGTTCTCTGTGGGAGCCTTCCAGCATTCCTGTTTTATAATCGAGGCAAAGGAGCAGAAACTCTGAGAAGATTCTTTTTTACATAGAGCAGTAGTATTAGCTGAAAATATGATGAGGCATTATTTTTAGCTGCCTGACTTTTTAAGAGTTTGGGTCTTGGAAAAGATCTGTGTGTAAGAATCAATATTTTAAAATTTTGGTTGAGGAAGAGAGAATATATTGTTTTGTTACACTTGATGTGAATATCAGTGCATAAATTAACCAATGCACTTCACATTAGCTGGTTTCAAAACACCTGTTTTTGGGGTATAGAGAAGTTTTGATCAACTTTGACACAAACATACAGAAAAAATAAATTATTATGCCTTTGAAAATGCCAGATGAACCTTCACAGAGCTTTGTGGTTATGTGTTGATTAGAGAAAACAGGTCTGCAAGGCAGATCCATGGTTATTACTTTCTTTCCCCTATGACTTGTTTCTTAGGTGTTATAGAAAGTGTAATATGCATTATTTAATCGGTGGCTATCTTCACAAGTGTGGTGAAAGAAGCTTCATCAAGATGCCCTATGTATTGTTTAAGTAAGTTGTTTTTCAAATCTAAAAATCATTGCTTTTTCAGAGTGAAATTATATAAACCTTGAGGACTAAAGATATACATAGATATGCATAGATGACTTTGTTTTCTTAACATAGTAAAATAAAATTTGAAATTAAGAAATGGAAGGTAACAATAAATATCTTGGTATCTTATGTGCCAGGAGGGCAAAGCATTAGGAAGAAGAGTAAAAGCATATTTCACTCCAGTAAAATCCAGTAGCTGGGCCAGAGTGCTTTGAAAATGCATTTACTGGAAACATCATCTAGAGTTTGTGTGGATGGTGTTTATTACATTTTTAAAAATACACAGCTTCATGACTGCTGAGAGGCAAACTGCTGAGGCTAAGAGCTACAAATGCAATTTATGAAACACATGGCATTGTAATTTGACCAAGAGAGTTCAATCCAGAACCAAAATCTGAAGATCACAGTTACTGTAAAAATTAAAGAACAGCCCCATACAGCAAATAGAGATGTATTTATCCAATAAGTTAAGGAAATATGGGGAAACCAAAATGCATCAGTGGTTTCTTGCTCAGAGGGAATCGTTAAAGATCACTTAACATTGTTAAGGGGAAAATGTGCTGTTTTCACAGCAAGAGTTATTGCTGGTTTTTACTCTGAAAATAGTTTTAGATTATTTATGTTTGTGTTTTCCTGTAATGGGTTTCCAGCCATTGGGTCATGATGCTCTGCCCAAGGAGGTGGTGGTTTTATCCTGAACCTTAAACAACAACAACAACAAGTCTCCCCATGACCCTAAATATAATTCTGATTTTACAGAGACCTGAATAATTAATTACTATATTAATTTAAGTTTATTAAACTCTAAATTTGTGCTTGCTGTTGGTTATTTGTTTTATTATAGAGATATCGATGCAGCTGTATTAGTTGGAAGCTTATGACATAAAAAATTCTATCATATCATGTGTATGAAATATATGCAGTTAAAAGTTCATGATCCAAGTATTTAAAGGATATTAGCTCAGCCTAGAATTCAGACATCCTTTTTTACACTTTATTCTTTATAAAGTATACTTTCAGAGATTCACTTAAATTTCATGGATTTTCTCAAAAGGAGAGGTGAAAAAGTTCCGAAAAGTAAATATCAAAAGCATATCTACTGAAAACTGTCTAGTAGTCACAGAAGAGGAAATGTCAAAACTCATGAACAGGAGACTCAACTAGATCTTGGTCCATTTTTTAGATCCAAAACCCCCACACACATATGAGAATTC
The DNA here is from genome assembly GCA_024734035.1 of Alethe castanea. Classification (NCBI taxonomy): domain Eukaryota; kingdom Metazoa; phylum Chordata; class Aves; order Passeriformes; family Muscicapidae; genus Alethe; species Alethe castanea. The sequence continues at coordinate 65,752,736 of JANRGV010000051.1, forward strand.
TTAGGATTACCTAATTAGGCTAAAAATAACACATAGTTTTGAGGTTATGTGATTGAGGATTATGTACCAGTATCTATAAGTAACATGGCACTCTAAAGACCACCATAATATCCCAAAGTTGCTCGTTATGCTAATAATCCAGTACCAAACAGGTAATAGATATGGACACAAGATTTAGACTCTCTGAACAATCACTGTGGTTTCAAGTTTCTAAGTCTTCTAAAGAACAAGGTTTTCACTGTGAAGCTCTGTGAAGCTCTGCTGGTCCATCTGACCCTCTTTCTCCCACCATTTCTCAGAGTAGTGTCAGTCAAAACCCTTGTGCTGGTTCCCTACTTTATGCCTGGCAGAACTCACAGACTGAGCAGTCTTCTCTCTGTGTATGTTAAGATACCTCACCTAGAAAGTATTAAAAGATTGTGCCTGCTAGATCATATTTTACAGGAGACATAAGCAGAAATACAAGAAGCAAAGCACCATTTATCCACTAACCCAGTAATTACAGCTGTTAGAATATGAAATAAATGTAACACAGACTTGAAAGTTAAACTTCTCTATGCTTAGCATATTTGTTTCTGTCTCCATTGGCAAACTCTGATCTGACTGCTTTATTGTGGGAAAAATATATAAACTCAATCATCTCCACTAGTTTAGGAATCAATATATGGCTTCATTAAATGTGAAGGAGAGGTAACAAATGGCAACATGAACCAGGCAGGTAAAACTGTTCCTGATTGCATCAGCTGTTATCAAAGAATTGACTAGTAAAAAATGAGGAAGACATCTACCCTGCAGATCCAAATCAGCTCCGTGCATTTTTTAGACCAAGTTATTCCTCACATAGTTCATGTAATTTGAAAGAGATTAGTTGTGTAACTTCGGCAACTGATGAAGCTTCAGTTGATAATACTGATAATACTAAGCACTATCAATGAAACCTTCTCCTGAGGTTATATAGCATTTTTATAGCATAATATTTTCAGAAATAATCCCCTGTTCTCACACAAAGACTAGGTGATATGTATCAGATTGTTTTATTTTACCCTGATTTTATAGACACAATACAAACTACAGTAAATGTGAAAGCTTGATACAATCATTATATTATTTAATGATTCTCACAACTTTTTCACCATTATTGTTATTTGTATTCCAGTTCTGCTCAGACTTCACACACACTTGTGCCAGTTAGTGTACAGGATTATAATGTGCAAAGCCTCTTTTTCCACCCCATCCATGGCATTTGAAGGGTGCTACCATGCCTCAGTTTGAGCCAGTTACAATAATATCAGTAATTTCAAATAGTGCCAAATTTCCTCCTAATATCAAGAGTTTATAAAGCATCTAGACCTAGATATGGACATAGGCAGATACAAAATATCTAAGTGCAAAACTCTGATTGCATTGTGATTTGCCTTCATAACCACTACTTAGACAATAAGTACCCTATATGCACTGAGCTCTCTAGGTGCTCAGTTTGTTATCTTACAACCTACCTCCCAACTAGAAACGTCTAGAAAAGTGAGATTATCTCTGGGAAAGTTGTGACAAATCCAGGAGGAGTGTTTCCTCCTTCTATGGGAGAGTGGTATCATGCTTTTAAAGAAATGCTCAAAATCTTCCCTCTTTGGGGTTGATATATTTTATTCTGTCTGGGAGACAGAGAAAAGGAGATGGGAGAGTGAAGAGCAGCAAGAACTGTAATCTCCACCACAGCACATCCTCATCTGGCATGGGTTGACTTCTGACTCCCACATGTGTGTGGAAGACTTAAGTTCCTCATGGTTGTACAAAGACAGGCTGGTTGTCAGCTCATTCCCATTTATTCCGAGTACTCTCTTTTGGTTTTGTTACCTCCAAAGAACTAATTTTGTCACTACAAGATGAAGACTGTAGATGACCTAAGGCATATTCATAAATTGTAATTACTTTTACTCAAAGTACATAAACCAGGAAAAAAACACCATGACAACAGAACACATGTTAGATACAGAAGCATCACCATCACTTGTCATATAAATTGAACTATCTCAGAGTTACAAGTCTTTAATAGAAAGTTATCACTATATCAGGAGAATGTCCAGATAATCTGACTAATTGGGTGTTCAACTTCTTACACACTTTTCATAGCAAATATTTTTTTACCTGTTTGTAGGGTTTTTATATTTATCAAGAGATATATTTTTTTTTCAAGAAAATACATAAAATATTATTCTTCAGGAAAGAGAGATTTTGGAAATAAGGAGCTATTACAGGATAGGTATTTCTGTAAAAATCACATTCGTGGAGCTCTTTCTTGCAGAAAATTGGTAGAGACCAATAATGTTGAATAAGAATTGCACAGATCCAAGCCCTCAGTTACAGGATTAATCTGTTTGTAGGCTGGAGAAGAGAATTTTCTAGTGTTCCCATTGGAGTTCTGTATAAAACAATTTGCTTTTAAAGGAATTTATATATTCTGGAAAACTTTGAAACAAGTTGAAAGCACTTTGTCTGGGTGTCATGTAGCTTTTGGTTTTTCTTCTATCATTTTTATCATTAGGGACATGACAATATTACTGTTGCATGAGAGTGTACTTGCTTCTTAAGAATTTATCTGTCTTTCACCCTAAATTAATTCATGGCATCATAGTAATTCCCACAGCTGTGGGAACACAGCTGTGATGTAACAAGTAGAAAATTTGAGTTTTAGAGGAAAGTAAAACATAGCATATATGAAGACATACATTTCTGAAAAAGTGATTTCTGTTTACATACAGGGAAAGCAGTGTAAAGCAAGAGTCACTCAGCTTAACAACACAGGTTCAGTGTCCTGTGTTATTTCTTATCCCAGAAATTTTGCATTTCTTATTTGCACAATGATGTACAAAATTTTTTGAGGGACTGAGTTACATTAAATGCTGAGGCAAATTTCATTACTACCATTTGACAATGCTGGTTATGTAAGGTATACGATTTAACTATTTGTAAAAATTAAAACAACCTCGTGCAAGTCATCAAATTGGTCTCTCAAAACAGTGTGTTTAGAAACATATGATAATATATCATATATTCTGCAGCCTCATTAACCTTAACTTCTGTGTTTTGAATAGAAAATACCTGCAGATTTTGTGTAGATTTATGGAATGTTAAAGAGGCCATTTACTGAAACCTGAAATGAAGCAAATTAAAATCATGACCATTTTTTACTCCCTGTAATTGGCAGGCTCCTCAAGTGGTGATGAGACAAGCTGCAGGTATCATTCCTTTGCTATAGACTACAAATGAACTTTAGGGTGACTGTATGCCTTTGACACCTCACACTTCAACAGAATGAATTTGTGTCCCAGGGTCTTTGCGTAAGGGTGCTCATGGGCTGCACGAGCTTAGAACAAAATTCAACCAAAACAGTAAGTTTGGTCCTACATTCTGTGAATTATTTCATGCTTTATTTGAACTAGTTGTTATCCTGATCTTTTACAACATAAGTGCCTATCAGATAGACTCAGAGACCCTTAAGATGAATTCCAAGGCCTTCTTTAGTTGCAGTGAGAAGTGTAAAATACATACATGAATATAGATAATGTACATAGGTACAGAAAAGTATATAAATAAATCTCTGTACTCTTCTTTTGCTAATGTAATATGAAATGTGTGCACAGGCTGTAATATCTAAAAATATTTATAGGACATTTTAATGATTATTGGCTTAGGAGCTAATTCATTCTGTTGATATTAATTGCCTCTTTGAAATTACATATGAATATGTCCCAGACCAGATTTTAAAGAAAAAACCTATGCTGCAAAATGCAGTCTAATTATGCAGCCAACTTAATACTAATCACAATATTATAACCTTTAATTTCCAATGCATTTTCTCCATATAAAGACTTTTTAATGACATATGTGAGTCAGTTATCCTTCCCCATTCTCAAAAGCCAAGAGGGACATAGACAAAAAATAATAAGTCTCTTTTGCATGATCAGCTGTCAGTTTTCTTTGACAATTTTCGCCTTTGTTGCCACTACTTGACTTACTTGATTTTTACATTTACGGGAAAAGAGTGATATATTCAGATAAACTTGTAGATTCAAGGAAAATTATAAGCTGGATAGGACAAGACATCTAGTCCAGTCTCTTGCTCAGAGCAGAACTATTGATTGGGTGCTCTGGTTGTAGTGATCTATCATATATTTGTCCTAGAATATTTAGGTGTTTGGTTTTGGTTTTGAACACCAAAATGGAACAGTAGCCTATGAAAGTCTTCCAAGACTGGTGAGACCAATGGGCTATGATTTCATTCAAACTGTTATGGATTTAAGGATTTATTCAAATAACACCTTTGCCTAAATATATTTTAAGGATTATCTTCCTATGTAGGTTTTCCTTCTTTTGATTTCATCAGGCAAAAGAAAAAAAAAAAATTTATGAACTTAGCACTGTACAATTAAAGCCATTGAAGTCTCCTATTTCAAGTGCAGAAACCCCAAAAAGTTCAGCCATATTGCATTCAAACATTGGAAAGCTATTAATTAAAAGAAAAGAAAAAAACAGGAAACAAAATAATATAAAAAATAATTTCACAAAGAATGGAATCAGAATAAACTAATTTTGGAATCAAAGTCCATTTTCAAAAACAGAAGGTATCCATAGAACTCTCTAACCTTATCAATCAAGCTGCTTTATTAATATCACCCTTCATCAGCAGAGAAGAGGATGTTAGTTCTGCTATTCAATTTTGAGCTGGCAGTTACAGTAATTTTGGTTGCGTCTGACAAGAAGGATAAGTGGAGAAAGAAAAGGATCAGGCGAATTGCATCAGGAAGCAGAGCTTTCAGCTTGTATTTTAGGGCTGCAAGGCAGCTGGATAATTACAGACGTATGGGGCAGTAGCCATAGCAGCTCTGGCACTCCCTTCTTGGCTGGCATGTCAACTGAGCCTTTCCCACTTTTCAGAGTGGATATCCTTCACACTGACATGTCCAGTCCTATTGTTAGAAATCATCCTTAGGTTGCATTGGCAGAATTTTTCACATGCACTAGTCCTTTTTAAAATTCTCTAAATTTCTAATAAGTATTCATTGCTATAGATGGGGAGTAGTCAAACTTGATCCTCAAAGTTTCAATTTCTTTTTACTTCAAATGTTCCTGAAATCAAGGCTCTCACTTTTCTCTCTTCCCCTTCTCTTTACTATTCTCCTGAAGCCATGAACCCCGTAGCATCTTCCTGACATTCTCTGCCCTTCTACTTCCTTAATGCTGTAATCCCGTTGTTGTGAGAATACACCTTTCCCAAATACCTCAAAAGCTTGTTTCACCTACTTCCAAGACAACCCCGGTGTGTCCCCACCTGTGGCTCACTGGGTCCCGTGACTACCATAACTTCTGGCTCTCTGAGCTCCTCTCGTCCTGCCTGCTTGCAGACCTGTAAGCACGTCTGCACTGGTGAATAAGAGCAGAATAAGGCTAGACAATGATCTTTGGATCACGTTGGGACACAGTTCCAGATTTGTTGTGGTCTTGATCCTTAAGACTAAGAGACAAGGCTTAAACTTAAGCTTAGCAGTGGCAGTGGTTCTGATCTTGATCTTGCCCATGTGCCCTTTGTCTTGTCTTTAACTGCACAAATCCAACCCCTGAATCCCTGCCTACATCCGAAATCCAGCCCCAGCTTCACACAGGCTCTGAGCACCCCTGACCCAGACAGGGAGGTGTGTTGGACACCACAATGGCTCCCTCCTGCAGAGACAGAGGCATGGAGGGGCAGGAGAAGGGGAGCAGAGTCCGTGCCTCGGCATTACCCTGATGAATGAACACCAGCTGGGAGCTGGAGACCACTCATGGCATGGTGGGGCTGGATCCACACACCAGCCTGAACTGGGGGTATATCTCAGTCTGCATGCCCATAAGTTAATGCATATGCTGGGGTGTGTGGGTGGGTGGGTGCATATATATATATATATACAAATTTATATACATATAACAGCTTCCTTTGGCTGGCCACAAGCATCCAGAGACACAAATAGCAAAATAGCAACAGACTACACTCAAGTTCTCTCATCTGAAAGCTTCTACGTTTCCATAAAATTTGCAGGTGATATTTATACCATGTATTCAGGTCCCCCAGATAGATTACCCTTTGCTAATTGTTTTTGGTCCTTCAAAAAAAAACATTGAGCTCTAAACTTCCATCTCCATCTTACTTAACTTAATCGCAGCACTCTAGTAAGTTCCTGATCAACACAAAAATTTTAGAAAGTAATTTTTCCTTATGTTCTTTATATTTGCAGCTATCTCATTCTTTTATTCTTTCCTTCCTGTTTTTCACAAGGGGTTGGATAAATAAAATAAAATTAATAAAAATATATTAACATAGTCCTTGAAAACTTGGGATAAACTAAAGGAAAAAAAGACTAGAAACTGGCTGAGTGAAAATTAAATTCCTGCTATGGAGAAAACCCAGAGAATCTTATATTTAATATAAGAGCAATTAAATATAAGAGCAATCTTATATTTAATTAAGAAACAGACAAATGTTTTTTCACTGAAACTTTACAATCAAAACACGTTTCAACTGGGACCAGAAAATTGTTACATCTGTACATAGAAGAAGCAGCACAATTTAAAACTGCAACTCAGTAAATTACAAATTCTGAATGTCTTACATAACGCTATTATGAAGAAGGCTTCATTTCTGCTAAAAACCCTTGAGTAGTAATATCTGTTAGCTCTTCTTGCTCTTAGCAAATTCTCTTTTAATGGTTTAAATAAATATTACATAAATTACAGAGGCATTTTTCTGCTTTCTATAATCAGAATTTGAAATTAACTCTGGCTGTAAAAAAGTGATTTTATATATGAATGTTTAAAAGGTAAAATGTGTGGATTCAGAAAGCTGCAGAATTTGCATCATTCATTTGATAGCTGGCAGCTTGATGCCACAATGAATTAAAACCTGTGCCCAGCCTAATGCTCGTGGCCAGTCCCACAGTCCCCAGCTGGTATGGCCACATGTTTAAACTCATGAATTTGTGGGGGAACCAGAGCCCAGGAGGCATGTTAAACATGAGCCCCATTCTCTGATGGGATAAACCAGGCAGCAAAACACTTCCAAGTGTTTTCATGAGCCTCTACAGCATGTGTCTATGTTTAGAGCAATAAACATTAAAATCCAAGCTGAAAAAATGGGAGGGGAATCTGTAGCAGGTATTTATATTAGCCAGAACTCATCTACTGCAACACAATGCACAGATTTTTTTTCTAGGCCAAATAAATATGTCCTCAGGCAAATAATCTGTCCACTTAATAATTCAGTTACTGTACATATGGAGTCCCATTTTCTGTGACGATATGGAACAGGTTCCTGCTAAAATGAATACTCTTTTCTTGCTTTTCAAATTAGCAGCTTGCCTCTGCAGTGCCTATTCTGGAAACATTTCCACTGGCAAAACTAGGAATTGGGACTAAGAAGTACCTACCATACATTTTTAAGATTTTAATGGGAGGGCTAGGGGGTTGGTATTTGAAGATGTCTCTATCTCAATTGGACAAAAGCTCATTCAAAGAAGGACTTAAGATCAAATTTGCAGCCCAAAAATTCTAGACAGTAACAGGCCTTCCAGATTCCTTACTTTTTACCATTTTCTTTAAAGAGCCTGTCTTCTGGCCATGCTCTTTAGAATGGAAAATCACATTTCCTGTCACGTGTGACCCAAATCAGGAGCCAGATAACTAAATCCAGTGAATATGCCCAGTGTATGAACACATATGATGTAAATAATCATATAACCACAGAATAGCCTAGTTTCTGGGAACTTCCAAAGATAATCTGGTCCAAATTTCTCTAGGAAAGGGAGACCAGATGGCATTGTCATTGGAATGGCAACCTGTGCCATTCCATCTTGAAAACTTGCAATGATGAGGACTCTACCACAAACCTGGAAAGATTATTCCAGAAACTGACTGATCTTACTTGAAACCTTTCTTTCTTATGTCAAGATGAAATTTTTACCAGTGCAATCTGTACCCACTGCCCCTTGTCTATTCTATGTAGTTCCTTGTAAAGACACACTCTGTCCTCTTTGCAACCATCCTGTAAGTACTGTTATACTGTGATTAAGATCCCTCAGAGACTCCCTTTTTCCACACAGAAAAATCGTTTTCTCTCTCTCTCTCTCTCTCTCCTTTTTCTCCTTTTTTTTTTTTTTTTGATGGCTGACATATCATCATGCTAGTGCAGGAAGCTCAGAGATTGTTAGTTCCCAGAGCTGCCACAAAGAATTTGAACTCAGAGCTATTCTTTCTCTGATTATGTCCTTTATCCCTCCTTACAGTCATTCTGGAAATCCATTTCTGTTTTGGAAATTACTATCTGAATCAGGGCTGTATCAATTATTTCTATCACACTTCCAGATGTTAAGGAAAGATATTTGGAAAAGAAGGAGGAAATGGTGACCCACCTAACCAGAGGGACTGGAGGTTTATGCAGCCCTGGTGCTGCGGCCAGAGAGGGCAGGTTTTGGACACATACTTTGTGCACTGTTAGCCTGACAGGAGATGTTTTCTGGGCATTAGGAGCTATCCCCATCAAAGTGAGCAACATCTGGAAGTCAGGATTTCATTTTATGAGCAACTGCTGCAGTAACAATGTTGTCATGGGGAGGGCACAGATGTTACCTCTCACTGGTATTTTCACTGAGGTTTCAATTAAAATGCTCTTGAACTGTGCTTGGAGATGAATTAAGTGTGATCAGAACATATTCTGAGTAATCAGAGACCACCTGAAAGTTTCACTCAAGGAAATGGCGGGACTCCTGCTCAGCAAAAGAGAAAAAGGGATCAGGACACACACTTCAACCAAAGGGAAGGTAACTGGAAATAAGTAGGTGAAAATAAAGTTCCTACATAATTTGGATTCCTGTGATGTATCTATTGTGACTGCACCTCGGCATGAGAGAAATTAATGCAGGTGCTTTAAACATTTCACATTTTTCTAAGCCACCAGAATTATGGAAACATTCATAACGCAAATATTAATCACAAAACCTGTGGGTCAAATCCTTGATTTTATTTCCACATAGAGTCTATTAGAAGTGCTTGCCCTCATGCAGTGTACTGGATCTCCTGTAGGTTTGTAAAAGGCATTGCTATATGGGAAAACTTCCTATTCTTGTGCCTGAGATATGTGGGATTGGTCACATGGTGAGTTCAGAATATCTCAAATCTTGAACAATCTAGTTCCATTTGTCTTTTAGGCTTTCTTTTGTCTTTTAAGCCTTCTGTTCTTGTTGTGTGATCCTTTTTTGCTCCCACTGCAATGTTCTGTGAGCTTCTAGTAGACTGTTCCATCAGGCAAGGCTAGGACAATTCTGTATTTCCTGCCCTTCTGTCCATGTATATTTAATTAAAATTCACCAAATAGTCAACAGTTCTTAAAAATACTCTTTATTATTTTTGCTGGGCTGAGAAAGTGATTGAACATTGGGGTGTATTACAAACATGTAGTGAAAAGGGTTTGCAACCCCTTTAGAGTGCACTTTGCTTTTTATTCTGCCTGCAAGGTACACCTATGCATCTTTGGTTAGAAGTGTTAAAAAGAAAAAGCAGATGAAAGCAACAGACTTTTTTGTCAAGCTGTGACAGAAATCAAATGCAAATAGATCTCAGTTCAAGACTGTTTGTTAAGTGTCACGTCAGTGAGTATTAAATGCAGCACATGTCGTTTTACAATGAGCATACTGTATATGAATTTTATTGATTTTTTTTCAAAGAGGATACATTGAATAATGTACTCTTCCTTACCAGCACCAGCTTACAAGTGTGTCTTCATACTTGCATATGCACATTCATTAGACTCATAAATGCTGCTGCCTTACTTAGCACATCTTGTTTTGTGGAGGCTGGGATTCAGGCTCTAGAAAGACCTACACAAATGATTTTCTCCCTCTGAGAAAAGTGGGACAGAGTAATTTAGACTTCCCAGCATGAAGCTGTCAATGAGCAGCTTCTCAAAATGATTCACAATTAGTGCACCAGGCTTACACTAGGAACAAGTTCTCAGCTGATTTCCTTTCCACAAAGGAGTGAGTCTGGGGCTTCATTTTGCTATTAGGAATCTTGCAGTGGTATAAAAAAATCATCAGAGCGGTTAACTCTGCTGCACTTATGTTGAAGTCTTCGTACTATGCTATGTGATATATCTGATTTCTTTATACTCATTCAGGCTATGTGTTTTTCCAATTAATATTTAGAAAAACGTGTGTCAGCATTAAATTACATTTGAAAGGTAACAACAGCAGTACAGACATCTTCATGCACTAGAACAGAGCTCTGAGTCATTCAGCAAAGGGGGCACTGCTCCATGGGAGAGTCTGTCTACGCCCATCTGTGTGCAGTTCCATCCCTATTTGAGCTGTGCTTGGTTTCATGAGTGCACTGCCTTCCCATTGTTTCGTGTGAGATCTCTGATTCCACAACCATCTTACAGGCAGTAAGGTCATTGAGGTGCTTAGAAATGCATACTAGAATGTGTCAGCTAGGCAACTTGACAATATTACACATACTGAATGATAGATGTTTAAATGCCAGGCTAAAGCATGCTAAAATTGTCCATTAAACTAAGTCATTTAATGCATTTATTGGTGATTTTAAGTATCTTACCTGCAGGCTCAGTGACAGACACTCAAGGTCCTATGGAGGCTGCCAGTTACACAGAGCATTTGTAGTCCAGGCACTTGTCTCCTGGTATTTTCTCACCCACAGGGCCTCGGCAGTGGTAACATGAGCCAAAACAGAGGCCAAAAATCTGGATAATATCTTGAAATGCTGACTAACAAAAGGCTAATACTGAGAAAATTCTTCCTCACATGCAGAGTACTATGGAGGTCCAGATTTCTGCTGGAAGTTTGCCACTTCTGCCCTTATTCCATACACAGATATAATGGATCCTTTTGAATGTTTATGATCTTAAGGAAAGGAGGCACAAATAGTTTTATACACACAGTTTTTTCACATCCATGTAATCTTAAAGTCTTCAAGTTTTACATTTCTTTTGTTTGAGAAATAGTAGGTTTCTTAAGCAATAGCTAATGGTACCTAAATGGGCAAGTATCACGGGTATTCTCCTAATGAAAGCAAGACTATTGTTAGCATGACCAAGCTGTGGTCTGAAAAGGGTGCAGAAGTTAAAGATTCAGCTGCTGGAGTCCTGTGATTGTGCTGAGTCTACTTATTTGTCCATTCACTATCCATCTATCCTATCTATGTTTTAGAGAAAATTGATAAATCATTAGAAAGTAGTTCCTTCTGCCTTGCAGATATTTCCTCCCTTCCAAGAAAGAAGGCAAAAAGCAACTTCTTCTGTAGTGTGATAGAAAACATATGGGAAGGTACCAGAATTTCTGTGAGCTAAGGAGTAATAGGCTGCATAACTCATAACTTTTGGAAGGAAAAGTTAAAAAAAATGAAAATTGAAATTTGTTTCCGTTTAATTGAGCTCTGAGTAAACATGTCAATTAAACTTACTGTGCTGTTTGTTATTGGTACATTCACTATGGCTTTAACTGTCATTTAGAAACAGTTATTTGGTTTTATTGAAAAGCTTAAGTAAAAAAAAAATTTAAACTGTATTTTAAGTCAGATGTATTTATAATACCAGGTAACATAATTTTATATAAAAGCCCATACCATTTATATACAGCTTTCAGTCAAGTCTCAGGTTTTGAGGAAAAAAATTAAAAGATAATGCCTAGTATGCTTACCAAAAAAAAAGGGTTTCTTGGGTATGAAAAGCCTTAACCAACACTATTTACTTAAATAAGGAAAAGTGTCTCATGTAAAGGCATTTTTTTCTTCTTCCTCTCTACCGACGTTTCTCTCAGAGGAATTTTTTTGATCCCTTCTTCATCTTCTTTGTCTTTTGCAGTTGTCTCCTCACCATTTCTCTTTACATTTTCTCCAAAACCATTTTTTCCAATTGGCTCCTTTAGGGAGTGCTGTTATTTTTCTATTCTTTTGCCTCTTTTTCACCTCTTTTATGATTTTCTTCCAGAGCATTCCTTACTCATCCCAAAGCTTCATTCTTGCAATCTCAAATCTTCCTTGCATTGTTTGCCTTACCTTCTCTTGGAGTTCTTCCCTATAGACCAAGCTCATTTTTATATGTTCCTAGTAATGCAGCCTGACTGCAAAGACGAGCAATGCTTTGGCAGCTATGTAAGAAAACAAAGGTACTATATCATAACTACATTTTTTTAAAACAACTGCAGGTCAAAATCAGCATTTGGGATTAGTAGAGAGTAGAAGGTCCATGTTCAGCAGTACTTGTAAGATATTTAGGACTGAACTGAAGCATTTAGGAAGATTGTATTTATTTTTGACTTAGGACAAGGGCTCTGTATGTATGCTCTTTTCATTGTATCAGATATTTTAGTGACTTCATGCAGATATTTGCTCAAAAATACTCCTCAAGCCTAAACCCAAAAGTTTACATTTTGCCTTACCAACAAACCACCAGCAGGCATGGCAACTTAAATTGATTTGATTTTCTAATTTAATGTAATTCAGGAAATGTGTGGAAAATACATTTTTGTCAGTGTTTTTTGTCTTCACTTGTTAGTAAGAGCCATGTTAAACCAGGGAATCATTAATCCCAATTTCTGCTAGCATATGTCCCAAAGGCATCTGACTCTGTAGATAATTTACAGGAAATAATATGGTTAGTGTAAAAGTCCAATTTAAAAGAAGAAAATTAATAGCAATTTCAGTCTTCCTCAGAGAGTGACTTGACAATATTTCCCTTGAACATATAGGATTGTATCAAAAGTCTAAATGTACAGCAACAAAAAATTATAATGAATCTTGGCCAAAAATATTCTAACACTTGAGGAAATTAACTTTTCAACATGCCACGGCTGACATGTCAGGTTTGGAGTGTGTCTCGGAAAAAAAAGCATATTCAGTTTCCTAGACTTATATATGACTTTTGAGACTGTACAGTGATGTCCACAACTTCTGCATGAAGTTAGCAGATGTGATACCAGATCTATTGGAGACCACTGATCTTCCATAACTCACATCAATCCCAGACTCTTGAAGACAGACAAACAGCAAGTTTTGGGTCAGGATTCAGGCACTACATTTAGATCTGCATGTAGCTCTCAGCACACAAGCTACATTTCACTCCGCTGTAGTCAGTAATCATCTAAAATCAGATGCAATTGTGTCCCTGCACAGGCAACTTGTGCCATTTTAAGCACCATAAGGTGTTTCAGTTGATCTCCAGCTGCTACTGAAGAAAGGTGGGATCTCTTGAAGATCCTATCTGACAGCTGTCAGACCGAGAAGGCATCTAGAACTCCTTAACGTCTCCAATGGCATTTGATGGAGTCAGTGTAGTCTGGAGGGTTATTTAGTTAAGGTACCTTCTTCAGTCTCTCCAGAAACTACTGCATCTAACTCAACTTGAGTGCCTTGACACAATGCAAAAATAGTTTGTCATCTAAAGAAAGCATATCTAGGCAAACACAGCAAGCAAAAGTGGGAGACTGGAATAGCTTTTCTGTTCTCAGCAGAGGAAGAGTAAAAGGCAATTAGCAGGCAGCCAAGTGATGTGATTTGTTGAGTTTCACAGAGGCAGTGCTTGGCAGAGGGAATTTACTGCAGAGTCTTTTCTGCCAGACCTCATCTAGTTCTCCTGCTGTGGATGAAGACATTAGACAAAATTGATAGGAATTTGATGTGAAGCAGACAGAAGGGCCACAAGCTTTTTCTGTTTCCAAGAACTACTTCTGTTGAGCACAATAGGAGTCTTACCGTTGTTCTCTATGGCTTTAAGAAGGTTCTGGGAGATTTCCCAAGAATTTCCACTGGTATGTAGAAAAATGCCTTTGTTCAGATAAAACAAATAATGGTCTGATATCCTTCCTGCAGTCAGAAACCTTTGAATAGAGGTGGAGTATCTGTCAATGTGCATGACCTGCACAAACTCCCTGGATGTCTTACTGTATTTGTGGATTTCCCGTGGCTGCAGTTCTTGCACACAACGTGTTGCTCAGAGCTAGAATCCTTTCTAATTACTTCAGATTGGAGATACTCTTGGTCACATATGGAGGATTGCCCCGTCTTGCTAGAATGTCACAAACACATGGTTGCTCTAACTGTGGCAGGACAGAGAGGTGCTGTTGGTTAATCTCAGGGAAGCTCTTGAGTGGGCACTTAGATATGCCAGAGTTCAACAAATGTGTTAAAGTGAAGTTCTGTTTCCTGGCTGCACACCATCTTAGGTCTCCTTTCTATTTCTGTCAATAAAGCGTCTGTGTCACTGGTATCTTTCAAAAGGACTTTGGTGAAGAGCACAGTGGGCTTTTCACTGTGGGCTTGAATTTATAGTTGTTAGAGAAAGCAAGTTATCATCAAAGGTATGGCAACAATTAAGGAAAAAGAGGACATTAAAAAATGTTTCCTAGTAAAGGAAAGCAATAATGTTCTCTCTTTCATGTATTAATGGCAGAAGCCTTCAAAATATCAGATGTTCAATGTGCAACCATGAATGCAGTAAGCAATTCTAAGAAAATAATATTGGGTCACTTCATGTTATTGTACTCATAACTAGTCAAGTAGCCTGACCAACTGTCTACAAATAAAGAGCTACCCATTGCAAATGAAATTTGGAGAATTCAGACATACTGCTTTTGTTTCACTTTTAAAGCATTTTCTCATTATACCAGTATTTTATGGTTTCAAAAAAATATATTAGCCTCTGTGTTTGGAGTAAAAAGGATCCTCAACACACACAGTGATTCTTGCTTGTAGAGATGAAGGAATACTTAAATCTGCACCCAGAAATCATCTAGGGCTCAAAATATAGAAATGGGGCTCATAGAGTACATTTACAGTCAAGGCAGCTGACAGTCTATGGAGCAAAAAATTCTTTGACTTCTTAAAATAACTACATAGTATTTAAATGGCTTTGATAGCTAAGGATTTGTTTTGTTCAACACTAGAGAAAGCAGTAGTTTTGGGTTTTTTATGTGGTCCTGAAATTAGAATATAGGGGGTTTTTTGGATAAGACTGTAAGAAATGGTTATGCCAGCTGTATGAAACAAAAGGGCACCAGTTTGTATGAGGAGAATTTTCTGAGTGTAGAACCTTCCTGTTAAGAGAAAAGCTGGCAACATTTATCTTTCAAGTGAATGATTCACTGATGTTTGTCATCAGTGATAATCAGCAGAAGCAGTGTGATGAGAAGATGCGATTTTCTGTGGTGAAATAACTTTCCCAGATTTTTTCTTTTTTTTTTTTTTTTTGTAAAGAGCTGTAGAGGATTTCACATTGACAAAGAATATAGTTTCACTACTGAGACAAAATGCCCTTCCTTTCATTTTGCAATCTTAAAAATAAATTCTTAAACTAAAATTGAACCACATTTAGGCCTTTATCTTCTATGGTGAATGCTAAAATCTTTCTGTGAAAACAAAATAAATAGTAGCAATTTCTGACTATTGAATACATAGGAATTTTCCATGATCAACCTGTGGGAAAACAACTGTTGCTGTTGTCATAATTTTAAGATTAGTGTAGAAATACTGTAGTACCCCAGCAGGTAACACTAACTTTTAGGCTGGACCAGATTCCTCCATTCTGATTAATTTTTATTAATCTCTCTGTAAATAGTGTTATTTACCTTGTTACAGTCAGACAGTGTGAATAAGCCCTCAAAAAACCCCAAAACATTAAAATGATGAATTTAAGTTTAAGAAGTATGGTTCATTTTCATTGACTTTTATTTACATATTAGAAAGCTATTTTAAAATATTGCCATTCTATTCATCAATTAATTTTTTTTAAAAAATGCATCCACATTCACATCCTCATAATAGCTCAAACATTCACAAAATAATCTGTGAAATTAGTTTTTAAGATCCTCATCCAAGATATGAGACTCTGAAGAAGGGCCACGTTTCTAGGAACTTTTGTCACCCAGATATGATTCAGTAATCTGCATGGAAAAACATTTCTGAGAAATCAAATAACCTTAGAACTAAAACTAATAAAGCCATTAAAATTAGGGTCAATTAAGATTTATGCAAGTGGCATAGGGATTCCAGCCTGGTATTATTAAGTAAATCAGCCTATTAGGATGGGGATTTTTTTTCCCCATATGATCTGTTTGAAATTCTATATTGTCAAAATCTGCCAGGGTAATGGCACTATGATGTATTGTGCCATCTTAAATGTGTTTTGGCTCTTGCTTGGAAATAATGACCAGATAAATACATTCCTGGAAATTGACTGAGGTATTGCAATTTCTACTTTAGTGGTTTGAAATACATGCAAAATACTTTTAAATTTCTAAAATTTGTACATTATCCTTGAGAATTTAATCAGTAAAGATACCTTAAAAATAGAAGGTTGCTGAGACTGCAAATGTAATTTTACTTTTCAAAAATATTCTGTATTTAAATTTTAACATAGAAGAAAATCACTATTATAGGGGAAAAATGCTAATATGGACTTACCAGTTCTGTTAGTCATTATAGTCACATTATCCTTTCTTTTTTAAATTAAATAGATTTAAAAGAGGTAGTTTCTAATGCATTTCTCTTCCATATATTACATTACCTATATATGAAAAAGTCAATTTGTAAATGAGTGTTCTTATAAAATAACCAGAAGAAATAAAATTGTTATGATTGATCTGAAATAATTGATTACAGTATGACAGCTTTCTTATCTTTAATTATAAAATACAATTACATTTTTGTGCTTTCATACCTGAACATTACAAAAGCTGAGAGAACTATTTCTGTTCTACTTCTGATTAGATCAGCAATGCCACTTCTTCAGGTCTTATCAAATTGGTTTTGATAATAATTACTTGAGAAGTGTTTGATCTCAATGATGAATACTTGATTAGTTTTTCATGAAATCATTCAACCACACCACTCAACACTACTCATGTGAGACCTTGCTGATTTAGCTGTTCGAAAGAACACATTCTTTTTCACTGCAGTTATGGGATGTCAGTCTTTGGGGAAAAGAGGGTGGAAAAAGGGCAAGTTTATGGGTAATGATATTGCAGCAGCAGATATTTAAGGTTTGCTAATTCTCTTCTCAATTATGTTCATTCTCTGCCTCGTCACACTGCCTGCTACATGGCGACAGAATCAATCTTAGCAGTGGAATAAATTTTTCCTCTTTCAAAAAAGGGTTTCATGACACCATTGTCATCTTTGAAACCCTTGGAGGGTTTTGCCCTGATGAATAATATTTCATATGTGGAATGTTTATGTGATTTTCACGGAGCAATAACCCCGCTACCACCTAACTTTGATGCATTGAGATTGCTGCTTTTCCCTACTAAAGTGCTTTTACACACCACCTCCTACAAATTGACTTCCGAGTTAGAAATAGAAGATTCAACAAAACTTCAACTCTCCATGGAAAAAAAGGGTCTTGTAGAGAAATTTATACATAAGGCACAATCTGCTTTAATTATTTAAACAGGAGCTTTTGCTGAATAAGAGTTGTAGGCATTTTTCCCGTAGCATTTTTCTTTTACTTTATGAAGTTATAATCATTTATCCAAAGCTGACCATATATCCATACTTTAAAATTAATATTTTTGAACCCAGCTATTTTTAAGGATTGGTCTGCTGACCCATTCTTCTTGAAGTCAATAGCATTGTCTGCATAAGTTAAAACTGCTCACATAAGGAAACACTCAATGGATTAGTCTCCAAGTTATAGGGAAAGAAAATTCTATAGCCTGGTACTTATGGCTGACTATATGCAAAAGAAAACATTTTCAGAACAACTGTCCTTGTCAGTCATCAAATAGCAAGCAAAAGCCTTTTATCAAAAGATAAGTTAAAGCCAGGCTAATTAAGGGGGAAAATTTTCAAGGAGACAATATTTTCTCTAATGATTTTCTTTTTAAGGTTGTTAATAGAATTATGACAGTTTTAGCAATCAGAAAATACAATGCATTCCAAATGTTTACTTTGTTAGTTATAAGATCTCTGGAAACTGCCTAGATCTTTTAAACTTATTTTTTCACTAATAAGCTTAAGATTCCTTTAGGATTGTTGTTTTGGGGGTTTATTTAGTTTGGGTTTTAATATCTACTGTTATTTTGGTGGCAATAAATTTGTCTTTGAAGATCCAATTTAAGCAGGCTCTTCTCTAGGAGACTTGGACTGCTTAAAAAGAAAATTATATTCCAGGACTGTAATTATTTTGGTTATTGTGTGATCATGTTAATGCTGTACTGGAAGAAATGCTCATCTGAACCTTTCATTTTTTTGACTTAAGACTAAAGCAGAAAGAAAAGCAGTTTGTCGAGTGGGAAAATGGAGCATCTCTCTTTAACTGGTGAAGAGCACTTTGAATGCATTTACCTCCAGATATAACATGAATTCAGCAGTTTTTGTTTAACTGTTGTGCACTGTCAAAGTACCTGTCATCCTAGGATATCATCTTTATGTAGTAGTTGTTGGCCAACATTTCTGAAGAGCTCAGCTCCCAGTTAGAAGGCAAAATGAACAGAAAGATTTTCATAGAGGCTTATTACTCTGCAGCTCCCATTGAAAAACATAGGAAGCCACTAGGTGCCTTTGACAAGTCTGTCTTCTTTGTTATTTCTTTTAGAAGGAACTGCAGCTGAGGTTTTCTAAGGAACCTAAAGGATTTTAGTGTCCAGTTCCCAGACACGGGCTATACAAGGAGAATACCTAGCCTCGTCGTTAGCTCTTAAAATGCTGAATCAGAGCAAATATCCACAGCTGAGAAAAGGCCCAAGCCTGAGGGATGTCAGAACCAAGAAGCAGCTCATGAATCTTTTGCTGCAAATAAAACAGGCCATCCAAGAGCAGAAAAGCTGTTACTCCTCACATTTTTCACTGAAATAAATTTATTTCAAATTACAACATGCAGACCCTTGCTAAAGGCAGATGCACCAGTTACCCACGCAAACCACTAATACTCGTCTTCAAATTTATATGCATAGCAAAAAATGAGGAAAATGAGAAAATAGTCTGGAATAGCATAGGGATTCCTACCACATTGTTCCCATTATTGGAAAAATCCTTACTGACCTCTCACTTAATCCTTCTCTCATTATTCCCTTCAATACAAAGCATGCATTCTGGACAACAATAAAAAAAAAATCTATAGTGTACTACCATTTCTGTCATTTGCAGCTAATGAATGCTTTTAAGTATTGACGAGCAACTGGTCTAATAATGACAATGACTCCACCGATTTAGAGCAATAAATCCAAAGACCTGGCAGGCTTCTATTAGTATAATAAGCTCAAACATTCATTCAGAAGGATTAAGAAAATGGGGAGTAGACACTTGAATATTAGAGATTCTCATGTTTCTTTCGTTTTGGTAACACTATCTGTCTGAAAAAAACCCCAAACATTATTTCACAGTGTTTAGTGTGTAAATTTAAGTAACAGCTAAGGTAAATCTGAGGATGTTTTTCTTTTGCTGTAGCTAAGAGAGTGGGTCAATTACAACGAATATGATTACTGCAGGGCTATGAGAGCCCACACTGTCAGCATCTGTTAAGAAAGGCTTGGGGCGGTTAAATGCCTGTGTTCAATATATACTGTGGACAACAGCTATTACCAGTGGTTCCAGATACTATCAGAACTGTATGCTTGATATTCCTCATAACAAACAGACCTCTCAGTGCTTTATCACTAGATGAAAGGCTTAAAAGACTTCAGATAAACAAGTGATATGCTTGTCTTCATCAGTGATGTAGGAGTAAAGATTATTCATCAGGCGTTCCTCATCTGGTTGATATATATTTATTTTTCTTATCCAGGAAGAATATTTTAATTGTTACTTATTTTCATTACTACATGTACTTGAATTAAAGGAAACAATTATTACCCAGATTTCATCAGAGCACTTTGCAGGTGATGTTAAAAAAAAACCTAAATAAAGGAAGAAGTAATCTTGCTGGATAAGGTGAAGCAAGGAAGCCAGAAGTCAGAAAAAATATGAAAGAAATCTGCCCAGTTGGTACTTGAATCCACTCTGTAAACTATCCTCAAAACCAATGTTGCAAACTAGCTTTGGTTGGGACCCTCCTTGCATATCTGTAGCATATTCCCTTGTTTGTTTGTCTGAGATCTTGTATCAAGCTGCAGAAATCCCTTTCCCACACAAGGGAAGGCAAAAGCACTCTCAGGCCATGTAGAGATAGCAAAGCTAAAATGATCCCAGTGGATAAGTTCCACCCCACAGGGCAAAGGAGCTGGTAACACATTTCCCTACAGTCCTAGAGCCATAGAATGTTTTTTGTTTTTTTTTTGGTTTTTTTTTTTTGTTTTTTTTTTGTTGTTGGAAGGGACCTTAAAGATCATCTATTCCAACACTTTGGCACTTTCCAGAAGACCAGGTAAATGTCACACTATCCAAGGAACACCCAGTGCTAACCTGTGATAAGCTGCAGGAGTTCAGTTACTTCTGATGAAGCTATTGGCCAAGTTGCCTGTTTCATTGCTGTGCTTCTTTAGTATACCTTGCTTTTACAACTGAGTTTTGGCAAACAGAGATTGGTTTAGGGCTGTGTGGAAGAGATAGAGGCTTGCAGCCCAGGCACAGAAGTGTCTGGGTGGCAGATGCTTCCACATAATATTTTCCTGCAAGTATTGTAGCAGCTGTAGACCATAACTGTATGACGTGCAGGAAAACGTCGTTGATGCCAGAGTTCCCATGACAGTTTGCATAAAAATTTGTGGCTGGAGGTGGATTCATTAATAAAGTCAATACAGAGTTTATGTCAGCTCCACCAAAGCAGATAGCTATAGGAGAATCTGTCTAATATAGTACTTCATCTGATGTATTTAATTTGCTGATTTATTTAGCAATAATGAGTGGATTTATTGTGTTTGAAAATGGAAAGGGCTCTGCAGTGTGAAACATACTGCTGGTAGAGATCTGGAAGCATATTGCAAGGTTGATGGAAATGACAGAAGCAGCAGAAAGTTCATAAGTCACTATAACAGAAATAAAAGTAAAATAAGAGCACTTATTCCCATATGTTTATTATATTATTATTATTATTATTATTAGTATTATTAGTATTATTATTATTATTATTATGATCTTGCTGCCATGCTTGGTCCTTGAGAGATGATTACTATAGTCAGTGTAGAGAATTTCAGTCACATTGGTTCCTGAATCTAATCAGCAACCTAGTGAGGAGGGAGGACAGAGTTGGGGGCAAAGATGTAAGTATTTGCCCCACATGCTTGTCACTTGATCAGAACTATATATCAGCAAAACAGCTAACATTATTTGTCAAGATAAGTGGGTGTTTATGGTCTGAGGTAAAAACAACGAGAGAAACATGAAGTAGGCAGTATTTAAATTCCTCTAACACCATTGTGAGACTCTGGGGTCCCTTCCACAGGAGACAGTTTTCTGTGAACTTCTCCAGGGTGGCTCCAATCTTACAGGAGTCCTCCCAAGACCGCTGCAATGTGGGTCCCACCCACAGGCACACAGTCCTCCCAAAACTGCTGTGATGTGGTCTCTCTTCCATGGGTGCAGTCCTCCAAGGACAGGCTGCTCCAGCCTGGAAGCTGGGCCCTCTCTCTCCATGGGTCTCCCACTGGATCACAGCCTCCTCCAGGCATCCACCTGCTCCAGCATGGGCACCTCCTCCATGGTGTCACCACAGCCTGCAGAGGAATCTCAGCTCCACCACCTGGAGCAGCAGCTCCACTGACACTCGTGTCTCCATGTCGTTTCCCTCACGTTACCTCCTCCTCCTCTCTGGCTAGGAAAAATAATGTGTGTACACTGTTTTGATTTTCCTCTTAAATATGTTATCACAGAGGTGTTACCAGCCTCTCTCATTGTCCCAGCCTTGGCCAGCAGCATTTCCCTCTTCAGAGCCATCAGGGACTGTCTCTGCCAGACATCGTGGAAGGTTGCAGTAGCTTCTCACAGGAGCCACCTCTGTGGCCCCCTCACTACCAAAAACCAGGGTGTGCCAAACCAACACAATGCCATAAACCAGCAATACTCTCAAGCATCTCGTGTGATGACTTGCAAAACTAGCTCCATGCTCAGAACAATAGCTCCATGTGCACGGCTTGAGTTCCAGCGTTTGGTTATAGTCTTTTAATGCTGCGCATTAGACGGCACCTAAGCGGAACTCGTATTTCCGTGAAAAATTCAATGTGAAGCTGGAAATTATTCCAGACAGCAGTTTTACTGGCAAAATGCCCAAGGCTTGCAGATGGTACAGCATTCCTCTGTCTTGAGAGTGGAAGTCAAGAAAGCTTGAAATGAGAAGCCTTCAAACAGGAGAAGGTGTTTCTGTGACACTTGCAATTGCAAATACAGATGATTCAAGTGTAAGAGACATCAGGATCCACACATCTGGTCTTCACATGAATAAGACAGACAATAACTCCAGAAAGGCAAGTGTGTTGCAGCTAAAATGAACCAGAAGCAGAAGCGTTATGATTCATAGCCCAATTTCCAGACCCAAAGCTATTCTTAGCATTTTGATCACCCACAAAAAAAAGAAGAAAAGTCTAATTTGCTGTTATTGCTGTTATTTCTTATGATGAAACAAAAAACGCAGTTCATATAGGAAAAATAATCTTGTTTGAAACAAAAGAAAAATGAGAATTTTTGAGTTTTGACAAAGAATTATGTGGAAACCCATGCCCAACTGAAAGGCTAAACAGGACCCCAGTTTGAATTTAAAATATTTGTCCTGGTTGGAAAAATTGTGTGTTCTCCAAATTAAGTCTTGATTCACAGGGTACAAGCAAAGACAGTTCTGAATTTATTCTGGCATATGCACACTGCATTTCTGGGAGGAATGGGTGACTTATGTGCTGCCTGTGACAAGGGAAGTCATCCTATTTCTGTTGATCAAAGCCTTCCTTGGAAGTGGGCCCGCAAAGGTTTCTTCAACCACACAAAATAAGTTTTTTAAAAGAAGGATGATGCAAAGAAGGACCAAATTCCTGAAGTGCATGAGGTAATGCCTACATGAACATAGTGTTTTGCAGTTTGCAAGAAACTTAGAGGAGAGTCAGTGAGCAAATTTCACGTGTGAGCACGCACGACACAGAAGCAGCTGTTCCAAAGATAACCAAAGAGCTGTGGAACTACAAACAATAAGCACTCATGCAAACAGGAATAAGTACTACAGATAAAGCTGCATATATTGTGTTTTAAAACGTAGACTGCAGGTCATTTCATAAGACAGGAAAATCCTTTGAAGCTGTAACTCTGGAAGAAGGGTGAGATATCAAAGAAAGGGAATCAGTGTTCAGAGCTGCTGTTCACCAAAAGGGCAACTGTTGTTGTTTGTATAAAGAGATCTATCTCAAGTAGCAGTTGGAGAGATTAAACCACTTTTGCTTGCACTTACTTGCTAATGAAATTCTGTATATATATCTCAAAAAGGATTTTTGGAAAATTAAGAAGGTTTAGAAAAGAGAATCAAGAATTCTGTAAAGAACCTTCTACAATGAAAGAATTATGGAGCTAAAGCAATTTTTAAAAATGCCTGATCTGCCATTATCTCAGCAAATAAGAACCTATATGGAAAGCAGAACTTTGATTATGAAGGTTCTTCTGACTGTTAACCAAGGAATAAAAATCCTGTGGGGGAAAAAAATCGTATATAGAAGACAAAGATCTTTAATACTGACCAAACTGCAGCAAACTGAAGCAGGTGGTAGCATTTTTTTTAATTGTTAACAGTTTTTAATTAATATTGTTTTTGTTTTTCTTTTCCCCTGGGATTTTTCTCTATTGCAAAGTGGAATATTTTAAAATAGACTTATTGTGCATGCTAAACACAAGATTGGATGGGATAATCATAATGACCATTTCTTGCATGTGAATTCACACATTTATAAAAGGAATGAAGAGTGGCACAGATTATGAATTAACAGTGCTGTGAAGACCACTTTTGGGGAAATACAATGCTTCTGAGGATGGGAGTACAGCTTGGAGTTTTGTGGATATGACACTTCCATACCCTGACTGGGTCCAGTCTGAAAACAGACAGCAAAGTCAATGAACATTTTGAGAGACATAAGCCTTTTATGGCTGTTAGGCTTGCATCAAAATTTGAATGCAGCAGAGGACAGGATTTGTCAATATAGAAAGCAGTAGTATTAAAGAGAATAACTGATTCTAGAAACAAGCAATTGATCAAATGCCATTTGGAAGACTTTTTTTAAGCATCTGTTAATGTCAGCCCTGTAATAGCCAGAGTTCAGTTCCTCCTCAAGAAGAGCCACCATCAAGAGATGGTGTCCTCCTAAAGTTATGAAGCTGTTATTCTTCAGACCTAGAAGATGGGCAGTTGTTTGTGTTCCTCTGCTGCAACATTGAGGTTCACAGGCATCATCAGAAGATCAATAAACATCATCAGAAAATCAATTAACATTGCTACTCTGGTGGAACAAGACATGTTTTTCTATGTTGATGTGACACCTATGCCTTCCTGGAATTCTGGAGATGCTTCTGAGAACCAGCACAGACAGTCTTGTGTGTACACCCAGAACTACAGCACATAGCATGTTTGTTCTCTCACTTTGAGATCTATTTCTTTCTCGATTTACAGTTGTGCAGCTGTTATGGGAATTGTGTCATAACCATTCCCTGAAATACATCTTAACAAATTCCCCACATAATAATTAGATAGCAATCAAAAATAACAGTTGCTTGGTTGTTTTCTAGGCTGTTAAACCATAAAACAAAGAATAAGCTTAAGTCATTTTCACTAGATTACCACAAGGACAAGAGTCATGAAATCCATTACATTTGATGCACTTTGAACGGTTGTCACATCTGTGACTGGGCACTTGACTGCCAACTCTATTTAGGGTTTGTGAAAATTGCAGTTATTTGAGTACTCCCAAAGATAAGAATTTAACACTTATAACACTTTCTACAAGGATCCAAAATAAGACGGTATTGTGCAAAATTTTTGGTAGAGTTCTGCATTCATCCTTCACTTAAGCCCAGCTTTTATTGTCGTTTCTGGACTGATCCTGGCAGATGCTGAGTTTTGACAGCTTTTACCCATTCGCAGTGAGTCAGTCCCTGGCAGGGCTGGAATTTTGACTTAGTCATATTCTGAGAAGGGACTGTTTGCTGTTCCAAACTGTATATAGGTGCTCCTGGGAGTTAGACAGGGTTGCAGCAGAAGTCTTTTTATTTGTGACTTGAGCCAAAGTTAGATACTAGTGTTAAAAAAACACTGCACTGAATCATGGTAGTGCTCAGCTCTATTAAATATTAACCTTCTCCCATCATCTCTAACTAGCAACTGCTTGGAGGGACCACAATTTTGTTTTGACTAGTGTATTTGAATTAAATTTATTCCTTTTTTATTCTGCTTAGAAGAACTAAGACATTCATTGTATTGTCCAGTAGCCAGCAAAATGGATTTCGTCATCAGTTGTGTTCAGATTTTCCAGTAGTCTCTCATCTGATCAATTGCATGCACTGGGCTTTGTCATATTCCTTCTTCTCTTTTAAAAAGGTGCCGGGGAAAAGTTTTCCTATCAGGTGAAGTCATTTATAGCCAGGCTAAAAAACAGGCACAACCATCTCTTTCTGGACTATCACATCTCTTGGTTCTTAGTTGTGACACCCATGGGGAATATAAATTTGCAGATTGATGTATACCTGAATTTGAGCCTTCTTGGGAATTTCAGATCTTCCTTACTAAGGTTTGTTTCACAAAACAGGTCTGGGTTTTGTTTAGCTTTGGGATTTGGCCTATTTAATGCTACCATGAGTTATCTATTTCACAGGCAGTGAGTGCAGGGATCATAAAGTAGGGGTAAGGGAGATCAAGGAAGGAGTAAAGCTATATCAAAGGCAGAACCAAATACAGAGAAAACATTATCTAGTATTTGGGCTGGACAAAGTTTCATAGGTTGTCCTGGAAACCTTTGGGTCCTCACACTCTTTACTCTTACATTCAGGAGCTGCAAATACTGCTGAAGAAGTGCCCAAAACACACATCTCCCTGTCAATCATTTGGCAGGTAGGCATGTCCTAGACCACCATCCAGCATTCTTGTTATGTAATAGACATTTTGGACATACAAAGGTGCAGCAAGGAGAATTTCAGGGTCTCCAGTGAAATGGAGTCTCGGCTCAGGACACAGCTATGTGAACTAGGGAGATAGACCTCTCCAAATCGGTGTAAGTCAGGCTTCCTAGCCCACTGGTTAGACATGAGGAATCAACACCCTATCTAGTCTCCATCACATGCCTGGACAATGAACTTGGGTATTTCACCCTGCCAGTTTGTGCCTACGTTCCTTATCTCTTTATTTTTATAAACTGCAAATTCTTTAGGGCTGTCTCTTGATCCAATTTTTCACAGTGTTTTTACAGTGTTTTTTTTTTTTTTTTTTAGCTGAAGCCTCTGGGATTACTGTAATACAAATAAATAACTATGCCTATAACAGAGGTATTATGTGAAACGAGCTCAGATTTTGTATATGAGCCATTAGATGAGTGGGATAAGATGAATTCATTAAATTTGAAAACATAAACATATAGAGTGTGAATACTCTCCGTCTCTTACATCATACTGAGCATATATAGACTTACAGGCTTACGTATATTATATGAGTTTAGCCTGTTATATAAAGTGGATCTAAGATGCATTATATTAAATAACGTGTGTCCTCTAGTTGCATGCACATTATAGGCACTCAACAAATAATAAATAAAATTGAAATAGCATCAAAATTACAATGGGCTATATTTATCTTTTCCTAACTGCAATCTTTAGTGACATTAGGAAAAACAAACAGGGTTAGAGGTATGTCAGCCTCACATTCCAGAGGTAGGCATGACTGGAGTTCATTGACTCGTACCAGAAAAGCCTTGAAGCCCCTAGAACAGCAGTTGCACTAGCACAGCCTGGAGCTCAGGCAGCACAAGCCTTCCTTCAACATGATCCCAGGGGAATGCCCAGCAGCTGAGTTGCATATCACCTGAGCTATAACATTATGGGTATAACAAAGCATTAAACAAATTTATTTAAAGCTAGGTGGTTCACGTCTCTTTACAGTGGTGCTGGGCCTCCGGATTACTGTGTAAACAAGGTCCAAAATATCATCTTTGGTATCTTTTATCAAAAAAGGAATATTTACTCTTTTGACATTGTAACTACTGCCATACTACCTCTATGACTTGGTTTGCTTCCTCTGCAGTTTGTACTTCATGAGCAAAAGGAACTAGAAAATATTCTGGTCAAGCAAGATACGCAGAATATTTACTCAGTCTTACATGTTCTGATTTGGTACCAGCATTGTCCTTGCTTTGGAGAATTTGTCCCCTTTTGCCTCCCTACCAGCCACGACAAAAGGATGCACAATAAAAACCTGTGTTTACAAATCTTGCATGCAAATGATTATGGAACAGCCATGATATGCAGCAATTTAAATTTGTTGACAGAGTTGCTAAGAAACAAACCTTTTGATTCTGTGAAACCCTTTTTGATACAGCTCCACTCTCTGACAGTTGAAGTTACTGAACAAGAGTGAGGGCTCTTTAAAAGAGGAATTTCTGACATTTGCTATGTTTTCAGAGGCTGTAACATAACATTGAATATTCCTTCAGTGTCAGTTTTGTTCAGTAGCAGAGTGTCTGATTCCATATATATTTAAACTATCTCATATTTCAAAAATTGGCTTCAGCACTTCAGTACTACCTTCTCCCACTCTCATGCACAATTGTTTTGCAAAGAATTGTGATCTTTACATGCTCCCCTGCCAAATACCTTGTAAGTTTCTATATTTTTTCCAATCTATTCTTTAAACATCCTTTCTCCAGGGCATTTTCACAAAGGACCCCATAGAATCTTATTCAGATATCAACAGTAAAATACACCATTATTTTGACATTCCACTGTTATGAAGACAGCTGATGTTTTAAGAATATATATTCACACTGTAGACACCAAACCATTAAATTGTGCAGCAGAGCTTGGGGAAAAAAAAAAAAAAAAAAAAAAAAAAAAAGCCCAGATACATCCC
>JANRGV010000051.1:65780794-65829441 GCA_024734035.1 Alethe castanea
AATCACAATCACAATCACAATCACAATCACATCACAATCACATCACAATCACAATCACATCACAATCACATCACAATAGGGGAGGCATCTAACCTTCACTTTACTACTAAGGCAGCCTTGAGCAACTATAATTCTAATTTAAACAACTCAGTTAGGTGTTTAAAGTTAGGCAGGATTAATCCTAACCTAATTGGTCATATCCTTATTTTTCTTAGCCACCTTAACAGTTGTAATTACAAGCTCTCTGCACCTATTCTACCTCTTGTGAATGGCTGTCACACAGCTGAATTCAATGCCCAAAAAGCAAAAGGCAGACAAACAAAAATTTCAGCTTTTTCTGGGGATAGGAGATAGACAAAGTCAATAATAGGGCAGAAGCAGAAATGAGAAGCTCAAGGAAAGACCATATGATGTCTTCCACCTCTGAAGGCATACACTGCTTTCCAGGATCAACATATTACTTTTATGGACATTTTGGATTTTTCTGGTGTGACACATAGGAACCTAATGTCATGTGCCTGCCAAAGTGCTGTTTTTAATCAAATAAAACGGCTGCAAAGTAATGATCTGAACCTGAAAAGGCAGAAGGATGACTCTGTGAGGAGAGAGATCAATCTGTGCTAGTCAAAAACCACACTAAATGGGAGTGGGGTAAGAAAAAAGCAGTCACTTCCAGGTTTACTCAGAAGCACTGAAGACTCTCTTCCTGCCATTTTCACTTCACATTGTGTTCATGAGGATCGCTTTTTTCCTTGTGAAGAAACACATCTCCTGAAATTGTGCAAAAGTGTTTTGAAAACGATTTTTAAAAATGTGAAATAAATGTAAAAATAATGAGTCATACTCCATAATGGCCATTGCAGTGTGCATTAGAAGGCAACCAGAGCACTCTCAGCATGCACTAATAGCTTGCTAATGCACAGCCTTTGGTGCCTTATTGCTATAGTCAACATTTACCACAACGAATACTTTGCAGCAAGAAATATTTTGGGATCCATTATGCTTTCAGAACCTTGAGCTGTGCTGGGAAAGGCTGGAAGTAGAGTGCTGTGAGCAATGGGGGCTGAAGGCCTGAAGAAGTCACTCATGCTTTTGCCTTTTGTTGGAATTCAGATAGAAAATACCCATCCCAGGCTCAGTCTTCCTGATGGAAAACACTACTGAGGGAAAGGAGAGACATTTCATGGGATCATACCAATATTTAAGTTGGAAAAGACCTCTCAGATCATCAAGTCCAACTGCTACCCTGGCCTTACTGTGTTCACCACTAAACCATGTCCCTAAGTACCACATCCACATACTTTTTGAACACTTCAGGGATGATGATTCAACCTCTTGTCTAGGCAGCCTATTCCAGAGCTTGATAACCCTTTCCATGAAGTGATTTTAATGAATATCTGCTTTAACCTCTCATGGGGCAACTTGAAGACATTTCATCTCATGCTGGCACTTGTTACCTGGGAGAAAAGACTGACCCCCACCTGGTTACAACCTCCTTTCAGGTAGTTGTATACAGTGATAAGGTCTCCCCTGAGACTCCTTTCAGCGAGCAAACCTCCAGTTCCCTCAGCTGCTCTTCATCTGGACAAGTAGTTCCTTGGAAGCAGGAAATGTTGCAAGTGCAAGAGAAGGCTGTTCTAGTATAAACTAACATTTATGAGATCCATTTATAAGAACATTTATGAGTGTAAGAACTCATTTCACTAATTGACTCAAAGTTATCTAACAATGGGCAATGCCACCTTTTACTCAGTGTAAACTTTCCCCTGTTTATTTTCTTTTGTTTCCAATGTCCTCGTACGCCGGTATTGATTGGAACCCTTGCTACCTTGAGTCCCACAGTCCACCATCATCACACAGCTCCTTCTGTGCCCTGGGGTTTAGATTGCAAACTACAGGAGGATAAACAAAAGTGTGGACTTATTATTATAAGAGTGCCCAGAGATATTATTACCAAAATATATCATTTCTGTTGGCCTAAACCCTTGGCTTGTAAATTCTTCATGTGAGTAGTCCATAAAAATAAGCTTCCATTCTCCCTTGAGCTTTGAGAGAAAACAATCCAAACTCACAAGGGATGGAACCACAATGGAGCAGAAATCTAGATTCATATGACATCCCGGTGGACTAGAAGTCTTTCAAAGTATATTGTTAATGTAAGTAAAGGTATGGAGAATCTTTTCCTCATTTGAAAACATTTTTAGTGAGAAGAAAGCTAATTTCCAAGAAAAGACGAATTAAAATGTTTCTCTCAATTTTCTTGCTTCTGGGTTTTTTGTTGACTTTTACAGCAGCAATTTATTTTGTTTTGCTTGTGATCTATATAAACTGTTCCTATCAAACAAGGCAATGCAATGAATTGTATTGAGCTGTGTAAGTTCTAGCAGTTGGAAAACCAATACATTTCATGGCTGGCTATGCTTTGTTTTCCTTTAATGCAGACAATTTAATGTTAGTGATTGTACAGTGAATTTTCCAGCAAAAATGACAAGGCAGTCAACTTGAAATGCAGCATTATTAGCCATCGTCCCTTCTAGTTTTGTGTGCATGTTGAGTGATCTGGGATGAAAAACTAACAAGCACCTGTCAAATCTGAGACATCAGGTTTTCTGACAGAGGGCCCACTGGACATTCCTATCAAGAGAGCCTTTATGAGTAAACCATGGAAATCTCTCTCAGACAAAAAGGAAACAGAGCTCATCAGATTCTGCAGACCCTTGACTTGGAGGGCATGCTGTCTCCAATGAAAGGCTTTTGATCACAATGCTTTTTTTATTCAGATTTGACTTCACATTATGGCTAATCAATACCTTGCAACAGTCTAAGTCCCCAGCTAGATGCACATCTCGCAGTCAGGCAGGGAGACCTACTAATTGAGAAAATGTCAGAGACCCAGGTACCATCGCCCTCAGGCCATAGTCTTGCGTCAGCTCAATCCTTTTTTCCCATCCCTGCCCCTCTTATCACGGTACCCTAGAAATGCTGGAAATAAAATTTAGAGACATGACAGGCACAGAAAAGCAGGATCAATTCCTGTCGTTTGCCACGAGTGTTT
Source organism: Alethe castanea (assembly GCA_024734035.1). Classification (NCBI taxonomy): domain Eukaryota; kingdom Metazoa; phylum Chordata; class Aves; order Passeriformes; family Muscicapidae; genus Alethe; species Alethe castanea. The sequence goes on from JANRGV010000051.1 coordinate 65,783,850, forward strand.
ACTGCCTTCCCAGGTCTTCAGAGGGTGTTTTTCTTTCATAGCTTAGGGTAACTTAACCTTTTACAAATAGGAAGATGGTAAAATTCATGAATTTTAAATGGTTTGATTTTTCTAGGCATGATATTATATCGACTTTCTGGAAAAGACTATCTCTTTAAAATCTCATTTGTTTATATAGAAATGGAAGGTTTCTGTCATGTCTCCCATTTTTGCTATGTGTCCACTTTGAAAATTACCCTCTCATCTTTCTGCACTATTTTACACTAGTCAGACTTTTCAGGTGGATAATATGAAGTCCTGTAGAAAAAAAGCGAGGTAACTTCACAATTAGGACATGGGGCATGTCCTCATGCAGAGTGACACCAGGAGATTTTGGCAGCAGCAGAAGGATGTCAGGCTGGCCTGTTTCCCAGTACCTGACTGAGGATTTGTGTTCAGTGGAGCATCATGAGAGAGGAACTCATTTCTGGTCCTCTGACACCATAGATCTTAAAAGTGAAGGGTTTTTCTTTTGTCTCCCGCCTCCGTTTGGCATTTTCCTGGCAGCATTGTTTGCCTATCCTCTGCCATAGCCAGTTTTGTGAAAAAAAGGAACATGTTTGTAAACCTGGTTTTGTAAACTATGGTAAACCAACCGCTGGAGGGAGTCACAGCTTAGGGAGCAGCTGGAGTTACCAACGGCTGCTGGAAGAATGCATTTTACTTTGGGAATCACATTATATGTCTGTCCTGTGTAAAATGAGTTTTCCAAGGCTCTGTAAGCATTTTTACATGGACTTTGGCATGGGCTGAGCTGGTCTTTCACATATACAAACAGTTCCTTCATCAAGGAGAGAGCTATTGCTTTTTCTTCTCTTCCTTCACCTCTAGCCAAGCTGTGGTTCTGGACAGATGTTTCAGTGGCAATATATTAGGTGGTCGAGAGAAAGAATAGATGTAGGTTAAGAACAGGTAGCAGTGCTGAGAGAGGGGTGAGAAAGGAAAGCAGAAGGAAGAGAAGCAGAAAAAAAGAAAACAAAGAAACTGCATTAAAGGTAAATACTTAGCTTTTGCTCTGTGCATCATTTTTCCCCAGGAAAAATCAGGAGCTCCTATTCTTTGTTTCCTTTTCTTTGTGACCTCCACTTATATCCAGCAGCCCTTCTTCCCAGAACAAACATCTTAGAAGGTCAGATTGGACAGTTGCTTGCCTTGCAAATAAAATAGTTTTAAAAAGCACACACTACCATTAACTAATGACCAACCTGCCATATATATATATATATACTTGAAAGTTCAATCATGCAATTATTAAAAAGGACTTAGCAAATATACCTGCATATTGGTAAATCTCTGAAGTAACTTTGTTTTTATTTGCCCCAGTTCACATTACCATTTCTTTTTAAAGTTAAAATACTTATTTCTTGTTTTTTAATTATTTTGTGAGGATGCGGGAAATTAATTTCCTTTAATTTTTTGAGAATAAAGAATTATTTTAAATTATTTTTTAAAATTATAAAATACCCTTAAAATAGATTTTTTTAAACTAAGCATTAAGAAAATATCTGCTATATTCAAAAATAAATATTGGACGAAACAAGTGAAGATTTTTACATACATATGTCTTTTCAAATTGCTTAGCCTGTAAACTTTAGGAACAGAAACTGAAGATGTTCTGAGCTTCCAATGGAGCATTAAGGGTTTGGGGTCAGGAATTAAACAACAAATGTCATACTTAGGGCTCCATGTCCTGCTGACAGAGTGAATCCTGAGAGAATCCTTGCAATCGCTTCAGGTGTAAAGCAGCATTCTCCAAACTCTATTTGTAGAAAGAACCTTCTAGAAAAAGACATGCAGGATGAATAAGAAAAGAACAAAGGATGAATAGAATTCTTGTTGATGTAAGAGAAGGCAAGTATTTTCCAGCATGGGTGTCTGCTTCCACATAAATATTTAAGTATGTAACTACTCACCCACATCTGAAAATGTTGGTTTGTGTGGTTTACCAAAGGCCAGGGTAAGGGAGGCAGGGTTAGTCTCTAATTCTCTAATTCAGTTACCTAAATAGGGCTGCCTTTTATGCTGCCAAGCTGGTCCCTCCTGCCCCTTGCTCTCCAGATTCATGTGGCCTTCTCTGCAGGAGCACCAGCACTGTCCCAGCACACACAATGAGGACCCAAAGCATTCAACTCTGATGGGGGCAGCAATCACAGCCGGCACCAAACTGATTTGCAGTCCCCTTTCCCCCCAAAAAAATCCCAAACTCAACCCTTCCCCCTCAAAAATCCCCATAAAACCCAAAACAAACAACGAAACAGCAACAACAGCAATAGCAACAGCAACAATCAAAGGGAAAAAATCCCAAACAAACAAAATAAAGAAAGAGTATCTACAGAGTTGAGTTTTATACAAAACCATCTGTTTGGCAAGAAAAAGGTGGGAACAGAAGCAGGCTGAGGACAACCAGTAATCTTAGGAAAATAATCTGAGGAACTCTACTGCTTTCCCTACTGAAGCATTTTTTTAAGTCCCTGTATCTTCTCAGTCATCTACACACAAAAAAAAGGTTCTAGAGAAGTACTTAAAAATATGCACCTTTATATCTTGAATTTTCAGTATAGTCCAGAGACTCTATCAGCAAGAGGAATCAAAATATTAAAATTAGAAGAATAGAATAGAATAGAATAGAATAGAATAGAATAGAATAGAATATATAATGCCCACAAAATTCACGTTAACGTAGGATTAGCATACTTTTAGCTACAAGTCACCCATTTTCCCTCAAAGAAGGAAAGTGCAGGTAGTCTATATTCAAAGAGCAGTGGCAGAATGCATTTTCTCTATTTCCCTCCATTGTTTCATTGTTAGCTGGGGAAAACTGTTTGGCAGGGTGTTAAGTGTCTGAAAGTAGGGTAGAAAAAAACTGTTTTACAGGCTGAAATCTGGCCAAAGAGTCCTTTTTTCCTTACTGCTCTCACTTTTTGTTGACTGCCTCATGCATGCTATTTTATACCTGTATCTTCTCTGTATGATCACATTAATTACATTCCATCCATTCCACTTTGATATCTCATTAAAATCTTATAAATGATCATGCAGTGACCTTGAAGGACATGCATAATACATGAAAGTAAACCTGCAGTAAAATGTATTCTTTCACTCCTGACTGGCTACATCCCACATTTCTTTTTCCTATCCCCAATGACCCCAATATGGGGAGTTGTGCTAGCTGAGCCAAGGTATGCAGTAGTGTGCAAATCCACTAACTCCATTAGCTTTCCCTACTGATGACAGCTGCAATATGTTAATGGCTTATGTTTGGATGTGATGGCCCTGCTACTACTTAGGGCACTATGCTAATTACCATAAGATGGTGACAACAGGTGCAAGTGTCACTTCATATTATCATCATGTGTATGAGAAAAATAGCTAGCAGCACCAAAAGCAGCTCAAGAAAATGTAAACTTTAGTCAGCAGCCTGTGATTCTCTGAAGAACTATTCTTTAATGCTTATGATTAAAGGATTTACAGACTGATATTGTTGCTTTTTCTGCAAGTACAGTAATTTTGAATTCATAGGGATGTCTTCACAAGCTATTTAAAGTTATGTCTCAACAACAAGCGCTTAGGTGGTAGTTCAAGTAAAATGCAGAAGTCCTGCATTTATGAAGGTTTTCTTACAGAATAAAAGTTTTACTAAGTCACACTTGCTGCAGTGAATATATATTGGAACAGACATGATTTCCAGCTGAATGAAATCACTGTGTTTCGCTGGCCTTGTGCTCGTAACATAGCTCTGCTCTGTTGTCAGATTTGCTTATGTATATGTATACTTTTCTTCCTCCCTCTTTGTCAGGGTTTAGTACATCCCTTTTTCCTGATAGATAGCAATTTACTGAAGCCCAGTGGTGGCCCTCCAGAAGGCTGAGCCAGCAAGATGGTTACTTTTTTACCCTTAACATAGTCTTACTATCATAAGAGAAATTTAATGGAATGCACATGGACACACCTTAATCCTTTGTTAGAAACAAAAATACCTTAGGAGACAGCTTTATATGAAGTAGTGAATACCTATTCTATCCAACTAATTATTTTGGAGTGAAAAGGTTTTTCACAAAAATCTTTTTACTATTGTTACAAACATTTGTCACTATATTACCCCCCAAGAAGCTAGGATTAAACCAGAAAACAGAGACATTTTTAAATTTCTAAATAAAATTAGTTGGTCCTGAGGTTCTGCATTGAGCACTCTCACAGCTCTTAGACCATAATGGGCATGTTGAAGAAGAGACTTTTTTCCCTAAAGGCTAAGCTGTGCAAATACAAAACTAAAATGTAAGTTGTCTTTTAAAATAAAATGCAAAACTTCATATTTGAAGAAAATGTCAGAAGGAAAAAAAGGATCACGGTGAATGTCTTTAAGCTGAAGATCAGTAAATTTTTTGCCCAACTTGAGAAATTCTGTTTGTATATGCTGCTACACAGAACCAGTGTTCAAGAGCCTCATGGTCCCCTTTCTTTTCATAGGTGAGGCTCAATGTGACTCATCTGACAATACTTATCCCTTCACTGTAACACTTCCACAGATGAAAATGAGCACACAGAGGGAATAGAAATTTGTCAGTGGATGTCAGTGGATAAATTAAATGGCAGCAGCTACAGACATTGTGAGGTCTTATTTTCAGTAGAAATGAGATAAATTTGTCAGCCTAAATAGTATTACTCTTATCAACAGGATAACATTCTCCACTGATGCCTTGCCTTCCTACAAGGGTTTTTCTTTGTGTAACTTTGGGGTTTTTAGGTACCAGGGAAAGCAGCCCAGAATATATTAATGCCATGTTGTGATCAGCTTGGTACTAACAGATAAAAATACTGCTGGGTAAAACAGACAAAGGAAAAGGTCAATCATGGCTCTCAGTTCTGAAATAAAAATAGTGGTGTAAATGTTTGAAGATTTGCTCCTTCACGGTACTCCATACTCCTTACAGATTTTAAGGCTGTGGCAGGAACAGTGATGATGACTGACTTTGATCTCTTGTATAACCACAGCCACAGAATATTTTTAATGAATCCAGGTGATCACATTGCTGTATTTCAGTTGAAATGCTTTTGCGTCTTTTTTTTTTTAATTTAGCAGCAGTGACAGATAAGTAAAAATTAGAGAGGGATTAATAAAGAGCAACTAATTACATGTGAATTTCTGAAAATAGTCCTTAAGAATGGAAAAGTAAATGTAAAAGCGATAGATTTATGATTTTATGATTCTATGCTTTTACACATAGCAATATCTGACTGACATTACACCTATTTGCTGGTTATGAAGAAGTTCTGTTAAATGCAAGTGAATCTTGACTCATACTGCAAATTCTCAGAGCTCCATAAACAGGGAGGAACAAAATTCAGTTCACCTGTCTGCATGGTCTAGTCTGTCACACAGAGCTACAAGTGATGCTTTGTGCAACCTGCTTGTGCTCTCTTTCCCTGTATGCACCAATATCCTTCACATGGTAGCTCTAACCGTTCCTCCTTGTGTCCCTGTCTCTCATTTGAGACTGCAAATGTAACATGGTTATCTAATACCAAAAATTCCTATCTTTTTTCTGTATGTACAAGAGGTGTATAGATGGAGATGCAATGTTCCTACACAGACTAATGTGATTCTGGACAAGCTCAACATATTCTGTGGGTAGCCATAGCCTAGAAGAAGAAATTACAAGGAATTTTCAGTGGACAAATAAACAATTTATATTTCCAGTACACTTTTTAACCTAAATTTCCAGATTAGGAATCTAGGGATCCACATTCTTAACACATGCTCCTGTAGCTAAAACAGAAAGCAAAAACATCAGAGTTGAAGAGTTGAGTATAAAAAGAGAGGACTGCCTCCTGAAAAAAAGCTTACTCCATGCCACCATGTGTGACCCAAAAGTCTGATTTCTAGATACAGATATATTTGAACATGTCAAGATAAATAATGAAAAGTCTTAATTTTTCCATAAAAGTGAAAGTTTCTGGAAAAATCCCATGCTCTCCAGGGGTACATTATAAAACTGTGAACTTAAACCACAAAGTTAAAGAGGCTTTAGACTCTCCTCAGCAGCATGACCTACTACCTTGTTGCATCAAGCTGCAGTGATTATGCTGCTATGAAGTTCCTTTCCCATATTCCTACATCCAGGCAATTATAGGTACTGTGGCAGATCCTAAGGGCCAGTCCTCACTTGGCTTAAACACACAAGCAGTCACATTGAAATCAACAACCAATTTGCCCAAATAAACCAAGACCCAGAAATTAATCTCAAGACAAGTCTTCCCTGTATTTCATCTATGACAGTGTGACCGTAGATGGAATGTTGTATTCCCTGATAAATCACTTAACTCCTTATGCCAAATAATCTCAACTACCACTTTTTAGTGACTATTTCCATTTTATTTGCTGTATACTGCAAATATCCCATCAGTGAGAAAGCCCTTTTTGCATACTTGTAATACACTCTGCAACCTTCTAGTCAATATCTCCTCTTGATCTTCTAATTAACTCTTAGAAATTTGTAATTTTTAAAAATATAAGTGTAAATCCCCCCTTCCCTAAGCAGACATGTAAAATATGTTGTTATTGTCACTCTGTTGATGCACATTGTCTGAATTACATTCCCCCTGTTGAGACTTAGCCTGAATGAATTGTAACTGCAGTATGTCCAACTGTTTCTTAAATAATTCCCATTTTTTTTCCTGCACCAGGTTTCCTACACAGTCATGAGAGCTGGTCTCATTTCCATCAAGATCATTTAGTTGTTTATGTTACCACAAGCTATTCCTTCTACTTGAACTGAAAGTGTAAGCAATTTATATTGTGGCATATAATGAAAACCAGTTAATCTTCCAGAAAACCATCCCTAATTTATATAGTTGGCTCCATCAAAATGCCTTATAGTATTATAAGTTTTGCAAAACTTCCACTAAGCCAGAACTAATTTTGTTGCTTCATCTTCTTTTCTTTTCTGTATTGTGAATTTGTGATCCCTAAATCAGCCCTGCTCTATTTATCAAGATGGGCTGATTTTCTAGCTCTGTGTGCCAAGAACCTCTGATCATGAAGTTCAGTCAATAAACTGACTTCAGTAAGTAAGCAATTATGCATTGCCTCTGGAAACATGCTTCCCACCTTACAGGTTTTGCATACTTGTTATCCCAGTAAGTATCTGTGAAATTAAAATCCCCCATGATCAAAGTTTCAGGTTTTTTTATAAGTATCTCTTAGCTGTAAACATGTTGTTTGTTTCAGTTATTCTAAAACACAATTTACAAGGTAAAGTGTCTACAGTCACCACTGTAAGTTGTTTCTTTTAATCAAGCAGCTATGTACCAGAAAAGTGAAATACTATTTTGCATATACACAGTTAAAATATACAAGCCACAAACAATAATGCTTCCTCTGAGCTCATGGTTTATTAAATGCAACAAAATTTAAATGACACAAATTTTGCTCTAACCTGTGAACAGCCAAGAAAGACCAAGCATGTCACCTTTGTGTCATTTACTTAAATACCAAGAAAATTACCATCTCTCAAACCTTTTACTAGAGATAGGATAAGTACAGTGCAGGGGCTTTAGAGTAACAAAACTAATTTGGACCAATGAAATTGAATATAAAATTCTAATTTAAAAAAAAATCAAGAATTAACTAAGTACATATGTATTTGAAGACTGAAAAAAAGAGATGTAAAAAAAAGAAGCTGTAGTTTTGAATTTCTGCCTATGTTTCAATACAGTACTTTAATCTCTCAAATATCAACACATTAAACCAAAAAGTTCAACTTTTTGTTGAAGCATTTATTTTTTTCTCTTTCTTTATCTTGAACACAAAATTAGGACACTGAATTTGCAGAAAGTTATTTATAGTGGAGAAATACATATCAGAATATTTGAAATTTCTACCTGAATAAATGTTGGTGGGTTGCTTATTTTGACTGTTTTTCACCTACCAAGTGCCTCACTGAGGCTTCAGGAAGCTACAAAGTAGGCCTAGATGTTAATTGAATAGACAGGCAAAATGATTATTTGCATTTTTCTCTAATCTTTCTTCCCCCACACCTTTCCTTCGACTTTCTTACTTGATTGCTGTGGAAAACACCATCATCCTACTTACTGTTCAAGCCCATAAACAAGTCTTGAGCTTGGATCTCTGCCTAGGTACTGTCATCTAAACTAATATATTTGAGATTCTATTTTTAAGCAGCAGAAGATAAGTCCTTTCCTGCCCACTTACACAGAGAAGCCTTTTATCATGTCATTTCTATATTGCTCCTACTTTTAATCTCTATTTTTGACAAACATTATGTTTCTCCATTTATATATTTGCTGCAGACAGCATACCTACCTACATTTTGACCACATTTGGCTTCTTCCATAGGAATATTTTGCCAGTCACATCAATTTTAAAGCTTTCTCTTTTCACCAAGAAGATTCCTCACATGGAGCGCCAGATGCTGCAGTAAATCCTCAGGTTACGTTTCTCAAGTTTTCCATGTTGTTGCTTAGAAGAGCCCTCACTCTTGAAAAACGGAGTGTCCAATCTCTTTTAAATTCCTTGCTAAAATTCTCTCTGACTGCAAATATTTCTGGATAATGATGCAATTATTAGATCAAGGCTTCACTTGCCTTCTCTTTTTTCTCCACATGCCCTCTGTATACTCTGTGCATCTCTCTCTCTTTGCCTTGCTTGAGCTCTCTCTGCTCTTTGGAACAAGGATCATGCTTTTGTTTTTGCTCACCTGACCACAAAGTTCTGGTCACTTTGTGCCCCTAGAAGGGAACAGCCCAGACAGAGAGCACTAGGGGAAAACTCATATCCCCTACACACAACAGTTGACCAGAGTACTCTGGGATGTCTCATGCGGAAGAACACATTCGTTTTCAGGCAACTCTACTCAACCCACAGAGAATGTAATAGTAGTTGGAACACCTAGTTGACATTCACATGGCTACATTTAAGTCTTTTCTGGTTTAAGAGAATCTGAAGCTGAATTTCACCTCTGCTGGCTACTGCTGCTAAGCAGTATGTGGGTCTATCCTCTTTCCGAGACATTTTGTGGGAAAAAAGGAGCTGGAGATGCTAGTTCATCCTTCCTGCTAATCAAAACCCAACAGACTTTCCTCAGGCTCAGTTTTGCTCTGAATTTAAGCATTAGGCTTACTTGAAGTATCTCTACTGCCTGTGCAACAGCCACTCTTTCCATGGTGGAAGTCCCTAGAGGCAGCAGTTTGTCAATCCTGAAGTTTCCTGCTGGACAAGTATCTGTGACAGGTGACTGACCTGAGGGAAAGACTGCCAGTTTCTCTACCCAATTTCCTCTACTGCTTCTGGTAGAAGATGGCTTTTTCAGACAACTTGCCTTGTTGTTCACAAAGCTGTATCATCACTAACACTGAAATGATCAAAAAGACTGCTCTTGTGTCTCTGCAGTTATTTCTGGGAAAATTAGAAACAAAGACAAAAGGAGATGAAAGCTCCTGTGAAAATATCTTTGAAAAGCATTTAACTTAGATAAACCTGTCCATTTTTTCTTGCCAATGGAAAAAAAGAGCAAACCCTTTAAAGACAACCTTTGAACCACAGCCTCTGAAGAGCATTCAGGTAAAGTTGTTGAAGTTTTGATGCAGTAGAAGAAACTCAAAAGAGGGTTGATTTTGTCGTCCTAGAAAGGATGTGTCTCTGGCCAAATAGTTTTTCTAGTTCCAATCTCCCTGTTTGATATCTTATACAAGACCTCATTTTTAAGACTTCTTCATTAGACTTTTCCTTATTGTAAATTGAACAACTAGAGATGATGATGATAACAAAATCGATAGATCTGCTTATGGAGAAGATGAGGGAAGGGAAAATAGTATGAAGAATTTAGGCCAATAGGGACCAAAAAGAACTGCAGGTGTTTTGGTGCTAGCAAGAAGGAGAGCTAAGTAGAACTGATAAAGAATGGCATGTAGTCAGCTATCAACAATTACTAAATCAAAGCAAATGCCCATTCTGCTTCTAGGGGAAGCAAGAGCTGGAGGGGGAAAAAAGAGTGAGGATCAAGAAAAGAAGTCAAAGTCCCTAATCAAGTCTAAGGAGTAACTTAAAAAATGGAAAATCTTTGATACCTTGCTCTGGAAGTAGCCTGGGAGCTAGTTAGATTTCTAGGAGGTCATTCCTTTACTTTCTCCATAAAACAAAAGGAAATAGGAGGGACAAAAGATACCATTTAATCTTCTTCCAGAACCTGTGCTCTCTGGAGAGCCAGGTAACATGCTTCCAATATCTGCTGGTCAGTTTTCCATCAGGGTAAGTTAAGTTGGAAAACCTTTTGGCACATTCACAGTTCTGTAGGCGCTACACTGAAAGAAGGAAGCATCTGCTGCATTATGTAGCCACTTGCTATCCTGGTGCAACCAGCAGAGATACTATTAAGCAGCAGTGATTAATCTTTTCACAGCAAGATTCCCCACAGTGAGAGCTAAGCTAGAGGCTGAAGAAATATGGAGATTTTTTTTTCCACATTACTTTGCTGTGCACCACAATAAGGTTTCTTTTCAAGTCTTTCAGCTCCCATTAAACATGCTTCTTGGGACTACGAAAAGCTTGAATAAATCAAGTTTATTTTGTGAATATTTTAACCTTCCATCAACCTTCCAGTATTTCTTTATTTCACTTCACCTCAGAAAGCTTTTGAGAGAGAAAATATGAAAAATATACCATTTGCACCCTTTTCTTCAAATCCACCCTCTTCTCTGATTTAACATAAAGGGATCTTATTAAAATTAGTTTAATGACTTGCCCCTTGTATACAACACTTGTCTTGTACATCCCATCTTATGTGAAAATATCAGTGGAATAAGAGCCTTTATGTACTGTATAATACTGTCTCTTTCAAGGATATGTCCTCATTCAAGGAGCTGTGCATTTGTTTTCTTTATTAGTTTCAGTGAAGAGGTTTAGTGTATCCTGACTGGCTTTATTTTTTGTCTCTAATACTGAAAACAGAAATTTTTATTTATGTACCAAGGGAGTTCATTGGCTGTTCTGAACAGGCACACTAAGACTACTCCATATTGAAGTTATTGAAAATATGAATTAATGTCACTGAAATCAAAAGATGTTTATGAGTATAAAACTGACATGAATCAGCTCAGGAACAAACTTGTCTCTGTAAGCTCAAATCATGTGTTTGGTTCAGATGTAATACTTAGCCAGAAGTAATACTTAAACTGCATCAAGATTAAGGAACTGATTCTGACATTTTTATACTCATGTTGAGAGCTTCTGTGTTGATCACTGATTCCAGGGTGAATATATAACTGTAGAGAATCAGTGCATTGAGCACATTATCTTTTAAATTCTGTTTTCTTGTAACTCTTGCTTTGCCCTGATGTCAGAGCCCAAAGGCATTGTTGTAGAGCCCAGGTCAGAATTCAGTGGACTGCCTCCAATAGTAAAATGGAACAAAATCAATAACAGCCCCCAGGAAGTTCAATATCTAAAGGCTCCATCCTAGACTGTGTGTACACACTGCAGTCATCTAGAGATTCTTTGGAGTATCTGAGATGACAGTTTGGTCTGTAAGTTAGTGCCATTAGTGGCGTAACACAGAAGTGAAATTATTTTGTCTTTGAGCTTTTCATCACATACATTTGTCAGTTGTAAACTTCATTATGTTGATCACTTCCCTGGAATCCAGTTTCTTAGGGGTCTTTGAAATGTAGCACCTGTGTTTGCAGTCATGCAGTAAACATGTAAATGTGCCATGAGTTAGTGTGAATTGGTTGATTTCCTGGTGGAACCACAGATGAAGCTATTCATGGGGGAATATATGCACTCTCTTTGTGATGTGGGCTTTAAGTCCTTCAGCAGTTAACTCTATGTTTGCATGATGTGTGCCTGCCCTTGCAGGGAGTGTGAGCTTCAACACTGGGAGAGACACAATACAGCTCTGTAATCTGAGAACTATGGCACACTGCAAATTGCGTCCCAGGTCTTCTGTCTGTGCATGGCACCTATCAGTAAGGTAGACACATACTTTCTGTTCTCTTTCATATGGTGATGAAGGGCAGCTGAGGGGCTCCTTCTGGCTGCTGCTGAGCCTGGAAATGATGAAGAAAAAGGCTGAACAACACCTTTGGAAGGGATGAGACAAGTTTGAAGTAAAAGAGTTGATCTGACAAGTACAAATCTGATAGCTGAAACTATCACACTGCTTTGGTACTAAGAAAGCAGGGGAGGAATAGGAGAAGAAAGATCAACTACTGCACTGCAGCAGTTTACCTGGGGCTGAGGAGATCTCTCTTCTAATATGACCTAGTTTGTTCAACCTTAGCCAGCAGGAAGATAACAACAGATCTCAAATTACATAGCATTTACAGGTATTTCAAAAAGTGAATAGACTTACTCATAGACTGCAAGTGACCAATTTCTGTTCCTTAACTCAGCAGCTCTTTAACTAGTTGTTCAAATTATCTGCAGATGTCTTCTGCTCACGACTCCACTAAGGACCAAGTGTCCCCTTTCTTACTGTTGGGTTTCACTTAGGATATTTCTTCAAGTCTAGGATGAATGTTTAAAAACTACTTCGTTCTAACAGATGACAGAAGTAAGCCTGCATACCACAGTTGGGCACATTACTGACATCCAGTAATGACATTCAGTTCAGCATATCTGGGGCTACGAGGCAGTTCCCAATACAAAGATAGTTAAAAATATATATATATATCAAAGCTATATTTTTAAATACAGTCAGCTCTTAAACTTTCTTCCAAAGTACATTATGGACTTAATAAATGCTGAGAGGTTCTACAGTTTGACTGAGGGAGATAAAGTACATCTTGAAAAATATTGGAGTATCGTCATTTCTCCCAGAGTTGGAAATACTGAATTTACATCTCATTGTAATCCATTCATTGGTTTACAGACCTCCAGTTCTCCAGGGAGCATCCCAAATTCTGATGACCTCCCTGAGTGCTGGATTTTGCATTTGAATCTCTGATTCAGCTGAAAGATGTATTAAGAAACCTCATGTAGCCAGAGAGTTCCCTATTGACTACACATCTGAGGAGGCTCAGGAGCACAAGTTATTCCAGCAAGGATATGGAATAAATTACACTCAGTAATTTGCCTCTAGATCAAACTTTTTCCACACAGTGGAATAATGTATTCATCTGGACAAGCAGGCCCCATTTCAGAGAATGTTTTATGCAGAGTATATGTTTTACAAGAGAGCAGAATAGATCAAATATTTGGCATAGAGACTTACTTTTTACAATCCCTCAAGAAAATAGCACTTATTTCAATTTGTGCAGGTTTGCACTGTCAACTGAAAAATTCATTTCTTAACTATCTCTGTGACATCAGTACTTGGATTAATCACCTCTTCCAACAACTTTTCAAAGAACTTTGACTTGAAAGATAAACCCTGGATCATTGCAGATGGGAATGGTATTCATAACTCAGGATTTAATATGTTATGGGTAAGACACAAAGACTTTGGCAGTTCGGTTTACATAGACATGACGACCCTGACAGTTATGGATCAATGTTTGAATCTTAAAATATGTTCTTCTCTTACCACTTATACTCCTTCATGGTAAGATTTTTTTTCCTTCTATCTCAGTGTTTTTCTGCCTGAATGATAGGCCTGGGTTTCTTCAGTTCAGTAATGAGCCCACAGTAGGAACAGCAAGTATCCCAGCTATCCCTTGCTGGTTATTCAGTGTTCCTGAAATCTTCCTGTGTTTAAAAACTTAAAGGCTCCAGCACTACAGAGCATATACTGAATCCTGCAAATTTAAATATCCTGGATAATATTCAGTCAGTCTGAAAAAAGCCCAAAAAACCAGACACTTGATGGCCCAACAGAGAAATTAAAGAGTTATTACAAGCAACTTTTGATTCCAAAGGATCCAGGCTATTTTAAGGGGAACATACTGCTGTAGAAGAAAAGAAATTCTTTCAAGAATAGAAGGATAGAAGGCAGTGGAATAAGAAGTCCTCTGGGATCTTTCACAGACTGCAACCTTCAGCTTGGAAATTCACAGTTCTCATTTTGACAAAAGTCACTCTTTTCACACTAGTACCAATAGACCTTAACAGGGAAAGGGAGAGACATTCTGATTTCTATGCACAAATGAAGTTGTCATGTTCAAGCATCCTGTCAGATGATGAGAAGATTAGTTCAGCTAAATCTCATCCTTCTGCTGAAATCTTGCTCAGTCTCCAAGGTTTCACCCTTCATCAATGCTGAATTGCTTGCCTGTGTTTCCAGGTTGTCTCCATGCAATGTCAAAATACTGCAAACAGTGCTGTTCATACAGCATCTCTGGCAGCACCCAACCCACAAAACACTTGAAATGTGGTGCAAAATTTTGTTCACTTGGCATGAGAATTCCTGCCCTCTCTCAGGCCTTCTCTAACCATATGTTCACATCATTCCTACTGACATTGTTGGGAATTGCGACGAACCCAGAGGAAAAGCCTATTAAAAACAAGTAGTGTTGTATAGCTCATAATATATGCTTCAGTCAGAAAAGGAGGAGCTGAGCTTGTTACTTCACATAAGTCATGGGAAACTGGATTAAAGGGGGCTAAGAGAAATCTCTTACCTGCCTGAAATCTTGGTGTGAATGAACTTGCAGAATAGATGATCCAGAAGAGTTTCTGCAAAGTGTTGGATTCTTCAAGCATTAGAAGTGTCATGAAACACCTAAATTAGATAAAACATATCTTTCTCTTCCTCTGAAGTCCCTGTGGAGAGGCATAACTTTAGCAAGTGAGCTCGGATTATTTAAATTCTAAAAGAAATGTAGAAGACTTCCTTATTACAGTAATTGGAACAAGGATGGTCACAACATACAGAGCATTTGCTTCATATTGTCTGAAGATGATATTTTGTTCTAACATTCTCTATACTTCAGAACATTACTATAACAAGTACATATATAGATATATACTATATATAGTATTAATATATATACTATATATGTATATTTGTAAGAGAAAAACTCAGATTTATTCTACAAATAGAAGTTGCTCTGATAAATTTAAATCAATGTATTTCAGTGGTCTCTATATATGGATGCTTTTTAAACAAAATATCTGTTAATGGATTTAATCAGTTTTGGTAGAGACCTTCAGACTATTTTATAAATTAAACATAAGTGTATAGAATTCCTTTATCAGAATCTCCAAGTGCTACTTTTGCCTAGTCATATATGTAAATGCATTTCAACCCATAAAATATTTCCTTATACTTTATACATACATCAGCTGGGTTAGATAAAATACTTTCTCTCTAATATTTAGAGCTGAAGATAGTAGGTAGAATATGGATTTTCTTTTTTAGTTCTACAATTGTAAAAAATTGGTTTATTTATTCTACAGTTTTTTTCCTCCATCAGTAAAAAAGCATCCTAGAACAATATAAAGTACAACACAGAATAAAAAACAACAAACAGTATGAAAAATAGAAAAAGTGCGACTTCTTTTTTCAAAACAGGTCATATCTACTTAGCCAGAGCAATTTCTTTTTCCATGTTTTGTGGAACATAAATGCATAATATGTATCTATATTGCTGACAAAAATTAAATTATTTTGAAGCACTAATAAGAAAATTTGATTGGACAGTTAATAAAATGAATTTGTGACTGAGAAGCCATGTTTCAACTCCCTGTGTGGGAGTAATGTGATTTCATTAAATCGTTGTAGAGTTTTCTCTGAAAATTCTTCCCTATAAACAGCCCAAGAATCAATCAGGATCCCTTAAAAACTTTAAGTAACCAACTATTAATGACAGGAATTTGTTCTTTTCTATATGGACTAGAATGGGGGTCTGGAAAGGGCATTGACAGATTAAAAAAAGAATACTTGCCTCAGAAGATAACATATTCCACAGGAATTTTTCCAACCATTTCTTTTTGAAACTTGAAAAATATTGATGTTTTTATTGGAAAGTTCTTCCCTAATAGAAAATTTGCCATATCTCTTTATAAATTATAATGGATATTAAATTTGTGTTAAAAACGTATACTGGATGCTGCATCTGAATTTGTCTGTCTTCAGGTTCTTTTAATCTTCTCTTTGATCAGCTGGAAAGACAAGAGTCTCCCTGAGTTGTACACTCCCTTTAAAGTGAATTTCTGCTCTGTGAGTGTACCCAGAGCCTTTTTCTGTGGTTGGTTTTCTGGTAGAGAAAAAGAGGATTTGGCTCAGAATTTTGAAAAGACACGTTCATTACAAGCTAGTCTTGTCCCTTCTCTGTCTGTCTTCAGATACCGTGCTGCTTTTCTCTGAATTGTCAGCCCTCATCTTTTTGCTCTGTGAGCCATAGTCATATCATGCAGCTATCACAGTTGTAATCCAACACTCCTTTTCAATCCCGTTCTCTTTCCATGGGTAATTCTATCTCCCCGATCTTAATTACTCAGTCTTTTCTTTACTGTTTTTTTTTTCAATCCACTTCAGACAAAATTTCCTCTCCTGAGTTGTTGATCCAGCCCCATTGGCTGTGCAAACTGTCAGTTTTAACCCCACCCCTGTGAAATCTCCTCTCAGTATTAGCTCATGTTCACGATTTCCTGATTAGTTTCCATATCTTGCCAGCACCAGTCAATGCACCCCTGGGCTAAGCAGGTTTCAATTACCCAAACTCTGCTCAGCTTCTCTCCCTGGCAGAGCTGGGAAGACTTCATGTTCTAAAGCCATGGCACCATTGGAGCTTCTAAAGGAGTAGACCACAGGTATTTATTTTCTAGCAGACATATATTACTGATTGTTTGCTTTTTATATTAGCTTCTACTTCTAGAAACAGCTGGACAGTTTTTTATGAGTTGTATCCCAGAATTTGATGCTGAAGATTTCAGGCCACTGTTAGAATTTGATGAATTTTTTAGCAACTGATAATAGTTCACTGTAACAGATAGGAATCATTTATGCTACTGTAGTGGAATCAATTCTATCAATCCCATAGTATACAAGCCCAAAGCACCAAAGCAGATTATATAACATCCAAATCAGAAGCAATTAAATCATATGCTTTAAAGACCTATCTGACTCATGAGAGGTTTACAAAAACCATTGGCAATGTTTAGTTTCATCATCAATTACACACGTTTTGTTTCAGTCTCCAGCAAGGTATTGTAACTGCTTTGTGAAAGTTTAAAGCTTGACCTTCATTAAGCACCTTGGGTAAAATAATTGAAAGGTCTGAGATTCGTAATATGTGTAGCATGGGATTCTTTCCTTCTAACTTAAACCACTAAAAAAGATGTCTGGTGTAAGCTAATATTATAACTTCCATCAGTAATCTGCAGATAGAGACAGCATCTAGTAATTCATCCTGTTTACTCTAGACACCTACCTGAGGAAGGATCAGGTCACCCTCTAGCAAGCTCTACATTCAATCCACCAAATGCAGATGTAGCCCACATAAGACTAAATGCCTACATTACAAGAGCTAATAAAGTGAGATGAATCATACTCTGAGAATATAAGAGGATAGATTTATGTTTATTCTTTATTGAAAGAGACTTTTTATAACACTGAGATATCTCTTTGATTTGTGACAATTACTATAGTTTTAAATCCTATATTCTGAGGCAATTTCTGTATTAAAAGATATGTTATTCTGATGCTATAATTTAACAAAGGTATTTCATTTGCAAATGTTCTTTATCAAGGTACACAATTTCTCCCACTAAGGAATTCGTATCTGCTAGATATTCAGCAGTAAAACTGCTGGGACTGAGGAAGTGGCATTTAGCTGGAAGAAATGAAATGTTGAGTATGCAAATGGGTCATGGATGTTCATTTGTTCTGAGCCTTGCAGGAAGTATGTCTTTATTCAATACTGCACATACATGGGAATGACCCAGAATATAATATTTGTGCATTTACTCATCTGTGCAAGTTAAGATTTCACTAAAGCATCAGGGAAGTTAAATTAGACAGAGGGATGATAGTAGACTATGAAAATCACAAAATTATTGGGAAAATGCTCTGCCTTAACAATTCAGGGGCATTTTGAGTTGTTTTATGAGAGCAACCTGTAGCTATGAAAAATGCATTCATTTGTTCTCAATGTTTAGCCACGTGAGATTAGTCTTGTAAAGCTGTAAGAGTCTTTATAAGTAAGGAAGGGACCAAGGTGGTAGAAGTGTATGGGTAGTTGCCCTCCCTCTCTTTAAAGGTTTGCAGATTTGCAGTGTGATTCACTGAGAGCAAGTATCTGGTGGGGGAAAAGCACTTTTAGGTCCTACACTAGTATTAATTTAAAAATAGCTGTACACATTTCATATGAGCATTTCATATTTCATCTATCTCTCCTTTAATTTAGATGTTCATTATCATTTAAACCATTGACACAGATAAGTGCACAAACACAAAATATAATAATTTTGAAATATGTCATGTCAAATTCTTCTGTTTATAGATAGACATAATTCAACCAAAAGGATATTTTTGCTATTTTGGAAAATGCTTGCAAATTTCAGTATGCAGGTTTCTGATGTTATCACAATACAGACTGCTATATTTTTACATTACAGCACAGATCAGCAGGCACAATCTTGAATGCTGTCTTGTCAGACCAGAAATTTGAATTTATTTCAATATTTTGAGGTTAATGATACTTCTCTGTGTGCTGTTTTCTTGACTATCTCACTTGTGTTTTGATGGGCACAGAAAAGTCCTAAACTCCAGATAACTGTTAAATGATTCCAAACATTTTAGGAAAGGAAACTGGTTGTCAGTAGGCAAGTGAAGAGGGCAGTTGTCTTGAGATAATGACTGCTGCTGAAGGACCCCTGGTTAGTGGTAACAACTGAAAATCACATAAATGCATAACAATTGGCCTCACTGGATGGAATGAATGAAAATTATTAAAACCATCTCTGCCCAAACTCCTCTTGATAGTTGTATCTAATTCACCATGGAATACACTTTCTAACTTGTTTTAATGAAACAAAAATGTTAATTTCAAAGAAATAAGCACTTCCAATTTTAGAAAGATTATATAAAGTAGCCATTTATTCCTCTAAATGCCTAGACTTTTGAACAGGTTATTCTGTGTTGGACAGGAAATCATTTGTCTTTAACAGTCATCTAAGTGCCAAAATATAATGCAATGCTCAACGAATATAAAAACTCTCAAAATGCTGACAACAGAGCTACTGAAAACTTGTTATTGAAGATGCAGAGTAATCCTACTTTGCTGGAGATATAGACAAAGGATAGATATGCCAAAAAGACAGAACCAATCTCTCATGCGACAAGCTATTTTCCTCAGGTCCTAGCTGAGAAATTTTGCTAGACTGATAAGCATCGTGGATACCTATGCATAAAGAAGAACACTTTCATTCCCCAGTATGATCACATCAGCACAGAGATGTCATGGAGATACAAGTGATGAATTAAAAGGCCATTTTTCTCAAGAGAAATACTGTTGATATTGTGGGTTTCAGAAACAAGTCTAGGAAGAGGCATGTTCCAGTGCAAACAGGTGTAAAATTTAAAAGTACATAACAATATATTTTTTATATATTTTAAGCCATTTCAAGCCATTTTTCCTTTTGAAGCAAAACTCAAGGCAGAGGTAGATGGAGGGTCTTGGTCATTGCACATTCTCACAGGTGAATTTAATCTGCTGAAGACAAACATGTATCTTCAAAGAAAGATACTGTATATCTTTTCTTGGGAATGAACAGAACATTGGATTCAGGGTTATTATTGATATTTCAATTTGAATAGGCATTTCCATCAGTTGTGTTTTGTAATAATATCATACCAATTAATCCTAGTGTTTGACTGTGTGAAAACAACCAGTTCCTGTAAGTACAATATTCTAAAACATGTACTTTTGAAGGAGGCAATATCAAGATTTTCTCTCAATAGTTAACTGCAGCTGCTGTTAAATCACTTTGGAGTAGCTATGTTTTCATGAGAAAAATGCAAGTCCATGTATTTTGTGCTCCTGAAAAATGAAGGGAGACCCCATCTTGGCCTTCTAGCACTTAAAAGACGATTTGTAAAAATTAAGTACAGCAGATTTTTACATGGGCAGATAGTGATAGGACAAAGAGAAATGGTTTTAAACTAAATAAGAAGAATTTTAGATTAGATGTGAGAAAGAAATTCTTTAATCAGAGGGTGGTGAGGCACTGGAAGAGGTTGTCCACAGAAGTTCTGGATGCTTCATTTCTGGGAGTGTTCAAGACCTAGCTGGTTGGAGTACTGAGCAGCCTTATCTAGTGGGTGGCACGGGGAGTGCAGGGGGAGTTTGAACTAGATTTCCTTTAAGATCCCTTCCAACCCAAGCCTTTCTATGATTCAGTGATTCTATTGAATATTTCTACCAGTAACAAGAGATGACTGTATCATAGCATGGTCTCAAAGGCAGTGATCTGTGTAAACAGTTAACATTTCATGCCCTGTTATCTGTGGATATGTCTCACTTCTCTCTGCATGGCAGAGCCCTTCACATTGTTTAGCTTCTAACTTAGCACAGCATATGTGCATAGGTTTAATATTAAGCTACCTTGAGATACATTTACAATCCCAGTCAATTATGAATTGCATACAACTCATTTGCTAAGTCAAGCACAGGCTGAAGTGCTTTGCCAGTTTGGGGTCTAGGTATCTAGAGTGAAAAAATATGTATTCAGAAAGTTCTTCAAGGTAAGAGGGGAGAAATAACATGACAATTTTTTTCACATATCATACAAGTGCTAAACTTGGTTTCCTGCAGATTTTCCTATACCTCTTCTTTCCTAAAACTATCCTTACTTCCTTCCCACATTTCCCCATCGCCCATTTTACTTCCTCAAACTTTCTGTTTCCCTGTTTACAGCCTCTGCTCTCACAGTCTTGCACCCACATGCACACATAGGCACCCCAGCTCTTCCCTCTTGACCCAGTGAATGCAGCACAGTGCTGGGATGATGAGGGTGGTGACTGAGTAGACTGGCCAAACTACATCCTAGCTGAGCAAACCCTTCCCAGAATTCAGAGGGCTTTGACTGGAATCTCTTTGTAGCACAGATATTGTCCCTTCTTTACAGTTTACCCATTAACATGTTGTTTCTTAACTGTTTGTCACTAAATCAATAAGTAGCATAGCAGCAGTAGAAGATAAAAAACTGATCAGGACTGGAAGGCTACTAGGACATAAGACTCTTAGGGTGCTGTATTTATTTAAAGGCATCAGACTAAAAAATTGCTTATAGAAACTATTTATTTCTTAGTTACTTCCACAAAAATTAAACTTTCATTGTTTTTTTGGGCATGACAATACCAAGCTTGAATAAAGCATGACAGTGATGCAGTGGAGAAAGATAAATACTGTCCCACTGAAAACTGGAAAAGTTGCCTAGGAGACTTAGTGAGATGAACTCACCCTGATTCTCCATAGGACTTCTGCCATGACTCAGTTTTAGTCCACTAAAATTAATCACTGAAATTAACCACTGACACATGCCTACTAAATCCATAAGTGCATCAATCTTGATTGTTTCCCCCTCGCTTGGTATCATGTGAAGACTCTCTCACAATCTATTGCATCACCCGTTGTATGGACTGTAGGTTAGTTCTCGTTGAAGAAAAACATAAGTGCAATGCATACTTCAAATGTACTTCTAAGTATAGATAAACAATAAATTGTTAATAAAAATAAGTCATTAAATAAAAAAATTAAGATATTCTCCATAAGGAGATGGCATATTTTCAGGATTTACCTGAAAGATAGTTTAAAACTGTGATAGTTCAAGACTCAAGAGGCAAGGATTAATATGAAAAAAAAAGATCTGTGTAAATAGTTGCTAAGGCTGAATCTACTATGCATATTCAGAAAGTGTGTACAAGTCCAAAACTGCTATCCTGATTGATTTTATATATTACATTTTATAACCACCAGTAAAAGATATTTTAGTGACTTCAAAAAAAGGAAATGAAAATACATATATTTACTGTCTGGTTTGCAGTACAGACTATAACAAAATAAACAAGAAGTGTAGTTATGTTGTACTCTGGGGTCAGCACTCTCATCTGTGTGGCAACTGATTTGACAAGGGATTTGTTAGGTCTGGTACTGAGGTAGCAGGTGTCCTGCAGTAGGTATGTTTGCACCACCAGAAAAGTGAACAAGTGAGTTTTCTTCATCTCCCTTTTCCCCAGGGTCTAGCAAAATAATTTTAAAGCCTAAGAAATCAAACTCCACCTTTTATTTTCTTCAGTTGACACCAAGTAAGATGGTTGCTCTCACTGTGTATGGCTATACTGATGCTGAATGCCCAACAGCAGGCCTTCTTCCCTACAGGTTTTGCTCTACTTTGCTGTATTTTGGTGCTTCTGTCGCCTCTTTTTCAGTTCAAGTTCCATTAATCCATTTTCTTTTCCTGGCTCACCACCAGCACACACATTATCCTTTTTTTTCTTGAACCATATTGAATGTGTCTTGTCAGGCTCCACTGCAAATTCATCCTTTCCTCTTTGATGCCTTCCTAGAGACCTTGCTCTACCCTAACTGAATCCCCAGTCCATGGTCCCACATTACTTTTCACCAGTTTTAATTTATATCTCAAATATACCCATTTTCCTGTCTTCACTTCTGTTTCTGCTAGAATTTTGCTCTGCTTCCAAGAAATCTTAGGCAACAAAAGCCATGACCTTCATTTCTCACCTTGGCATACATTTCCATTTTCCTCCTCCTTTTACAGAGGTTGCATTCTGTTCTGTCATAGACATCAACATTTCTCTTTTCCTCTCTCCTCCAAATTCCATCCTCATGCCCCTGTTCTGTTCCACCTCCTCACATCCTTTGTTCCCACAGACAGCCCCTCTATTACTCTTCTCCTTACCTTCACACCCTATTTTGACTTTCAGCTCATGGTACGATATGCTTTAGATGCTTTCATCTTAGAAGATGTCACCTTTGCCCTTTCGTTCCTCTCCAAGTGCAGCCTTAACTCCCTGCTCTGTTTCATTGTAAATTCATCAAATAACTTGTTTACAGTGAGAATTGGTAATTCTTCTCCTTGCTTTTCAACCCATGCTGTCTCCAGCACAGCCTTCTCCCCCTGCCCTGTGTGGAAACTGTTCTTGCCAGGCACTCTCAAAACCTCTTCAGGCCATTCCTGTTCGCTCTCTTTGGCATGTCTACCATCTTTTATGCAGCTATCTGGCCTTTCCTTTATATAAGACTATCTGCTCCCTTCTCGTGATATTGTCTTCTACTAGTATTCCTTTTTCTTCATACTTTTGTCACATCCTGTATAAATCAAAAAAAATTTCTTCCCCACACAGGAAGGACTTATGAAATGGCTCAATTATTCCTTTCATACACACAAATACTCACAAACAGATAAAGTCCTCCCTCACCTTCCATATAGCTTACTGTAATGCTATTTTCTCCACCATTAATAAACACTGTTGTTGCTCTAGGATTGCTGTAGCAAAGACCATCTGCCTGCACAGTGTTTTCATAGTATTTTCTTTCCTTCTGCTCTTGTCTCTTTTGCTTGATGTAGTACATGTAATAGCAACCTGTAAACACTCTTCACCTCTTCCATATTTTGCTTTTTTTCAATTTTCTATTGATTATTGGTTGCACAGCCAGTCTCAGGACTTGTTGTTCTTTTTTTCCAATTTCAAATGAGCTTTTTTCTCCCAAAGCTGCCCTTCATGGTTGCCTTAACATCTGCAAATACATCTTTTCCTTTGCTGATTCTCCATTCCAGATTTCATCTCTTTTCTGTGAAAAAAAAAATCTTGAGAAAGTATTTTAGCACTTCATTACTATAAATACCATGCTGCTGTTAAAAATAAGCATTAAGTTGGCAGGCATAGCTGTTTTCCTCCATCTATGTCCATCTACAGTAAGTATACACTGTTTCCTGTTTTATGGTAAAATTGTAGGCTTTTTAAGGCAGGGACCAGCTTTCTCCTGTGTGTTTGCACATTGCTTAATACAATGATGTCCTGGTTCATGACTCCTACTTGGACAAGTAAATAATAATGATAATATCTCCACTGTTCTTTCTACAGAGCTCACCCACTGAGCTGACGGCCTAAATGAAACCCAGGGTGATTAATAATGCATTCTTTTACTGACTCTTACACGTTATTATTCTTGTCACTTGTCAGGATCCACTTTGAGGGAAATCTGTTGTTTTCTGATGAAAAAGGGAGTGGGGGAAAAAAGGCAATTTCTTTTGCCCATTTCTTTTGAAAAGAAACTAAGAATGAGTGACTCATAGTGACAGTCATGGAAAAATTAACCCCCTCTCCTGGAAAGTAGTCCCATAAGTTGCCAGAGTTTTGAAGGATTGTCAAAATAATTCCCAAATATTATGTTAGAAATACAACTTTCAGCCTTATTCCAGTACTAATTAGGGTTTATTACTGCATGGACATTTGCCTGCTGAAAACTAGACCAAAAGACCAACAACCCATTTCAGATAGGCTGCTGAACCATAAGTAGAAGATAATGAATTTTGGTTCCTGCCAACCTGTGCCAGATTTGAAGCAATGACCTAGAGGTGAGAAATTCGACATCTCATTATCATTCCCCTGAGTGAAACAGTTCTCAAATCATAGGATGAAAAGAAGGAGGGAAAAACCAGGCCTTCCTGGTGTGAGTTAAAGGTCTGCATGAACTTTGAATTTCAAAGCCTTTTCTCAATCATTAATTTAGTTCAACTTAAGTAGACTTTCAAGTCTTAAAATTAGATGACTGAAAATCTTAATAACCAGAATTAAAAAATGTAACAACAATTTCAAAAAGAAGGGGAGGGGAGTTGCTGCCTCTTGCTCCTGTACACCCATCCCCCTTCCATTTTCCTTTGTCACAACAAGCCCAATGAGGGAGATCAGATTAAATATGATTGCCCACTATTCTGCCTAGCTGACAGCTCACCTATGGTGCTCTCAAAAATAAATATTGTGGCTGGGTTTGTACAAGCTTCAAATGCATATTTGACCTTTTAATGTTTTATTTGGTTTTGTCAATTTTTCCTTTAATACTTTAAAGTTTTTAGCTGAGGAAAATTGCCAGCATGGTTAACTACACAAATGGACCAATTTGCATATGGATGCTTTTGAGATCCTCAGCCTGATCTTCTCTATCAGCAGACTGATAGAAAAGCTATTGATGTATTGCAATGAAAAATGCACATTTCAGCTGTTAATAAATGGATCTTAGAAAAAAAAAAGTTAACAAATTGCCAAGTGGTACCACAGAAATGACAGCTAAAGAATAAACATAATGGAATCTAATTCATTCTCACTAAACTTTAGACCTTTTGCTAAAATTCTTTATATAAAACTCTCCATTTTTTTTCCTTGACCGTTAATACTGATAATTATATCTGTATTTCTTAAGAATATTATGAGTTGCCATTTCTGCATAGTAGCAGATTGAATTTATTCACCTTACGGATATATTATTATCACAGATAATAACTGCAGCATGATAATTATCATTAATTATTCATTTGGATTAAGAGGCAAATAGGCTTGCATTCAAGGGTCTTCCAGAGCAGCGTTCATTGTTCCAGGGCCCTGTGTGCCAGTGTGACTAATTCATACTCCTTTCAGTGCTACTGTTGACATCTGACCGGTCCCATATGTATTTATTTCAAAATATTATAAAAGGAATAAGTGCATCATTTCAGGACATGATCACTAAAATAGATATATGGTTCTTTTCTGCCCTCTGAGTGAGAATACTCAGTTTTCTATTAGAGGAGATGCTCACAGAGTATCATTTCAATAGATCTCTATGTGTGCCCTATCTTTGCCTTCCTATGCCATCCTACTTAAGCTTATATAAGCCAATATATTTACATAATAGCTTTTAGCACAAAGAATAGCATGTGAAGCTGTACAATTTGTTGTTCACTGAACATAGTATTTATTCAAACTGATTTTAGTCCATTCTGAACTAGGTTTAATGTACGAAGATCTTCTAGTGCAAGGTGAAAAATACAAGGGAGGAAAAAAATTAGTAAGAAGGGGGTATGGTTGATGAAAAAGGGACAATAAATAATATAAATGCTAATTCCTTTCCGTGGCTTTCACCCAATACTTATTAGCAAACCTCTCTCTCTCTCTCATTCCCTCTCTAATCTTTGCTTCATATCTAAAAAAATGTCTTGAAGGTAGTAACACGATCATCTGAGGACCAACATGACAGCTCCAATATTCACAGAGTGATAAATGTCAGTCTGGCTTTTATAGCTCTGAGGCTGCACTTATATATGCTCTCTGTGACTTACCATCTTTGCCTCCACAGATGATTCCTTTTTATTGGTAATGTGTCAGCATGGCTCCAGTGCTATTCAGTATGACTTGCTCTGTAATAGTCTGGAACCCTCCTTCTCTAAGCAGTTTTAGTTTGTTCCACTGTTTCCAGGCTTAATTTTAAGGTCATGTCCTTAGCATTCTGCAACAAAAGCAGCAGATTCCACGTGGAGCAGTATGTGCTTTATCAGATGTAAACACAGGACAAGGAAAGAAGATGCAGAGACAGCAAAAGGAAATAGTGAAATTTTATCAATGCTGATGAAATATATTATGAGCATGTCAGGTAAAGACTGCAAATGTCAACAGGAAAAAAAAAAGAAACCACGAGGGAAGGTTTTTATCCTAGTAGTAATCCCTTTTTGCACCCACATGCATTACCAATATATTGTTGGCAGGGAGATGTATGCGAGGTGGAGAAATACAAAGGTACTTGCATCAAAAGTGATAACAGACAAAATGTGCTTGCAGTTGTACCCTTCAAAATTTGCATCAAGAAATTAGAAATTAGAAAGAAAGAGAGAAGACAGCAGAATTTCCCAGCCTGCCTGTACTAGGTCGCCTGGATAGAGACACATCCATTGTAAAACTGACAATGATTAAAGTCTTCAGCCAGAACTTAAAAGCAGGAAAGAGGGAAAGGACTGCTTCTTTAGAGGGGGGTAATGCAAGCTGGGGAAACAGGGTGAGTGGTCAGCAGAAAAAGGTCTACCATTTGTATTTTGGAAACATCTGAAGACCAGCAACCAGAGTGGAGACATTGTCCTAGTGTTTCACGAGTCATGGCACTGCAGATTAATTCCTCTTCCAGCTACCAAGTTAAAGAGGTCAAATGACATTAGTACATCAGGGCATAACTGATATGTTGAACTGGCAGAAAAAATTGCATTTTACTAATGAAGGAAATAAGAGCTTTTAATCTGCATTTATCAAAGTTGTGCCATTCAAGATTTTTGTTTTCCAAACACTTGTTCATTCATAGGGAATAGTAGGGAAGATTTTATTAATTGCTGACAACTTTTTGGGGAGCCAGGGATAAGAACGGACAACAAAAGTGGCATGAAATTATTTAGAATTAATTCTAAAGTGCAATACTATACAGCAATGCACAACACCACCACTTTGGTAAAAACTGGGCTGCTGATGTCAGCAGAAATCTCTCAGAATAGCACTAGTCCAAAGTATAGCTTCTTTCAGTGTAACTTGTGGAGCTGGGTGTTGAATCCTAGACAATGCCAGAGGGAAGATAATGCTTTTCTTGAAGCCTCTTATTTTGTACAGAACTTTTAAGCCGTAATAATATGAACTTGGAAGAAGTGTGATTCTACTTCACTGAGTAACTTCATTCTTTTAAACAAAGTAGCAGCAGTCTTTAGCATTCTAGTTTGTCAACAATACACAGATGGCTATGAAAACCTCAGTCTCCTTCTTTCATGTATTTTTGGTTGTCATTCATTGTTTGTTACCAAAATAGCTGAGTCCCTATAGTTCTTTCCTACAGTGACCCAAATGTATGCATCTTTCCTTCAGAGGGGTCTACTAAGTCAGAATAGTGGCATTACAAATAAGTAAGTTTTCAAATGTTTATCATTGAAGGCTGTCTCTATTGCAGAGGATTTTTTATTTTTTGACACTATTCACTCAATTTTAAATCCCTTTTGAGAAGCAAAAAAATATAACTGTCTCTTTTACACTGGCATTCTCATCAGCAACTTCCAGAAAACAAAATATTTTGTGCTTTAAGAAAAAAAGAATTTTCATCCCAGTTATTAAAACCTAGATAATTTCACTCCTTAAAAGAATGAATAGCTAAAATAGAGTTCTTAATGGAAGCAGTTCATTATCTTAATTAGCAAGTTCTAGAATAAGTTTTATAAAATCAATTATTTTTTCATCTGTTAAAATGTCAGAGCATTTTACTTTGGGTTTCTGAGAAGTCTGGTAGTACTACTATGTAACCCTCCACAAAACAGGAGTGATTTTATTTCAAAAGTTGGCATAAATGTCATAATTACATACAATATTTGTATGAGAAAACAAAGTAGATCAAAGAGGGTGACAGGAAAGAGACAAACAACCACAGCAACAGAGATTTCATGCTTAGAAAAGGAGCCAAAATAAACTATATTTGATCTCTGTTAATACTGTTATAATTTCACCACGACTAATCTCTGGCTCTTGTGTATTACTTCTAATCCTCCTCAGGTACTGGGCTGTCTGTAAAAGCCAGTTCTGTCTGATGCTGTCATCATTCTGTTCTGCTGCTGCAGCACTGAACGTGTTGCAGGCAAATGCACTCTTGATCTCTCTGAGGATAATTTTAGTCATATCTAAGCTGGCAGGACATGAGTGAACTAGAACAGATGAATAACAAACTGGGAGTGACTGGACATAATTGAATATGAAATTTTCCACATCAACAAGCAGAGAACAAAGAAAAGTAGCCAAAAACTGTCTATGTCCCAAAGTTACAAATTCTGATATTTTGAGAAGTCATCTGCACAGGATTGCATCATAATGTTGTTATATTTTTTTCTCCTTATTTTCTGATCAAGCCCATTAGAAGAGCCCTCTTGACTGTTAGGTTGGGTCGGGGGTTTTTTTCCATTTATTTATGGAAAGATATTTTTACAGGCTAACCCAGTTAAGCTTGACAGCTTGTTTACAATAGGACCCAGAAGACACATTACTCTATGCACAACAATATAAATATACATTTGAGATGCACACTTATGCTCATAATATTTGTTAAACTTCTGAAGTGCACAGTGATCATCTATCCAGAATGATCTAACAATATTTAAATATTATGAAGGTAGAGATTGTTTAGCTTGCTGAGAATGACACATTATCATAATTAGCATTTAGTGGTTTAGAAAAATTGCATGACATAGTTACTTTCTTAAAAGTTAATAACAATCTAAGACAAGAGGTTTAAACTTCATCACAAAGTCAGAACAGTGTTTTATCTGTGTTTGCATATTTTCAATTTGGACATCCAGACTGCCTCAAACTGAAGTTAAGTTAGGTAATTGGCCTTCCCTTAACTGAACCTATATCTACCTTACAGATTGCGTGGACAAGTAGCAATGGATTTAGAGATCAAAACAATTCTTGCTGAGAACCTTAAATTCACTTCATATTCACCGTGGAAAAGGAGCTGGCATTGGTCCTGGGATGTACAACACAGGAGCCACTCTGGGTTTCTTCCCTCTGGAAGAATCCCGTGTGTATACCCCATGGCTGCTTTGGGATATGGATCTAATCACTTGGAAATCACTCCAAAAGAGCTCCCCTGAGTGTGGCAAAGGGGCTGACAGAAACCAGGACTCAGAGTAATTAATGACATCTTTCAGTAAAATTATACTCCCAAATCCAAAAAGAGTCAATACGGGCTCAGACAGTCTGCTCTCCATCTGGAAGCTCAGGAGAGATCTGAAAGCAGTATTTAGTATTTTCTTATGCCAAATCAAGATGTCCTTTTTAAAAAATTAAACCTATAGGTATTTGTTAACATTTTGGTTTAAATTTCTTCATTTAAAGACCACAGTGTGTTTTCACAGGTAAATTATAAATTCTGCTGCCACATTGCAGTTATTAACACTGTGAAGTACTAAGTAGAAGTTGCAAAATGCATTGCTCCTCAGCCTTGTTTGCTACTGCCTTAGATACAGCAGTAGATAAAATATCCCAAAGTTTGTTCTGTAATTAAGAAAAGGATTGTCCATTGCCAGAACACAGAGCTATGCTGGAAGTTCATTTTTCTCCATCTGTGCAACATGAAACTTTAATTGTGAAACAGCATTAAAAAGTCCTGTGGCATAACCTGAAAGGAAATGAGCTAAAATGTGGGGTGGAGAGCTTTGCACATAACATTAGAATCTGCCCTTAGCCTCCAAGAGTGATGACTGCATTGGATATGATAGGTTAGGAAAAGCTGCTATTCAGTCCTCCTCATATTTCCTAATCAAACTTCAGTTCCCACTTCTTTTCAGAAGAATACTCCTCTTTCCAAACTATTTGATAGTGTTTCTGCTACTCCTATTGCTCTTTGGTTCCTTTTATCCTCAGGAATGACTGATGTTTAATATAATGAAACAGAAAAATTCCAAGGGATTTGTTTTGTCAATCAAGTGCTCAGTGCACACCTACTCTGCCTATTTTATCACGGTTTGCAGTCCTCTCTTTTGTGTTCACTTTCTGCCAATATTTATGGATTTAATGCATCCTTACCTGAATATTCATGGAAGAGGAATTTGAGGGTAGCACAGCTTTGAAATTCAGAGCTTTACATACTTGTTCTGTCAGGGAAAAATATATTGTGTTGAATCACAATGAATTCAGGCAGAAATTAAAAAAAAAAAAATAAAAAAGTAGTCAGGTGCGTAACCTGGCTTGGGGTGTACAGGGGGCTACTCCTGGTCCTCCTGAGCTGCACAATTCTGTGGAGGCACCCCAGAGGGCTCCCACATTTTCCACAAGGTTCTGGAGCTCTATACACACACACTTGTCGGCATTCACAACCAATTGCAGGGTGTCTTGTGCCATGTTGAGACTCTGTCTTCTTAGGGATGGAGATCAGGTTTGAGTTCCACATTACCACAGCCCACCTGCTTTCTGTCCTAAAACTATGCCTGTTCAGAGAGCACTCAGCTGCTGCTGCAAAACACTGAGCTGTGTAGAAGGCACAAACTGCAATCCACCAGATTTTCACAGGATATTGAACATGATTTTTCTAGCCACAAGTTTAGTTGTCACTAAACAATCACCAAAAGAATCCCTGGATATCTTGTATTATGAGAACATTCTTAGTGATGGGTTCATAGTGTTCAAAAGTTCATTAGAAAATTCACTGAATAATGAAGGAAATAGTGATCTCTTTGTGGCTATTTCATGAGCAGAAAGAAAGGTTAAATTCATGGGATAAATTATTCAGTGTGAGTTATTCACTCAGCTTTAATAGTTTGTAATTCTGTAAAGAGCTTTGCTTAAGAAATGCACTATATAAATCAATCAATAGCCCTAATAATATGCAAGAAGGATTTTCCCTTTTGTGATCTGCTTTTCAATAAATTGTGCCCCCTTGACACTTCAACTACCATCATATGACCATTCTTCTCGGCTCCACAGCCTCAGCCTGTCTATCACCGGGCCACAGCTGTGACGTTCAGACACCCAGACTCCTTCCCCTTAATTCATTTCACTTAAGGGTCTGTCAGTGTTTACATGTACTTTCAGCTTCTCCTTTACGTATTTATATCGTTAAGAGCTCAAGCAAACAGTTCCACGTACACTCACACCTAGGTGTTTTGTTACACCATTGTTTAGTTGTATCACCAATGTGCTGGAAACTGAGCATCGTGGCACAGGCCTCACACTCTAAAATCAGCTGCCTTCTCTGCAGCCATATGGTAGAGACGTTGGAACAACCTGCATCTAAAGCCCCTCCAAATTCTTGCATCATGCCTGCAGTGCTCGAGGGATTGATGGCTGGAGGAGATACAGCTAGGTTTGGGTAAAGCTGCAGCAACACATGCTTCAGGGAATGGCATGCCCTTGAGAAAGTGCCTGGGTGATCTGTTGGCTTGTCCTGCCCACGTTGGAGTATTTGCTGTCACAGCCTTAGTCACCCTAAGTAGTATCCATTCAGTCAAGATTAAAGGGAGTGTGAATATGTATACACACACCAAATCACAGCACAGCCATGCCCTTAGGCACAGTTTTACTGCTCTGGGCAGCCTATTTACTTCTCTCCTCTGCTCCAGCCCTTGCTAATTCACAGGAGCCTGACACCTCAGCACCTGAAATGAATGTCAAAGCTCCCATTAACTGGAGTGGGCAGAAGTCCAGCCCTTCTAACTTCCTATTAGTGTTCAATCCCTGTCAGATACAGATCCTTTATACTTTTCATCTCCTTTTTCCTCCCAGTGTAATCCTTATAGCATCTTCCAGATGCCTCCTTTGTGGCTGCCAGTCCATCCCTTCCATACAGAGGTCATTTGAAGTCAGCAGAACTGAGAAATGTACAGCCTCTGAGGGTGAGGTGTTTGCTGATGGAAAAACTGCTGGAAAGCAAAGTTAACAATACTTTTGTGTCCATTGTCAACTCCTCTCACATGTCCTTTTGGTCTAATTGGTGCAACTTGACACTCTATGTCACCATAAATTTGGCGATGTGGGAAAGTTTTTTTCCTCTCCTGGTGAGGAAACTCAATAGTGAGGCACAGGAACAGGCTGCCCAGAGAAGATGTGGATGTCCCATCCCGGGAAGTCTCCGAGGCCAGGCTGGATGAGGTCATGAGCCACCTGGTCTAATTGGTGGCATTCCTGCCCCTGGCAGAGAAGCAGAGAACTGAATGATCTCTAATGTCCCACCCAACACAAGCCTTTCTATGTTTATATGATTAATAGGCATATGTTAATATACTGATGTTTTCCCTGTTAATTAGTTTTCTCTTTAGCTGCCTAAAGTAAAATTTACTTTTTATGACTGGAATTAAACCACTAATTCTTCAATAAAACTCCTCAAAACTTATGAATACTGACATACTTTTGATTGTTTTAGAGTATAATTGGATATATTGAATTTAATAGATTGGATTAGTTGTACTGAAAATATCAAATATTTATTGATTATTGAAATATTTATTTGATTATTTGTAACCTCAAAAATTCCTCTTGGGGCACACTTCAACCCTTATACTACTGATTCCAAACATAGAAATTGCAAAGACAATTGAGACATGTAGCTAACTCATTCTCTCTGTGTCACTATTTTCAGTTCAAAATAATTTTCCTTTACTGTGTATATGTGACCTGCACCAAGTAACACAGATGAGAACTTTTAAAAGTTTCCTATGGTCCCTCTAACAAATCCTCTGCACAGTTAAATATCTTGGGTTTTTGAAGCCTGTTGGCTACTTAGCATTTTTTGATGACTAAGAATCTCAAACTGATTTTCGGTGGTTTATACTCTCATTTCCTGAGCATCCAGTTTGAAGCTTCTCAGTCCAATTTTTGAGAGGACAGAACAGCATCCCTTCGTATTACACGATGTCCAAGCTCTGAATAAAACATAGGTGGTGGACTCCCAAATCACTGGAAGTGTGATTGAAGTGTGATGGAAGAAGTAAAAAGTTAGATTCACTTCTTGAGATATGGGGAAATGAGACTATTAAAAGGAAATAGTCAGATAATTAACACTGTTTACACCATACAATAAATGAGGACAGCATTCTGTGGAAAAAATTTGGGTTACAGCTCATACTACTAAAGACTGTACCATAAGGTGTCTCCACCAGAGGGAAAGATAGATTGCATGTGCATAAGTAACATTAACTGTGTTTTTCTTTGAAGTTCTTCAGCTGTGATGCCACTCTTTGTCTATAAAACCTGCATGTTAATATTAGCACTGTCTAATATTTATTTGATTATTTCTTTATTTTAAGGTAGATCCTTGTGTTCAGTCCTCTAACAAAGAAATAAATAAAATGACCCATTTTCATTCTGTCTCAGCCACCTATGAAACAGGCAGGTGGTAAAGGTAGTGAGTCCTTTTTAAAGTATATACAGAAAGATTAGTCAGGGAGGTAGATGTATTGCTAGTGAGGGAATAAATCTGACCCCAGAGAGCCTGAGTTTAACCTTTTAAGCATTTCTCCTACTGATATTTGCGAACACTACCATGAAGAGTGGTTCGCTTCATATTTGTACCATTCCTGTATTATATATAGTTTTAATACCCCACAAAATAGGAGTGTTGAACCATGTCTTGTATTTTATTGTGCTACTAAACCATTATGAATTAAGTATGACAGATGCCCTCCTTTTCTAGCTACAGAAGTTTTTTTCCCAGCTCAGTCACAGAGCATTTCCATTAAAAGCTCAAGACCCCATCTCTAACCCTGGCAATACTTTCTCCACATGATTAATTATTTTACACATTCTGTAGTCCATTAGGAAAGTGTCTGATCGCCTCAGGACATGAATATCTGGCCTTTATATGCATTATTTTGCCAAATTCTTTTTCTTCTTTATCCTTTTGTAGTGAGATAGAAAACAGAATATTACTTTGTTTTTTCATTGCCATGTTTGTTTCATCTATTTATAATTAATACTTTTCATAAAAGACATTAACTTGCACTTTCAATAATCTCTTTTTGTAAAGATTCAAATAACTTATCCAAAGATAAATCTTACCAAATATCAGGTAGTTCCAGAAATATATGTAAGATCAATGAAGTCTGTAGAAATATGTGTATCTCTTATTAGAAGATCGGATCAAATATTATTTTTTTAATGATAGTGCAAACTAGAAAAAAAGTGCAGATATTGAGATCAATAGCATCATAATGGAGAACAGCACTGTGCTCCCACTTTGTACTGCTGATGTTCAATGGTCCTTTGTCTTCAATTTGGGTAGTCCTTGGGGGGAAAAAAAAAAACATGTACCTGAACTTTATCTGTTGTGGTAATAGTGAACTCTGCCCTGCCCAAAATACTTTCTTGCCTTCCTGCATTTCAGATACAAAATAGTAATCTCTTAGTTAAGGGAAGCATGGGGAGAATTCTAAGATATTTCTTGTACTGTTCAGTATGCTGCCACGTACAAAAATGGAGAAAACAAATATAATCCTGGCTGCACTGGAGAACTCTGCCTGCATTTTCAAAACAATCCAGTTTCCACCCAAGACACCAGCTTGAAGACAGGAATATGACAAAATCTTACTTAACTGGTTTCACAAATTAGGAGAGACCATACCTTTCTTTTCTCCAACATCCTGGAAGTCAGACCACTGTTTAAATCAGAAATCAGTTGGGCTTGTTGATGATACCAGAGAACTAAATACACTTAAATACATCTTATATATTGATTTATGAGAGATTTGATTTGATGATTTTGGCATTGAGTTTTATCATCTATTGTAAAGCATCTCATTCATCTGGATAATTGCAGTAGACAGCGAATATAGAAAATATGCATTGAAAGTTTCTATGTTGATATTGACTTAATCACACCCCCCAAAAAAAATTTTAACCTGCAAGCTTCAGATAAAGTAAGATTTATTTTGTGACTTTTATACCAAATTACACTTGTCAGATGTCATGGTTATCAAACTTCACAACTCAGGATATTTTCATTTTCAGTGGAGTTAGTAAGAGCTGAAGCAAGCACACCACATAAGATGACTGAATATAAAAACATTGGTCTTTCCCCATATGAAGCTATGGTTATTATACAGCTCATTTTGGGCACCTATGTAGGTGCCTAAATTCAGGTGGAATGAACACTGCTTTCAACCACATTTCTTAATTTTCTTATCATTATGTTCTACAACTTGATTTGACTAAATTCCTTTTTGCAGTAGAGATGAGAACCTGGCCACTGGAAAAAAAATTGTAGGCCATATTTAAAACTCCCTGCATACATTCCTCTCAGTCTTCCCCCTACAAAACACTCCTAATGAAATTCTTGTGCTGTAGTACATCAAGAGCACATCTGACCAAAAATAACAATAACAACAACAACAAATCAAATTTAGTCTCACATCTTCATCCTCTGACATTCTAAATCACTCTCTATGGTCAGATTCTTAATGTTTTGATCAGTTTATTTTCAAACGAGATTTATTTAAGTCTTAGCATATATTAAGTAAACTTCAACATCTGAGTGAGTCATATTGCTTAGCAGAGAGGTGACAAGAAGTACATACTTTTA
Organism: Alethe castanea; assembly: GCA_024734035.1. Lineage (NCBI taxonomy): Eukaryota > Metazoa > Chordata > Aves > Passeriformes > Muscicapidae > Alethe > Alethe castanea. The sequence continues at coordinate 65,819,868 of JANRGV010000051.1, forward strand.
GACTGAGATTCATCTGCCTTGTTCATGAGATTTACATTAGGATGAAATAAATCATCCTAAATCATCCATAAGTGACATTGTCTCTTCATTGTTGGTTCTGGGAGTTTAACAGCTACTTTAAATGTAAATGTAATAGTCATCTAATCATCTACAGTTGGTTGGTTTCAACACACAAGCAGGCACAAAAGAATTTTTTCTGAAGTATGGATGCATCTATAAAATAAATCCATTTTGAGATTTACTTGTATCAAAACTTGAGTTTTCTGGGTTTTGCTACTAGAGCAAATTGGAAATGAAAAAGTTGCTCCAAATGCAATTCTGATGTTCAATCCATCAAACAGGAACGAAAAGGTAAAGCACTGACTTTCCATATGGAAATAAAGTTCTTTAATAATGACTTGTGGCTTATCACATTTTTTCTCTAATTGATGTGCAATTCTACTATAGTACCTTACATTACTTAGTAGAACATAAAATTAGAACTTCTGGCTTAAATATCAAAGAAAGAAGTGGAAATAACTCATAACATCTTGATTCAGAAAACTCATGGTAGACATCTAACATAGTACAGATGCATCACACCCTCAGCATTATGAGTCCTCTCCACGAGGTGCAGGGGACCAGTTCCCATTCAGATAACTCCCCAGGGTTATACCTATAGTTCCTGTCCCAGAGCATGCTCTGCAGTTTGACCCTGCCAGCTCTCTAGATCACTCCTGGCAGGACAGACAACATGGCAACCTTTCCCAGCCTGTCCTTGTGCCTCACCAGTCACGCAGGCGAGGGCTTTCAGTATCACAGCCACTCACTGAAAGCACTGGTGGCTGATGCTGTTGGCTCAAAGTGGGGAGTATTTGAAGCCCCCATGAGAGGGATGTAGAGAGAGGTAATAACCACAGGCCATTCTGCTTACTCTCACATTTGTCCTCTCTAATTTTCTTTCTGGAGAAGACTCTCTTTGCTTCCCACTCTCCATCCTTTCTTGCACTCTCTTCCACCCTTTTTATTGCTGCCCTCTCCATCATATTGCATCAATGCCACAGAAAGCTTCTGATTTCATGCAAATCAGGACACAGAATTTGCACTTAGCTGAGTAAAAGCAGTAGATGCAATTCAAGTGTCTTTCTTGCTTAGGTAAGTTGCTGATCCCCAGATACAGTGTGCTCTGGGAAGGCAAATGCCATGCCAGCTTGTAGGAAAAAAAAAAAAAGAAAAAAAATTTTAAGGGAAAAGGCTTTCCTTTTCCCTGAAGGCCGTGTTTTTACAGTCTGTAGTCACCACAGATGGCAGCACGGGCTGTGCACACCACACCTCTGAAAACTGAGCCAGTTTTAGTTTCCATTCTGGAGCCAGTCAAGAAGCTAAATGTGTTCCTGACTAGCTCAGAGACACTCCTGTGCCTTTATTACAGCATTCGATATTATGTCTGGAGCTGTTAATTAACACATTTTAAAGACATATTAAGTCTTATTTATAGCAGATGTGGCATTGCAAATGATTTTTCATTCCACCCCAGCTTCCCTTCATTCTCTGAACACCTGCAATAAATTTTCATTTTAAAAAGATTTTCGCTTTAATTTGAGTTTTCAGATATCTGCTCGGTGTTATTTCTTTTTTCTTTCTTTTTCCATCACAGACAGGTATATAAGTTATTAGTTTATACAAATTTCAGAGAGATTTTTTTTTTAAGATCATAGACCTATAGGGAATATGTAGCTTTAAAATGTATCACAGATTTACACTGAAAGATGCACCATAAAAGAATGACACTACAAGTTACATCAAACAAGCAAACATTTGTTATGGGGACAGTAAAATTTACTTTTCACAAAAGGAGCCTACAGTAATAATGCATTCAATTCTATTTCCCAGAATGCTTCTTAAGTATGTTAATAAAGTCTTTATTGTGTCTGCTTATAAAAGTCGCCACCATTTCCCATTAGAAAGTCTCTGTTTATTCATCAAACATTTACTGACAGTGACTGCTGGGAGCAGGCTCAGATTTCCACTCCATTACACGTTTGTGGCATAAAACACATTAATTATAGATATATTACAATATTCAACTCATTGAGGAAAAATTAGATGATCAAGGCTCATTTTCCTTGACAATAAGCAAGTTAATGAAAATACTAATTACCTGATGATGAAGTGGAGCCTTCAGGATTGAACGCTTAGCATCTGTAGAAGAGCTCTGTGAATCTAGCACAGAATATTAAAGCCAGAAGCCCTGGAAGTCTAAAGGATGGTTCACGAGGTCATCATGTGTCCTTTAATCACAGGACAGAGAGTACTTAGTTCATAATATAAACTTTTATATGCAGCTTTGAAGGATGTCATGAAAAGCCACATAAGCATAGTGTTCATTTAAAACTATTTATTTTAGTGAACTGGTGGGTTTTGAATTAGTAGATACATTGTCTAGCTCAACTTTATTAGAGTAACTGTGGAACCTAGCATTGATGAATTTCGGTATATGGAGGCATGTGAATGTTGGAATGGAAAAGAATAAGAATCAGCCACATGCCTTCATTTTCTCTGGTCTCAGGAAAACAGTCATAAACAAAGTTAATGGCATATGAAGTTAAACCATTTCAAATTCAGGAAATTTCTTGTTACTTATTTGTCTTTATTGCAACCACTTCTGCTTTGTGCTTGTATAATTCTTCTTACCATTTCCACATTAGACTGTGAATTGGAATCACTAAACTGATGATGTCATTCTTTAGTTTCTTTCCAAGATCAATTTTACTTCTCATCTGCTTTTGAAATTTTACCAGTATACCTGGGAACTGTTGGGGGTAGGAGGTTTCCTTCACTCTGGACTGTTTAAATTGTCTGTTAAAGACAGAAGTGTCATTGGTTTATTCAGTTTAGTTCATTTTTATCTCGATTATTTTGTTTGACAACAACTTTTTAGCAATTACAGATTGCTAAATGGGACTTTTCCTGGCAAATAGTACATAATAACAAAATATTCCCAAAATATTGTTTCTTTTCTGGAGGTAGTAATATTCATGTTTAATTAACAAATTGCCTTCTTAAGTTTTCTGCAAACACCAGCATTGTATCACCTGATAAAATTATATTATTAGCTTCTAACTGCCCTAAAACCCTGTTGTAAGTCATGGATGAAAATATCTTCAATGTGATTTAGTCTAATGGGGTCTGTTATTGTAAAATATTGTTTTTCTTACGAAAGCATAAAGCTTTGTAAATCTCACAACCTCCTTCCTAGGAGCAGGATACTGGGGTGATCATAGAATCATGGAATCATAGAATCATAGAATCATAGAATCATAGAATCATAGAATAGAATCATAGAATGGCTTGGGTTGGAAGAACCTGAAAGATCATCTAGCTCCAACTTTACCACTGTGTGCAGGGACACCTCCCACTAGTTCAAGTTGCCCAGAGCCCCATCCAACCTGGCTTTGAACACTTCTAGGGACAAGACACCCACAGCTTCTCTGGGCAGCCCATTCCAGTGCCTCACCACCCTCACAGTAAAGAATTTCTTTTGAATATCCATTGTAAACTTACCTTCTTTTAGTTATAATCTATTTCCTCTTGTCCTGACACTACATGCTCTTGTAAAAAAGTCCCCCTCCATCTTTCCTGTTGGATTCCTTCAGGTGCTGGAAGGTCACAATTAGGTCTCCCTGAAGCCTTTTCCAGGCTGAAAAAGCTGTATTTGTTCCAGCCCTATAATCAACCTGGTGGCCATATTGGTAAAGGGCTCTGCACTGTTGAGAAAGGCTTCATGGAAATACCATGCAGGTCTTGAGTTCACTTCTCCTCTTCAAGCACCTTACTTATAGGTTTGAAACATGCAGGTTTTATCCTTGCTGTATGCCTGCTTTGTAACAAGATGTTGTCTATAGTACCATGATAAAGCAGCTGTCCAACATCACTTCCCATTTAACAGGAAAATCTCTATGTAATAATAGACCAGCATCTTTCCAAAGCATTTCAGTCAGTCAGTTCTGAAAGAATTTTGAGTAAATGTCTTTAAAGTATTCCATCCCTCCTGTTCCATGTAATACATTTTTATATGACTTCCTGGGAAAACACTAGCAATAAACTCCTACTGAAATTAATAGAATGAGATTTTAACTTGGTAAATGCAGAAGACAAGTCTATTAACTGGTATCAAATGCCTGTGTGGTATACTTCTGTGAAAGAGAAGATGGTGGAGAGTGCCAACGCAAGAACTTAGACTGAAAAGATTACAACTGTGCTTCTTACAACAACAATATCCCAGAGGTATAAGAGTTTCTTTTATACTAGTTTTTTTGGATACTTCATGGTTTTATAGTTCTGCCAGTCTATAAGGAACACTCACAATGTCTGCTTTACTTCAGACAAAACACCCTCCTACTTTGCCTCTGACAGTTGCAAGGAGGGACTGCTCAGGAGAAAAGAAACAAGGATGAACTTCCATGAGCTTCCACACTCAGCCTTCAGAAGTGTACAGGGTGATTGCTGTACATCATCTGACACTTCTCCACAGAGTTTGTAATTCATTTCCTATAACTTAGACATGCAATAAGAACCAGAAATAAGTCTATCATCAAATCAATTTTTGCAGTTTAAAATTTATGGGCCTCACACTATTCAAAATAGTTTAATAGCAAACTTATAGGTTAAAGTCACAAACACGGTATAAGATTAGCATTGCAGTTATGACTTCTAGCAGTCTTGCTGCTTATCCAATCCACAAGAAGAAAGATGTGCCTAAAAGCCTGCACATGTACAACAGGCCACTGAGTCAGGTCATTAAATGAGAAATGCCATAGAGAAGGAGGTAACCTTATCTTTCTTATTAAGTGCATATGTTCAGACTAGAGGGGATAAACACATCTGTTTGGCATCCCTAAATCCTGAAGCCAGCTCTGAGTATAGATTCCAAGTTAGAGTTTTTATTCTGTAGAAAACAAAAGGAGAGATGTTGACTCTTTTATAGTGTATAAGTTAATCCTCATTTGGGAAACAAGATATGAGGATCTCAAGCTTTTGCTATCGAATTTAAATCCATTTTTCCATTTATTTTTTTCATAGAATGATGTGGAACAATCTGTTGCATACTTTGGATAGGGCTTGAGGTGCCTGGGTATACAAAACCAGTTGCACTAGTGTTGGAGGACTGTGTAGGTCAGAGGCAAACAAATCTGCATATAGGATTATCTATATTGCCAAACGAAGTCAACTACATCTAAACTGACCTTGGTGGTTTGTTTCAACAAAGTCTCATTGGTCACTCTGGCAGAGATGCCTGTGTCAAACCGAGATGGCACTCAGTTATTTGAGAGCATAGAAAGTATTTTAAATTACTGAGATAGCTCCTGCCATATCCTCCTTCTGCTTTGACATCTTTTCACTTGTTTCCATATCCTTCCACCACAGATTAAAGAGCACCTTTTTAACACGTCTATGCTTTGAAAACAGCATGAACTGTAATTGTGAGTAGCCAAGCATCCAGTCCCTTAGCCCTTTTACTCAAGACACTTTTGCTCTTCTACATTCTTTCACACTTATTTCCTTTTTCCAATGCTTGAAATTCCTTGTAAATATTTCTGTAGCTTTATTCGTGCCTTACTGTTTCCTGAGAAGATTTGTGAGAAAAAAACCTTTTTGTGCAAACTATCAAACCGCAATTTTTGATACAGAGAATGCAGATACATTTTACACATGTACATGCACTGGGTTTGTGATGCAGAAAGCGTTCATACCAGCCTAATAATCTAAATCTTGAGTCTGATGTTTCCAAGGATAATAGTGCCTCAGTACTCATAGGGACAGTATCCAGAGTATCATCTCTTTACAGAAATTCATCCTTGGTGTGTTTATCTGGATCTAACCAAGCAAAATAAAATCACCAGCAGAACTGAACAGGAAAAAAAAAATCTATTTTTTGAAACTGCATTAAATATTTTCAAAATAATTTTTGCTAAGCCATTCTCACTAGTTTCACAGACTCTATAAATCTGACCATATTTTACTTGGTTCAACAAGCAGAATTCTCATTTATAGCAACAAGAATTTTAATAATTCCCTCTCAGTGAATGAAGCCAGGGTGATGTGGTTTCTCTCATTTTAAGAAGCAAAAAGTTTAATCCAAATTGAAAAACAGCATCCAAAGTGTTAAGCAAAGCTGAAAAGAGAGACACATTTTTTGGTGTGTATGTTAACTATAGTAGCACAGATTTTAAGCAGTTTGTCATGGGATGCCATGTCATGGATACATGACTATATTTTGGCAAAGTAACGAGCAAAAAATGTTGCTTCAAGCAACATGAAGACTGAAGTGGCAGCCACCCATTATCAATGCACAAGTCCATTTTGTGAATCAGCAGAACTCTTCTGAACTCATTTTTAGCCATCGTTCAACATCAGCCCCTATTACAGTTTGTGGTTTCAGTAAGCTCTGGGTTAGTGCAAAACTCAGCCTTTGCAATGAAAGCGTGAAACCCAGTCCACCTTTCCAAGCCATATTTAATCTCATGTTTCACACTTTTTATCAATCTCAGTTGACAGTTTTGAGATGTGCCAGTGAAGAGATTTGGTCAAGTGCCCTGGGCCATTCTCAGACTTACCTGTGGTAGTTCTCCATGGCTCCAGCTCAACCAATGGTCACAGGTTTCCTTGTCAAACCTCAACAAGGAGGAAATGCCGCACCATATGGTCACCACCACATTCAGGACCTCAGAAGTACTCTCTGACCTGCAAAATGTGAGCAGAGCCAAAGAATTTAAAATAAGACTCCTATGCTGAATATACACATCTGGTCCCGTTTGAAGCAACACAGACTCTTCCTTCTACTCTCAACTGACAGTTCCAGGAGGAAATAAGTTTTATAGGAGGGATCCTATATCATATCTGATAATCCTATGGAGCTCTCCTGCATATCTTCTGATATTTCTGAAAGCACTAAAGACTTCTGCTTTAAAAATATTCCTAAATTTCTGACTAGTATGTAAAATTAGACAAGAAGAACACCAGCCATAGTGTATCGTCCTTCCACAGCACATTGTGCATCTTTATCCAGAATTTAAGCTGTATTTAGGGGTTTACACGGGAGGATGGGATACCAGAATAATTTTTCTAAACTGCTAAGCAGCTTATGTGCCTGTTTTCCATTGAGATCAAGAGAACCTGGGCACCTAACACATTAAGTAGCTTTAAATATTTTATCTGCATCTCTCAATAATTTATATTTTTGGAAATCCTACCTCTTGCAGTAAAAATGTACTGGTATTAGCAGCTTAAGCCTATTCATATTTTCCAGTAAAAGACAAACTAATAGAAGAAATCATTCAGGTTTCTCCTTTTACACAGCAGCTTTGTGTCCTTACATATTTTACTCCATCCCCCAAAAGCCTCAATAAAAGCCCATTTAGTTTTATGGAGTTCAACTGCCTGTATGAATTTCAATGAAGAGTGGAAACAAATTCCAGTTGTGTGAGTTTTTTGAAAGACCACTCAGCCATCAATGCTCTCATTCCTGGGGATTGTTGCATCATCCTGGGTATGACTGTCTTTCCGGTGAGCATTAATTATTATAGCAGTGATTGCCCCTCTTTCAGACTTTTAGGAAAGAGTTTCTTCTCCTTAGAAAATATTATTACATTATCAACATTTCCTTTGTATATTTTTTATGATATTTCAATTCAATGTAAATATACATTTACTGTAAAGAAGACATTTGGATAATACTGGAAAAAAAATTATCATTCTGTGAAGCAAGGAATCAAATCCTAGTGAAGATTTCAAAATTAATTCTAGAAATATTTGGAGTATTAATTCTGCCCATTGTTACACAAGTGCTCTGTTGTTTTCTCTTGACTGCTTCAAACCATGGACATGGAACATTTTTCTGCAGCCCTTGCTGAGAAATTTACCACATTCATAGCAGAATTGCAATCAGAGAATAGTCTAATGATTCCAAATCCTGACTCTTACCAATGGAAAATCAGAGATGCTACATGACATCTACTATATCACCATTCTACATGTAGTTTGTCTTGAGCAAGAAACTCAGAGCAAAAACTTACATGACTCTCCAGTAAAACTGCTGCCCAAAAATGAAGCCATTCCTCTTTTGGAGAGTTTTAAAAATCCTATTTGTGATTCATATAGGGGACATTTTCCTAATGTTAACATGTCATATATTTCACAGAAAGGCACATTTTTCTTCACTAGTTTAATCTCTAGCACTTTCAAAGTCTGCAGAGGCTTACTGCCTAACTCTAGATATTTATTAATGTGATTTTTCTGACCTGAACATTTTTCTATAATTTCATCCCTCCAGCATAGCATGTTACATTTAAGTTGAAAAGACTGTGGGGATACAAAGAAGGAATTATTGTGCTAGAGTCTGAAGTTAAATTCCAACATTTGCAAAGGATAAGTTGAAAAGAAACTCTTAACATCCTAATTCATAAAGATGTTAATTTTGACACCTAAAATATATAAATTGCAAAAGAATGGAAGGAAATGAGGAAAAGAGTCTTCTTTACCTCTAAAATGCTTTCTTCTTTGTCTGTAGCAGGTGCCCCATGACACATTATACTGCCTGCTTTAATTTGTCTTTAATATCAGATGTGCCTTATTGATTTCTTCTGTGTATGTTTTCATTTTGAATAATTCAGAGGCACAATTTTTTTCCATTATGGTCAATAGCCAGAGAAAATTCTGAAAATAATCAATTGAGCCCTGCCTGACGATTACTAGTGTTGATATCCCCTGAAGTGAGGGAGTCGGAAAGGCCAAGGATAATATGACACAACAGTCAATCAGTGCAATCAGTGGAAGTATCAACACTGGCTGCACCATGAGAGCCAGATCCATGTCAAGGATCCATAACGGCTCCTAAAAGTTCAGATGCTTGACTTGCATATGCTGCAACAGATGGGCTATGTAAGATTAGATTCAAAAGAACATCTCTGCCTCTTTTTCAAAGTGATAGGATCATAAAGCAGCTGTGTGGTATGATTTGCATAACACATAATGTCTCAATTTAAACTTTTTTTTCTGTTTTTAAGCTTTCCTAATAACAAGTACCTTCAAAGAAATGAGCAGAATGAGCATTTTGCCAAAAAACACTCAGAAAACCAGACAGAAGTATTATTTTGGTTTGGACCTGATTGCTGATGGATAACACCTTTAGCCAGAGATCATGTATGACCACTTTAGTAATCCCCACATCCATCCACATAATCAAGGCACATCACATTCACTTTATAGTGGAAAAAAAAGTATTTTTTCAGTGTAGGAATCTAATGAAGTCGCCAATAGCAGCTGACAAATTGTGGTCCTAACCAGTGCAGCTATGGACCTGAGGGTTGTTGCAACTTCAGCCCAAGTCAGGGCAAGAGTCTGATTTAAAATAAGCATGCTGTATACATAGATAGATAGATAGATAGATAGATAGATAGATAGATAGATAGATAGATAGATAATTGTGTGTATATATCTATACAGAAAGATAGATAGATATAGAATAGCTATAGCTATAGCTATAGCTATAGCTATAGCTATAGCTATAGCTAGATATAGATATAGATATAGCTAT
>JANRGV010000051.1:65829541-65848442 GCA_024734035.1 Alethe castanea
TAGATATAGATATAGATATAGATATAGATATAGATATAGATATAGATATAGATATAGATATAGATATAGATGTAGATGTAGATATAGATATAGATGTAGATATAGATATAGATATAGATATAGATATAGATATAGATATAGATATAGATAGATATATATCTGCTGAGGTGAATATCTCCAGACAGTGTCCTAAGCACAGCTATTGCCATGCAGGCCGGTGAGCAGTGGCTGTGCAGCTCACCACACCTATTACCCAAAGCCATAAAATGGCAATATATGGAATTAAACACTAATAGCTTATAACTAAATAGTTTAATGACAATCCAATGTGAACAAAGTAAAAGAGTAAATTGGCAGCACTAGCTCAGTTTCCCATGGATAACTTATTTATAAATCTCTCTGTGATTTATTATTAATCTCCTTATGCAATAATCACTTATGCATATAAACATGGCTAAGCTTAAAAATTATATTCTGATTAATGTTTCTTTACAAAGGAAATATTTTGACTATGGAACTCAAATCATCAGTATTTTAAAGGTTTTGAAGGCATTAAAATGAAAAATTATGGAGAGTACAATTTTTAATACCTCCTGGTTTCTTTAATTTTTTTATTTTCATCACAATATTTTGGAATAAATTATATGAGACTCTTAACTCTCCTTTAAATATATTACAGCTAATCTGAAGAAAAAATTTAAACTAGAAATAGATAACCTGAATTTACTTTATTTTTAAATCAGACATGATCCATGAAAAAAATCAAAATATTTTTTAAAATTTATCTCAAAAGTAAAGGTACTTGCTCATAAATATTAATATGCTTTCTATGTTACAAACATATGTGATATGCTCCAATTATTTTCTTAGAAGTAGGTCACTATGCATTTTACTCCCGTTTTCCGTATTCCCATGACCTCAAAACACGTTATGATTCTTGTTCCACACTCTTGGAAAACACGACCATAAAAGAAGCTGATGTCTAGAACCAGAGCAGCAGACTCAGTTGGGATGGTGCTTTTATATGGTAAAAGATCCACTTTATTGCAACAGTACATGAAGCAATAACCATATGCTTCAATTGATTAACATGGGAGCAAAACTGAGGTGCTTAATCAGTCACAAAAGCCACATATTAGGGGTCTATTATAAAGCAACAGGAGTGTTTTGGTGTTAGTCTATGAGATAAAATATGAAACAGAAGGAAATAAAAAGGTGCTATTATTCTTCTCTGTAGAAGAAAGCTAAGTGCCTTTTATCATCCTTTCCAGCAAGAGGGAAGCTAACATGGCTCAGAAACTGTAGTGTATAAAACTAATTAAAACCAGGACAGGCCTTGGTTTTAGTGCCTGCTTTGGCATATCACAGTTTGCTCTCAGACTTCCATCCAGGCTGAATTTCGAGGGAGAAACTCATGCCCACAGCCCCAAACCATGTCCAGGCATTGACAAAGAACAGGTCAGCCCATGGCAAGTCCACAGCCATGGCTGATAGGGATAACCAGTCTGACCCCTCAAGTCTGGGCCTGGGCCTTGCTGGGTTTGTAAGGGTAAGCCAAGCCAGCGAGAATAAAAATCTGCCTTGGGCAGATCTGGGAATTGGAAAGCAAAGAAAATAAATTCAAAGAGGTTGACCATTAAATATTTTCAATATATATTTCTTGTCTGGACAAAATACATGTTCTCAGACTCCAAGGCCATGTTTTTTTCTTATTAGAAGTTAGATATTTTTTTAACCTGTCTCCATGGTGGGTGAAGGACAATAGGTACTTGCAGAAAGAAATTAATCTCATCTATCTAGACATCTTAGAATGACATTAATTGTCTTCTGATAGCAAAAAATGTCTATTGGTCTCTTGTTATGGCATCATCTCTGTGTGCTTTTTTGATATCCATAAAAGTAGGAAGATGTCCAAGACCTATATAGTTCACATTTTTTCTTTTCAACTGAAATCTTTCATTGCACTCAACAATGTTTATCTCTCTGTCTGAAATAATGTGGCTGGATGAGACAATACTTCAAGCCTTTCTGGAAGTGCACTCTTTCCAAGCCGCTGCTCCCTTTTCCCTCTGCAGGGTTCATGTTCAGCTGTTGGTGTAGATCTGCAGCAAGCAGTGATCCCAAATTGCCTCCTCCTGCCCTACAAAGGTGTTAGAACAGTGGTAAGAAAGTTGTGCTGTCATAGCAGGTATTGCTTGTGTGACACTCCAGCCCTTATGAAGCAAAGGCAGAAGTAAACAAACAAATACGAGATCTTCTGAACCACAAGCTGTGGAAAGCATTGGAACTGGTGTGCAGCTGTCACTGTTTTCATGCCCACAAGGAATACACATAGAGACACCTCTGTTTGACTTAAAAATTTTCCTTGCAGAATCCTTTAAGATGCTAAATTTTTCTTCTTCTGACCTCAAACACATCTAGATGTTTTTGAGTCATTTGGCAGACGTATCAACAGCCTTTGGAGTCTTTTTTTAACCCTAAACAGATTTTTGTCAATACAAAGCAGAGTGATGTTTGTTTCAGACTTAGTTTATTTTGTCACTATTCATTTTTTTCACAACCCAGATGTTATAAAAAGAACCAAAACTTGGTTTTTCACATAGCAACATTTCTTTATTTCAGAGAGAAGGGAAAAAAAATGCAATTTTTTGGCTCTATGTCTTTGTTAGAAAAGGGCAACCCAAGGGAGTCATTAACTGTGGCGTAATCTCTTTGCTCATGGATGTAATATTAATGTAGTTTCTATAGTCTACCTATTAAACGAATTGCATTGAAGGATTTTATCAAACCAAGCTTCTGTGAATAAAATAAATCTTATATAAAATTCACTAATTAAGTATATTACCACCAATAATGTTGCAATGAGCACATTAGTGGAAGCTGACTTTCAGGACTGATATATTTCACTGAGTAAGTGATACTACTACGTTGAATTTGGAGAGCTAGATTTTTTTCACTGCATACAAGCTTTATTTCTTGTTAAAACCTTAAATAAAATATGTAGAAGTACATTAAGGTAAGCAGCACTAGACTTTCTATTTAGTATCATTTACTGAAAGGTTGGCAAATTACCAAACTTCTGCTACTACTCACATTTTTATTATATTAATATTCTCTTTTATCAATACCAAAAGATACTTAGAGAAAGCAGTCATTTCATAGACATTTATACTCATCTGAAATCATTTTTAAATGACATTTATTGATAAAATCTTACAACCATTTTAGTAATATGCTTGATAATCAGATCAAATGTATCTCATTACTTTCTCCTACATACTGGTTTAAAAAAATAATAAGGCACTTGCATAGAATTTTTTGTTTACTTTTGTACAGTTTAAAACGGTGTATAAGGGTGCCTATAAAAGGAAAACATGCACAAGCATGATGCTGGTTCACAGAATCACAGAACCACTCAAATATTTGTGCTTGAATTTCTTTGAACAAGAGATTATAGAAGACATGGGCTCAAGCTTTGTTAGAGGATGACTTTAACAATTGTACAAATAAAGTCCATTCTTAAGGTCTTGTAGGATATGCAACTTGCACATATGTTGCCTGTTTCCCGGCTTTTCTTCTGCACATGTGCACATTTTTCCCCATTGATTTGGTCATGTCTGCCTTTCTGAATGCTTCTTCTCTCCTATCCATTTGATAATGTATCACATATAAGGGTATATACCATATTTAAGCTCAGCAAACTCCATATTGCCTTCTTCATCAACGTTACTCACATTAAAACTCACTTTTTTGCAGTGCACTGAGTCAAATCCCTTGTCCCCATACAAGTGTGCCTGTGATAAAGTGGATTTCCCTCTAAGGTGTTTAAAGATGATTTTGTAATAAAAAGAACAAGGAAATAATATATTAAATAATAGTGACTGGCCATATGTTGACTGCCCATTCTATATGTCTTTTCAGAATGTGTTTCATTCTGTGACCAGAATCACTGCTCTAAAAATTTTCACAAATCTTTTTGCCCTAACACATCACATGACAGTAAAACCACAGATTTTCAGGTGTCAGTTTAGATTCCCAAAGACAGGTGCTAGCTAGTGCTAACTGATATTCCCAATAGAATTCCAAGACATTCATATTGGGCTGGCACATAACTCTAATTTTGTAATTCTGTGAGCTTCTTTGTTTTTAGAATAAACCTTTTTTTCCTATTTAGTTTGCTTGGCTAAAAACCGTTTTACCTTAAGTCAAGCTACAGCTGCTAGTTTGGTATCTTTAAGTATCAGATTAAAGAGATATATTCCCAATTAATCCCACTGTCCTGGAATTTTTCTGGGTAGATAATCATGAAGAGGCAACTTATCCATGTTTTTATGTACTTTCTATGTCTTCTCTCTCTTTTTTTTTTTTTTTTCACCTAAGCATTATGGATTTACACAACTTTTCTTTAGATCTTAAGTTTCTGAAATGTCATATCACTCTTGTGCTCATCTGGACTCTACAATTTTGTCAAAATCTTTGCTCAAGTGTGCAACCCAAAACTAAGAACAGGGTTCCTCTGAGGACTCATATGCAATGCAAAATGGTGATTTTCCTATCTTATATACGACACTCGCATTCACACATCTCGGGATGACATTTGCTTTGTTTCTGCTGTGCTACTGCCTGACTAGGTATTCCCCATGTTGCTTGTGTGCTCTTGAGCTCTTTTTTTTTTTTTTAAATTTATTTATTTCTAGACACTCTTACTCAAATCCATCATGTTGATTTGGAGACAAATATGACCTTAATATAGGAAGAGCATTTTGAATTCCAATCTAATGCAACTAGGTCCTGTTTCTTTTCTCACTTACAAAATTCCAAAGTTTAGTGCCAAGACATACAAATGCAGTTTCACTTCCACAACTCAATTCATTAATCCATATCCTGCTCAGTACATACTTCTTCAGGATCCATTTTGAAATGTTCTTCTCACAGTAAAGTTCATATATTATCTTCAGCAAAGTGTCCCACCTGTCATACAAAAATGTGACAGCGATTTTATTGAAATATTTTTCAGAAAGTCCTATATGAGAATGTTCAGACTGATCCAAAGTTAAATTATGTTACATACTTACAACCTTTCATTACATCAAACACTATTTTTTCTCTCTTTTTCAATTAAAAAAATGAGGTTAGAATGACTTGCTGTTGAAGACAGGCACATTTATCTCTAGTTTCTTCATTTTCCCCCAGTTTAGTCCTAAATGACTACACCAACATTACCATTTCAATTAGAATCAAATACCTGCCTCTGCAATAAATCTCCCAATAGCTCTCCTGCTTTAGTTCACACTCAGTCTCATGAGTTCCTGCTGGATTAAACTAAACTGGAAAGAGCACCCATCAAAAGCCCACTAAACAGGCTGCATGGGACCAAATGAAAGTCGCTTTGAAGAAAGGCACTGTGTGGATTTAAGGTCTCCATACCAACTCTGCCTGTCCATAACCCCTCCTGCTGTGCTGCACTACTTGCTGCAGTCTTAGCCTAAGTGCCCTTCCAGTCTTCATTAAGCTTCCATGAACTCCAAAAAGTGATAGCTCTGCAGCTTTTTCAGCTAACATCCTCTGATTTTGAAGGTGCATTTTTTCAAGTTATTCTAACACCTCTTCATTTAGTTTTTTTAATTTGAAAGCAGGATAAAAAGACTGTAGTGTCCTTTCTCAGTGCCTTCTGTTATTTACTTTCCTTCCCTTCCCTCTTCAGTACTGATATGATACTTTTTGTTGCTTTCCCTTCTATTCCCTCCCTAATGTATTTCTAGAACCGTGTCTGCTTGCCTTTCATCTCCCTTGCTAGTTGTAAGTCATTTTGCATTTTAGCCTTTCTGAGTTCATCCCTACATGCTTGTGCTATTATCCTCCACTCACATCCTTATTCAGCTGTCCTTATTTCCACTTTTATATATCTCCTTTTTTTTTCCCATTCTTTACTCCTTAAAGAGTTCCTGATTCAGCCACGTTGTCTCTTCCAAGCTCTCCTTCACATCAGAGTACTTTGCTTTGTGCCTTTAATACAGTCTCTTTCAATAACTGCCAGGTCTCCTGAATTCCTTTATCCTCTGTATTATCTTCCCAAGGGACCCTACTTACCAGTTTCCTCAGCTGTTGAAGAGTGCTTTTCTGAAGTCCATTATGCCTACGCTGCTCTTCTCCCTCCTTCCTGTTCTCAGCGTGATGAGCCTGTGTTCCCTTTCACACAAACTTTTATTCCATCATCAGATTATCAATGAGTCTTCCCATATTAGTTGGGTTGCTATCTAAAAGTGCTGTTCTTTCTACAGCCTTATCTACCACACCAAATCCTGGACAGGTAGTATAATGAATTGCATAATAAAGAGGAGTGTGATGATAGAACATGAACAGCCCAAGTCAATCCAGTTAATTCAGCACTGGTGGCTCTTCAGCTGCATTATGGTGGTCAGTGCATGTCAGTGAAAATGCACAACATCTCGAAGGAGCTCAAAGCACAACGACGATGAGAGTGCGGGAAAACAGGGACTGCAGGAGAAGATTGACAATCAGGTTGCTCAGAGTAGAGAAGTCCTGAGAGGGGGGTGTGTTGATGTTCTCAGTAGTTTTACAAAAGGTAGAACAGTCTTAAGGGGTACAAATAACCTCTTCTCTGTAGCATTGAGTGGAAAAAGAAGGGGTTTAGGTTGTTACCATTAGCTCAACTCAGACATCAGTCACCTTCTAGAAACTAGGATAATAAACAAAGAATTCATAGCCTCGGGGGGGTGAATTTGAGAGTGAGCTATGCAATTACCTGTCAGCATAATGTAACCACTGTAATCCACTGGAGTCTCACACCCACAACCAGATCACTCTGTCAGCACACAGATTTGCAGCAGCATATATGAACCTCGTGTATATATGAAGAGCTCGCAGAACTAGGACTTAGAGGAAGCACACTATGAAAGGAGGCAAAAATGGAATGTCTCACATCCTTAGGACATTTTAAACACCAAACAAATAATGAGTTCCAATTTTATCCATCAGGCATATTATTTCTTACATTTGCCTGCGTCTTGTTGTATTGCAAAAATTATTAAATTCCCTTTGCATGCAAACACTTGATCACTTAAAAATATAATTTTAAAGTCAAGTCCCCACTGCATAACATCAAGTTTACGAATATTGCAAGCTATTTTCAGAGATGTAGAGTGAGACTATGTGCTCAGGCCTGCAGAATAGAAGAGCACGAACCTCTCTGCTAACAACTTTCCTGGTGAGGAGCAGATTTCTTTGCAGTCCTTGTACTCTTCTTGGTGGACAATATTTCCATCAGCGTCTCTACTGCACCTAAACTGACATGCTGGGACATGGTGCAGACCAGCACAATCTTAAGGCACATCATCAACACTAGACAGGATAGCTGTCACATGAGGTACAGAGTGGTGAACCTCCCCCAGCAGAGTGCAAAGGTGCTTTTGAGACACCTGTCTTCCAGCTGGATTTCTAAAGAGCTGCCTCAAGCAGCACTCAAATATGTTAAGTGCAGCAGAGAGACACTCGGACTTCAAGGCTGCTTCAAAATTGCTGCCAAGACCTTCTATGCAGTTGTTTCACAGAAAGCAAGGCAGGTTCACGAGGCTGAAGGGTCTCAAGCTCCAGGTCTTCTGAGGCCAGGAGTGTCTTCTGCCTTTGGAGCACATGCTGCAGCCCATGTAAGTGGAGTGCATTAGCTGCATTCCCCAGGAGCTGCAGGAGGCAGAGTGCATGCCTGAGGCACAGCCCCTGCTGGAGCTCCTGGCAAGGTGACGTGCCTCTGCATTATCCCCAATGTGGTGCTGTGCCTTCAAGGCACAATTGAGTCCTCAGTGTTTTGTCCAAGCTATTGCTTCAGAGCTTGAATTTATGATATGAACAGAGATAGCTTAGCTCTTAACCAAAGTTAATCATCAAATATTTATATACACTAAATACTACAGTTTCTCGCAGTCAGGGATAAAAATGCAGCTTTTCAGACAAGGCTACCATTTAATGTATAGGGGTTAGTCCTTGATAAATTCCCCAAATCTTCAGACCTTATCTCAAAAATACCCTCCCTTCATTCTTCTTATGTTAGAAAATTTATCAATAGTTGCATCTCCAGACCTGGATTCTCAGTGCATCTCATCTTTTTCATTTCCTTCCATGGTAGGGACACCATATCTGTCAGTCTTTCTCCCACAAAACAAATGATAGGACAAGAGGAAATTATCTCAAGTTGCATCAGGGGACATTTAGTTCAGATATTAGGAAAAAATTATTCACTATAAAAATTATCAAGCGATGGCTGACCAATCAAGGGAGTCACTGTCCTGGAAGTGTTCAAAGACACATAAATATGGTGCTTAGGGACATGGTTTAGTGGTGGACATGACAGTGCCAGGTTAAGGGTTAGACCTGATGATATTAGAGGTTTTTGCAACCTAAATCATTCTATGATTCTGTGGTGGAAAGCATTTCCCACGTAGTAACTTTTCAGTTGCTCATACAGTATGAAAAATTGTGTCCATTCATATAAAAATCTATGTGACTTTTAGAATTTTTTTTCTTTTAAATGGATCATCTGAAGGGTTGATTTAATGCACTCAGAAGCTTTGAATTCCAGAAGGGCTGGTTGGATCTTGCTAAGATGAATTTGCCTCTGCTTACCACAAAAGAGAGAGAATAGTGGTATGGACCATGGTCTTTGCAATGTAGACATTGCCCAATTATGGATATTTTTAGTCTGGGATTCACCTAATTTACCTGATAAGGTCATGGCTTCTCCAGAAATTTGCCTTATTTATCAGCTACCTCCAAAAAAGGGGAGAAGTCATCCCTTGCTGTTTTTGCCTTTCTTCTCCCCAGGTAGCAGCTACATGGTCCTCCCTCCTTCTCATTAACCTGGCACTCCTCAGACTGATTCAGTTTGGTGACCTACCAGAAGCTAAATACTTGTTGATGCCATTGTTGTGTTATGACAGAATAGTTTTCAAGGGACTAATGAGATTAGTTGGATCACTGAGGACCCACTAAGCATTTACAGTGGTGTAAGGTGAGCAGAAGCATTGCCCAGGGAGGAACACAAAGAAGAATAGGACTTAACCATAGCAGGGAGCTTAGCCCACAACACACTCCAAAATCCCACTGAAACACAGTCTAAGCAGTAAAAACTAGAGTGAAAAGTACTTCCAACAATTTAAAATCCAAAAATAGAGCTGAACCTGACAAGAAATCTTCTTGAATTTAGTACTCTGTACCTTGTTAATAAATAACAGCTTAGTTATTGACTGCTTATGTTTACAGTATAGAGACCAACACATAATACTTGATAGCCCTATGACATGAAACACTGTGATCACAGGAATGCAATCCTGAACTGAACTAATTAGCCCCAAGAGGAGGAAGATTTCTTGTTTAAAGTGCCATAGTGCTGTAATATGGGTATATTGTTTCCAGGACCAAAGCTTGTATTTGTTGTGCATGGTACTGCCTCACTCAGCAGTAACAGCTGCAATTAGTCAGATAAATCTGATTGCCTAATGCACCTATACCTCAAGAAATTTCAAGGTTTATGTGAAGGTTCCTGATATTAGACAGTATCAATTGGCATAATGCTATTTCAGGAAAAATTCCGGTCTGTCAGTCTTCAAACAAGAGAAAATTCTTGTAATGTGCCTAATACTCATGTTGGGTATGTTGCAAGAATGGAAAAGGCAATTTTTGAAACATGATCTTATTTAATATAATCTATACTTCATGGTCACAAATGGTGCTGAGTATAACCCTAAAACCACACACCAGCCAGAGAAGACATTCAGGTGAGCACTCTGAAATAGTTGGGAGGGCATCTGCAGTCATCACACACCCACTATTTGAGGTGATAAAATACCTAGAGCAGCACCTTACATTCTACAAGAAACCAGCTGCAAAATTTTAAAGTATTTTGTACACTTGCCAATACATATTTTCTCTTACATGCTTGAAGAAGCTGTGGGATTAAATTTTCACCCTCCCATTTCAAGCATTGCTATACCACCTTAAAATTTAGTGCAAAGTGAATACAGGTTGTGATTTTATATCCTGGCTTAAGGTAAAATGCTGAATTTACAAAAGCAGGTTCTCCAGTAGGACTAAACACACTGGTGATGGGAGAAAAAGAAGAAACAAACCAAAACAAAAAAAAAACTTTAAAAATACTTGAAGTTGCCTTTCCTTGAGAAAACATCTTCCATATCCTATAAATCTCTTCTGAGTTTTCATATCTTGAATGTCATAAAAAGGGTAAAGTGGAACAGAGTTAAGGTCCTCTTTCTTTTCATAGAGCAAAGCCTGGTTTACAACAAATGGACTACTTTTGGAGAACTTTTGGACAAAATAAGGCCAAAGAATAAGAGGCTGTACGTGACGTCAAGAGTAGCAAGTAGAAAACTGAAGAACTACATAATGAACATACACTTTTTAAAGGGTGTGGGAAGGGAGGGATGAAATTTGTTTCCTGTGATCAAGGGTAAAGTACCTGGAATCAAGAACTGACATCATGCTGAAAGTATTATATTATTTTAACCAGCCCATCCATCCCAAGAGAGCTGGCCACAGCCCCTACTCTTATTCAGGGAGCTTCAGATCTGTTTGGCAAAATCCTCTTAAATGGAAAGGTTCATGGTAGTGGATGTTTAATATTTTTTTGTCTGCAGGCACTCTTTTCAAAAGCCTTTTTGGGGGATTCTTTCTGCATCTGAATTATTTCATAGCTCAGTGCAGAGACTTCTAAATGTCACTGGCATTAACAAGTTGTACAAAGATGATAATCTCAGTTGGGCGCCACAGATTGAGAACGTGCTGGCTTGTATGAGTCAAACAGACTGTCAGGGATAAGAAATGGAAAGTGCATAAAGCCAAGTGTCATTTCCATAAGAACACTGATGTCTGAGTAAAAATCTATCAGAAAGGTGTGTCAAGACCAATCCAACAAAATGCAAATCATTCTATAAATTACTTACTTGAAATCCAAAGTGAAGCAAAATAGAACTGGAAAGCTTTTGAGGGGGAAAGATAACCTTTTTAGACAAAGAACCATTAACAAAATCTGTATAAAAACTGTGGAGTTCACTGGAGAACTAAATTGGACAGAGAGGCTGACATAGAAAAGGTTATTTACCCAGAAGCTGCCTGACAGATCATATGTTTTCAGACACTAGAAAAAAATTCTATAGCTATTAGAAAGGGAAACTGGAAGTGGTATTCTTACAAAGGACAGCTTTAAGCAATGACCTGAAGCAAATTCAGATTAAACACAATATTCAGATTTTAGCCATCAAGGACTAACTTTACTCAAATCTGGGTATGAAGATTTTCAGTTGTTTTTATTAAATACTTCAAGCACTGAAGTGCACTGGTCACAAACTCTTGTTAATAATTCCAAACAAGGTCTGCAGCAAGAATAACTGTAATTTTGAATTTTGTCACTAGCATTCAAAATGAGCACACCTGTGAATTCTATCAAGTGTTTTCCTTTTATTTTCCTTATTCTCCTTTTTTTTTTCCTTTCAATGGTCAATTCATTCAGAAAAGCATGGCAAAGTCAGTGTTAAAGTGAATGAAGTTGAAAGCAGTATTAAACAGTGTAGACCAAATGCCTGATTTTGCAGGGTAGCATAGGACAGAAATCTGCTCTTGGTGGTCTGTATTACAGCTTCACTATTGAAAAACTTAAACTGTGACTGAGGAGCACAGACATTATGGACAAAAGACAGGCAAGTGTCCTCAAAAGTGTGTATACTGTGATCTCTTTGATGGAGAATACTGATATTTAAATCCAGTCATAATGAAATACTGATATATAAATCTAGAAATTATAGAGGGAGTAGAGAGAGGTCCACAAAGGGATGTAAATTACATTGAAGTGTTTAACTACTATTTTATAAATCCAAAAGCTATTTCTTTAGGATCTCTGTTTAAAACCCAGTTGATCCCAAACAGCCTTTGCAGTCATCATGCTCCTCCTAGCTGCTGTCATTCAAGGTTACCCAAGAACACTAACTTCCTTCTTTTTCCCATTCCAGAAGTATCTCAGTGCTGGGCAGCATCTGTTTCATACCTCTAACAGATTTAAAAGGTTAGGGTCCCTAAGAAATACTGGCAGAATAATGAATGATGGTGAATCTCAGTGAAGTGGATGTGCAACCCATGTTGTACAAGTGAGATTAAGTCCTTCTGTTGCTTAAAGGAATTTGAATCCACAGCTTCAGGGAGGATACCACAATCCTACTACTGAGTAGAATGACGTCTCTTTACTGTGTCACTTTTCGTGCAAAGGTTTCAGCTAGAATGTCATCGTCACATGCTATTTCAGCCTGGGAGAGGAAGCCTAGAAGCCCTAGAAGCCCTTGGGAAGATAAAACCTTTGCACTGAAACTTGTTAAAATATTCTTTCAATTTCTCTTATTGGCTGCCAGTAGAGGATATCACTGTGAAGAGCACAGTCATCCACTGCATTCCCTAAAGCCTCATCACTGTGCCTGTAGGGAGATGCAGCTCCTTTGCTGAGTTTCATTAACAGCCTGTCCCTTTTTTTTACTGTTGTGACAATTTCAGCAGTGCCTGATAAGTTAGCATAACATGAGAATTTGAGAAAAAATTTAGGAGAAAAGAGAAATAAGGTGTGTGAGTGTTCACTGTAGGGATTGTCAAACAGATATCAGTTTGGATACAACAGCCATTGGGAGAATCCTCCCATGCCCTCCTCTAGGAAACATTTAGCAAGATTCACTGCTTAAACCAAATCTAAGCACTCATTAGCCGGATGTCCAACTGGCCCAGTCCATACCAGTACCTAATATGACAGCCAGGATTGGCTATTGCTTGTTGCCAAAGTCCTCTGAAGCAGCACTCGTGGCTCAGGAGAAATGTCATGTCAAACTCAGTAGGCTTCTGCAGCTTGTGTAGAAGCTAATCAGCTTTCACTGAACACCCTCTATGCTGTAAACCAACACTGTGCACATGCTGTTTGCGAAAATTGCGGGGTGTTTTTCTATCAAGTTGCCTTTCCACTACATTATGCCCTGTGATTTATATTGCTAGCTCTGCTGGATTGTGAGTACTGCCATGAAGGGGTATCTGAAACACACAATTCATAGAGTTGTGGATGTAGGACATTGCATCTTCCCTCGTTCGATTCCTGCATATACAGTGTCAGTTAAAAGGGGCTCTAAATATTCTTGAGGGTGCTGTTCATAAAAAAAATTTCTTTTGTGACCCACTAGATGATTCTGAGTAGATCAAAATCAAAGTGGAGTTTTGAACATTGTTATACCCATTTCAGATGATAATATTATGCTTTTCATAAATAAAACATTTGGGCTTTATCAAAGTAATTATTTGTAATAAGATTATTTGAAGCTGCTGAATAAAAAATGTTGCAGGTTTTCTATGGCAGGAAATAATTTGAGATTTCAGCATTTCACACATTTTAAAGACAAATGCATTTTGAAAGGTGAAAATTCCTGTGATATAGAAACTTCATTTTGCAACCAGATCTATTGATTGACTTTTTTAGTAAAACAAACAGTAGTTGTATTTTTAGTGAATTCTTGAAGTCTGATTCCAAACATTCATTAACTGGAATTTTTTAGTAAATATTTGTCTCCATTTTCTACTCACTTCCATACCTTCCTCTATCATTCTGACCAATGCAGCTATTTGAGAGATTATATGTTGAAGCAGATATTTTAATTAAAAGAAAGAAGTATCTTGGCAGGTCAAGCCAGCACCACCAAGTGCTCCTGGATACTTAAAAGCAGAGAACCCTAAGTGAAAGCAGCAGAAAAGAATGGTGCTGCTTGTATTCGCAGCCATTGCTAGTTATTTTGGAACTCTGAGGACAGGAGGTACCTTAACACAGAAATCACAAATTCATCTGAATTGTCAATAATTATACAAATACCTGCAAAAGGGGTATTGTGTCTTGATACAAGGGTCTGCAAAGATAACTATCAGCCAGATGAGTTTGGGTCATGATTATGGCCTAACATGCAGTCTTCCAGAAAATTTATTCTAGATGAAGCAGTAGCTTCTGTAGTGTCCACAGGAGATAAGTCATAGTGGAGATAGCCACTTCCACCCCTGCTAGATCTGGCTTTGCACTCTGGTTATTCTCACAGCATATGAGAGCATCTTAAAAACTTGTCTGGCAAGGGAATTAAATGAATAACATTTCTTCTTTCATCAACTTTTTTGATTCCCTTCCCCCAGTCTTACATTAGATGAACTGATGCACTTTGCTATAATGCAAATATAATAGGAGTGTGTGATTAAATAAATGAGATTTTTCATTTCAGTTGATGAGATATTGTGTCTTCCTGCTCTTTACTTTAGATATCTATTCTATTCTCAGTAGCAAAACAGAGTTCTTCACAAATGAAATGAGAAAATATTTCATCATGTTTCTCTCCAAATAATGGGTTTGAACTTTTTTTTAAGTTTTTCACAAATAATTATTTTTTTAATTACATGTGGCAAGATCAGTTATTAGATTTATGACACGTAATACTCATGCTGTGCAGACCCAAAAAAAATTAATTTTTCCTTCCAAATGTTTCTCATCTGTAAGAAATAATTAGGATTCCTATCAATTGTAGAGTTTGGGGTTTTCTGTTTCACTGTAGCTCTGCATTGGAAAGGAGCAAAATCAATTTTTGTGATGTAATTGCATTTAGAGAGAGAAACAGAACAAAAGAGTCAGATTACTAATATACAGGAAATATACAAATATGTATTCCTTCTTACCATAAATACTGACATTTTATTTATTTGTATCAATCAATGCATAGGAAGCCTACCAAAAATCATTAAAGCAATACATAGTAAAGACAAACCAATAACAGGAGGATTTCTTTTTAAAATCAAGTATCAAATTAAATACTTAGCTAAAGAGCCCAGAAATAACCATCCTACTTTTAAAAAAATCAATTTCCAGTCAGTCAGAGGAGAATAGGAAAATAAAAAGAGAGGGTGACAAAGAAAATCAAGAGAATAATGCAATGACCAAGCAAAGACAGGTTCCTTCAAAATAACTGTATTCCCCAAGCCTTGGAGACAGTTTCAATCAGATATACCATCACTTCAGTATTTTTCAAGGTATGACGTGCAAAAACAAAGGAAATAAACTGAATAGTTTGTGCTATTTTCCCTCCTAATTTGAGTGTTTTCTTGAAAGAAATGTTTTCTATTGTTCAGTGTAAAAAAGATACAGAGTAAATTAAAAGTGATCTCAAATCAGCCATGAAACTGTGCACTAAAATCCAAAAGACCATTAGAAATACGTTCCTCCTAAAACTGTTTCTTCCAAAAGTATTTATTTACTGCCTAAATACAACTGTGTTAATTTCGAAGGTTTCATATAGTTTCCTCTCTTTTTTTGCACCAAACAAACAAATAAATACACAGGTCCCATAGTGTTATATAACTAAAGCACCATTCAACCCTGTAGCAGCAGAATATGCCAGAGTGCCTCTGACTGTCTATGATACTTGACAGCTAACTAACTCCCTTGTACCATTTTGGATCACTCCAACATCTCCTTCAAAAAGTAGTTTGTTCTAGAGGATCTCAGCAGTGGATGTGTGAGGTTAACAAAGCTGGATATCTGAATTTTGTACTAGAAGGTCCAGTTGAAGAGAGTGAGGAAGTACCTGCACAGATTTTAGATGTGCATTTTAAGAGATATTCCTGAGTCTGTACCTGGAAAAATACAATCTGTATTAGGCTTCTCTTGGTCAGCTTGAGATGTCTTATATGTTGACGTTTACATATAATTTATTTGTCTAGATACTTAGGCAACAAGGACCACTAGACATTTGTAGATCTCAACTGACGTGATGCCTTTGGACATCGACTTTCAGAAGAGAAGTATCACTCCCCAGAAGCATATTTTTGTTTCTGTCTGTTGCCTGTTAAAGGAGGGAGTTACCTCTGATTGAAACTTGCAATGCAGTGTCTTCCATTTAAGAACTTGTAGTTAAAACATATTTTTGCACTCTGGTTTCTTTAACTTACACTTTCTGGTTTCCTTCTTGGATGAGTCTCTCTGATATGAAATCCAGTGGATGTGGACTCCATACCAGCTGTGCCAGGAGGATGGTGGTAGTGAGAGCTAAGGAAAACTGCTCTTGACAGTGAGATGATCTGCAACAGAACTAAACTTGCACATGGTTTTGTTGTGGTAGACAACAAAGGGAAAGCAGAGAGGGCTCTAGAGGCTCCTAGCACACAATAAAAAAAAAGTAACAGACAGATGTGCTGAATCTGAAAGTCCAGTGCAAATGCATTTAGGTCAGGAAAAGTATAAAGAAAAAGGAAGAAAAAAAGTCCCAAAGATGCAAGTCAGCAGGTTTATAATTTCTTGAGACTGTGAAAAACAACAGTTGTTTCAAATCTTTCCCTCTTACCCATTTCTTCTTACCGTATATAGATGGTCAATGCAAATTATCATTGTGTGCAGGCAAATAACTGTATTTGGAAAATGTGCCGCTTTTTAGTCTACTTTGATTTTTTTTCTTTTTTTCAAACAAAAATAGAATAAAGACAGGATATTATGCCAAACTAGACAGTACACAAATAAAAAGTTCCCAAATTCTACTGTCTGGCTGCTTTTATATCATTTATAGTTTCATTTTTTCTGTGATGATGAAGTACAGGATTTGGTTTTCACTCTCGAAACGAAGAGCTTCATTAATTTAGGCTGCAATTCTTTTCACATCTTAGAAACTAAGTAATTTGCCGTTAATTTCATTGTTGTTTTTCATTAATTTTGAGTAGTACCTGGCAGGGCAAATTCTGAAAGGATTCTGAGTTGGTGGAAGGGATGGTAATGGCATTTCAGTAAATCTTTTCTCAAAAATCTGTGAATTTAAAGGTATCTAGAAGAAATTATTGGCTGACACGGCCTGTAATCTTCATTTTATTAGAAATGGACTGTAAAACTACAGTTGTGTAGTCCCCTTTTTTTCTGCCATAGAAACTGTTTGGAATTTTTCAGTATTTCAGGAGTGTTGTCAGAGTATCAGGAGCTCTGAATAGGCTGTAGCGACAAATGCCTTAAGTACTGTTAAGAAAATTACCAGAAGAAAAATAAATTTCATGCAGCCACAAGACACGCCTCATAGATTTCAACTGTTTAGATTTGGATTGTTTATAATTAACAGTGTGGGGGGATTTTAAATGCCTATAAGATAGTATAGCAGTAGAGCAGTATAACAGTGCTAGACGTACTAAGTCACCTTCTTTATTGGGTTTTTTTTAATTTTGCTTTGGGTTTTTGGGTGGCTTTTTTTTTTTTTTTTTTGGTTTGTTCGTTGGTTGGGGTTTTTTGTTGGCTTTTTTTGTTGTTTTTATTTTTTGCAACTGGGTTTTTTTGCAACTGGGATGACTTTTCAGAATGCAGCTTTGTGTCTATCAGCACTTCAGAATGCTAATAGGAGAGAGAAGTCCCCAGAAGAACCTAATTTGCTGGACCTGTTTAGTCTGACCTTTAATCATTCAGGCTCTGCTGAGTATGATATTTCTGTGATTCCCAACTATCACACACTACTAGTTAACTCGTAGTTAAAACACTTAACCAGGTTATACAATAATTCTGGTCCTAAACAATCCACCCAGGTGTGGAACAGCCAGGTTCTATGTATACACCTGCCTGTGGTCTCACCCTGAGAAGATCCTCCCTTCTGTAGGTGTATATTCAGTGTCTGTGTTCACACCTTTCTTCCGGAAGCTGGTGCAAAGGGTGCAATTAGGGCATGCATAAATCCTAAATTAGGGCATCTATAAATTCTTACCCAGAGACTGAGAAGGCTGTGGAATACTTGCTTTACTTCTTTGTGAAAAGCTTTAAATACTCAGTTTTGTTGCTGATTGAGGATTAGATATATAAGTAATTAAGAGAAAGCAATCAGATATATAATTGCCCCTTGTTGCCCCTTGCCTACTGATTGTGGTTGACAACACAGAAATCAGCATGAAGCCTCTCACGAATCCCTAAATAAGCATCTAATTACTTTTCTTTAGCCACTCTGCATACCAGAGCAGGACACCTTACCCGTCCTGCTGACACTCAAGCTCCTTTTTTTGACAGACTGACTTTATTGACTGTCTGTCCTAGTGATACTGCAGATGATCAGTAGCATTTCTTTTGATGCTAGACTGAGTGCCAGAAACTGAAACAGAAATGTATAAACAGAAGTGGTATCTCTGGCACTTTAAAGTTCCTGATGGATTTTTCTTCCTTACAATTGCATTAGCTGCACACACACAGGAACAGTCTGACATTAATAAATTAATTTAGAGTAACTCCTTTAAAATTGCCATCAGCATGTCATGTGGTGGGGACCAGGCTCTACTTTGCTCTGCAAAGTGAGTCTTGTCTCTGATTCCTTAGTTAGAAGAGGGAGGCTTAGTGAAGAGGAATGGGGACAACAGTGAAACAGTTACAAGTAAAATTATTTTATGAGCATTCCAACCTGTTCCAAGAATCTTCTGAATTTTAATTAAAATGTGACCTAGCAGCATCCCTGAGTACTTCCCAGTTTAAGGGCTAATTGGAACATGAATCTCAGATGCCAGGACAAAGGTGGAACACTGGCCAACATGGTGCTGGCTGCCCCCCCAGGGTGAGCCACCTGCTCCAGCACCTCTGAGCCACACCAAGGAACCCAGTTGCTTGCTGGCTTCTCATTTCTTCACTTTTTTCTTTTTTCTTAGCATGACTGAATTTGCAATTATTTAAAATGCCTTCTCTCCTTTTATTTTTTAGAAAGGCAGGTAGTGCAGAGAGCTGCCGGCATGTAGAAGATAAAAGGTGGCTCTTGCTCTCCAGCTCCTGCTGCAGGTTCCTCTTGTCCTCCTCATAAATCGTGGCTGTCTTCTCCAAAATATC
>JANRGV010000051.1:65848990-65861463 GCA_024734035.1 Alethe castanea
GCAAAACTAGCAGAAGTGAAGGGAAAAAAATCAAAGAGAAAAGAAAACAGTAAAGGATTAATGGTAGGCAGGAAAGAGAGAGAGAGAGAGAGAAAGGAGAAAATACAAAACATGAGAAGGGGTTATTTAAGGTCTGCTTTGATTTATCTTTATTCAAAAATCAATCTCGTCCCCTCTTTTTCCTGAATCACTTCTTCCATCTTCTTTCTGAGGCAAGAAAAATCAGTTCTTTATCCTTCTAGGTGAAAATTTACCTCTGGTTCATATTGTGACATGGCAAAGATTTTTCTGGTTGGTTATTTAAATTCTTTTTCAATGTGTTCTACAACAAGTCAATATTTATTTGTCTTTTCTTTCTCTCACTGCCTAATGCCAGAAGTTTTCAACATCCAATAGGTTTTTGGGGCAGATATTTGTAATTCAGATCCTGAATTAGCAAGTTCATAGACATAACTTAATTCTCAGATTCACCTTATACAGCATAACCCTGAAACTTCCTAGGTCATTTGTTGATAAATGAGAGCCATGTCTCCATCAGGCATATTAGAAGTTCAAATTATTCACATCAATGTACATAACTTTATGTTTGTCTGCATAGAAACAAGCATGTTAAAAAAAATCAAAGAAAGAAGTCTGTTATCTTTGTAACAAGAATTAAATTATTATGGAAACATATGTTTAACAGGATATGTACTCTTTTTCTTTCGAAATTGCATGGGGAAAATGAGGCATAAAAGACATCTTTGCTGGTACAGATCTGCCCCTTCTTAAGTCCATGGTAAAATCTACGCTGACTTCAAGCAGAGTTATAAAAGCAACGCAAAATGTCTTTGAGAATTTTATCTTAAAGGATAGATCTGTGAGGGATTTTAGTTGAATATCATAGCACCTGTCCAACAGACATAATTTTGCAGCAAAGTCTGTAGTCCTAAATTAGATGTCTGTTTCCTTACAGATTGTACTGAAAAGACAGAATCCACAAAGACATGCTAGGCAAGGAAACACTTCAGAAAATATCGATATAAAGGATATGCCTTAAACCTTCTCCCTGTGCTGAAACTTACTTTTGAATTAGAGAAGATGCTGTCTTCCTCTTGGAATTCCATGATTCTAAAGTCCTGAATTACAGCATGTACTCCCTAATGAAAGGGTATTCTGTTCCTCTTCTAGCTTTCGGATAATAAAAGGGCCTAAAAAATGTACACTTAGTTTTCTTTACCACATGAAACTACAACCTCCCACCTCCTAGAGAAGTGCTTGTTCTCCCCTGCCACAGCCTTCCTGGATAATAAAGTAATCACTGGAACAGACAAAGTGTGTAGCACTTGATAGTCAACCTCCCTCCCCACGAGAAAAAAGAAACTGGGTTCCAGTTCGTGAACCAGTGTATGTATTTAACACTAAGTAATCATTACAGCAGTGACTGGAATCCAGATCTCCCTTTTTCCCAGGTGACTGCCTTAAGTACCAGCCTCTTTCTGTCTTCTGAGAAGCTTGTTCTTTCACTAGCTTAATGAATATTTAATCGCTCTCTGTGAAGTGGAACATCACATCTTGCAAGGAGAGGCTGTGAGCAGCCAACCCCAGAAAATCTACTAGCCTGGTGCTTAGAACATTTTTGTGAGAAATGCAGTTTCAAATCCTTAACAAAATAGAATGAATTAAATCAGAATTTTCTACCTTTAAATGAAAGCAAGTTCACACTAAACTTAAAGCATATGCTCTATTCTACTCTCATGAAACAAATACTGAAGGGCTTGGCATCCACCATCCATTTACAGGGCCCCAGAACTTGGCAAGGTACATCAGGAGTTAAACCTATTCTTACAGTGTTACATATACAATAAATGTGTTGGATAAAATAACAAAATCCAAAGATTGTATAGGTATGTGTTACATATCTGGAGGATTAGGGGAGTGAACTGCACCAAAGAGCAGTCCAGAGAGTTCCTACCAGGAGCAGACTCATGTAAAGATCTGTTATGAAATGTCAGCCACAGAATTTGACTATACCATTGCCTCCCTCTGAAGCTTATACATTGATGTTCAGAGATTCATCCAGTTGCCTATATGTAGGCATCTGGAATTATAAATATGTGCAGGGTAGACCTCCAGCTGCCCTTTGGTTGACACCCCAGGTCTACTTAGTTCCTGTGTTATGTCCACCAGCTCTGCAAACAGATAAACCTGGGATGCTTGAAATAGCACTAGGGGCTTATTCATGGACAAATGAATTAAACCTCGTGTTGTCCCAAGCTGAAACAAGTCCTGAACCCAATTCTTAAACAAGTATCCTAATTATAAGACTTAGAGAAAACAACTGGATCAATTCTAGTTGTATTTTAACAGGCACACCTAACAGCTGTAAAGCATTAAGGCTCCTTATTTACGTGGTATGACATCAATACACTTTGGATCTAGGGATCTAACAATTTATAGTCCTAAATGTTAACTTTGTTACCCAGCTTTTCTATGAAATTCAGGGGAAGAATAGAAATTAGAAACGTAAATATCTTATGGGCCTCCCAGGATGAACAGGCAGCTGAACAGAACATTAGAGCAGTAGGCTTTGGACTTGGATCTCAAAACTAAAATTCAGCTCTCCTAACTTTACTTTTACAGCTTAAATGCCCATGGCTGGACAAATCACTCTAGATTCCCTTTATCATTAACAAAACCAGTCATGTCTCCATAAAATCAATGTCTCCTTAGGTCAGTAAGGGACTACTTTTCCTGAATATAGCATCTAGTGCCCTTCCAGATAAGTCAAGTATATAGGTCCTGGTTTGTATCAAGGTTTGTCAGTCCTGGTTTGTCAGTCCTAAACACAGTATAGATATATTGGTTACCTTACTGCCTCTCCAGTGGCACTTGGCACCTCAGCAAGAAACAAAACCAAGATCTTTGGGTCTCCTGGTGCAATGAATAGAATCACATCTCACTAGTCTCTCTGAAACTTCCACATCATCACCTATGAAAGGCATTTGAAGATCTGGAATAGAAAAAATTTTAGTAGTACCACTTAATGTGACTGAGGACCATTCTTATAAAAAATGAAGCGATCTGTATTTCATCACAAACCACTTTACAGTTGAACACCTAAAAAAACTAAATTACTAAAAACTTGTAATTTTGAAATGTAACCATCCTAGAATGCTCCTTTAAAGGGGAAACAAAATCATCTGTATACTCATTAATTATTAATACTGAAATGTAAACCACAGAAACACATAGTTTTGTCTTAAGCCAACAATGTTGTACTTTTTCCATCTTTGTGTTAAATATACAACATTATTATGGATAAACAACTACTATAAATATTCTATCACAAACCAGTTATAAAACAATATCTCTTTGGGTACATTATTTGATCATACCTTTAAAAATAGGTGGAAGTAAAATGCATATTATATATTAAAGTGATATATAAAGGAACCTCAGGAATAACTAGCTCAAAATTAGGGTTTATAAGCTGTACCTTTCTTGATTAATATGAATGTTCATTATACAGGGAAAGCAAAATAAAATGTACTCCTTGTTGCCCTTTTCCCGGCTTTTATGAGCATGGTGTTTATGTATGACGGGTATGAACATGTTTTTAAACTGTAAGTCCCCTTTAAAGTGTTTATTTCTGAAGATATTTTCATTGCTTTCATTGTTAAAACTCCTATCCATTCTTACTAAATATTTTTTTTACAAACAGTATGGTTCAACCAGGAGTCATTATTACTCCTGTTTACAAAAGCAGGCTGTCAGGGGTTAATAAAGACTCACCTATAACTACCACCCTCTCCAATCTGTCTGTTTCTCAAAAGTCTGAAAAAGTGTCCAACAGGGTTAATAAACTGGAAATCTCCAACAGAAGGAGCAGGTTTTGCCTTTCAATTTTCTCCACTGGAGCTGTTCCATAGTGTTGCTTCCCTAAATGAATGAAGACCCTGTACTTCTTGTGGCTCCATAAATGCACATGTATGCATATTGGTGTATGCATACAACATCATCTGTGTTGTACAATGTGCTCCTGCCTGCCTTTTTTATGGTCAGATGACTATTGAAATCACATAAATATTTTACAGGAGGAAAAGGTTTGATTCTCCCTAGCTGTAACCCTTTAAAAATGAAGAGAAATAGGTACCTCCAAGGAGTGATTCATCTATCCTGCATGAGATACTTGTTCAGAGGTGGACTGAATTCCCATGAGGTGTTACATCTTTACATTGACTCCAAAGAGACCTTGAACAAACAGTTCAGGTTCAATGCCTATTTTTTGAATGTCTAAGCCAGCTGAAGGGAATCTCATCCTAATTAATTGTTCTGTCCCAAAGGAAGAAATCAGTATTGCTGTATCTGTGCGAAAGGAATTGATGATATCCATGTAGCTAGCATGGTATAACAGATTAATACTGCTCTTACAGCCACTCTCTGTTGTTGCTTCCTTGCCACCTCTTTGTGGGAGCTGCTTATCACAGCTATCTCAGTCACTCTTCCTTTCCTGTCTGTAGCTTTGCCAGATAATCACCCAAGCTCTCAGGCCCAATGGTGCGGCACCATCCTGAGCAGGACCGGTGCCCTCATGTTGGCAGCACATGCACTGCACTGAGCTCAGCCACTGATCTTACCTGGGCCTTCTGCTGGGATCATGCAGCCCTAGGAAAAGTTCAGGGATGAGAAGGGGGAGAGGAAAGAAAGGCAGACTGTATTTAAAATATCTGAGATATCATGAGGGATGCCCACTGTATTAATTTTTAAGAGTAGAAGCAAGTAACAGAAATTTAAAAACAGCTAAATACAGTCATACAAAATACATTTTGCTATTGACCCTGGGAGGAGAGGACATTTCCTCTTTTTATCCTCCTGTCCTCTCCTCTATCCCACTTAAGGCAAAGAAACCAAGTTGGATCTCTCAGAAGGCAAGGGAAGTTTCTAGCCCAACCAACCAACCTGCTGTTGCTCCTTCCACATGAATGACTAGGGAATCATTCTCATGTTTACACATCTGCAGCCAAAACAAATTCCTGAATGAGCAGACTCCCTATTTTTCCATATTTGTTTTCCAGACTCACCTGAAATTCATGCAGACCTGGGCCACAAAGACTGAGGTGACTGATAGGAACCTCCAGAGAGCTATTCAGCTCATCTATCACAGTCAATTGTCCTCAGGTGAAATAAATTCCCACCCAGAAATGCCTACCTCTCTATTCATGAACAATAGCGGAAGCCTAACTGTTAGCTTAGACTAGGCAATTTGTCTCTTTTATGGTTAAAAGTAGGTGTGGTGAACCTACAGCCCATTGGCCATTTTCTTGGGTCACAAGATACACTCTGGGATGACTGATAAATACAGAGATGCCACCCAGCATGACAGATGTGAGTATGAAGTCAGCCAACATCAGATTCACTTTCAGACCATTAATTACAGCAGGTACCTTGGGGTCTGCCTCCTACAGGTGCCTTGGTACTGGTGGTAATCACATTTATTTGAGAGTAAGGATCACCTACTAAGCCATACAAAGTACAGTGCCAAGTAGTGCCAAACCTAATGAGCACACCACAGAATAAAGACGAATGGGAAAAGATATAGACAAAGTGATGCATAGAAAACAGAAAATACAGTGTTTCTTGTATGAAGAAGTGAGAGGTAGGATGGGAAAAATGAGCTCCAGTAAATGGAGTATGCCATGCAGAAAGGCAGGGCTAGGTGAAGGGACTGAAGGTCAGATGGGGAGAGGGAGCATTTTCTTTATATCATATCTCAACAGTAACACAGAAACCTTTTCCTTGGGATCAGTGGGCATTCCACATCCATGTTCAGCTTTGAAAATGAATGTGGAAGAAAACTACTGCTTGGTGGTTGTGGTGATAATTTCCCATTAAAGATTGTGTGGAGACCATCAAGCTCATTCTACTTCAGATTATGGAATGAGCTAAAATTGACATCCTCAAGATGAAAAGCTAGGTTTTTATCCGCTATACTAAAGAAGTTTGGTGTTTTTAATATATATTAAACAACTGTGAAAGATTCTGCAACAATTTGAAGTACACTGTAAATATCAAGGTTACCAAAAGTCACAGAGCAACCTTTCCAATAATCTGAAGTGGTGATAGGAAGAGTAACACAGTGAATTTGTATTGATGCAGAAATCATTAACCCTACACCTTCACTTGGATTTGCATAAAAGAAGCAGCTGACTGTATTTTCATGCTCGTTGCTTCTACCAAAACAGTTTAGCAGATCGGCAAGTTTGTTATCTTTGAGAATATATGTGCATATGTGTGTCCACTTATGTGTCTGTGAATGTTTGTTGGGAGATATATAATATCCTGAGTTCCTTATGTTACAAAATTGTGTGCATATATTATTCAAATATTTTAAACACGCACTCTTAAAGATCACTTAAGGTGACTCAATTATGTGAATCCAGATTCTGCCAATTTAGCAGCTGTTAAGGAATATTACTTTGGGCAGTCCTGCTGAAATATGTAAGATTCTAAGGAAATGAGTTAGTCATGCAGAATCTGACCCAAACTATTATTTCCACAGATCATTGTAAACAATGATTTTTGTTCTTAGTCTTATGCAGTTTGTTGTCACTCCTGTATACTATGGTTTGTCCTATCCTTTATAGATGAGCCCTTGTAAAGCTAGAGATCATTGGGCTGCCTGAGCCCCTTATCCACATAAACCAGC
Source organism: Alethe castanea (assembly GCA_024734035.1). Lineage (NCBI taxonomy): Eukaryota > Metazoa > Chordata > Aves > Passeriformes > Muscicapidae > Alethe > Alethe castanea. Next base: position 65,855,679 of record JANRGV010000051.1, read on the forward strand.
AACTACTTGCATTATTTTCCAGTGTCAATGATTTGAAACACTAGAGTGGACAGGCAATTTTAACTGGAAAATCAGAAAAGGCTGTTTGATAGTAAAATAAGCAATCAGGAAAGAAGCAACAGCGAATCATTAGGATGGTTAAGAAAAAATAAACAGAAAAAAGTAACTGAAAAAGCTAGGATAAAATTAAGCAGTAATGATGATTTATAGTAAGATACTCTGAGACATGACAGAAGTCTCAGTACACCAAAAGGAAAATCTTGTTTGCTCAAATTATTTGTTTCTTCTGTCTAATGAATGTAATTCTAATATACAAGTGATAACACTGGCATTTCTTTGAAATGTTGATTCAGTTTAATTATGAAAATCACCAAGGTATTTTCTGGCTGCTGCATCACTCCCTGTACTAAGATTAATCACATCAACATCATTCATTTAATCTTCAAAGAGTAAGCAGTTGTCCACAAAAGCCTTCAAATAGCTTCATTAGTGCAATTTTTCAGACTCAAACACTTATCTGGCAGCATATGATTGAGAGTAAGGAAGGTCATTATATTCATCTGTTTCCTAATCCAGTTTATTTTTTTAATGTTTTTACTTTTTTTTTCTTTTCTGTGAATAACTTTAAGCTCCACTTTCTTGTCCTTTATTACGGACAACCAAACAATGTGCAGTTCAAATACAGATAAAATTGGTGGCTATCATGATTTACTCAGTTTGTGACAGATGAATTTGAGCCAGAATGTGCTCCTCTCCCAAGCCAGCACTGATTTAACATACATATTGTTTTTGCCACTAATCACAAGAAAACCTTAAATATGTTTACTTAAACATGCAAACAAGGTTAAAAAGGTGAGACACACAGTAATGTGCCTAATGTTTTCAATGCCAGACTGAGACTAATTAACAATGTTTTAGAGAATAAAAATAAGTACAACCTCTCCCTATTATTAATATTTAATTACATGCTAAGAGCATCATCCTCTTTAGTCTCCCATGGCTGCTGAAAAGACCTTCCCTTATTTCATATTGCTTAGAAACTTCTTTAGTACAACCCTGGGTATTTTCAAAAAATCATGGTACCCAGTATCCAATTAGCTGATACTGTGATACAGTCTTTGAACAGTTATTTTTTTTTTTTATATATAGCATTGCAACTCAACATATTAACACTAAGTGTGACAGATCATTATCAAGATCACAGTGACAACCTGGTCAGACACAACTATCTTACTGCATTGCACTAAAACAGCTACTGATCAAAATTTACTTAGTTCTACTATTGCAAACTAGTCTCCAGGTTTAGTTTTGAAGCTTTAAAAAACAAAGACTTTTTTAAAGTTTCTGCTAACATATTTGCCAGTAGCTGTTGGTGAATTTTGCAAAAAAATCCATCAATCAGAAAAGGGGAAGTCTTGAAATGCCAGGCAGCAAATGTATTTTTTAAAAAGTATAGACTATTTAAATAACTATAAATATAACTATTAAAATTAATTAAAATTGTCCTTTTATTTAATTTCAGGTGAGTAAAAATAAATTTTGCATTCAACGAAAAAACTTGAGCAAAAATTTACAAAAATTAATCGTAAGGCTCTGGTGAATTTCCACTGCTGCAAATATGCCAATCATCCAGAAGGTCTCCAAAGTCATGCAAAGGTGTGTTTGAACAACTAAGGTATTTGTTTTATTAAAAATTGGATTTATTTAGACAGAGGAGCACAGGATAGTTCTGTAGCTACAAAACAATGTATTTTCTTCAGTTGTCACTATATTTCACAGAGTTATTTTCATTCCTTTCCCTGGCCTACAAACAGCACTCATGCCCCCTCCTTGGTTTGCAGTGCTATCTAAAATCAATTGCTATATGAAAAAAACAGCATAAAACACAGACTTCACGTAGTTCTCAACCTAGCCACTCAACAACCTAGAGGTGAGGCTTTTCTAACCAAGGATCCCTTGCAAAAGCAAAAATTTTCTTTATGCTCATATCAAAAAAAAAAAAAAAAGAAAAAAATAGGAAAATCAATATTCTCAGAAGCAGATGTATAAGCTGATAGCTGATATCTCATTTGCACCTTTTGGTAGGTAAAACTTACCCAACTTTGGTGCAGAAAGGTAAAACATAGACTGGTGCAATATTTATTCAAGGCAGAGAAGATTAAGGCATATCTCAGCATGAGTTCACATACAAGCTTTAGTCCTTGGGCTATTTATGAAATCCAGGGGACTATTTTTCTTCTTTTGAGCTCTTTGGCTACTGGAGACTCATGCCTGGGGACTCCTCACTTGTGACACAAGATTAAGTCATGGAAATAATTTTATTTAAAGCAGGGATCAGGATGCAAGAAAGTCACAACAGCTGGAATAGCTACTGTTGCTGAAGGGATACAAAAGCCACAAGGATGTATCTCCACTGGTATTTATCAGGTTTTTTCATCTGGATATTTTAAACCATGTTGGTATCCCATCCTTAGTTTATGGTGTTAGATGCCATATATATTTATTTCTACTTCCATATATAAGAGCTTTCCTTTCAAGAACCAAGGGCCTCTGCAAAGGATTTGTTGTTGTTAAGAAAAGCAGCAAGTTTGAGATTGGAGACCAATGCTTTTTAAAACCTTTCCATAAATTACTCTCAGATCTTGTCCCTGGATCTTGGCAGTATAAGGCCAGATAATTTCAAACTGTGAACAGAGGAACTGACCAGATTCATCCTGCAGTTTGTCCCATTTCACTGAAATACTTAGAAATTCTTATGCAAAGTGAGCTAATTTCTGCCCCTACCTTCCCTCTGCAGGACATGGTGGAGTGAGGGGACAGCTATTCTCCTATGCACTTTTAGACAGGGATCTTTTTGAAAAAGAACAGCCTTGTATCCTGGAATCCTTCCATCCACACAGTTGTCTGCAGTCATGGTTCAGTACTAAAATCAGTATGTTCCTAATAACTTATTCTTAAAGGGCTACACTCCTTGGGTGACATATAAGCTTTCTTTTTCACTTCTTTTTATTCATATAGTGTTATCCTCACGAGTCCCAAAGCTTCTGGGTCTCAATCAGGCCTTAAAAGAAGGAAAATTCTTCAAACAGGTCTTGCTGTGACATATGTGAGTATTATATGCTACTGTTCTTTGCTGTTCTCCTCAAATCTCAGTTTCCCTAATTACACATTACTTCTCTGAAAACTATGAATTATATAATGAGTCTAACCAAGACATATGCTGCATGTACTGCTTCAGTTATCAAGCAAAGATAAGAAAATAAAGCTAATCACAAGGAAAGCATTTTCAATTAATCTGCCTCACTGTGTCCACGTACAAGGCATTTATTTATGTTGGTTGCTTTTGATTTTAGCAATAAATGAACTTTTATTGTTAATGTAGGAACAGATCCCCGAGTAAGTGCCAATATGCAGGGCAAATATTCAATTAAGGATGTATTTATATAAAAAGTAAGAGAGAAATAACCTGCAACCCCTCAAGACAACTATGAATACAAAATTATTTAGATCATCCACTAAAAGAGAATTCACCTCTCCAACAATCATGATCTGCCTTTTTTTTAATACTAACAATACACAAGTTTTCAATCAAAATTGGTACCAAGTGAAAAACCTTCTTCATAGAGCATGAAGAAGTAGAGCTTCACCTTTCTGACAATCTTCTTTCCTGTCTTCTATATATCCTCATAAAATATTTACTCTGCTTCTGAATGACCACTCTGATTATCCTTAGACTCCTTTTCAGATTCCCTGATGATGTCATGGAAATGTTAAACCCATTATGCTAAGCTAGGACCTCCATCTACTGTGACCTCTTGGCACCAACTTCTGAGGACAGGATGACACTTTTACATAAAAGTTAGTCTTCCTTTGGGTCATCAATAGGTGGACTCGTAATACATCAGCACTTCAATCAACACCAGTAAAATTCAACCAAGGCCATGTAAAATGTCCAAACCCATTCTGTGCTTACAATAAAGTAATTAAAACGTCTATTAAAAGGTACAATTATTTTCCATTGGAAAACAAGCGTTTATATTATTTCATGGGTCCACCCCACAGGTAATACATGGCATTCCTTTTCATTAAGCTATTAGGGAAGTGATTAGTGACTAGCACCCTGCTCTAATTATCTTTAATGTAGTGTTTCAAATTGATCATGCATAATGCAATTAGAAATCATAATTAAATTAATTTATATTGATTTAAGCCTTTAAAAGTTGTTAATAACCATGACCCATTACATTAATTCCTACAAGCCAACATTAATATTTCCAATATGCTGAAATATTTCGCTTTTCCCCCCTTCCTTGCACCGGGCACTCCTGCAGGAGCTCGCAGAGGGTGGCTGTCAGGGGATGCTCCCGGGCAGCTTCCCCCGGGCCGGCGGCTCCAGCCTGGCCCAGCACGAGTGGGTGCTGGGGAACGAATCGATCGCTGGCTTTAATGCGGGAATAATGACCGCTGCCCGGGCTGGCAGCCGCCCCTCCGATTTCCATGGAGACGGAAAGACCCCGACAGCCGCCCAAGGGGAAAACTCGAGGGGTGGCAGCCAGAAAAGCGAGTTGGTGGGGGGTGTTTGCTGAAGGAGACAAACCTCCCGCACCCCTCCCGGAGCCCCACGGGAGGCAAGGCCCCGGGACAGCGGGACTGCCCGGGCACGGGAGGGAGCAGGACAGCGGGACACGGGAGACAGCGGGACAGCCCGGGCTGGGGGTGCCGGCAGCTCCCGGCGCTCCTGGGCCGTGTGGCGGTGGCTCCAAGCCTCCTCTCTCCGGACACTGACCTCCTACCGCCCCATCCTTCCGCCCCCATCTGCCTGCCCCCAACACAAAAGCTCTCGAGAAAGTTATTTCTCCCCAGTTTCAGTTAAACTTGTGCAGCGCGGCCCCCTTTTCGGAAGAAATATGCATATAAACAGGCAGGAAATCATCCAGCGCGGGATGGCATGGGCCAGGCAGAACTCTCAAACTGGAGTACTTCCACCCCACCCCGTCTGACACCTTTCCACCACATACGAACGCTCCAGAGCCAAAATTAGTTTTCCGGTGAGAATGATGCCCGGCTATAATAAAATCTTACCGCGGGGGGTGTCACAAATCATTTAGGAAGCCATCTTTGCTTAAATAATATTTCCTTTAAAATAAATTCAGGGTTCACAAATCACGATTTGGTTTAAAGCGGCATGAATTCTATTATACGTACAATTTAATCACGGGGTATTTAAAATAGACATTTCCATCTAAAATCCAATCAGAAATCAACACAGTACCTCGAGGCATTAAGATGATCATCTCCATTTTGCATTTGTAAACTGGTAGAAATAAATGTGGCTTGTGGATACCAAGAGGTCAAGTACGGCTGCTCAAATATTTTTCTTACAAAATGACGGATTTATTAGACAAATAAGTGGCCCGGCTGATGCAAAACCCCCAGTGATTGAATTTTGACGTTGAGTCAACAACAACTCGAACTACATCAGTGCTCCAAGATTTAGTTATGATGGTAGAGATTACTGAACAAATAGGAAGCAGAAATGAATACAGATTTCCTAGGATCTGCCCCTGGCACCCTCATCTTGACATTCCCCTCCATATGCTATCCCTATTCACAGTGTATTCTAATTAAAGGACTGGGCTATGTCTTCTAATTTTACAAGAACTTTAAAATAATTAGTCTGGTGTGTGTTAAAAAGGACAGCTTCAGACATAAGGGGATTTCAGTCCCTTCAGGATGTCTCCTCGGCTTTGCAGTTATCATAGTCCCTTCCATGAGGAAGAGAGAA
>JANRGV010000051.1:65877118-65912137 GCA_024734035.1 Alethe castanea
TCTCTCTTTCTCTCTCTCTTTCTCTCTCTCTTTCTCTCTCTCTTTCTCTCTCTCTTTCTCTCTCTCTCTCTCTCTCTCTCTCTCTCTCTTTCTCTCTCTCTTTCCCTCTCTCTTTCCCTCTCTCTTTCTTCCTTCTCTACTTCTTATTTTCCTTCCCTCCCTCTTCCGTGGTTTATCCTTAGAATACTCTTGCCTTTGAATCAAACAGTTAAGCAGCGACGCTGTTGGTGTTATGAGTGATTCGTGATTTCTGACCCATTTTAGAGTAGATTCTATTTTTTCTTGTAGCTGCTTATGAAATCGGAAGCAAAACTATGGAAGAAGTGAAACTGCTACTGTGCCTGTGAGATTAGTACAAATCCTTAGGGAACGGCCCAAGGTGAATCCTGTCCCTTGGGACACGCTGGAGCCATCCCTCGGTGACCGATCAGATGCTGCCTTGTTTGTTTCAGCAGGGCTGCAGGCAAGCAGTGGGGTGTTTGGATCAGGGATGTGACAGCCTGGGAGTGCATCGGAATTGTTCTGTTTCTCCTGAGCGCCTCTTATTTATGCGCATAAACACAGCCGAAAGGTCACGCAGAAAAACACACACGCGCACACAACAGCGCACACCACAACCCCAAGTGAAGCCACATTTGTCTTCATAAGCCTTCCCCAAGCTCCTTAGCCAGTCCAGAAGGAAGGAGGGAACGTCTGCCAATTACTTGTGCGGGAGGGAGCCAGGTCTCCATCCATTACCGTGTCCCCTGGGGTGGCGAAATGCAACTTCATCTCTGAAGGGGGTGAACTTGAAACGGGGATTGGGCTCTCCTTATTTATCGAAATCATTGTATCAGAATCCACTAATCATACTTTATGTGTATTTATTGACTTTTTTTTTTTTTTTTAAAGCTATGAGTTATTTTAACTATTTCTCAGCTACCATCCATTGCAAAGGAAAACCCTCCTAGGAAAGAAATGGGGAGGAGTAAGGAAGCGGGAGACATCACGGTTTTTGGCCAAAGTTGCTGAAGAGCACCCAACTCCAGGAGCAAGGCCCGGGACGAGCAGGCTGCCGCTCCCAACCATAGCGAGATCCAGCCCAGAGCCGCGGTGCTCCTGGGCTGAGCCCGGCGGAGCAGAGGCACGGCTTTCCGAGATCACGTCCCGTGGAGGAAGGCGTGGGATGCTGTTCCGTTTGGGATGCATGGGTGCTTATCAGCGCGCCTCTGCGCAAACCCCACTCTCCAGGATGCTGTCAGGGCAAGTCCATCAGGTTTCCCAAAGGAAAACGCTAAGGGAAAATTGTGAAAGCAGTGGCAAAGGCGGCGAGTGGAGGGTTTCTAGGCTAAGCTGTGACCTACCTTCCTGCCCACATACCACCTTGCTTTGCCTCTGCCGCGGGGTCTTTAACTTCTGGGCTGACGGTCTGGGTGGGAGCAGAGAGGGCTGGCAGGGAGTTTAGCCAGCCAGGGCAGCCACCAGAGGAACAGGAGCATACGGCTATGGCAGGTGCTGCTGGGCGAGACCTTCTCCTTGGCTGGTGGAACATCAACCCCCACTAGTACTTTTAAAACGACCCCTTCTGTTCGCCGGCTTATTTTTTAGGCCAGGAAGGCAGAGAATTCAGTCCTTCTCCCAGCTCGGCCTCCAGCGCTTAGCCAGGGGTTGAGGAGGTGAGGACCTTTAGGAGTTCTAAGGACCCCACTTCCAAGGTGTCTTCCGGACCCTGGGGTGGGAGTAGGCATGCCGTCTCTGCGGCTTGCCATGTGCATCCTAGTGGATTCTCCTCGGGCGGGAAGCAGTCCCACCCAATTGGAGACACATACACTGTCAGGGGCTCCTCGCTCCATCACGGGAACCGCCCGAGTCGCGGCTGCCCGAGGGACGGGGGCGACGGCGGGCGGAGTGGGAAGCGTCCCGACCCCGGGGAGGAGGCGAGCTGCTGCCGGCCCCTGCCCGCTCCCCCTCTTCCCCGGAGCCAGAGGTCTCCCAGGGAGCCAAGCCTTCCCTCAGTGTGATCTTTCAGGAGAGGGGAGGAGAAGGACAAGAGAGGTTTTTGTGGAGCATCGTTTGGTCTGCCACTTACCGAGTCCCGGAGGAAAAAACTTTTATTCTCAGTCCTTGGGACTTTTTTTTTTTTTTTTTTTTTTTTTTTTTTTTTTTTTTTTTTTTTTTTTTAAGGGCAAAAGCGCTAACTTCAGGGTAACTTTTAGAGAAACGCTAAAAATCGCAGCCTGACCGTAACTCCCCCGCTACCGAGGTGCTGCAGCCGGTCGGGGCGCCGTCGCTGTCCTGCTGCTTACTTGGCCGCACCGAGTGCGGGGGCTGCTGCCCGCCGGGGTTCCCCGGCAGCCGCCGGGAACCAGCACCCCTTGTCACCAGCGGCCGGTGGCCCCCTCTCCCCGCCACACGCTGCCAGCTACCCGGGCTGGCGGGCCTGATAATAGATTTTATTTTAATGTTCGCTGTTATTTCTATTCCTCCTGGGTACGTCCAGCCTCATGAATACTGATGACAATAAACTCGCAGGCTGTGAGGAGCGAGTTCATTGGCGACGCGACCATGCTGTAGCCCCACATTTATGGGTCGAGATGCTCAATAAAGCAAGGGAGGCACATATATATATACATTTACTTGTCTGCCGTAGTCTTCTCCGGCTTCAAATGCAAGAAATAGGCAGAATTCCTTAATTGACTGAACTGCTTATCTCGAGAAAGCAATAAAGTAACCCCTTATTCCCACAGTGAAACGATTTATAAATTAATTACTGTAACCCATTGTATTTGATTTCTCTTTTTAAGATTCCCCAAAGATGAATATACTAAAGCTTATGATATTAACCATTAACGTCTGATCATAGTTTGCTACATATCCCGACTTAAAAAAATAGCTAATGTGGATCTCACCTCTTACTCTAAACCCTCTGGATATTTTCATTTGAGGAAATGTTAGCTTTACACTTTGTAGTCGCAGTATTTGTCCTACCCTGAGTGTCACTGGGAGCACTGAGACAAAACCTACAGTACATATGTTATTTGGTGAAGTTCACAGAAAGTCAATATCCCATTTAAAGTAAAAGCTATTTTCCCTTTAAATGATCAAAATTAACTTTCAGAAGAAAAAAATAAACAAACAAACAAACAAACAACAAAGTCCACAACAAAACACAACCAACCCTTTGGGTGAATGCACAAAAAGTGTTTCCTTGTCCTAATGAGGACTTTCCTTACATCAGCAAAGACCTGCTAATTACTGATGTACAAGCCGCAATAATTGCTTTTGCAGCCAAAGTGTAGAATGTTGTCATATTAAAAATTGAAACGCTTGATGGTGATTTAAGTCCCAAGGCAGTTCACAACGTCCCCTTTCGGGAAAGGAAGGAGACCGGAGCAGCTAGGCAGAGGTCCGGTGGAAAACACTACAGGTCTTGTTTGTAGTAAAGTTTCTCGCTTTTTCTTTCCAGTGATGCGGAGGAATTAAAAAGCGCACCGAGAAGCCCCTCCAGCAAATCCCAAAGCCCGCTCCCTTGCAGCTCCGCTCCGTGGGCAAACAAGCCGGCTGCTGGCTCTCGCCAGCCGCGTCCACGGCCGCTGGCGCTGCGCGGACGCCGCGTTTCGATGGGGCAGCCGGGACACGCAGCTTTGGGCCCCCGAGGGAGGCAGGCGAGCGCTCCGAGGGGGCAGGGGTCGGTCTCCAGCCGTCCCACCGCGCTCCGGGCTCCGCTCGGCTGCCCAAACGGGGAGCGGAGCGCTCGGCTCCCCCCGCCCCCCCGCGCGAATCAAAGCACCTTCCGAGGGGCTGGGAAGTAGTTGCCTTGTCATGTAACACATTGCCCTGATTTATTATAAAATTTTAACGAAATCATGCATATTTTAACAGCCTTTAATCACTGCATGAAAATTTAATTCATGAACTGTAGCGCGTTTAAATAAATGAAGTGTTAATTCATTAGGATTAATTAATTTGTTAAAGGATTGTGTGCAAGGTTAAGGTGGAAGAAAAACTCTTTGTTAGTTTCGAGTCTCAATCACTGCGTTTTGTTAACAGTGAAGGTGGGGAAAAAAGCCGCAATGAGGGTTTGTGTGGGGCGGGGAAGCCCGGGGATGCCAGCACCGGGGGAGGGGCGAACCCGCGGGCACGGACAGGGGACAGCTTGGCCTCCCCCGCCTTTTTCCCGAGCTGGGGACGGTAATCCGGGCTGAGCAGGTGGAGGTCGAGCCCTGGGAGGGAAGGGATGGGGAAGGCGCATCCCCACGACAGCCTCAGGGCAGGGCATACGGGCTCCGTGCCGCTTTCCTGGCTGGCAGCCAGCGCCAACACTTCTCTCCCCAAAATCTGGACACAGCTCTGAGGCGGCCAGGATAAAAAGCAGCCCCGACATCGTTTTCTGTGGGATCCGGGTGGCCGCAGAGCCGTCCAGCCCTGTGGCTGGTCCGTACTGCTTTCCCAGGCATGCTACCAAGGGGACAGTGACTCGGGAAAGGGACAGGGACTCTTCTCATCTCATCCCTGGGTTCCCCCAGCACTTTCTGCTGGTTTAGAACGGGCACCCGATGGCCCCATGAGCATTATGTAGCAGTAGCTTGGCAACCTGTCTTCCTAGCTTCCCTGAAAACCAGCACCCACACAACCTGTAAGAGCTTTAGGTAAGAAATAGTGTTTTCTACTGTGAAAAGCTGAAAAAAACCATGAATACTCATGTTCATTTGTTCCACATCCCAGTTTCACTCTCCCATTCTCTCTCACCATATTCACAGCTGTCAAAGCACACACAGGCTTTCCCCAATGCCAGCTGTGCTTTTCCCTCCACCCTCCAGCTAATGAAGATGGCTTTTCCTGTTAGGGCTGAGAGACACTGAGGCAGTAACTCAACGCTGGGCCACAAAGGCAGCATAGCCAGGCCATCCCTTTAGGCCAGGCCTGACAAGCAGGTGGCTTGTCACAGCAGTAGAGGAGTGCTGCAAGGGATCAAGTGCTGGACCTGGATTAGTAGCCAAAGGGGCAATCCTTGGAATAACCACAAATCCCCATATTGAGTTACTGCAGAGCTGCTTTTCCCTGGTCCAAATCTGGGAAGGAAGAAGCGTAGAAGCCTTAGTCAATTTACATAGGGATGCTCTTATGCCAAAAAGTAGCAAGGAAGGAAAGAATGTCCACAGTTTGCAAAACTTTAACCATAACCACACACAAGAGGTGTGTAAGGACTATATTTCAAGCCTACTGTTACTGTGAGTCAGAGGCATGATTTGCATGCTGTGCAAGAATTAGGATCAGTCTTCGTTTAAACTGCCTTGAAAGGGCATTATTGCGTGAGGGAAACAGGTGAGAAATGAAGGTTGAAGGGTGAGAGACCAAGTCAGCACACCTTGAACTGCATATGGAAACCGTGCATTGTCCCCCTTGCCCCCCTTTTAAAAGTTCTTCATGGAGAGACAATAGAGCACATTTAAAACCAAACACAGCCCAAGTCAGTAACTGGTGCTCGTAGGCAGAGCTGTTCTGGTAGCCCCTCACTCGAGGAAGCAACACAAACAGAAACGGACTCTCACAAGGCCTATAGGGAACAGTGGATAAGCAGGCCACTTGCCAGACTTTGTGTAAGTAAAACTCAGGATAACTAAGTGAAAACTTGATCTTGGGACTCCTGCTCTTACAAATAACCCAAAAGATTTCACTAACAACAAACTTAGGCTGGTAGCAAACTCACCTTCTTGAGCAACTTACAGTCCTGGAGAGCATTCTCATATGTTAAAATCTGCAGATTGCCTTGTATTTAGTACAGTAGGTATTACTAGATGAAGTAAAAATTTTATGAGCTATATCATTAGACATCACAGGTATCATCTGTACATCACTTGGAAAAGTCTATTGTCTTAATAAAAATTCTAATAGTCAAGTTGTAGATCTTGTGTATTTCAGTTCTACATAACTACGTAAGTAGGTAACTACCATAAAAATTAACAGCAATGAGCTCTAGTTCAGGCCATTTTATCCAGTGCAGAAGGAGATAGGCAAGCAAGGCATCGACAGAACACGGCCTGGAGAACTGGAACCCCATGTACGGCTGAGAAATTTATACCTGAAGAAACCCCAGTCATTACATAAGTTGAAATTTTTGAGTTGATATTGCACTGATATTGCACACTACCAAATTTTAAGCCAATAGGAATGAAACCTTTTTAACCTTAGGCTTGCCTCTTCTATCCATCCAAGCTGCAAGACACTTACAGTCAAAACATTTAAGAAACTCATAAATTCACTCTCCCCATGCCACAACAAAACAAACCCACAATACAGGGCACTTACTGTGTGTTTGTGATTGCTCTGCAACACGAGGATGTTTTAATAGTGTTTGTCTCTTCTGGCAAAGAGTTGAAGCAAGGCAGCATATTTTGACTTTTAGTAAAACTCATCAAATCAAGTAATATAATTTCCAGATGAGAGCTCCCTAATTTCTGAAGAATATATTTAAATTGAACAACCAGATATTTCTGTGAAGATTAAAAACTCAGGTCGTATACTAAAAGCAGTATACACAAGCACAATGCCATCCTGCCTGTCACCACAAAATGATCCTTGCACGTATGGCTCAAACGATGATTTTCTGGTAAAGCTCAAAAAAGAAGTTTCAGTTCAGAATGAACACATCAATTTCACAAATGTATGCTCACATTACAACAGGAAACATAGTTCTTGTTCAAGCAGCTTACAGAACTTAACTCTACAAGATGAGCCAGTCCACTGAAATTTTTCAAGAGGCTATCACTCTTTTCAAAGGGACAAAAGGCAGCATATGGATTTTTCATATCACAGGTATTGATGAAGTGAGGATGTCTGTTTCTAAGAAATGCCATCAGAAGTCTATACAGAAAGAAAAAAACCCTGCATCTTGTAATTAAATATGGCCTTAAAAAAACTTAAAACACGATAATGCAAAGAAACCAATTTTGCTCTGCTGCTTAATTAGGTCTCCTGCCTGTAGCAGGCCATCACATTATGTTGACCTATGCAATACTTTATGAAAGAGTCACCTCCAGAGAGGCCGAAAGCCATTTCCATCAACTGCATCGATGCTGACACTGGAATGATAGTAAGTCTAACAAGGAGGAGGAAGGGAGATTTTTCTTCTTTTTTGTGAATAAGCTCAGGTTTATGCTTTACAAAACTTAGATATGCATTTCCAAATTAGGAAAAAAAAGTTTCCCCCCCCATCTTTTTTTTTGCTAATTCAATATTTGAGGCAACATCAAGGATTACAGTGCTTATAACATGTTTTATTCAATTCACATAGAAAAGCATGCAGTATTAATGTAAAATGGTACAGTATTAATGTAAGATGTTCAGTGCACATTAGGTAAACAAATCATTAGCATACAAACCCATTTTTACGGTCTATACAGGCATACTAAACACATTTAGAATAACAATGACTTTTGGGAACTAAATTAAAAATTGTGCTTAACTTCAAAAAGAGACAACCCATAATTGCAGTGTTAAAAGTGATGTTTTCTAACTGAAGTGCTGTGACCCTGAAAAGAAAGGGGCTGCTACCTTTCACCCACTTAAAACAAGAGTTTCAGTATAGTACAGTGCTATGAAACAGTCTAAACAAGAACATTTCCTCTGGGAGGCAAGTTTGATGGCAAAATTGACACTAATTTATAGCAATTTCATGAATCTACAGGATATATGGCCAGTAGCTGCCTTACATGCACAAAATGTAATCTTTAGGAATGGGAAATGTAACCTTTAAAACTAATTCTTACATAAATGACTAATGTGACAGGACCACTTTGAACTGCCAAGGAGCCATTAGCTTCGCTCACAATTGGCAGAGCATGTAATCTGAAAACTTAAAGAGCATCAAAAACTCCCAAGCCCCCAGGTAAATAAAATGCCCAGTCAAAGAAAAGAACCTGGAATGGTTCTTCCTTGGGAAAGAGCTTGCAATGGGCAGGCAAATGTTCAGTTTTCACATAGACGAAAATGACAGGATCAGATTGCATGGAAGTCATTAAAAATTAAGTTCACCTGTAAATATTAAACATTTGCAGGTTTACAACTTTGACTCACGTTTGATTTCCAAGCAGAATCAGTTTTTGGTGGTTTTTGATGGACTAGCACTGGAAAGGCAGTTTTGAATTTTCCTCTTGGTTGACTGACTGACATTTTTATTTTTCCTTTCAGCTGTAAAGGAAGACACCCAAGGAGGATTAATCTGACTTGGCAGATCAGATGACATCTTTAAAAAACACGAACCAAACTTCTGTTCCTCAAACAACTTTCGTGAATTACTGAACAGTGCATTTGAGGAAAAGTCCCTTTGAAATAAAGAGTTTGGAGGTTTGGCATCATTAGCCACTACATTTTGGCCTGTAAACAGCGGAAAGTGGTCATTCATATCTACGTCAGATGGGGAGAGATTGGAAAACATAGCAGGTTTCCAGCCAGCTCTGTCAGCTACCAGATCGCTTGTCTCTGGACACTTCATACTCTGCTCCTCATTCATCTCTTCCAGGTTCTTCTCTGTTCCATTCAGAAGTTTAGTGCACTCTGTTGACTTTGAAGAATCATCAAGATCAGAGGACTTGAAATTATAGCACGGACTCTTGCTGTTGTCTGACTCGGACATCATTGAGTCCAACTCAGAAATTTTATCGAGGTAGGCAGCATCCATAGAGGCCTCGCTGGAGGTTCTTGTGCGGTTCATTTCGGAAGAGCAGAGAGTATGCAACCTCTTAGGTAAGCAAGAACTTGTTTTATCACTGGACTTTGCTGTTGTCTCATCTGACTGACCAGCTACTGAATTTTGCTCTGATCCATCAAAATGTAAGTTCTCGGCAAAATTTGTTGGGCAGGTGCCCCAAACCCCTGATTTTCCTGCAGTAAAACGATTTAGCTTCTTTTCGCTAGTACAGCTGCTAGTGCTGTGCTCAGAAGTATCTTTGCTGCAATCATCTGAAGTGTCATGAAACTCTTCAAATTTCAGTTTTCTCAGGAATGTTGATGGTTTTCTTGCATTTTCTTTTCCATCAGGCGTGTTCAATTGAAGGCGACTGAGAGACAGAAAAGGAGTGCAAGGTGGTGGAAGATCATAAAGTTCTTCATCTTTGTATGGGGTACATTCCTCAATTTTATTCCACTGGTCTTCTAAGCAGGCATCCATACTTGTACTATTTTCATCCAGAAGAGCCCGGTGACATCCTGGAAATAGCTCTTTCTTTGGGGCACACTGGGTATTTGAGCTATTCAAGCCACCTTGACTAGAAGAGCTTAAACAAGTTCCACCACTTGTCAGCTGCTCGAGACTGTCAGGACTTTGACTGGTATTCAAAGCCTTTTTCTCCTCAGCTTGGGTTTTCAAACATGTTGTATCTTCACTGCTCTCTCCTCCTTCAGCATCTGTGGAAAGGACTCTGTCACTAACAGCACTCACTGTCTGGCTTCCTTTGCCTGCCTTTTTCAGCTGTAAAAGCTGACACTCTATTTCTTCTATGTATTTATCACTCCTTTCCAGTGCCTTTTTCAGACGGTTCATTTCACGTTCACTTTGTTCCACTTTGGAATGAAGTGCAGCTACTGTAAACCTACCAAACCTGCAGTAAGTAAAAAAAGAAAGAAAATATTAAGCTGGAAAAAGACATCCTTGTGAAGGTTTGCAAGCTCATTTCAAGACAGAATGAAGCTATTAAACTCTGTAAATTTGAAAACAAAAGTCAGAACTTCTCTCTGCCAGTTATGGAAAAAAATACTGAAATCATCACGAATAACATACAGGTGGAAGTGATACATGAAAAGACAAAATTAAAGTATTAGTGGTAGCAAGGCAGTAACAAGCAGATTACCCTTCCAGGAGCTGGTTCTATCAATTCAACTCAAATATGCATGAAGAATTATCCCCTAAAACAATGGCAAAGATTTATGATAACATTTGAACAGTGGTCCACATCTTGAAATATTTACATTCAATCATTTTCCTACAGTACAGCAGTGTTTTACAATACATTTCTTTCACAATGTCACCTTGTCAAAAACAAAATGCTGATATGAAATGCCGAAATTGCATTAGTCCTTTGAGGTGGTTTAAATACTTACACAGACCATTTCAATTACGTTCCCGTTAGATATACAGCTTTTCCTCACCCATCCTGTGGATGGTATATCCACTTACTTTGAGTTACTTGTTTTTTCTGAGCTTTACAACCAGAACAATCTGATTTCTATCTTGACTCCAACACAAAAACCTGCTGCTTGTGGTTTGTGAAAGTTGTGTGCTTGTGGGGTTTCCAGCTTGAGCACATTTTCAACTGCCAAGACACAGCAGTTGAAAATGTGCTCATCCTCATCCTGGAAACCCCACGAGCTTTCCCCTCATCCTCCACCAGCTTCCCCTCATCCTCAACCAGCTTTCAAGATTGACCTTCCCCAGAGGGCAGGTGAAGGTTTCAGCTATATGCCCTGACTAATTCTAACCTGCCACTGACAGGTAAGCACCAGGGAATTCCCTTCTCCATCCAAGGCCTTCAATTTACAGAAAGAAAAAACAATTAAAGTTCTGATATTATTAGAAAGGAGGGAAGGACCTGCAGCCACCCTACAACTCTGACAAATAAGGTTTTACATCATAAAGAAAGGCTATGTCTGTTTGTGGGCTTACACTGAATTTCTATTTTCCACCTTGCAGCTTCATGTTACAGCACAGGCTTATATTTACTCTTTCAGCACAAACACTGCCTGAAATTTCTATGTTTTTCTTTGTTTGTCTACCTGTCCCTCCCTCAGAGTCACACAGAATTTACATTCCATTTTCCCCATTCCATCAGCTCACCTCTTCACAAAATGCTCCTACTGCAACCCTTGGATCAGTGAAATCTGAAGATGGTGTATCTGTGACCTGCAACCATGCTGGCAAAACAGCCATGGATCCATGCATGCATTTTAAGCAAACAATCAAACCATATTCTGCTTCTTCAAGTTGTGAGCCCAAAGCAGCAGGAAGCTGCTGTATGCTGACAACTGCAATACAATTGACTGGACAGCTGGGGAAAGCAATAAAGGCTATCGTAAGCCCCAAAAAACTGGGCAGGAGCAACCAGATCTACTGATGTATTTCACTATTCAACTGGTTCTGCGCATTTAAAGAACTCTGAAGACTTCAGTGTAGATGGTTCAGTGATGGATAAGATTTACACAACAGTCTAAGTCACTTCTGTCACAACTAGCAGACCACTTTTAAAATCAGATCAGCCTAAGCTTCACAGAGTTTTGGTGCAAGCCACTCGCTTCCTTATAGACAAGAAATGGCAATGTAGAAGTTTTATATTTGGTAAGATTTTTTTTTTCCCCAAAAGAAGCTGGCTGGACTGCAATTCAATGGAGGCAAGGACTCCTTCACTTCCACAGTACCTCTACCCAATTATCTTCACCTTCATAAAAAAAGGAGACAGACCATTTTTAATTTATTTACTCCCTGGAAAACAAGTTTCCCAACTGCTTATAGCATTTGGTCCACTTCTAGCTGCACACAAAACGAAATAGGAAAAAAGACACAGAAGACTTTCTCTCTCCCCTATGAAACTAGGTAAAAGCAGAGTCATAGCTCAAGAATGTTTCCACTACATTTCCAGGGGAAGGGGGTTACATGAAATAAGCATTCTTCTGTACAACACATTTTGTTTTATTTCCTTCTTCAGTTAAAGAAACACAGATTATGGTTTAAGATACGGAAGGAGTCACTGTAGCACAGCTGGGCCGAAGCAAGACCCTTCCCACTTCCTAAGGTGATACAGAAGTATTTATTTTGCCTTTCTCTTACAGACTTATTCACAAAATCTTACAAGAGCAAACCCTACATTCCCCTTAATAAAAGACAGGAAGACGATGCAAAAATAAAATTTAGTTGAATAGCCAAGTGAGAGAAAGGGAAAAAATGCTTCTGTAAAACAAGCAAGATTTTCTGGAGTCTCCTGTAACAGACATGCTGACATAAAAATTAAAACATGTTTACATTTATATGCATACCTGGTAATTCCTTTTTAATGGAAGAATGGTGTAATATGTTTATTTAATGCAAATAGCATTAGTGACAGCCTGAGATTTGCTTATGAGGAAGCACTGTATTCTCAAGTGTAACTTTTATAACAAGTGTCCTCAGGTTAAAAAAATACAGTACGTTGTTCAAAGGCAAATAGCATCACTAATATGTTAATTGTTGCAGAGGGATGTGCTTGGAAATTTTGTTTTTCAGAAATGTAGCATATGACAAGCTGCCTACAAAGTTACTTGTGCAGTTAGGCATTAGAACAGCAGTTGCTTTCTGCTCCTGTTCTAAGACTTGCATACATTTATTTCCCAAATTCTCAAGGACACAGACTTTTAAGACAGCCAATTACTCCAGATACAGGTGCTTTAGTGACTGATCTAGCAAGTCAGAAGAGAGTTTGAAAACATTAATATTTTGGTTAAAGAAATCAGAACCTTTCCCATCTCCCCAAACCAAACTACTCATATGGGATTTTTTCTTTTTTTCCCCTTTGGATGTAGAGTGAGACATGCTACAGCCAAAAAAATATGGTCTTGTGATAATAACAACATAATGCAATACAGTTACATGAAAGTAAATTTAAGTTTCACCTGATAATCTAGATAAATTATATTTTCTGAAGTATTTGAATTATTTCACACTTGGTAACAAGGCGATGAATTCTTCAGTAGAAGTTAAGGTATTTAGTATACATGTGGTAAAGTGCACACATATATCAAAAGGAAAGCCATATCCTTACACATGGACAGGCTTTTGAGTTTTAGGCTCTTGTCTTTAGTTGTATCACTGAAACGATGATTTTGGATCTCACTGCATTTCAAGTACATCCTTCGTACAGAAAACTGCAAGCCGAGAAAAACAAATAATCACTCATAAAGTGAACATTAACACATTTCAGGAACACATCTTTTAACACAGACACCTAACAATATTTTACATCACCTTAAGTCTTTTACATGACTGCTAGACCCCAGATATCACTCTGGAAGGATGAATCTACAGACCCTGTATCACAGCTACCAGCCCCAGTAAAGTGCAGTGGATATGTTATAGTGTCTGAAGTGATACTGGATGTCTTGATGAACATTTCAATCTCATATTTCAGGACCTTTCCTCAGTCAGAGTCCCTTTTCTTGTCCTAGTACCATTCTAGCTTGACACCAATCAGAAAGCTGTAGTCATCTCTTACCTACAGTGAGCAAGAAGAACTAACATTGCTGGAGTCCCCCTCCTTTGTATTATTCCACAACTGCTCCCTCAGTTATGTTTGAGTACTCCTATCCCGCTTTTATCTGGGATACAGTTACTTTTCTTCACAGTAGCTACTATGGGACTATATTTTGAATATGTGATAGAAACAATGCTGATAACACAGGGATGTTTTAGATGCTCCTGTGCAGTTCTTTCAACAGTTGTTCTTACAACTCAACGTATCTTCGCCTCTCAAACTACCAGTGAGGAGGTTGGGGGTGCACAAGAAGTTGGGGAGCGACACACCTGGGGCAGCTGATCCCAACACACCGAAGCGTTATTCCAGACCATTAACTCATTACTCAGAATAAAAAGTTGGGAAAAGAAGTAAAGGTGGGATATTCTGAGTGACCATGTTTGTTTCCTGAAGACACTGTTAGACACAGATGGAGACCTGCTTTCCTGGAGACATCTGAACATCTGTCTGTGGGAAAGGGTGAATGAATTCCTTGGTTTGCTTTGCTTGGTTTGCTTTTCTTTCCTTACTTAACTGTTTTTATCTCAACCCATGTGTTTTTTCACTTTTACTTTTCCACTTCTCTACCCCAAGAGGGGAGTGAGTGAGAGGCTGTGTGGGGCTGTCGCTGCCTAGGGTTAAACCATGACAATTTCTGAAGAAGCCCACTTAGAAACTCTTTGAAAAGTTAAAGAACAATTTTTTCAGTTGTTTCTCCCTTCTTACTTATCAGTTCTGCAAATTCAGATATAGAGTTTTATTTTACACATCAGTGACCACTAACTATAGCACATCTATCTGGTTGAGCTCCTGAGCCAGTATAAAACCACAGAACCTGATACAAACTCTTCTCTTTCTGGATAGCAAGCAGCTGCAACAAAGAGTTTTCTTGTATAACCACTTCCTGAAGACTGGGACTGCAAGGGTGCTATGGAAATTGACTCTCCAATTCTAATCACCTGATGGCCCAGGCTGAGGACAACACTGCAGTACAGGATGCATAAGCATAATCCATCCTCCAAAGGAAACAAAGGGTGAAAAGTGGACAATGACAAGGTACACTCAGGGCTTATTACAGTTTGAGATAAGGGCAATGACATAGTGTACAACCAAAGCCAGTCCCATCACTGAGATACACGTTTTTCCTTGGGTTCTCCAAGGGAAGAAAGGCAAGAAATTCAAGAACAAGCCAGCTGAAAGTCCTACTAGTTTCTACAGTTCTTTGGTGGTATCATGTATCAGCTGTAGCAACTCTGCAATGCCCCTGTATATCACCTATGAAAGGTGATCTGCAGAAACATCTTGGCAACATCCCAGGTTTTGCACAACTGTCTTAAAAGTGTGTCATATTTGCATAGACATCAGAACTAAAAAAACTGTTACTGCCAGATAAGGGACTATTCCTAGCAATCAAAAATCACCAAAACCTGCAAAAAGTCAAGGCATATCATCCACTGGGAACAGCAAGTCAGGTACATTCTTTGAAGTGAGCTTTCACTTTCATGTAGGGAATTGGTTGAATTTAGACAAATATACAAAGCCTCTCCAAGCATTTTAACTTCTATCAGTGAATCATCATTGGTTTTCCATGTAAGAAAGGCAGATTATCACCAGGGTCAGCAAACAGCAAAAGCTAGAAAGAATTACTTCAGAACTACTGAAGAGAGGAAAAAAAAAAAAAAGCCCTACTGGAAAATCCACAAAACCAGAGTGTGATCTGAATGTCCTTACCCATCTGCCTAAGGTTTAGATCTTCATGCCTGAAGTGGGCACTTTGTCAGGATTTAATGCTATGACTCAAGAACTCAGAGTTCTTTTGAAGGCTATTATATGCTACTTTCGTCTACTTTACTTTTAAGGCCACACTGCAGGTAGTCTTTGAAAATGGTCACTCCATTGGACCAGCAAACTTGCAGAGAGGTGAGACCGTAGCCTAGTTCTCTATCAGGGGAGACAGCAAATGTTCTTACACTCTGCAACCTGGACACAGGTTTTTAGAAGCCTGTTTGTAGGTCTGGTGAAATGCAGATTGAATTTAATAATCTGGTATCTGCAGAAGTATTTGAGTTAGGTAAAAATTGAATGCTGTAAAGAATGACCTAGAAAGTCAACAGGTTTATATTACAGTGTACCTGAAGTCACAAATCTAGACAAGATAAACAGTACAACTGAAGAAGAACTGCTCCTCCCTCCCTAAACTGCAACAATAAAATAACTCACAAAACCCGAGAAAAGAGATAATGCAACAATTTTATGCACGTTACAGATAATTTTTCAGACTGGGATTTTAACTGGCAGAAGCAATTAAATATTTAGGGAAAAGACTCCTAGGAAGCCTAGAAGTCTGGTTCAAACCAATTTGAATCTAACCATTCATAAAATACACTATACCCTGGAGTAGATGGACTTGCTAGCTATTTTCCTCCAGGTAAAAAGCAAACATCCCTTTGCCAAAAACGCTTTTAGATCCACTGTGCCCTGCCAATAGGCCTAACAGTTTTCTATTTCAAGTACAGCTGGAAGTAATAGGGCTTTATTATCCTGCAAAACTTAAGTTTAGGAGGTTTTTTAGTCTGTATCGGGAAAGTGAAAGTCGCTGAAAATTCATGAGGAGAAAAGGTAAAGAAAGAACAAACAGCAACCATGAATCAGTCTGATTTGCCTGAGAAATGGAAGACTAATGCAGGTCTTCGGTAAGAAATCAGAGCAAGAAACTTACCCTCATTTGCCTTTCAGACCTGTGTCCCAATTATATGATGGTATGGTATTCTGGTGAAGGTCTAATCTCAAAAATGTTTTGGAAAAAAATAAAAAGCTAATCAATAAATCAGCATCATCACTTTAAAAAATGTATAAAAATTCCTGACATGGCTGAACTATCGATTTTATTGACATACATGATATTTTTCAGCAGGTTCTAATGGATAAGAACAAAGAAAAAACAATCCAAGTCTATGATAAAAGGAAAGTTTTTTACTGACCACTGAAGGAGGCTAATTATACTTTTCCCTGTGATGTAAGGGGTAGAGTCTATGCTACAAAGGGATCATTCACTGCCATAACTGTTCTGTCTTCTGTAAAGCAAAGTCCACTAAAACAACTTGTGCTATTTAGCTCCAATGTCATCATGCACCAAATGAACTACACTTGGGGTACAGGGACTGAATACTGACAAAACTTTTACAAACTACTTTGATACCACTTTTATTTAGTTACTTTCATTATTTGTTTAAGCATGAACGCATACCTGAGAATATGAAGCTAAGGAATATATGAAAAATGAAACAACAGTGGTAACACAACTACACAAATCCAATTCAGTAGCTATCTTAAATTACATTAGAGACCTACTCAGAAGCTCTTCCAAAAATTACCTACTGAAAACATCTGAATAAAGCACGCAGGAACATCTATACCAGCAAATCCATGTACTTGCACAGAAACTTAATTCTAGTGACACTGTTGGGCCCTGATGTTTATGCCTTCAATTCTGATTTTATAGGCAAGTTAAAAAAACCATTTATTGCAACCCTCTTCAAAGTGTGAAGCCTAGCTGAAAGACCCTTTAAATATTATCACAGTTTGCCATCAGAGCTGAAGGAATGTTTAAAAAAATGTCTTGATGTTAGGTCTGATCTGGATATTGACCAGAAGAATGAAAGTTAATTTAAAAATTCTGCTAACAACAATTAAGATAGGAGAGACTTCTTACCATCTGAAGGATGCACCTGGGATTTGAAAGAATGGAGTCTGATTTCCATCCAAACATCAATCTGAAGAAAGCCTCAATAAATGGCTTAATTCCCACCCTTTGAAAGGGGATATTAAAAGCACAAATGCAATATGAGGTAGAAGAAGATAACTTTTTACAGCAATTTGGCAGAACTAGTACTGGCCATTGTAAAAGGAAACAACAAAAAAGGTACTGCAAGGTATTGATGTATATGATGCTGTAGAAGACAGAAGACAGTTTTTCTGCTCTAGTTAGTGCATTATGACTTCAGAAAACCATAGACACTGGAGATTCTTGAGTACAGAGCAAAATCAAATAAACACAAGTTTACTTTTTCACTCAAGTCATACGTAACTAGAAGACCTGGACAAATTCAATCTTTAAGATGAGGAATGAATGGGTATAGGCTGGATGGAGCAAAATTGCTAAATTTAATGTGCTGAAGGGTTTCTTTCAGGACAAGTTTTTCCTTGCATGTACTTAAATTCTTGTAGCACACCACTGGGCTCAAAGCAAAGGCAAGACTCAATATAGCAGAATCAGGGTACAGAAATACAAACTCCTGAAGTGTTTGAACTGATCATAGCCCAGTTTAAGCCTGATTCAATTCATGTCTGAAATCCCATGCACAGCTCTAGAGTTATCACAGGCCACAGATAATTCCCAATAGGCAGGAAGTATGTGATATTTGTTCAGGAGACTAAAAAAAACCAATAAAAATAATAGCAGAGACACAGATAGGCCAATCTAGTGGGCATCTGGATTGCAAGACAGACCCTGACACTGTCCAATTTGTAATAACATTTGGCTATATCTGGGCTTCTAAAGCAGGAAGTGATAGGCTATTGTTTTAGGTAACCATGGTAAAACATGCACAAGCTAGAAGAAAGGGAAATTGTCTCCATTGGAGAGTTTACCTAATATCAGAAAAGTAAAAATCAGTTTAGATTATCTGGTCTCTTCTAGCTCTTCTTTTCTAGGATTTATTTAGTTATATCTATTTACTTTTTAAGTCTGCCATCCTTGCCAAATCACTCTTGAGTCTTAGGGGAAGGGATATTCCATGCCATAAAAGCCACTGCCAAGGCCTTAAACAGGGCTCTATCTTATTAGGGGTCTTTAGGGCAGAATGTGCTTTCATGGATCCACAGCACAAGGATCATGCATCTTCTTTCTTGCTGTCTCTAATGACAAGCAGTCTGGCAAGTAAGCCTTCTACAAGGATGAATTTTATCTTCCAGGAGGTATGTTGCAAGAACTAAAACAAAATCCAGAGAGCTTTCTTCCCACATTACACAGATGCCTTCCAACCCCCTTCCTCAAAAGCTCTGTATAAATCTTTGGCGATATTGCTATTAGCTTTTAATATCTAAACAAGTGAGAGAAGAAAGGTAGAAAACCAATGGAATAAAGGAAAAGAACTTTAAAAATATCAATATATTGCTTCACAAAGTAGTCCCAAGAAGAGGTACCTTAGAGCACAGTTCTAATGAGTATGGTGAGGTTTTTGGTTTTTGAGGGTATTGTCATTGGTGTTAAAAGACAGCATTAAACACAGATATCACTGGGAATTATGTTCTCATGCTGCAGAAGCTCAATTCTACATATGTTGCCCAAACACAAAGCTATCAGGAACCTTCCTTGAACAAGGAGCCCAGCTCACAAAATAAACCTTGAAGGCAGCAAAAAGAACAACAAAACAAATGCAAACACAAGCAACCAGAACATCTGCACTTAGTAAGAGACTTTAAACTTTGACCATATACCAGATTTAGAAATTTCCCCATAACAACTTAACTGCAGAATTCAAGCAATGAATCCAGCACTTCAGTACTGGCCACGTAACAAAAGAACAGCACTTGTAGTCAAGTCATATTCCTTCTTGCTGTGACTCACTAAGTTGCATTTCTCACCCACTTGCTGCTATTTTGTAAGTTTCACTTTACACCCAAGTCCGTGAGGACAAAAATTCCAACGTCTACCTGGAAACACATATGGAACACCATGTACACCACCACAGTTTTAGGTTAAACAGGCCTACAACAGTTGAACAGTCTATAAATAAAAGATAGTAGCTTTTAAAATATTCACATACTTTTGGGGTGATCTACTATCAACTTCAGCTTTTAGTCGCAAATTCTCTCTTAAAAGGCTATTGTTTTCCACGCTCAGTTTCTTATTTGCCTACGGAAAAGAAAAGGAAAAAATAAGTATACAGTGAAACAGAAATGACTTCTAATATTTATAGGACAAGCTGTTTCTTCTTTTTAAAGAGACAGACTAGAAATGTGCAGGCAGGAAACAGCCTTCAGAGAGGGACACCACTTAAAAATCACCATGGGAAATGGTTTGCAAAACTGAATAGCGAACAGATATTTTTTATTTATATTCCCAAAATACATTGCAAGTGTCCTATCTAGGGAAATAAACACAGCTATGTTAGTTAGCACAGAAAGTCATTAAGGAGATGTACTAATGGCAATTTCATGTTTTTTTTTTCACATGACTAAATACGTTAAGTACATTAACATTACAATGTGCAGGTATCAGCAAAACTAATGTTGAACAGCTTCCCCCATTCTAAATTAGTGCAAGAATACTTTGTGGGTTTTTGGCTTGTTTTTAAAGCATAGTTATCCTGTGGATGTAAATCCATTATGACGAGCTATTTGCAGTCTTTCTTCACTTTCTTCCAGGACATTATGATTAAGATTTCTGATTCACAACCCTTCTTACTCCTTGAATTGAGGTCAATTCCTTCTTCTCAGTTCAGCGGACACCCTTGTTAACAAGACACTTCATATAAAGAAAAGTTTTCCTGCCACCGTGTTTCAGAACAATGAATGCCACTATCCTAACAAGTAGAATATGCTCTTTGCACTTCCTATAATCTGCTCAATCTCCCTATGCTAAAAACAGTACCACCAGTCCAGGACTCATAATTCATAGCCTCAATTAGGTAATGCTTCCACTGCATAATAAAAGCATGATCTAGAGCTAGATCTGAAGAGAGAGTTATGCAGCTGGGCTCAGGAGTGAAATGTACTTTTTCAGAAGTATCAAACAGTGCAACAAGAGAGGCAGAGAACTTTAAATGCTCATAGAAATATCCCTAGCAATCTTTCCCAGTGAGAGGGAGGAGAAATGGAGCAGAAAAATATAAACAAACACCCTCCCATCCCCAACACCACAATACTCCTAAGGACAGAAAGAATAACTAAGAGACTTGTGGCAAAGAAGGGAAGGTTGAGCCCGGCATTTTAAAAAATAAAAGCACAAAAAACTATCCTGAAAGCAATGAATGAGAATTCAGGAGTGCTCAGCTCCAAAGCATCATCAAACCATTCGACAACATGGCCAAGCCGTTTCTCTCTTTCCAAAAACAGAGTTCCTCCAGCTACATAATCAAGTAAAAAAAAATCATTACTTGTGTAGCACTGATAGGCAAGGCATCCATGTGGCATAAGGCAAGGCAGGACTAAAGCCCTATGGTGTCCTTTTTTCTGAGAGTGCCCCACCCTCCGAGTCAGTAATCTGCAAGGGATTCCAACTTGCAGCACAATGTCTACACTAATGAGTTCATGCAACTGCATTTTTAACGAGTGTACTTAGTCTAGGCTTTCTTCTATGGAGTTTGGTTCACCACTCCCATAGCTTTATGACCCACTCAAAAATAATGCCCACTTTCGGCATTCCTATATTTGTCTGCTCCAGAACACTAAATGATAATGATGGTTGCTATTTCCTGATTCAGCCAAATTTTGAAAAAGAAAGTGGTGACAACCACATTTACTGAGGGATCTTGTCTAACTGGAAGTGATGTCTGGTTGAAACTCCGGGGTCAGGTACTTTCAGGAATGAAAAGGTTTCTGGTTCCAGACAGTGTGTGCATTGGAAAGAGGTTTTGCTGTTCAGAAAGGGGATGGACAGTGCATGCTGACAAGTGAGACGAGACAACTAGAGACAACTGAACTTTAGGTACTTAGGGAATTGAAAAAACTGTTGGACTCACTGATCTTCAAGGTCTTTTCTAATCTAAATGATTCTATGACAACAGTTTAAGAATTCTTTCCTAAAACGTATCTAAGCCTCTATTTTTTTCTAACTCTTCCTTATATGCTTAAACCTCTTTTCTTGCTAAGGCTAATGCTATACTGAGAAAACACCCAAGCAAACCTTTCTTCAGTTACTGTTAAAGTGTTTTTTTTTACTTACCTAGGAAAAAAGTTAAAAAAATTAGTCAAAAAAAAAAAAAGAAAAAGAAAAAAAAGAAAAAGAAAAAAAAGGCAATACAGTTTAACTTCATGAAAAAACCCCAACAAAAATAAAGGCAGACAAGAAATTCTTGCTGCGAATCCTCTTTTGCCATCTTCAAGTGAATCTGAAGCTCCCAGGGTCCTAGAAGTGCCCCATTAACAAAATGGCAGAACAGTACAATGTGTGCCTCCAAGTCTACAGCACAGAAAAAGTGTGAACACTATTAATGCTAAAAACTTTAAGAAAGTCCTAAATGCACCACAACTCAGTTTTGCAGGGAGTAACCCAGTATTGTTAATAGAAGAAATCAAGGCAGAATTTTGAATAAATACAAGTCCAACTTTTTCCACCTTGGCTTTAAATTAATCTGAAATTTCACTCTTCTTCAATGTTTAAAGTGATCTTATTGTGCCTGCAGGTGTATTTTGCAAGATACTTTTATTTAGATGCATTTTCACATGCCTATCTCCTTCATCCTTGCTTCTGCAGTATCCGATTTACTTCTATATTACATCAAGATGTATAAAAAGGCTGTAGGTTTCCAGTAAAGGATATTCTGGTCATAAAATGCTGAAGCTTGTCTATTTTCAGTCAAAGGGTCAAGTTACTCTGTCTCAGCAAATTGCACCAAAAATATTGGCTAGCAGGGAGGGCAATAGTGCAAAATCTACCTCAGCCAACTGTACTGTGTTTGCCCACCGAATGTTGCAAAACAGATATATTATATAGATTATTGCAAGCCTGAAAAATCTGGTCATCAATACTGTCGACAAGTGCTACTATAATCCAATTATCCAGTCACAGAGTGACAGAAGAGTTGAAGAAGAGTCACATACAGGACTCTCTAGAACAAGCAATAACATCTGACACTTGCAAGGACTATATGGAAATACTATGATACACCAACAGTTACTGGAACTCAATTTTTTTCCTCTTTCTTCTACTAGAAGTACCCAAAGGTCATGGTAGCTCTTAAACTCCCATTTAAGTAACACAAAAGTTACACGACAAAATAGCTGAAGAAATGTGTTTGTTACATTTATTACCTCCCTTAGCTTTTCCACATCATCCATCAGTTTTTCGCACATATCATTGGCAGTTTTCAGCTTTCTGCTCCATTCCTCTGGGGTTTCTGGGCCACTAGTACTTGCTTCATTTGCTGACTGGCTAGTTTCCTCATTTTGGGAAGACATAGCTGATGCCACAGGATTCAGAAGAGATTTCAGCTGTATTTGTAAACTGTGGTTTTTGCCTCTCAGATCTTCTACTTCTTTTTGCAGGGATTCTATTTCATCCTAAAGGTGTCAGAAATTCAGAGGATTTAAAATAATTTGTGAGATTAATTAAATAACACTGGTAAGCACTTTAGAAACACGGGATCTGGCAAGCCCAGATGCATGCCTTCACTGACACACATATCTAAGTATGCCTATGTACTGTGCTTTAGGCAGGATTTTAATCAGCCTGCACATTCAAGTATACTGAAGGTTTTAGTGCAGGGAATCCCTTGACTACATAAAGGACCCTGAACAAACTGTCGGGCAGACCAAAAGCTTCAAAGCATTCAGCAACGTGAATCTATTATTAGGGCACTCTGTGGGAGGATTTACTGTATCAAGAGTGTTCTTAAGGTTGTCCTCTGCTGACTCATTTGCTGTCATTCAAGAGTTTTTCTCTCATATCATTCTGAAATGTCACATGTTAGGATGCTGAAAGTCTCCAAATTGAAAATGGACAGAACATTGCCAGGAAAAGGCCACTCCAGCTACACCAAAGCAGCAACATCTTAGGGAAGACTCAAAATGCAAAGAACAAAGCTCTTAGTTGTATCAGTCTGAAGTCACAGGGAAGCAAAAACCTTCTAAAGCCTGTTGTTAAAGAGATAAGTGAAATAACTTATCCTGAAAACATGTCTTCTACACTGTTTACCAATTCAAGTGTATGAATTGTTCATGGTCACACTACTTAAGGAGGCCATATACAGCATTTACATAAATCCAAGGTATATTTTCACAAATAATCATGCTCGTCCCTGCCCCCAGCATGGAAAAAAACATTTTAAAATAAGTGTTTTTTAAAAGAAATTTATGCTATCCTATGACCAGTTATATGCATTTCAAGTTGATTCAACAGAAAGGCAGGAAGCATCTTTTTCCTGACACCTTCTTTCAGACAGACTAAAAGAACCTGAGCTATGGGCAAGCTTGTCATAAAAGATAGCTCTTACTTCCCCAGTGTTAAGTATATACCGAGAGTCCATTTCCTTTCCCTCATTCTCCTTTCCATGACAGATTTCCTCCAAAAATGTGATGTCTTCACATTGCTGCTACTGAGGAAACAACAGCTGAGAAAACAAACTGAGCATATTCCTTATTAACAGCTTTTCATCTTCTTCCCAAGAGAGTATTTTTCCAGCAGGAGACTGGAGCATTCAGCTCTACTTTCAAGAATTTACTCACTTTCAGAAAACAATAAAACAAAAAGATAAAAATTAACCTACACCAGAAGGTTACAATGGGCAATATTCTTTAAGAAGGAATTTAGTCTCTCTGAGCAACAGGGAATTATTTCAGAAAATACTTGTGTTTGTATTGAAGACAAAAACAAAAAGCTCCTTATGCATAAAATGCAGAAAGAAAATGCTCCTATACTACCTGGGGGTGAATTCCCACAAAACTAAAGAATTGGCTGCACTTGGCCACCCATTGTCTAGAAAGACTATTACTGTGACTTCAGTGAGACCACTTCAAGCACCAGCAAAAGTTCTCTTGTAACCAAGTCAAAGGCGGCATTTTAATGCAACTGAGTTTCATGCAGATACAGTGTACACCTTCACTCAAATTAAAAACAACAGGACTCAAAGCAAAAGGACCATTTGTATGTTGTAATTTAACAGCTGCAGTTCATCTGGAAAGTCACAACACTCCTCCTGTCCTTACCTCATATTCTTTGTGGAGCAATTCAAGCCTTGTTTTACGTAGGTGTTTTCTGACTGCTGGACTAAATATAGGATCACTTTCACTTGTTCCCCCTAAAGCAACAATAGGATGAAAGAAGCACTGATATTGTTTCCTTTTCAGTCAATTCAATACTAGTAATCCACTTTATACCACTTTTCATATTACCAACTACAAATGCAGCTAATATTAGACCAACTGGCTACCATGGAAGATTTAAAGTCCCTTCACTTTCAAAACAGGTTCAACTTTAGTAGCTACTAGTGATGTTTACAAGTCAAAATCTTGATTCATAACAGGACGAAAACTTTAACATTTTCAACTTTTTTTTTCCCTTAGCAGAATCCGATGTTATTTAAGACCATACTAATAAAACAGAGCTGAAGGGAAGAGCCAGGGTATCAAGCATGTATTTAATTAGTAAAAGTTACTGTAAGCTTTCAAAGTGAGATTATTCAGATAAATTTTTCTCTTAGAATGAAATAGCAGAGCTGATATTTTATGTCAAATAAAGACTGCAGTATTTCCTAGCTCTGGGGAAGTTAAGATCCTCATGTAGTTGCTGTAGCTTTGTCTTATTTCTTGCTGTGCTGAGAGTAATTTTCTTAAAAAAAAAAAAGAGGAAGTGATGAATAAAACCAAACAAATAAAAAAGTAAAAAATACCACATACTCATTCAAGATTCTGGATTGAAGTACACTATTGCTCACCTAAATGCTGGTCTCTCAGGTGAACAGGTTGCAATGCATAGGTGAGAATGCATTTTTAATGTGTTTTTTCCAGTTAAAGGCATTATGCATCCGGGATTTAAAAAGAATCATTCGAGCCATTGGGTACTTATTGTGTTTGGATAACCTAGCCATTAATACACACAATGTCTTTGGAACTTTCCAGTAATGTCCCTAATAGCTACAGGGTTAAAACTTTAGTTAATTCGTCCTTAGACGCTGGTAAAAAAAACAGAAGAAAAGGTATCCAGACATCTCTGGACTCAAAGCAATCTCCTCCAGCAGTAAATACCAGAAAGTTACTTCAAAGCCTAAACTTGTCCTTACCTATAATCTCCTTGCAGGGATTTTCAGGTGTGATGGGAATCCTGCAAGCTGGGCACTGATTATTGTTCTTCAGCCACACTTCAATACAAATGGAACAGAAAACATGGTTGTTCACACAGATAACTGGGTGACGGACCTTTCAGCATTAAAGAGGAAATAAAAAGAAAAAAATACAAACAGACTGTATGAATACCTTAAAATACCTTCAAGTAACAAAATATGAAAATATACAACTTCATCTCTCAGTGCAAGTCTGGCCTTGCAGGAAAGTGACACTGTTGTTTCACAGGGCTAGCTAGGAGCAGCCTCCTGACTCACAACACCAAATTTCCCTCTTATTGAAGGCACCAAAGCTATAACAATTTCTGCAGAACTAAGGTCTTTGTTTCCAAGAGCTCGTTAATAACCAGAGTGGTAGCAGCACCTTCTCTTTACCCCACAACCTCCAAGAACTACAGCCAGCCACTCCAGCGAAATGCATTTGCCTCCCAAGGCAGAACACAACGAAAGCAGGTGCATTTTCAAAGGTGAGGCACAGAGAGATCTCTACTGGCACCATCCACTTTGCCGTGGAAGAGGTATCACTGGAACAGAAAGTGTTACAGATTAACTTTAGCCTGTGGATAATCAGCTTCATGGAAATCAGCTTTTAAAAGGATCAGGGCCAAAACCACAGAGCTGAAATGTGAACCAGCAATCACTAATTCAAGTCTCCTGCTAGATATGCATTGCTACTAAATAAGTCATTACCCAAGAATGGGGCAGCTAACTGAAGGATTAAATATTCCAATCAGACACAGATTCTTTCAAGCTTTTCCTCCCCTTCCAAAACGGCAGGGTAAACAAACTTTTAGAAAATATTAATGACAATGCACTATTCTCTCTTGTCATTTAACTATAAACCCTATTTGAAAGTAAATGTGCATAGACGGATCAAATATGATGAAAAAGAAAAATGATTTTATGCTTTCTTGCAGCTTGCTACAGTTTACTGTAATACACACTCTTGAATCTCTTACTTGTTAACATTAGTATTTGTGGAAGGGGTCTTCAAATAATTATTTGTTTTTCCTCCACTCCTTTTCCCAATAAATGTATTTGTAGACACAGAAGTGTCAGAATATAAATTACTTTAAATTCTACTGTATTGTACTTAAAAACCAAGTTCAAGAGAATTTTCACCTTTAAATGAAGTTCCTCATCATCTCAAGACATTCCTCTTTCATTCTATTAGTAAAGTAGTCAGACTAAAAAGGAAAAATGAAATGTTGGCAGGGAGAAGCAAGCACCTGGAAAGGACAGTCAGTAACCACTTGGGCCAACAGATCAGATGTGTCCTGTAGCAATTGCACCCATATGATCAGCGTTGCACAGGCTAAAACCCAAGTGTTTAACCACTAAAATATTCATGGATATGAATTAAGGCCCAGATCTGTCACTTTCTTCTCCAATTCACTCTCTATGCCTCTGTTATTTTACAGGATTCATGATATTTTTAAGACCTCCAATATGACAGTCCTGGGAATCAAAGGAATTATCTATACATAAATAGAAACTCAAGTTACTGAAGGTATGAGCAGAGAGAGACTGAACTTTCACCTCTAATTACGGAGGCTTTTTTGTGATTTTTGGAAGTATTAGCACACTAATGCTTTGGAAACATTTAAATATTACCATCTCTATTATTTCTAATTTAAAAAATCTTGTTACTTATTGCTTTCTTTTACAAGAAAAAGAGTTTTCTCACCTGCAGCTATCAGGGGGAAAAAAACCAAACAACTTTTTCTCTAGCCATACTTCATTCTTACCCCAAACCAGCCTGAGAATAGTTATATGGATGGTGATGATAAGATACAGAGCAGAATAACATAAAATAATCCAAACAGGAAAAGATGTTTCATGAGTGCAGGTTTTCTCCCCAGGGAGCAAGAGACCCTCAGTTACCCCAAACCTGACATAGATGCACACTTCTTGCACATGAATGATTACTCCGTATCTCTAGCAAAATAGTAAGTCACATTTATTACTCTCCAGGGTACAGTGCTTCTGATTTACACATCTTTCCAAGTTTCAATTCAGGGCTGGGCTTTTTTATACTTTAGTTAGCTCAGGATCCACACAAAGCAATGAGTACCAGAACAGCAAAAGCCACTACTGAAATGTCACACAATGGCTGGTGGTGCCACTGTCCTTCCCACCAACTGTGACAAGCCCCAGGGCGTGGGGGATCAGGATGTATCTATTACTAAAAAAAGCATCTTACTTGAATTACAGCACAGTTCCAGTTCATTCATTGATCATAATGTCTAAAAAGACTTCAGTTTATTTCAGAAGGTTTCATCAGCTAGGTGATTTTGAGCAATTTCCTAATTTTTCCCCTCCAACATAATGCCATTCCAGTGCAGATCAAAATCCAATCCTGTACACATCTACTTCACGTTGAAGGTGCTCCTGGGCCTTCAAGTAGCACTAACGGAGGAGCAGGCACATGGAAAACCAGACAGTGAACCAATCCCCAGACATCCTGCACTGTTTCAATCAATGCAGAACTGTGTCTAGAGCCCAAGCAACCTGTCTACACCAAAACCAACAAGAGACCTTTAGACATCCTGGGACAAGTAAAGCAAACAGTCTGAAGCAGATGGCTTCTGATCTGCTACCTAATTAAAAAATACAGATATGTTAGAAGACAGCCCATACTGTACCACAAGAAAATTCAGGTAACAAACATGAAATTGATGCAATTCACTCTTATTTTAAATGGTTATTTGCAGATCTTGCCAATGTACTTTTTGACACTGTTCACATTAACAAAATGGGCTAACACGTCCTTGCTACCCAAGATTTCAGCTTCATTAAAAACAATGAGTGGCCAACTCATTGAAAGAATTTCTCTGCAGTATCTCATTTTTTATTCTCTTACCATTATGCACAGTGAATAGTTTGTATCTTGCAGTCAGACCTTTGCAAATTTTGCAGGGATAGCAAGAGGTACATTCTGAGTCTAGGGTGGGCCTTCTACTTGATTTGAAGTCTATGCTACAAACCCCAGAAGCAACAGATTATATCAACCCTCCATGATAATCCCTCCTCCCTCCAAAAAGATAGTAAAAACTGATAAGATTTTTTCCTTAATTCAGGCTAAACAAATTCCTTCCTACAAACTTAATCCTGAGAAAATGGGTTTTTCTGGTGAAGTTTTCCAATGAAGTTCCAAGCTAGAGACAAAGATGTGTATTAAAAAGAAAGGGCAGTCAGAGCTGTCAACTTTGCCAAAATTTAAACAGATTTAAACGACTAAAAATGAAAGCATTCAAATATCTTTATTACATGTATCACCAACAGATTCACTTCTGTAATGTTAATATATTATCTCAGTGCAAGAGAGCAAGAATGAGTGTGGAAGTCTCTTCCAGTACAAACACAGGAACATCTAGAAAGGAAGTTGAAGTATGAAATAGTGGCTTCATAGCAAGATATGAATGAATACCTAATCAAACTGCTAAGTGTTTAGATCAGAAAGTAACCAGGAACAGATTCAAATAGCAAATATCTTTGTCAGTTTGATTTCACTCTCCTCTTGTCACTCTTTCTACTTTTTGCAGAGTGGAGGGTATCCACGCTGCATTACATACAGAGTACACTTGGGTTCTCCTCCATTTTCATAAGACAGATAAACAGAAAAAGAAAAGTAACATGACAACAGCCAGGAAGTCTTGCTTCGCTTCCACCAAAAAGCCAAGAAATGAGTAAACATCGTTGCTGAAAGTAACACACAGTCAGAATTATGAGACTTGAGCAAAGGGAGACGTCTGACTACTTTCCACTACCAGTGCTACACACCTACTTCACACATCAAATGTGCCTACTCTTTTGTCACCACTCCAACAGAGAAGATCTGGGAGTAAAGGCCAGGTGAGGTAGAAGCAAACCATTCAATAAATGCCAGAGTACAAACATAAAAGGCTGCTTCTCCCCTTGTAATTATTGTCGCGCCTTAAGAAAAGAAAGCGAAGGGGAAAAAAAAAACCAGTAGTAAAGAATAAGCACAGAATTTGAGAAGCAATTAGTGACAGCCATGAAATTAGCTCTGGGGCTTTTAGAGAAGAACAGACTAGCAAGAGCCCTCTGCTTCCCGAGGGAGAAGAGAAAGGAACTGAGAAAGGGTCAGAGAGAGGAAACGGAAACTTTCTCTCCAGACGGCTGCAGTTTTGCTCAATACTTTTAAAATCTACTTGGTTATACACCCTCCCTTTGTTTCACTTGTCCTCCGCGACACGGCACCACGCTCAAACACAAGCTCCCCGCGCATTTTACAACAGAATATCCTGCTGGTACCGGGAGAAAACCCCCGAACCTCAACACCTGCACCTCGGGAGCTGCGTACCCGCATTTCTACCCGCGACCTGGGCACCCCAGGCCCATCCAACACCTCCGGGACGCTCCCGCCGGGACAACGCGCGCTTCCCAACACCCCAGGGGCGCCGGCAAGCCTCGGCCACTGCCGAGAACGGCCCACACCCCAACTTCTTTCCCCGCACGGAGCCGCAGAGCCTTAAAAGACACAACCCCGGTGGGGATCACAGCGTCGACCCGCGGCGGGGCCCCCGAGCTGCCGCCAGCGGCCGGACCTGCCTGCTCCCCGCACCCACGGCCGGCCCGCGGGGGCCGGGCAGCGGCGGCGCCGTTACCTTGCCCAGGCAGATGTGGCAGGTGATGGGCAGCGTGAGGGACAGCGTGACGCTGGGGCCGTGCTGCGCCATGGCGGGCCCCGAGCGGCGCGGCCCGGCGCCAGCAGCACGGAAGTCCCGCGGGCGGGCGGCCCCGGCCCCGCCAGCCCCGCTACGGCAGCCGGCGAGGCCCAGCGGAGGGGAGGGCGCGCTCTGGCAGCGCTCCCCTGCAGGGCGGGCAACGCGGCCCCTCACGGCTCTGCTCCGTTGCCGCTGCCCCCCGAGGAGGTGGCCCGCGGGCCCGTGGAGGTCTCAGCCTGCGCACGGCATTCCCGGGGGGAAGCACGGCGCCGCGGGGAGCGCAGGCACAGTGCCTGTGCAGAAGGAGGCCCACGCGGTAGCGAGAGTGATCTCCTTTCCCCGATAAACCTATGCTGTGCCCAGGTTTCATCATGCTGAATTAAATAAATGGCTGATTTAATTCTGTTAATTGCCCCGAATCACAAAATTATAGAGTTACAGAATTACAGGATCATCGGATGGCTCGGGATAGAAGGGACTTTAGGGATCATCTTGGCCCAGCCGCCGTGCCCTGGCAGGGACACCTTTCACTAGAGCAGGGTGCTCGGAGCCCCATCCAGCCTGGCCATGAGCACTGTGGCATCCACAACTCTGAGCAGCCTGTTCCAGTGCCTCACCACTCGGATCTAATCTAAACCTACTCTCTTTCAATTTGAATCTGTTCCTCCTTTTCCTGTCACTACATGTCCTTGTAAATTGTCCTGCCCCATCTTTCTTGTAAGTTCCCTTCAGGTACTGGAAGGCCACAATTAGGTCACACTGAAGCCTCTTCTATCGTGAACAATCCCAGTTCTCTTAGCCTTAGGAGAGGAGCTCTATCCCTCTGACCAACTTGGTGGCCTCTTCTGGTCTCACTCCCACAAGTCATTGTCCTTCCTGGGGTATAGGAACACGTTCTCGTGGCACTTGTTCTAGGGGAAGCTCTCAGGGCACGAGCCCACCGTCCCCATTACCTTCAGCCCATCTGCAGGAGCCCGTGCCTGGCCGCAGTCTCACACCTGGCATCACTGCTCGGGCAGCTCGGGCCAGCCTTTGGGCTTCTTGGCCCACCACATTGCCAAGATTTGCACAGCCAATGCAGCTTTTGGGCAACAGAAAATGAGGACTGGGATAAGCCCTCACACCCTGCAAGGTGCTGTTTGTGATGATGCCGCGTGGAAGATTCTGATCCATGAAAACCAAGGGGCCAAATCTAAGGATGAAAATTTTACATCTGCTGCCCAACTTGTGCCAACAGCTCTCCAAATCATGGAGCTTTTGTGTTGCACTTTCTGGGCTGCTGGAGAGCAGCTGGAAAGCAGTGCTGGGGGGATATGAGGCTCCTAGGAGTCTGCTCACTTGACCTCAGTCCCAGGATTCCTGTAGTTTCTTGTAAATGTGCCACAGCATGCTGAAAATTATAGAGCTGAGTGATTTAACATTGCACCACAAGATAAATGCTTATAATGCTGAGCAGCTAATTCAAACAAGCATAAAGTTGTGGATGCAATGATTAACAAGGAAAGTATCTTAGACCGACATAGCAGAGTTGCACGGATGCATTTCAATTTGATATAGGTAAGTCACTGCAAATAAAGCGAGGAAACTAATCCATGGTGACATTCCAGCATAGAACAGACCTAGCGGATTTGGTGGTAGTGCAATGCTTGGGTAGGAAAGGACAGGTTTGAATAAGGTGTGCTTGATAAAAATTGAGTGCTTACCTGTTACAACACCTTTTAGTGAACTTCAGGAAAAATTACTTATTGTCAAATATGAAAAGAACCATTTACCCACAGAATGCACATGCCATTAATTAATATAGGCTGGAGTGAGTGCACATCCACTTTGAGGAGATTCTTTTAGTCTAGGCACCACTGATACGCTGCTTAGGTAGAATGGTGCTCAGAGAAATGTTTTCAAGAGAAATGTAAAATATTGGAGATTTTTGAGCTTGAAAGAGAGCCAGTGGAGCCTGAAATTCTTTGAGTGAGTTTATTGTGCATCCAGTAAACTACACAGGAGTGCAATGAAACCCTCTTATTTATCTTTCTTAGCTTTATTTTTATATTGACTTCTATTGAAAAAACGTGAATAGACAATATAAAGGGTAGAAAGTGTAAATGCATGAAAGAGAAATCAAAAGCAAGGAAGTGCATCTTACGTTTGACTCTTTAAAATGAATCTGGGATAAAGCAGGAACCCTTTTAAAGGCATGACTTCCACTGCTTCAAAAAAGTGTATGTAACTGGAGAGTGACCTGTTAGAGAACAAGCTCTGCTGGGATGAATATATTTTCTCTCAACCAAAAATAACTTGTAAAGGAGTTTATTTTTCTGAATAAGCTGCTAAAAGGAACATGTTTTCTCTTAAAGAGGTTAAATGTATTTGTTTAGCGGATTTCTGCTGAAGTTGTATGCCTAGTCCATGAAGGAATACTTAAAAAATTATTTGTGATCTAGTAGTGCCTCAGGTTTTATTGAAATTTATGGGTTGATGTTACCAACTCTTCAGGGGTATGGAAAATACTTAATTCTGTAGTACTGAAAGAGAGACCTCAGAGAGCAAGGAGAAAGGAGCTGGAGGGGTAACAATCTGCTGCAGCTGAGGGGAGCTGAGAAATACCATGTAAATGCAGGAGGTAACAAATATTTAACAAGTCCAGGCTATTGAACACCACAGTCCACATAGCATGAAGGCTACTTTTGCAAGAGGGCTGGAGCCAGGATGAAACAGATAAAAAAATTCCTGGAATGCCTGGCATGCCTCTGCTGAGGCACTGGGGCATAAGGATCAAACAGTCAGGCAATTTTCCAACAATCTGGCCACTGCTGGTAAATCTATAGAGAAAGGATGGGTTAAAAGCTGAGACTCTAACCATGAATGATCTCCTAGGATTAGGGCTTCATTTGTGAAACGCTTCAGCAATTTCGCTACTTGCTCCTGAAATCTCAGAAACCTGAGAGGATTAATAGTGGAAATATGAAAATAGCATCTGACACAAAATGTGAAAAGTTCTTTGATGAGAGCTTGAAAAGAACCAATATAGGACAAGACAAACTGGTCAGAGTACTAAACTGAGGCAATTAAGTCTTTTGTGCTTGAGACATATGTTGTTTGATTCATGAAGATTAATAAAGTTACCATATTTTGGCTTAAAATGCATAAATTCCTGTATTTTGGATCTGTGCATGTTTCCCAGCAGTGTGCAGAAAGAGGAAGAAGCAGGTGAAGGTATGAAATGTCTGTCTTCTTGGCTGATTAGCCCATAAATAATGCAGTTGCATTGCTTCCAACAGTTTGAATATAAATATATATATTTGGATGTGAGGCTTTATGCCTTGAAAACCTAACCTAAAGGTCATTTTTTGTACCAACACAAGTAGATATCAACCACTGACAGCCAAACTGTCTACCCTCAGTGGCCACTTCTACAACAGTGACGTCTGTTCAAGTTGGCTTTGAAGAGTTTCCTCTTTGGGAACAAGACTGGATATATCTTCAGCCTTTATAAAAGGGTTTCCCAGGTGCTTTTGCATTATTTAGGGGAATATAGAGTGAAAAATGCCTAAAACTAAGTGAAGATTGGATTCTAGGTGCCTAATTCAGACCTGTGGTCATTAAAGGGTGAAAAAAGAGGTTCCTCCTGCTCAGGATTTTCCTGTTGAGGAGCCCTGCAGAGTGGTGGCCTCACTGGCTCCTGTTGTGAGACACTATCTGGGGGATTCACTGGCTGCCATTCAGAGGCCATTTAGTGGAAATATGTAACTCTCAGATACCCCTGTCTATGCTGCCTGAGGACTGTAGGCTGCTCTTGCCACCTGTTCTTTGGGAGTTCCCATGTGGCTTTCATTTTAAAATGTAAGCAAATTTCATCTCTGTCTTTAAAACAGTGTTTTGGGGTTTGGCTGTGAAAAAAAAAAAAAGGTATTTCCAGAAAGGAAATAAAATGAACGCTAGAGGCCAGAAGATTAATCTCTGGCCATTGGGTAAGAGAACTGGGACAAAGAAAGAGAATAACTTTGTTGATTTAATGATATTTGAGATTGACAGTCTTGTGGAAGCTTGGTGCAATCAGTCTTCTTCACAAGAAATAGTAAAAGATGACAAATCACTTTTAAAGATAAGGTTTTCATTTTGAGTTTAACCACTGTATTCTTCTTAAAGAAGAATATTCCTGCTCCCAGGTTCCACGACCCACAACAGAATTCAAAGCGATTAACTCAGATGTAGACATCTTGTTCCTGGGCATCCAAAGTTCAGTAACAAAAACCCCATTCTTCATGATCTCTTTTAGATTTAGATTTTAGATTTTCTCTTTTAGATCACGCTGGTGATGTTTTCCATTTTTCTTGATGTGTAAATGGGAGTCAAACAAGTAAACAGATAATGCTGGGTTATACCCAAAGTCAGTGCAGCTTTTATACGTCGGACACTAGGCTGTGCCCTTCTTTCTTTTTGAGGGTCATACAAGAGGCTGATTTCCCTTTAGGCCCTTGTTCAGATATTTTATCTAAATAAACTGTATTGTACTAGAATGACATGTGAGGACAGGGAGAAGCTCCACAAGTGTGTTGTGCAGGCACTCTCTACCCTGCTCATATGTCTCAGCCTAAGGATGTCTCCATGGACTTTTCACCAGACAGGAGACTGTCTGGATGAAGGCTGGTTGCAATGGGCCACAGATGTACCAGGTGAGATGCTGACCATCGAGCGGTATGGATAAACAGACTTCATGTTTGGGTCATTATTCTGCAAGTTTTGGTTGCTACCTTATCTCTGGCATTGCTCCAAGTGTTTGATGGTTTGATGCAACAGGCCTTGTTTTAAATCGTAATTATGAAAGCCTTTCAGAACACCTTGTGGTGCCTGCTGCCAGCAGAGGATCTGCCCCCCAGGATGTAGTGAAGAGTGAGTCAAAACACTGCAAAACATCAGAAAAGTTTGATAAAATTACAGAGATTACAGAAATAATGGTCTTCCCTTCCCTTCCCTTCCCTTCCCTTCCCTTCCCTTCCCGGAAACTTCCCTTCCCTTCCCGGAAACTTCCCTTCC
>JANRGV010000051.1:65912537-65943142 GCA_024734035.1 Alethe castanea
GGAATTAACAGTGTAAAATCTTAATGAGTAGATTGTGCTGAGCAGTGTGGTTCACCTCTGTTATTCTCCCAGTCTCAAATGTTTGCCAGCCAATCAGAGCATTCCTTAAAAACAGAGATTTATGGTGAAAAGTCAGCCCTAATTGAATTTCTTCATTAAGAACACCATCAAACAGATACAGAACACCTTACACCACCTTGTTTAAATTAGATTCATTTTTCTGATTAATTATTAAAAGGAAAGTTTAAAAAATCATAAAATCTTAAGTGCTATTAAAAATTGATTAGGAATGCATTTTTTCATTGACCCAGTTTGTATTTTTTTAAATTTTTTTTGTCAAAGCTAATACATTTGAGTAGCTGCCTCAGACAGAAGTTTGTAATCATTTGGTCATCAGTCAATTAATCACAGCTTCATAAATATTGATCTCAGATTACATTTATTCTTCATTCTTGAAAGATAGTTTTTTATTAATTTAGGCTTACTCACATACATTGTGGTTTACACTGAAATTATTTTAAAAGTTCTATTAAAATTTAATTTGAGCAGCCAACCAGCGGTGCAGCCACTGCACATCGTGCCACCTTTTGGCAGATTTGTCACCTCCTCCTGAAAGGTCCTGAGTGCCCGTGGGTCATCCTGTAGGGCTTGCTGACTGGCATCTGTCACCCATAAACCTCTTCATGTAGAAGATACACACCACTCATCCCAGGTAGGAGTAATTTGTGACTAAGTATGGATTTTTCTGAGAGGAACAAAGAGGTCTCTGATGTTTCTCTTCCCGCTCTCAGTGGCCATATCCTGATTCCTGGTAGTTCATTACAGGTGATGGTGCCTTTCTGATTCTCATACAGCACTTGGCTGCCCCTTGGCCTCTGCCAGACATCCCACAAGCCATGTGAGGGGTGTGTTTGAGGGTACATGGGTTGAATGTCCCCAGCCCTGCTGCAGTCCCTGTCATGGAGGTCATGCAAGACCTTGTGACTCAGTACCTGGGAGTGCTCTTGCAGGGCCTGCTACTGCCTCTCTTCTGCCTAAGAAAAAAATCCAGTACTTTTGCAGAGGTTGCATCTGTAAATAGGAATCTAGGAATTTTTGAAGTGAGATGCTGCAAGGAAGAGGAAGGACTCTGATCTTGAACATTTGGAGGGAACACAGTCCTTGTAGCATGTTCATCACCCTTGAAGCAGTACTGAAGCAAAGCAAATAATCTTCATTAAGATTTCTGGTCCAGTTGCACCTAATAATCTCCATCTTGACAATTAATTATCTTTTTCTTTTTTTTTTTTTTTTTGGTATGTGTTTGTAGTTATGCATGATCTTGTAGTTTAAGAAATATATATGGAGATATCAGGGGCAAGAGTACACATCTGAAGCATTCCTCATGCAGGGTACATCCTTTTCTACCCCATGCTTTGTATTTTACTTTGAATGCTGTACTTCACACTGAGAATGATAAGTTTCTTGGTTAGCTTCTGCAGTACATTTTGTTCTTTGTCCTATGCTCTGGCAAAAAAAGCATGTCAATGTTCCCTAAAATCTCACTTGACTGACGACTTTGGAGTAATGGGATCATGTAGTGACTATTATCTTTTACAGCTCTGAAAAATCATATGATTTATCTTTAATGTCTGGCATCAAAACTGGTTGCCCATTGTTGTCACTCCAAAACTCTTATTTATTCTGGCACAGCTCTTCTGAGAGGCTCTGAAATACAACTTCAAATCATGAGCAGCAGTGTGTCCTGGTGTGCTCTTCAGCACCAGTATGGAGTCATGCGGACCCCTGTTAGCATTCCTTATTTTTGCTGATGGAGAATGGATCATTTTTGTGACTATCCATTTATCTAAAGTTGCAGAAAGCTGATGTAATTTCTAGAGTCCTATTCCCCAATCAAATATACCTCTCATTTACCATAAAAAATTAAATCACTGCAGCAAGTTATCAGACCCCTTCCTTTAAATTTGTCA
This sequence comes from Alethe castanea, assembly GCA_024734035.1. Taxonomy (NCBI): domain Eukaryota; kingdom Metazoa; phylum Chordata; class Aves; order Passeriformes; family Muscicapidae; genus Alethe; species Alethe castanea. The sequence goes on from JANRGV010000051.1 coordinate 65,914,508, forward strand.
CACACAGTGCTTTTCTGTACTTTCAGAAAAGTCAGCCTGTAAGGATCATGTTAGAAACATGTGCAGAGGGCATTCAGATAACCCATTGTTTTATGAATAGCTGTGAAGATTTAAGATATTTTCACATGTGAGCTGTTAGCCACTTCTGTTCTTATCTGTTTGCTGCAAAGTCAGACTCGTTTTTTGCTTTCATTATCCATGGTCTATGAACATGCTGACATAATTTGTTTGTTTTGCATTATGGCAAATATAGAAGGGCATTGTCTGCTATGGCACAGTCATTCCCAGCACAGAAATGCTAGCAAGGGTATGCAATTGGGGACATTTTAAATTGCTCCAGCTGTAACCTTAAAAAAATGCTTGTCTGTTCTCTGTATTGTGTGATGAGAAGTGGATTCTGAGTTGCAGCTAACATCTTCAAGCATGAGGGGTACCAAGGAGATCCAGTAAATATATCACCCTCTGAGCAGTTCTTTGCAATAGAGTGATAACTGGAACTGGGTTATCCAGGTTATCCAGTTTATCCAGTGGTTTGACAGATGCCACTGTGAATTTGAGCAGTGTTTTATATTGTACCAAGTTTGGTACTTCCAGACAATCTTTCCTGGCAGAAAAGGAGAAAAAGAAAAGCTGCAAAGCAATAGAGAGAGATGATTGTAACAGTGCCCCAACTCTTCCTGGCTTTTTGCTGCAGACACCTGCAAAATGGCCCAATTGGTGTTTTCCCACTGAAGTATTGTGTCACTAATTCACCACTCAACAACTTCAACACTTCTGAGAATGAATATGGTAGTGGAATATAAGGTACTAGCTTATGAAAATGCCTTTTTTTCTTTTTTTTAATTAAGTCTTTCCCTAAACATGCAGAGTTCTTTCAGTCCAGAATGTGCAAAGCTGTGTATTTTAATGAAATTCTTTGAACTTCAGAATAATGTAAGAGAAAAACAATGCATTTTCTGTGAGTATATTTAGTAGATACATAATTTTGCATTAATTGGTCTGAATTTATTAAATTCAGCTGATATTTGAAAACCTTTCTTGTTAAAAATGTAAAAAAGTGTAATTTTGCATTTTGTTAATATATATGGTTATCCTTGGCTCAAAATCAGAGTCCTCTGGAGTGAAGTGGCAACCAGGGCATAGTACATGGCCCCTTGCAGGACCAGGCATTTGCCAGAAATATACAAAAGATGCTATAGATCCAAATCAGTCCCAGATCTTTCTTTCTGGACTTACCTCTGAAATCTGTCATCCCAGTTTCTCCATCTCTTCATTGCAAGAATGTTTAGCAAAGATGTTCAATATTCAAATAATTTTTGTTATTGTCTATCATTGTAATGTCACCAGATTAAAACAGAAATCTCCTACCCTGTATTTTATTGTATAATAGCTTGTCATATGTGACTTCAGTGACTTCAGAGTGCTCCTGGGACACCACAGTTCAGGTAAATGTAGACTTAGCCTCTGAGGCAAGTTTCAGGAAAAGCATAGTCAAGATAGAGGCTGTTGTACAGTTCTTAAACTGACAGAAGAAGGAGTAAAGGGTGTAACATATATCCAGGAACTGCTGCAGTTTTGTAAGCTTTGTGCTATTGCTTTTAAAATCTATCTGAGTGGAGAGGGTGTGTGTGTGTGGTGTGTGTGTGTGTGTGTGTGTGTGTGGTTATATTAGGAAGGAAATGGAGAAACAGAAGACTAAAGAGAGAAGTAATTGGAATGAACAATGAATAGGCAGAGTGAGGGGCCAATGAGAAAACTGCAGAGGTACTGTTATCAATAATGTTATCAATATCCATCAGTTCTGGCTTGAGTGATGGCTGCAGCAGTTCTTGCCAGCTTTGCTCCTTACAGCTCATCCCTGCAGCTCCCCCCATCCCTCTGTGCTCATGGGGGTGGAGGAGGTGGTGTCCCAGTAGCTTTGAGAGAGGGCTCCCTTGGTGTGTGTGCTCTCTTCAAGGAACTCATAAAGAGCCCTTTGAGGGAAATGCAGGGTGCACAACTTCTGTCTTGGCTGTGTGAAAAATGAGTAAGAAATTCTTTAGATTCCAACAAAAGGATGTAGGTATCTACATATGAGAAGATCTCACCAACCACATCTGGGAGTCACTGCCAAGAAACAGAGCTTTTCTAGGCTATGAGACATCACATCTTCAGATAAACATCCTAAATAAATTAGATTAATTGTGCTCTAGAAGTGCTTAGTTTTAATCCAGGGCCTATAAAGGGTTGCTAGAGTGAGTTGGCCAGATGTAATAGATTTGTCTTAGGGCTGACAAGGTGAATCCCACACTTTGGTATTAGAAAGCTGGGTGTAGAAACATGTTTCAATTCGATTGACAAAAACAGCTAAGTCTGACCAGTAACTGCAGATCTTGATTTCAGTGACATTTTTGTAATCATATCCTAAGTGCAGTAGGTTTTATATCCAGCTGTTTATTTTCCGGAGGGACACGAAGGCAGACTTGCTTACAATTCTGTTCTCCTGAAATGAACCAGTCTTGCTTACTGACAAATCTATAAATGAACCATTTTGCCAGATATATAGCACCAATAGTTTTTTTTGTGAGTCTTACTTGCTACAAAGCATCCTTTGAAAAGGATTGTACTCTGGCAATAAAATCTGTCTTTCGGAACTTTTTTGTACATGGTTTGTTCACCATTTTTTTTTCATTTTATCAAGTATTTTCTAGTATTCAGAGAAAGATCTTTAGTAACTTTAAAGACTATGATAAAGTTAGTTGAGGAATACATGGATTTGTTTAAAGTGCTTGAAGGAGAGCTGGATGGCCATATCATCTGTGCTGAAATATATGGGTAATTAATTTGCTAAGTGCAATGAGGAAAAATCAAGGACTATTTATATCTGGCCTTGAAAATTTACTTGTAAATGTTCATTGTAGAAAGTCAAGTAAGAGCTTTGATTTTACACTGTTCTTCTGAAAAAAAATCCCAGCTTTCACTGAAATTGAAAACTGAGGAGGCAGCCTCCAGTGTCTGTACCTGAAGACCTCTGTGCTCAGAGCTGCTACTGACTTCAGTGGGAATTTTGCCTAAGAATGAACAAGAACTACGAGTAGGAGCAAAGGCAGTGTTGTTGTTTCACCTGAAAATTAGGCTTATAGGGGCTATAAAATGTTGTAGGTTTATTTTTATTTGATTGGTTGTGTTTTCATTTTTTTTTTAATGTAATAGACTACAGGTATTTTACATTCAAATTGTACACCTTTAAGCTGAAAGGAGAGCTGCACTTAATAACTGATAACTTAATAGCACATCTAAATGTGTTTTAAAAGACTTCAATTTACCTATTAAGACCAAATAGACTGTCTGTTAATTTGACAGAATATCCATGTTCCCTGAACTTAGGGCTATAAAAATTGTTCATCTGCTCAGTCACAGGCCATTTAATTTTGGATGCATCATTGCCAGTTGGTTACAGTAATTAGCATTCTGTCTATTGTAGCAGCTTCCCTGAAGCTATGCTAAGTAGGGTTACACTTCTGTATGGAAACATAGGCAGCCTTGTGCAAATGAGCCCGGCCACCCATCTTAGAGACAGAAGCCCTAGCTACAGCTTCTTGGCTCAGGGTGCCCTATATGCCCACCTGCAGATCTTATTTACTGGTTATTAATGACATGAAGTGTAGGCAGCTGTGAAAGGCACAGCATGGCAGTTTAAAGCCTCTGCTCCAAACTATTCTCTCAGCCTTGTAATTACTTTGAGTGACACCTAATTTCCTTTTTTTTTTTTTTTAGTCTTCCCCTTTATACACTCTTTTAATGAAGTTATAAGACAGAAATAAATTCTCTGGGTGTAAATTGTGTGTATATATATATATATATAAACAAACCTGTGAACTGAGCATAACATTTGCTAACACAGTTGCTTGCCACTTAAAGCATGGGATCTCAGATAAAAATGTTTTGATAAATCGTCTGTTATTATGAACATATGCTACAAATATTTCAGTTCTGTGTGTTTTTCCCTATCTCCCAGTGCCTAAAGTAGTGTTTTTATTGTATTTTTAATGGAGACAACAACTGCCAACCCCAGATTATGAGTAGTGCTGAAACTGTTCTTTTGTAAAGGCTGGAATAAACAGTACACTTGCTAAAACCATAAATAAATTAAAAAGAAGTCAAGATTTTTTGCCAGTTGTTCTGCAGCCTATGTTCGTTTTCTTGTTCTGTGTGAAATGTCTACGCTTTCCTTTGGTTTCCTGGGAAACAAGTGAGGGTGGTATGCACTGCAAGATGTACTCCAAGAATAATTCTTCCCATTTAATCCACTCTGATTTTTACTTCTTAATATACTGGAAGGTAACTAATATTTAATACCATGAAATGTATCTGTGCATGTTTAATGATTCAATTAATCAGAAAGAAACCTTCTTTATAATTAAATATGGATAAGATATAGTCTTTTCTTCTCATTGACTGATGCTTCTGAGAATAAGGGATAAGAATAATTTTATACCATTATTCTGTGTGCCTTTTATTAGAACTCTGAACTGTTTGGGTGTAAAATCAACGATAGAAGTACATTTTTTTTAGACTTATGCACTTGGCAGTTTCTCTATTCCATAAAAGTCTAACCATATGAATTTAGATACCAATACTATGAAGACTTAAGACATGTTTAAGCATTAGAGAAGTTCAACTGATGTTAATGTGATTACTCACATTAAGTTTAAAGACTGTGCTCAAGCCTTTGTAGGTCTGTCTCGTTCAATTTCTGGATGAGGCCTGATGTGAGCTTGGAAAAGATTGTATATGCTTGCTCTGTAATTCTTCATTTGATGATGACTTGAAGCCATAGCTCATTTCCAAGGAGCTGTTTTATTTATCTGGTCATGGACCCCTCTCAACTCGATTACTTAAAGTAAGGTTACAAACCCCAGTATAACTTATGCTTCCACTCTTCCATACAAAATTCTGTAAGTGTAAGTTAAAAAAAAGCCAACTGTTGTCATTACAGTATGCAGATGGAGGGCATCTATTGGGAAGTTAATAAAATAATGATGTACATACCGGTAGTTTTAAATATGGAAATGGAGATTTCCTGCTTCTTGATTTTGTATAAATTGTTGAATATATTTGTTTAATGATTTATATAGAGCCTCAAGCCATAGCAACTAGGTGCTGTTTACAAAAGTTAAAGCATAAGTTACACGCACAGCCTACAATGGGCTTCATTAAATGACCACTTATGCTGCCAAGGGTACCATATGTTAATAGCCACGTTGTGAGACCTCTTTTCAAGTTTGTCACTGCTCACATGTCACATAGTCATTTTTTCCAACATATGGACCTACCTTTTTAATAAGATGATATTTTTCATTATCATTTTAATAGGGAAATAAAAAAATCAAGTGCCAAGATTTTCCCTCATAAGAGTAGGCTAAGTTTAATGGGTAATAGAGAACCTTGTCTGAAGAATAAAGAAGTGGTTATACTATTTCTGTAGCACTTCAGTCAAGAAAGACCTATTAACTTGTTTTTAGGATGACCTTAAGCAAGAAAAATTAGTGTTTTGCTCAGTTAGGGTACAGGTGTCTGTTTTGTATATTATTTGAATATTTCTGTTAAGACTTTAGAAACTGTGGACAAAACCCTGGCATCCATGGAACAGCACTGAGACTAGGTTTTCTTTCTTAGGGGCAGTAGCATGCTGCATTCAGGTATTCATTAGGAAGGTGAGGCTCATTGAAAAGAAAACCTATAACCTTCTCTGGAAACGTAATCCAGTCAGCATATAAGTAGGAACTGATGCCAGCTATCACGTTTGAAACAACTTTATGCCTCAGTGTGTCTACTTTAGAGATCAGTGCTCAAGGAATAAAGCACCCCTTCATTGCTGATGTCCCAATTTCCTTGACTGAGGTGAACAACTGAAATAATGTTGTGCCATTGGAGAGCAAAAGGCTGTTGATTGTGAGCAAATGTGCCCCAGGTGAAGAAGCCAAAATCTACATCTGTCCTGAAGGAAGTTTTGTCAGCCTTTATATGTACAAACTGCAGGATGGTCTAGCGGGGAATTTTATCAACCTGTGTTTAGTGTAGGTGCAGAGTCAGCAGGTAGCAAAACCTCACCATAAGCTGTGCAGGTCATCTCCAGATGATTAACAGTGAAAGGTTTGGACCATGCAGGCACACATTGGGAAAGAGTTTAAGTCAAGTCAATTTAAGGGAATTCACTATTTTATAGTGTTTTAAGTGGCATTATTTACAGTATGTTTGAAAAACTTCTCTTCTTGGGAGGTCACCTTCAGTAGCTCTGCTGTGAGTGTGTATGATTGTATGATCTTGGACTGTGTCACCTCATCACACCACAGGGTAAAAAACATGTGAAATATTCCCTTGAAAAATTCAAAGTTGTCCTTCTCTTAAAACTCCAATTTCTAACGTGAGCAGGTTGGGGAATGGTGCTTAAAAACCTAACATTTTTATGCGCAAAATAACCATTGTCACTTTAAGATGAATTTTTCACATTTGACTCGTGGACATTTGCAATTGTGGTACAAGTCCACTTTTGGTGAAAATTTTTTTAAAGGTGAATATGGTGATTGATTATTGCCTATTACATGGTTGTGCAAGTTAATACTGCCATGCATGTAACATAAGGGATACAAATACTTTTGTTCATGAATATGAAATGAAATGTGAAGAGTAATCAAGCTAATTTCTTTCTGGATCCCAACTTCAGGGTACTCTTGCTCAAGGTTTTCAGAAATAAACGGAATTATAGGTAATTTGGTACAGTGGAGACAGAAAAACAGTTGAGATCCAATAGTAGGTAACGTTGACTGTGAGATCTTTTGGACTGTGGAAGAGTTCCAGAAAGAAGTCTGACTACTTAGTTTCAGGGTCCTGCACTTTAGGTGACAACAACCCCATGCAGCACTACAGGCTTAGGAAAAAGTGACTGGACATTTCTCTGACAGAAAAATACCTGGGGGCCCTGACTGACAACTGTCTGAACATGAGCCATTAGTGTGCTCAGGTGGCCAAGAAGGCCAGTGGCATCCTGTATCAGCAGCAGTGTGACCAGCAGGACCAGGGAATGATTGTCACCCTGTATTTGGCACTGGTGAGGCCACACCTCAGGTGCTGTGTCCAGTTCTGGGTCCCTCACTGCAAATAAGATATTAAGGCACTGGAGAGTGTCCAGAGAAGGGCAGTGAAGCTGGTAAAGGGTCTGGAGCACAAGTCTGTTGAGGAGCAGCTGAGGGAGCAGGAGTTGTTTAGCCTGGAGGAAAAGGAAGTTCAGGTGTGACACCACTCTCTCCAACTCCTGAAAGGAGGTTGCAGTGAGGTGGAGGGTTGTCTCCTCTCCCAGGTAACAGAGGACAGCTCAACAGGAAAAAGCCTCAAGTTGTGTCTTAGATTGGATATTTCTTCAATGAAAGGGTTGTCAAGGATTGGAACAGGCTGCCCAGGGAAATGGTTGTGTCATGTGAATGTATTTGAAAGATGTGTAGATGTGACACTTAGGGACATGGTTTAGTGGTGCTCTCAGCAGTGCTGGATTAATAGTTGGACTTAAAGATCTTAATGGTCTTTGTGAACCTAAATGATTCAATGATTTTATGATTATAGTTTGGATCCAACTACATTCTGCCTGGGCAGCAGTCTGGGATTCTTTATATTGAACTGAAAGTAATAATAGCAGCATAAAGATGTGTGAGACTGCTGCATGCAGTGGCCTAGTGCTCCCAGTGTGTAGTTGAGACAGCCAGAACATGTCCCTGGACTTTAATAATGGACAATGCTATTATAGTTAGTGATTTCTTGCTCTAAGTTCTGGCTTAAGCAGTGTAAGGGCAAACAACCTGAGCATGCTTTTTCCTGTGGCTTCAACTCCCTTATGCTACTTGCTGTCTTTGCACACTGCTTTGTAAGGGATTCTAAAGCATGGAAATTGAAATTGAAAACCCTTACACTTTCTTGTGTACGACATGAATCCCAGTGACTCTCAGTTCTGGCATTTTCTCGATAGCAAAATTTCACACATATTTTGAACTTGATGCTTCAGCATTTGAATTTGGATTTCAGGATTAATGATCTTCGTATGAAGGATTTTAATTCAGTATTGGTTGTCACAAGGTTCCTCAAGTCTCTTTCTGGATGTAACTGTAGCCACAGTTTCCTAACCTTTGTTCCACCATAGGAGCTCTGTTCCACACACCAAAAGAACAGCCCTGATTTGAATTCCTGGATTCTGTAAACTTGTATTTGGGATGATGTAGATGCAACTGTTTGGATCAGCCTTCTGTGCCACTATAAATTATTTTATTAATAACTTACCTTGAACCTGCCACTGTTTTCATTGTATCTCTCAGACAAAGTCGTAAATTAGCTCCACGTTGTTCCACTCCCAAATCTGACATTTTTTATTTTTGAATTATGGTTGTATGAGTTGCATTCCTATGTTTCCTGTTTGGAAAGTATTATATTTCCATTCCTGTGGAATGTTATTAGTTTTGGCCCTCCAGTGAATGACATTTCCGTTACTAGCTTCTCCCCTGCCTTTGAGTCTACAGGAGCAAATTAGACTTGCCCCCTAGAGCTTTCTGAGACAGAGGTAATCTTCTGGTATATTTCAAAGTGAGGTTCTTGTATCTGACGGAAGGCTTTAGTTGTGACAGCAAAACAAATAGTGAATAAATATGCTTTTAGGCTTGTAAGTGGATGTCAAATAAGATAACTAAGAAGCAAAATCACCTGCGATGGCATTGTCCCTTTCATTTTCACTGGGAGGCAGGGAATCAGAGAAGGGAAAACTCTGGAAGCAAAAAAGAGAGCTGAGCATCTCTAAAGACCTGCATCTGTGTTAACAGCTTGCCAAGGAAAGCGATGCCTGTGCATTAATCTGAATTATCACAGTCAGTTTTCCTTTTGTAACCAGCTCAATCACAGCATCACAATCTCATTCTTGAACTGGAGGTGAACTGAGCACAGCATGCTGACAGCATTAGGAAACCTAGAGGAGAGAATAAAATTTACTGATACTAGACAATTCAGTAACAGAAAAGATGGTGACACCTGACACAGCATTCTTTTCATCAATCTGTTAACATTGTAATCCTGCTTTCTTCAATTGTCCAAGTTCTCTTTTTTCCAAACAAAAATCTCTGCATCTTTGGAGTGTCTCTGTTATGTCAGTTTTCCCTGGCAATTAATGCTTATTTTCCTCTTTATATGAGGGGTCATTTTAAAATCCTATCACTAACTTTCTTATTTGCGAGTAGCAACTCACAAATCCTGTCTTCCTAGTCATGTGTGTGAATGGTGTGTTGTGTTCAGCAAATATAATCCCTTGAAGTGGAATAAGCATCATAACAGATTTAGAACATTTTCAGAATGAACCAAAAGTTTTTGAGAAGACAGGAGACTGTTTGACAGTGCACATGCTGAAGGTATTAATCATATTCTGGTTCTATTTTGTTTTTTTTTTTCTTTTTAACCTGCTTAGACTCAGTGATTGGTCCTGAGCTATATCCAGAATAACATAGGGATTTTATTCTTCCAGGATGAATATGTAGTTGCCTACTGCTTTATTTCTGAACAAAAGGGGCAAGCTGGCTATCCCTGAAGTAGCAACTGGATTTGTTGGACAACTATGTTGCATGGGTGAGCTTAGGTGCTAAAGGCCCTTTGGGAAAAGTAACAGATCCCAGATTCTTTCTCAGTGCAGGGTAGAAATATTTGTTACCACTTTCAGAAATGCTTTGTGTTTTTTGTCTTTCTGTTTGTGTGGATATTCAGGTCTCCTTTCCTTAGGCAGACACCTGGGAAAGCTGGAGAAGTGGGCCCATGAAAATCTCATGAGGTTCAAGTGCAGGGCGCTGCATCTGGCTCTGGGGCAAGCCCCGGTATCAACACAGGTTGGAGATTGAACAGATGGAGAGCAAGCCCAGAAGGGCTTGGGAGTGCTGGTGGGTGAGAGGCTGGACATGACCCAGCCATGGGCACTCCCAGCCCAGAAACCAAACGTGTCCTGGGCTGCATCCAAAGCAGCGTGGGCAGCAGGGCAGGGAGGGGATTCTGCCCCTCTGCTCTGCTCTGTGAGACCCCACTGCAGTGCTGCATCCAGCCCTGGGGTCCAGCACAGGAAGGACAGGGACCTGCTGGAGAGAGTGTCACCAGCATTATTAGAGGCATGGAGCACCTCTCCTATAAGGAAAGGCTGAGGGAACTGGGATTGTTCAGCCTGGAAAAGGAAAGACTTTGTGGTAACTTAATTGAAGCCTTTTGGTACCTGAAGGGAGCCTATAAGAAAGATGGGGAGGGACAACTTACAAGGGCTTGTAGAGACAGGACAAGGGGGAATGGATTCAAAATGGAAGAGAGTAGGTTTAAATAAGATATTAGGACAAAATTCTTTACTGTGAGGTGATAAGACAGGGGAACAAGTTTTCCAAATAAGTTGTGGATGCCCTATCCTTTGAGGTTTTTGAGGGCAGGCTAGATGAACCTCTGAGCAACTTTGCCTAATGGAAGGTGTCCCTGTCCTAGCCCAGGGACTAGATGATCTTTCAAGTTTCTTGCAACTCAGAACATTCTATGATTCTATGGCACTCAACAGAAAGTTTTTCAGCTTCAGTTCTGTAGCCACTGTGGAGTACTCAATCCCAAAATGTGCTGAGAAAGCTTGAGAGGTATGTTCCCTTCATGTCAGGGCTGTTGGGTAACTCTTGGCTGTAAATGTACATGTTTTTGCTTTGCTTTATTTTTTGTCAGTGTCCTGCCCTATTGTGCCATCTGACCTGCAGGGGTGAGCCAGCTTCTCAGCAGCATCTGCAGTTTTGGACCTTTTGGGTTGGTGGCAAATATTTCTTGCTAGCGTGAGCCAAGGGACTTTGTTAAGCATGGAAAAGTACTTGCAAAAAAAGTACTTGCAGACTGAGCTCATAACACAGGTGGTTGGGATTTTGCAGAGATTTGGAGCTGGATTTTTAAAGGCATTTGGCACAGTCCATGCCTAGAGGGATTTTCCAAATCAACTTGAAGTAAAAGAAACAGGCCATTTGCTTTACCTAACTTTGGCTGTCTAATCAGCTGGCTGCCTAGACTTTCTCTGCAGAGACATGTGAGGACTTAAAAAGAGCGGTTGCTTGTCTCAAACACTGTTAAGTCTCAGAAGGATTTTGCCATGAGATAAGCTCAGGAGGGAGTGATGGGATGGTGCTGGTTCCAGGCATGGCAGAGGTGAGATCTGGTTAGTGTAACCTCAGTACTGCAGCCGCACAAACATTCCCACCGTGGCAAAATTTGTAAAGGAGCAACTGCTCGCATGCACATCGCTGGTCAAACAAAGATCACCCCAAGTTATGGGACAGATGGCATTTGTGGCCACAACCAATCACTGAACTGTGCCCCACCCCATCTCCCCACCCCTTCAAATATGCCTCTGTGGATACCTGGAACTTCAACTGTAAGATAAGATACCACAGATAACATAAAGGTGATATAATTGTCTGAGTGTTATCTCAAACCTAGGAGGAGGATAACAAAACTGAGGGAGAAGAAGGCTTGACTGATAATGGACACAAAGAATGCAAAATTTATGGGCCATAAGGAAAGTCAATTCAGCAACTGTGCTGAAATCAGACCAGAATGGGTAAAAGGCAATTCCTGCAGGGGGAAACCATGATCACCAACTCTCAATCCATCTATCCAAGAAACCCACCAACTCAAAAGAAGAGGAAGACTGAACATGCAAACTGTTTAGCATTAGAATCAAGGAAATAATTTAACCAATAGCGTGAGAGAACTGTAGGCAAAGAGCATTAATTTCTTATCTAAAATGTATAAATAGTGAAAAGTTTTGAACAACCTTGGGACCCCCTACCACTGAGAAGACCAGAGTGAAGTAGAACCCATGGAATGCTTCTGGATCCACATGTGGTGACTATTTTCTGCTTTATCTGTCTCTCTCTCCCTCTCTTTCTCCTCTCTTTTCTATTTCTTCTACCTCTCATTCATGGTTAAATTAAAGCTGTACTATTGACTTTGGCCTCTGGTCTTATTTGTATCTTAATTCAGGCAGAGGCATCTCTCAGTAATTGTATCTTAACAAGAGACAAGAACATCCAGATTTCATCCTAAGCAATAATAGCTGCCTAAGATAAATTGATTAACCAGTCTCTCATATCCCACTAGGTGATGAAAGTAAGAGGAAGTTAATTTGGAAAAACCCCACTTGTATTACTACTATCAAGACAAAACAATGAAATTATGGAATTGTGCCATTTGGAGATTATGGGAGGGCTAAACTTGTTGAAATACATTTTCTGCCAGATAGTATTTTTTTTGTGGTTATTGACTCTGGCCTCCTGTCCTACTCCTAATACTTCTCAGCCAAAATACTTCTGCCATGCCTAATATCAATGAGTACTTCTAGTTGAAGGAAAATGCAAATGCATGTAAGTCCAAATTTTATGGGTTTTTTGAGTTGGATTCATAAAACTGTATCAGACTTAAACCAAACACGTCTTTCAAAGCTAGCATATATTCAAGTTACATTTTGTGAAAACTATTTTTTTTCTTTTATTTCACAATGACATATCATATCAAACTTTATTTATTTTGAGGTGATTGAACCAGCAAATAAAGCATGAATGCTTTGCAGAGATCTGTAACCCAGTTATAGATTACTTTTTTGAACTACTTGCGGTAGCTTTGCAGGATGATAACTGTTTTTAATGTGTTTATGGAGGTCTCACTAACCTGAAAAAATCCATTACATTTATTTCAAATATGAGCAAATTCTGTTAGTACTACATCTGTACTGGTAAATGTCATTGGAATTCTTTCTGCCCATGGTTCTGGCCCATGGTGAGTATGCTTTCTCAAACTGCTCCTGGGGATGATATGGGAGTTTATGAAGGGCATCTCTGATTCCCAGCAGGCAGCTTGGAAAAGAAGGCCACCTTGTTACAGTGAATAGTAGGGTTTGGGTTTAAACATGGTCACCTTGGCTGTGTGATGCAGGTGGGCTGCGGTGCAAGTGATTTACTGATGGACCTGTGGCTTTACTGCAATAAGTAGTTAACACAAGCCAGAAAACACAGAAGGAAAACCTCCCTAAAATGATATTCCTTCTTGTAAGAGCACAGATGAATCTGGTGGCAAGGTTATATACTTAGCCACAGTGATTGTAACCAGGCTTCCAACTCATTCTACAGTAATAAGTGTGGTTTATTTATTCATTTTTACTGACGTGTCCTATTACAGATGACAAAATAGAATGAGACATTTTAGAAACCTGGGTCCAAAGCTGCACTACATGAAAACTTCTCCTAATGGTGAGTGCCTTGGACTCCAAAAGCCCCTTCTTCCTGGAGTTTCATGTTCTTCAGTTTCAGTGGTTTTGTGAGGGGGCATTATTATAAATGCACTTTGGCTGTGACTCCTTCTTTCTCTTGCATTCATGTGGTATATTCTCCACACTGTTTAATCTGGGCCCACTAGCTTCAATACATGTTTGATTTTGTTTAAGTCTTCTCCTCATTTGAAATTTTCCAGCGTTTTCAGTTAAGCTCCACATGACTGGCAGACTTAATGAATGACCTCATTCATGTGCCAGACAGACAGGGTCTCTCACAAGCCCACCCAGTCTAAGCAATGATTTTCACTTTCAGACAACAAATTGGACTCTTTAACTGGCTACTGTACATACTCTTCAAGAGCAGTTATTGAGCTAAACATAATCTTGTTACTTCTAAATGGCTTTAAGATAGGAGGCAACGGAGATTAAAACAGATTTTGTATTAAATAACCTTCTCCATATTTACATAAAGTTAGGTAGGTGAAAAGTACTTTTAAATTAACAGGCTTGTTATTGTTCATTGCATAAACAAAAATTGTGTGGGTTAGTGGGGAGCAGGAAGGAAGGAGTTGGATGGTGACTGCATAAAAAATTCTCCTGCTTGGAGCAGCTCCTGTCTCTGGGTGTCTCCCACACCTGTGTCCTCTGAGCCTGGAGCATGTCTCTTCTGTTAGCCTGCCACAATCATTTCACTCTGCTTACATAATGGTTTATGGTTACACAAATCTGCTCTGTCCAAAATATGTTAGATTAAGAAATACACCGTATCTCTTTGGTGGATGGTGTATTCTGAGTTCGTTCAGGCAGGAGGGATGACATTTTCAGTTTGAATACTGGTTTAATACCAAAGATCTTCCATCTTGAGCACAACCTGTAAAATTAATGATCTTATTGTGAGATGAAATACTAGGCATTTGAGTGGGAATATGTTCTCTAGTAGGAAAAGAAAGTAAAAGAAAGTCTTGTTTTGTTGTTAATTTAGAATTAAAATGGTAAATAGCTTTTTGTCCTACTTTGTGCACCAGTCAAGGGTGAGAGATTGCATTTTCAAAAAAGAGTTGTCACATATTTTTTTTTTCTTTAGAGAAGGCTATTTTTAATGTTTTAGGAATCTACCACAACACAGGACTTGTTTTGAGATCTGTGGTGCTGGTGTTCCTCTTACTTCTATTTGAATGAAATCAGAAGAAAGGCCTTGCATTCTGGGGTACAAATTGAGTTTGAAACTGAAGGGCAAAAGCATATATTAGGTCTATGATCTTTTACATGTGTCTTCCAACCACCTTTGCCCTTTATTTGTTTTAAAGTTATGCATTTTTTTCTTGTAAAGTTTGCTGAGCCAATTGCATGCCTTTCACAGCGATGGGTATTTGCTTCCCTATTAGTCCCACTGAGCCAGCAGGGCTATTTGCCTGAGAGCCCTCATCACCATGAAAAAACCCCAACCACCCAACACAAAACAATGAGATCACAATCTGGCCCTTTGCAATTAGCTCAACACTGTCAGGGTTTCACTTTCCTGCTTAAATCCCATAATGAGCAGCCATCAGAAGAGGAGGTAAATAAAGCTGTCATGCATATTGACAGTAATACAATATCGCTGCTCATTTTTTCCCCCAAAGTTAAAATTGCAGAATTAGTGTGGCATATGATGTTCTCCCCTCTCCAGCAAAACACATACCAGCTGCAGTCTTTTAAAGTCTCCTAACATTTTGTTAGCACGACTGCCTACGTGGGCAAAAAAACATGGAAACTGCCTCCTACCACAGTTGACAAGATTTTTTATTTTCATGATTACTTCTCTGCCTTTTTTTTTTTTATTTTGCCTGCAGGCAAAGGTTGGCATACATGTCAAGAGAACATTCTCCAGCTGGGGCCTGCAGTATAGAGAATTGTATACTCCAGAGGGCTCATGGGACCTTAGGCAGATTATTATGGTAATATTGGAGACTGCTGTCCTTTCCCTCCCACAGCTGGGCCGCCTCTCTCATTGTAAGTATTGAAGCAATATGTTTTGCAAATTATACATTGGGAACAACAGGGACCTGGGAAAGTGAGGGAGAAAGAGAAACATGGCAAAATGTTGCTTTTAATATGATATTTTTCTTGTTCATCAAGCAAAAATAAATTAGAGCTTTAATTTTTTTTAATTAAATGAGGATCATATATTGGGAAAAACCAGCTATAATAGTAAAAACTTAATATTGATTTTATTGAGTGAGAGTTTTAAGAAACTGTTGTTTATTATAGGGAAATTTCACACAGTAACCTGATGCAAGAGAACTGGAGTAAGATTACATAATAGCTTTTATTACAGATTTCAGAAATCCTTTTGAGTCCAATGAAGCTGGATTAACAAAAACTGCACAAAAAATATCATTTTAATTAGTGCTAATGTGATCTCGTCATGGTCCAGCTGTTTCACACAGGATGAAATCTGTGTTGCTTTATTAGCAATTCACACTCCAAAATAATGTCACTTCTGATTTTTAACATTTCTTATTGATGTATATTTTAATAAAATAGCCAAATTATTTGGTGACTACTGTCATAAGGCAACTGAGGGGTTCTTGACTTGCTTGTTTTTAAATAAAAAACAGTTTAAAACATTACTGGTAGCTAAATGTTTCATTTTTTGATCTTTTTTGGAAACATTACTATAAAAATCAGATTAAAGTTTTTATGGTTGCATTTAAAAGATGATTTTATGTTTATAAAACTAATAAGAAAAGTAAATGTTGCTAACTTGGTAACAAGTTGAAATTATGCCTTACATGGGCCAGATGCTTTTCCTTAAAGACTTGGTTTTGTCTCTTTTTTAAGTTAGTATGGGCTTCAAACCACAGTCGTTAACAATATTCCACCATTCTGTTAACCAACAGTAACTTTAAATTTACATCTCAGTTTGTTTTCGACAGGGCTATTTCACAAGTCAATTCCATTTGGAGCTAACTTCAATTTTATTCTAAATTATTTTCAAGTTACTGAAGCTTATTGCTTCGTTTATATATGAAGCTGTAGCATATTGCCTTATATACCTGCCTGAATTCCACATTAAAAATAATCAAATGTAGAAAACCTCAGTACTCACAGCTCAATTTTCTTCTGCATTATTTTTATACATTTTAATACAGTAGAGACCCCTTGCATATACCATTGTAGAAAAAGCCTTTTATATTGTAATAATTTTATTCCTTTCCCTATGTTACTTAAAATATTTCTTCATGCACTGTTGGTGATAATATATTTATCAGCTCTCTAATTTAGCTTAGACTTTGCTAATGTGTACAAGGATCATAAGTTCTTGCATATTTTCTTAGACATTGTAAAATTTCTTATTGTTAGATAGTGATTTTGTGTTTAACACTTTGTACGTGGAAACAGTTTGCAATCTGATGGTAGTTGTAAATTAAAATAGGATTAATCTATACCAGTGATAGATTTTTAATTATAATTTTCAATTATTATAATAATAAAAGAGGTTACTAAAGAAAGCAACACAAGCACTGTGTTGCACTGTATTGGTTGCTTGCGTTGTAGAGTCTTAAAAAGCCCCTGATGATACCATGACAGCATTTCTCTTTCTCTGCTCTGCAGTCCAAAACAGCACAAGCAAAGGCACCCTTTTCAAAGAGGGAAGAGCCTCCAAATAGCAATGAGTTGGTTCTGTGTGTCTTTGGGAACCAAGTACTTGCTGCTCCTGAGCTTATACAAAGACTTGTACTTCACAACATTTGATGCAAGGCTGGGTGCAGCAGGATGAGGTGAAAAGGAAATTCTAAGGGTAAAGGATGTTGCTTTGCAGGATAGAGGACCCAGTGCTGTATTTTCTCTTTGGTTCTTTCAGAAGTCAGAGGACTTCCAAACCTGAGCTACCTTCCACGTTTTCTTCCTTCCTACCCTTCTTCCTACCTCCTCCCAGGTAGCACATATTGACTCCCACTTTTCTGGATTATGGTAACTCAGTGTTCGAGGTATATTGCTCCTGAAAATTGCTGCCTTCTCTTTTTTCCTCATTATCTTTGTGTTGGGTAGTTTTGCCGGACATACTTGAGGTTTCTCAGCTATTTTCAACAACTGTTCTTGCTTTCAGCATTGTTAATGACAGACTACATTTTGCAGCCCACTGTACACAGTTTGTCTAACACCTTCCTAACAGAATTTTTCTGCATTTGTCCCATGTGACCAAAGTGTGACATTTAAAAAGACAAGTCAAACTATCTGGTTCATTCCTATCTTGTCTATGATGAAAAATCCTGTATGAAGAATGGATTGAAGAACTGAAGAAATTCGACTTTTCTCCGTTAGAACTAGTATCTAAGGCTAAATCTTCACTGTCTGTGCACACTTGTTGGATAGAATACAAGGAACTTTGGTATTATCAAGGGTTGCTCTAAAAAGGCCAAATGGAAATAATTACTTTAAGGATAATATTAAACTGTGTTGCAGAGTGAAGGAAATTCTGCATGTTTCAGCAGATCTCATGATTTAAACATATTGAAAAATTAATTGGTATATAACCCTTTCTTTTGTTTGTGTCAAGACCTTACCAACATAAAATGAGAAATCCCTCTACATAATATCAAAGCCCTGGTTTGTATTTCCATGCAGGATTTAAGTGGTGAAACCCTAACTCTCTTCAGGTGAGCAAGATTTTTCTTTCATGTACTTGCCTCAAAGACAAGACTTGGTGAATCCTCTGGGGAAGTTCACTAGGCAGTGATGGACACACATGCTTTTCTGCTTGTGGTGTCCAGTGCATGTTCAGTATTTGTTGCAACTACCTTCTCCCTTGAATCTCCTTGTCTTTATCTGCAACCAGGCCCTGGCCAGTGAGATATGGCCCTTCCCAGTGAGGGAAGACTCATCATAATACACAGGTTTTGGTGTGGACTACATGCATGTTTTTTACATATTTTTATTCTTATACAGCTGAATAACCTCAAATCAACTCTGTGTCTCCAGACTTTTAATATCATATGAAATTAGAGTTATCTAACTTATCAGTATGTGAAAAGCTGGAGGTGCACAAAAGCTTTGACAGCAGATGCTGAGATGTCATCATCACCATCATCAAAATGTGAAGGGCCACTGTCTCTAACTCTTGTGAGCCTTTATGTATTGCATTCATCAATTCATTGAGAACACACAGGAGCCAATGTATAATGGACAGTTAGGGCAGAACCATTTGTTCTGGAGCAGGAGTATCTTTCCTGTCCACGTCAGCTTTGTGTTAAATTTATTTTTATTTCCAAATTCTGTTCCACTCTAGGAAAGACAATGGAGTACTTGAAAGCTTCTCTCCCACAGACAGTTTTTACTAAGAGGTTAGTAAGCTTTTATGGTGATGAGCTCCCTCCATTGTCATGTGCACGTTTCCTCTGAAATCTGCTTCTTAAGTCTTTAAACTTTGTGAAGGTCATTCTACAAAAACATTGGTCACTTTCCTTTGACAAGATTCACAGCCTTACTAATTTAGAATTATGATATTTGTTTGGAGCTGCTCTTTCTTGTATTTGAAGGCAAGTTATTGGGATAATCCAAAGGACATATTTAGGGATTTTGTGATGAACTTTCCAGCTATTTTACATTTTTGCCTTTTTTTTTTCAGATAGAAAGGGTGGATAGGGTTCATCTCATCTGATTTAAGGGGGGGAAAAAAACAACATAAAATTTATTCTTAATTTAGAAAAAGACAAGACCTAAAAGCAACTTGAACCCTTTTAATCAGTGTTGCTTCTGATAGAATGTGGCTTCAGTTTTATTGACTTCTAGTTCCCAGTAAAAGGGCTGATCATATTTCTGTTTCTTTGTACTGGTTACTTCATTAATTATATTTAAAATGTAGATCTGAAAGCTGTTGTTACCCTTTTATGTTTTGAAAGTGGGTACTAGTAGCCTATCTTCTTCAACTAATAGTTTATATTAAGGATTTAATCAACAAATATGAGGACATACTAAATTAAACATGAAAATGCTACTGTAGGTAATTTGATTAATTTTTTTTTATGTATAGATTGGAGCCTCCACTGGAATATATATGAGGGATTTTTCAGTATAGTAAAAAGTCTGGAATCTGCTGCTGTAGAAAACCACATTCTCTAGATATTAATCTTTAAACTAAAGACAGGTCCATCTGTGTGCACCACTAAATTGCAATTGGGAGATATAACTCAGGGATAGGCCTCATGATACTCCTCCAAAATGTAAATTTCACTTGTTTCCACATTGTGAAAACAACATTTTGAACATTAAAAGAAAAGAGTGCTTTGATCTATTGAAAGTCCAAAACTTCAACTAATAAAAGAGAAATCAAAATACTGAGTTTGAAGAGCTTAATAACTTTAGCATTCCATCTGTAGTATTTTAAATAATGTTTAGGATTAAATATATGATAATTCTAATACATTTGTCTGTTTGAAAATACTTGCAATTACTTTTGTAGATAAGTAGTCACTTACTATAGTGAGGCAATTTATTTGTAGTAAGTGAATAGTCACTTATTAGAAATCTTGCATTCCTAGACAAAGAAAATACAGTTTCCCAAGGACTGTTCATCTCAGTCACCTTTGACATCTACTTTAGTAAGGAATTAATATCCTCTGAAGGTGCTTGTATTTCTCCACTGATAATAGACCAGAGGCTGGAAAAGCATCTTATCTAAATGATGTTTTAGGTGAGATTCTAGTCTGTTGCTATGGGCTTAAGCTGGTCTTCCATATATAGGTGCCTTCAGCCATTGTAAGTACCCTGAAGTATCTCAGACCTGTACATGGGGCTGGCAGATAGGACACACGAGTTATGGGACACTGGTGACCTTCTGTAGTAGTAGCAGAAGTGAAGGTAGAGGGTCCTGGGGCATCTCAAATGTCTTCAGGTGCCTGTAGAGGGTAACTGAATCAAACAAAAGGGATCATCTCAATTTTAATAATGTAAACTGACTGGCCAGTCCCTGAAATCCTGAACAAATAGAGGTTCTTTCTGAAATTCTGAGAGCACCAGTACCATTGCTCACTGATTCTTCAAGTTGCTCTTTCCTGCCATGCAATAAACCAGATTATATATCTGGGGTCCCTGTAAGTAAATCTAAATGCACAAGTGCCACACAAAATTCCCTGTCATCCCGAGCTTGTGCCAGCAACGACTCCAAGGTCTGCATGCAATCTTATGGGCAATGTCTCTTACCTGGCAATTAGCAGCAGTATGGTATAAAAACTCTACAACACCTCTGTAAGGCTATGAAGTGTTTGGGTAAGCAGTTGTTTAGAACCCAAAATCTATCTGGGAGTAGATCTTGCTAAAGTTTCTTACATGGTCTTTAACATAATTTTACTGATGCTGAATCTGAGTTAATGATGCTTCATAAGAAGTGCTGACCATTAACTTGCTCTGGAAAAATCTGAAACTGCTTCATATCAATCTATCTTGTAATTGCAGAAGAAAGGGAATTCTTATTTCCTGCTTCTGAGGCTTGGAGGTCTTGTAGGCAAGCTGGAAAGCAACATTCACAGTGCATCTGCTAGCAATATTCCAGAAGTCACAAACAAAGACATAAGATCTTAATCATGGATAATGAGGGAATCTTCATGCTATATGGAGTCAAGTTCTTTCCACTGCTAACTAGCAGATTGTTTTGCAAGACCTTATGTTTGGTGTCAGAAATAGTGGACATGTTCAACTTTGCTCACCTATCATTAGTGTGAGGGTATATTTAAACATCTCTGTGTTTAAATTTGCAGCTTTAATGTTACATTCATGTTGTATTTCATTATGGATGCAACAATGACTGAGGAAACAGAAAGGAAACTGTGAAGAGGCCACGCTTCTTCATAGCAGCCTAGGAATTAAGATGACAGCATTAATTATTTACGCTGTAAAACATCTTCATTGGCAGGCGGTGGTGTAAGGAAAGGTGGGAGGTCAAAAAACACATCTCCTTATATTCTTATGGTGAAAAAGCAGAAGAAATAAGAAGTAAGCAGTCAGCCATTGCACGTATTTGAAATCAAGGAAGGGAGCTGCAAACTGGTTAGTGCAGTTTGCTGGTCCCACACATAAGAAAGTACTGTGATCCTAAATCTAAAACGGTTGTGTTTGAGGACAAATTTTAAGACAAAATAAAAAAATAAAAAGGCCTAATAAGGACCTCCAGGGAACAGCTTAGTGTTTAATAGATATAAAAAACAGGACATCACTGAAGGTGGCTGGACTTCCACGGATTTCTTTTGCTCTTTGAACACTGACTGCCAAAATCTTTCAAGCAAGATGGAATAATGCCATGAGGATGGATTCTTCTGTCCTGTGAAAACATGGTTTAAATACATGCAGATAATACTCTCCACATGTTATTACAGATTTTGTTTCTTTGTTTGGAAGAGAGCCTATGTTTTGTGTGACTTAAAACAGTGAAAAGATATTTTAAAGATATTTTAATACATCCTTGGTAGATAAATAGATAAAAAATGTCATACAGATAGAGACAATAAAAATGTAGGCTGTCAGTATTAATGCAAACATTGCATTTCAGGGGAAGAATTATAATGTTATAAGTTGTTTAGGAATAATATCTAGTTTAAGGAATAACCATGAAGAATAGAAATACTTCAGAATACTATTATTTGCTCTGTCTCACAATAGTATCTAGTGGTTCCAACTGGAAGACACCATATCATACCAGATGTTGAATAATACAGACAAAAGATAATCTCTTCCCAGAAAACTTAGTTTTCAAGCACACAGACTAGAAATGGGTGGGAAGACAGGCTGCAGCTTATCTAGGGTCACACAGAAGCAATTCCTTCATCACTGGTCTAATCAAGCATTCATAAAATTACATTGCCAACAAGTTGAATATACCTGAGTTGTCCCAGTTTCAGCATTGTGTGCAAAGATCTCTAAACTGCTTTTGACCTGAAAAAGTGCTGGGCTACAAGTGCATATTGCTGGCTCATGTCAAGCTTCTGCCTCTCCAGAGAGTGATCCATAGTGCTCTAAGCAGGTCTTTGTGTTGGGTGTCCACACAAAGGTGCTGGCAGCGGTGGTTTTTTTCCTGAAGTTGCCTTCAGTGTCAGACAGAGTCAGTTCCAGCTGGCTCCAAGGCAGACCTGTTGCTGGCCAAAGCTGAGCTGATCAGTTGATGGTGCCTCTGTGATAACATATTTAAGAAAGGGTAAAAAAAATGCTGCCCAGAACAGCAACTGTGAGAGAGGAGTGAGAAAATGCGAAGCAGCTCAGCAGACAGGAAGGTCACTGAGTGATCTGGGGCAGGAGGTGCTCCATGGTGGGGCAGATATCCACTGCAGCCCATAGAGAAAGCCATGGGGAACCAGATACCAAACTGCAGTGTATGAAGCCCCTGGGCCAGAGCAATCTCTTGGCAGGAACTGCACCTCATGGGAGGAGCCCAGGCAGGAGCAGGTTTTCTGGCAGGACCTGTGCCTTGTTGGGGGCACCCACAGTTAAGCAGCATGTTCTTGAAGAACCGTACCTCATGAAAAGAACTCAGACTGGAGCAGTCCTTAAAGTACTGTGGCCTAAAGGAAGGACCCAAGCCAGAGCAGAGGAACAGAGTGAGGAAGGGGCAGAAAAGAGAAGCTGTTATGGACTGAGCACAGCCCCCTTCCCCGTCACCCCGTACTACTTGGAGTGGGTGGAGTGGAGCAGTTGGGAATGAAGGTGGACACTTAAGCCTGGGAAGAAGGGGAAGGAGGAGGGCGGATTTTTAAAATCTTCCGTCTCAATTTTTATTTTAATTTTCCCTAATTGAATCTGTAATGCCCATTACAATGATTTGTAAGAGATCTGCCTGTCTTTATCTCAATCCATGAGGTTCTCATCCTCTTTTCTCACCCATTCTGTTGAGGAGGGGTATGGAGACAGCCTGGGTAGATGCTTCCCAACTGACCAAGGTAAGCTTACTATAATGTTGAAGACACCAGTGCAGTTAGAACAGGAAACCAAATTTCCTTTTTATGATGTCCATCTCTCCATCCTCTTTAGTACTCAGGTGGTATGTAAAATATGGTTTTATAAGGTGTTTCTAATTTATTAATGAGCTCACCTGAGACATGAAAAATAGCTAAATAAATTTCTTTTTAAAATATTTTGAAAACTCTTCCTCTTTGTGCACAATTGAAAATATACCAGTTCATGTACACACGTCTGAATTTAACTTATGTCCTTATCAATGTCAAGTATGAATGTGCATCCTCATCTGCAGACACACCAATAAAAAGGTCTTCTGCTTTCACAGACAAGTTAACGGTCATGCAGAGTTAACCAGAAGAAGTGAAGCATTTTCTTATTTAAAGAAAACTCAGCTCATGAGAATTCTGGGTATGTTTTACTCAGGCTTGAGTCGTATTGACCTCTTATCCATTTATATAGGCTTCCATTCTATAGAAACTACTGCTGGTACCATCAAACTGTACAGCTTACAGATTCTGTAGTAACCTACAAATGCTATGTTTATTAAGAAGTAGCTGTACTTAATTTCTGTTTTTTTCCAGTTGGACTGTTTCTGCACAATTAGCTATATAGAGGACATTTCAAAATAATTGGTCCATAGCATAAGCCAGTTTCTTACTGGAAAAGTAATAAATAGCTTTTCCACTTTATCATCCTGGTAAAAAATGGTATCATATCATCTCATTTTGCAAATGGAAATTAATGGCCCATTACTCACAGTCAGTCTTATAGTCGCTCACTGCCTATCTTTAGAGATGAGTGAACTCTAAGGAGAAAAGTTTTATGTCTCATTCACTCCCCTGGGAGCTGGAAGGCCACTTTTCCCTTTCTGTAGCAGGGGATGCTCCAATAGTTCCAGTTGTGCTTCCCTTCCATTCCAGTGATGTGTAGACTGAGGTGTTTTTCACTTTTAGTTTTATCCAGTCAAAAACATCTTCACCAGTAAACTGGACAGGGCCAAATTGCAGGCTCTAGCACTGGCATACACTGAGCCCTGTAATTAGTCATTGATTGATACGTGTCACTTTGAAGCTGTGCAAGCTAACCCTCTACAAACTAGCCCTCTGCCAGATGAGGACTGTTGTTCAGGAGGCAGACTTAGGAATGGTTACTAGTAGGTGTTTTGGAAGGAAGAAAGAGGTGAGTTTTGGAATACAGGTACCCACTTTACTCTACCATTTCAATCATGGCCTTGATTTTCTAGTGTAAGTATAACCTAACCCAATTCTGCTCTCCAGTGCTAGACTGAGGTTTTCAGAGCTCTACTCCAACACTTCTGATACCTGCCTCAAAAAGGGAAAGTGGAAAACATTGTAGGAAATTATGTAATCCAATTATAGCAAGGGATTGACTGTACATATAAATTATTTTGAATGAAGGGTGCTAAGAAAGTTTTGTCCAAGAAAGTGACTGTAGCATAAAACCAAGGAAATAGAAGAGGCTCCAAAACACATAGTGGTCAGTAAATTCAATAATTTTGCAAGCCTGAGTTGCCCTACCATCCAAGTCAGGGTGCAAAGGAAATTCATCATTCAACAGGTATTTGAGATTATTATTATTTTGTACAAAGAGGATTGAATTACCTATCTTAGGAGATTTTTCTGCAACAATTGGAAACTATTTTATCTACATCCTGACTGAATCACATGCTAGGAATCAGCCCAAGCCTTATGAAAATGTTAGATACCTTTAAAGAGCAGGATTATATCTTCAAACAAAGGCACATGTCTTCTGCCTCCTGTGCACAATCTGCATATTTTAGAGTTTTCTATTACAAACCAATTTTTTCCTCTTCAAGGAGGTGACAATAATAGGTGAGACCTTTTATTTTTACCTCCAGTTCCTGATGAACTATATGTCATAGAATGTTTACAGGCTCACATTGCAATATTTAGTAGCCCTGTCATTCATATTAGCCACAGGACAATTTATTACTTGGAATAAGAAAGTCACATCTGCAAAAAACATGTGACTAGGTCAATGAGGTATGGAAAATTAATTCTTTTAAATGCCTTGGTCAATTTTCAGTAGAAAAGAAGTGTGGAAGATCAAACTGCTAAACAATTTTGTATTTTATGTGTCAGATGCCTGTCTAAATAACAAGACAGAATCAGGTAGAGTAACTGTATTTCAGAAATCATGAAGAGAAATAAGAAGAAATGAATGTTCAAGTGTGGCAGAAGAACTGGAATTAGAGTAGGAGAAATTAAAGATGATAGAATTTCTAACATAAATACATTGAAACAGGAGGGGAAAAGGAAGAAAAATAATCACAAGATTCATCAGGTAAGTAGAGTACAAGCAAGATAATAGACAATAGCAATTGACTTAATGATAATAACCAAATCAATAAATAACTATGTTAATTGATTTGGGAGATGACTAAAGTAATGGAATAATAGAATGGTGTGGGTCGAAGGGGGGGACCTTAAAAATCCTCTAATTCTAAACCCTTGATATAGGCAGGGACACTTTCCACTGGAGAAGTGACAGAATGGTTTTAGATTGGAGAGGAGATAAAAAAGGAGAAAAGTTCTTTGAGTAAGGAATGTGAGGTAAGAGAATTTAGAGGGATAGTCCTCAAGAAGAAAAAAAGAGAGATACCTTAAGGAGATGAAATTTAAGTGACACAGCCCTGCTGAACACGTGAAAGAGTCAAGATCCTTAAGTCAGAAATTATTCTGGGAAATTTAATTCTCTATACATTGTAACTGTGATCTGTGTATGAGGTGTGAATCTGGCTAAGAATTCTAAACCTAGGGTATTTTCTTCAGTCATTGTGGATGATGTAGCTGCTGCACCAGTGGTACAGTTACCAGTTTCTATTCTGCAGTGCACTGCTAATCATTCCATGCTTGGTTGGCAGACTGAACGAACCAGCTGCCAAAGAGACATCTTTGCATTCCCTGTGCTTCCTGAGCAATGGTAGAGAGGGGAGTTTCTCCAGTGCAGGAGCTATTTAACCCAAGCACTCTCAGTTCTGCTAAACTTTGGATAAAACAAATTGAGAGCTAGGAACTAGAAGCTGAGGTTGTTAAATATGCTGGCAGTTGTGTTAAGAGCCATTTCCTCAGCTGGTTTTTAAACATTTTTAGAGGGAGGCATAAAAAAGAGCTTGTTTTTACTGCCATCAGGTGTGCAAGAATGCAAACATAGGCTGTTCTCACCTGCAACCTAGCAAAGCCAATGGCAAGATTCCCTTTGCTCCCATGGCAGCTTGGCCAAGGCCTGTTGACTTACCTGATGTGCTTTGACTGTCCATTACATAGCCTGCCTTCTCCTCAGGAAATCCTGCAGAAATAGGTGGGCAAAGCAGAATAATCCTAGTAAATGCCTACTGCATCCCATGCGTTCTGTGTAACAGAGAGATGTGTTTCACTTTTCATTCCCATGCTTTAGTAGTCCATAGGTGACTTGGGTTTTAATGGCAAAAATGGAAATAGTGGGAAGGATGTCCACACATTTGTGAAATTCATTTGTTCCAATGGTGCTGAACTTTTCTGGGTGACACTGACAGAGTAATACCTGAGAAAGGAAACAGTGCAGATATAGCTTTGCAAAGGAATGTGAAACATACCCAGGGCTGGTAACTGGAATTCTTCCAGTGTAAGGTGTCCAACTTTGAGGAGTGTCTTGTGTTCCTAAGCTTCCAAAAGCTCAGGGTGATGGCATCCCTTAAATTTGATGTGATCGTTGCATATATTTCAGTGTATTAGCTGTGTCAGTCCTAAAATTGCTGAATCTTCCCTAAATAATACAAGAGAGCAGCAATATTAGTGTAGGTGAAGCATCTCTCCTGCATGTTTCCAGTGATGAACAATAAAAAAGCTTTAAAACTTATAAGCTTTTGTGAACTAATCATAAAAAAAACTGATGATTATATATTTATTAAAATATCTAGATATATTTGAACAGATTATTTTTTGTCAGAATAAGATTTGACAAAATACACATACCTCTTAAACAATTCTATTCTGGGTAGATGATGGAGAAAAAATAATTGTTTCTATAAACTAAATAAATCTGTTCTTGTGCCAAAGCTACAGAAGACAAATCTTTATTCAAATATGTAGTGAAATAATAAACCTGTTTAAAAGATAAATTTAATGAGGTTTTGGTGACTATATATTTTCAATAATTGTTTGTATTTTTATTTTAGTAGCAGTTTTATGAAAAGAAGTTTGTCCCTTAAAAAAATCTTGTCAATTCCTGCCTTGGAGTAAAGAATTACAGTAGCATTCCTTGTGGAACTGTTCTTCATATTTGTTTTTTTTCAGAATCAAGAACAACACACCATGAAATTATGCAACAAGGACCATAAACAGCAAAAGAGAGGGAAGAACTATTTAATTTGATGCAGTCATAAATTTCTAGAAGTAATGGTAAAAGTCATACCATTTGCTGGCATTTGCAAAAAGAGAACCAAGGCTATCCTATTATGTTACCTTTGTACTGCATTGAACATAATAACAGCTTGATTAATAGCTGGCTCTTGTAGGCACAGTCACAATGCAATTAAGCATGAAACATCTTATTATTTACTTTAAAAAATAATTAGCCACCTTAGTCCCAGTTTGAAAAAAATTACTTTAGTAGTTGGAGAGTAAAACATTAATTCTGTAACTTGTGTTCTCTGAACCACTACACACTCAGTGTGTGAAAAATGATCACAGCCTGTTAATTCTGGTTGTTCAGAATCCTATCTGGTTAGGTGTTTAATGGCAGATTGTTCTGGTCTGACAACTGCATTCCTTCAGGAGCCTTGCTGGACTCAGGGTAGAAGCATCATTCTTTGTTCCCTCTGCAGACAGTAGGAACCAACAGCAGCCAGGCTTCTAGATAGCAAAGAGTGTACATCATCACTTGAAGGTAAATATAAATATGTTCTTCCTGTATCTGATACAAAACTGAAATGTGCTAATCAAAAGCATCTGTCAGCAGATGACCTCTCTTCTACAGAATGCACATATCAAATCATGTTATAAATCCGTGAACTTAGGGATTTTTATGTCATCACCAAACCTGGCACTAAATGTCATATGTATTGGTGTATTTGAACATTGTCAGTATTCAAGTTTTGTAGCTTGAATTATGGTGAGGTAGTGAGTGATTCCTGTATTGTGTTAGTATCATGTTAGTTATGTAAAAATTAGATAAACTGTCATCTAGGCTCTCCATAACGAGCAGAGAGTCACCTCCAAATGTGGTGCTCATCTTCCTCATGTCAAAGAAAAGCAGAGAGAATGAAAAAATAGGGAAGGAGGGAGGGAGGGAGGGAAGGAAGGAAGGAAGGAAGGAAGGAAGGAAGGAAGGAAGGAAGGAAGGAAGGAAGGAAG
>JANRGV010000051.1:65944217-65970956 GCA_024734035.1 Alethe castanea
GAAGGAAGGAAGGAAGGAAGGAAGGAAGGAAGGAAGGAAGGAAGGAAGGAAGGAAGGAAGGAAGGAAGGAAGGCTGGCTATGAGTTTGGTCAAACATGATTCCTTTCGAATACATAGATCATAATTAATCCAAATCATCCTTCAGTCCCTTATGTCTTTGGAAGTAGTTTCCAGATATATCCATTCCATTATTTTTAAGAGGAAGGATTTGAGTCTTATCAGTCTGCTGGTCCCTAGATCATTCTTACTGAGCTTAGAAGCAGCACTGACTTTCTCCTAGTTGTCAAGAATCTCCTGTACTTCCATGACCTTTCAAAGAGGCTAATCAGCTACTTCAGTACTCATGGGTGTATCCAACAAATCTGATGGAGTTGAGTGTCCAATTTGTTTAAATGTTCTCTAATCTCATCCTCCTCCAGCAATGGTAAGTCTTTCTTACTCTATATTTTCCCACTGGCCTTGGTCCCCTGTGGTTGCTAAAGGGAAGTATATAGTAAAGAAGAGAAGGTATTGTGTATCTCACACTTTTCCACATCTTCTGCCCCAGTCAGCAGAGGGCTCTTGTATTTCCTGGTCTCACTTTTGTAACTAATGTACCAGAATAATCCGTACTGGCTGCCTTTCATTTCACTTCCAGATGCAATTCCAGCTAGGCTTTTGCTTTCCTTGTTCCATTCACCCTTGCCACCTTAGCCTGCCATACCCAAAGAGCTTTTATTCATCCATTGCTCTACTGCAGCTCTGTGTGCTATGCCATCGTATCTGTATTGCAATAAGATTGTTACTCTACAACTGCACACAGCTCTTCTTTCTCTGTTTTTCTCCCCATGCTATGCACAGTGTGTGCACATACTGCAGGAACACACAGTTACACTGATTTCCCAGAAAAGGCATGAGAGCTTCTCCCATAATGCTGTCCTGTAGTCACCCGTTTATGTATATGTGGTTGAGATGGTCACCTTAAAGCCCTATTTTTGATGACTCAAGTTTCTTCTGCTCATCCTGTGCTTGCCATCCCCCTCACGTGATTGTGAAATATTTTTTTTTCTATTTGTCAGAATAATTTCATATTTTCTCCTCATTTCTCATTGAATCAAAAAATCATTCTAACAGCATCAGAAGAAAAATGTAAAATACAAACCTTGCAGTTGCCTATATGGCATTTTTCTGGAAATGATGGGTTGGTGGCTCCCTTTCTTGTGTCTCCCTTTCCTCACTGTTACCTTTCTTTCCTACCAATTTGTGCCTTGCCTTCTTCTTTTCTTATCATCTTCTTTTGAAATATTTGAAATTTTTCTGTGAGTATTATAAACAGTATTTATCTGAGTAATATGCAGTCTGAGGTTTTGATTTTTTTAGATGTTTGTCCTGGAGTGGAAATTATCATAATGCTTCTCTGGCTAGTATGGAAAGAGACTTGAGACAATCATGCTAATATGCATGGGGAAAACAACAGCATCAGGAGCTGAAATGAGCAGGGGTTCAACATACTCGCAGTTCTTCAAATACTTAATACAAGAAACTTCCTCAAAGTCAATTGGCACTCCATAGGCAAGGAAGCAAAAAACTGTTCCTTGAAATTACAAATGTAGTTGATTAATGCCATTGATTTTTGATTGAAACTGATTCAGTAACTTGTGAGAAGAATGAATTGCTTCCTCGGTGTTACTTTCATGCATAATGCTGTAGATAGCACAATATCTGAGTAATGGGCACCAGAAACAGATATCACTGATGGCATAATTATGCATTTACTGTAGTTTCAGATTTATCAGCCTATAAAATACATGGATTACTGCATGTTCCACAGTGTTAACACAGTTAGGGCAATTTGATTTCATCTAAACATATTAAAATCAATGCTTAGTGTTTGGTTTAATTTCGAGCATAAATACTACCCAGGGTTCTCAAGATGTGGAAAGCAGTTTCTTAGTGAAATGCATATTTCATAGCATGTGTCACTTATCCATTATTTGGCTGCAAAGAGATGTATAAATTGAGAAAGCTGGTAACGAACCACAAGTCACTCAATGAAGCATCAAATAACGGTAAATGAGAATTTTTTGCTGTCAATTCAAATTCAATCAAAAGCAGCTCACTTTATTATTTTGTACAAAGTTGTGAAACAGCATTTAGAATTTGTTCTCTTTCCTATGACCTTTTGTGTTATTTTTTTTCTTTTAAAATGTAAATTAGTGTAAATGCAGCTTCCAGTTTCAGGAGTATTTAACTGAATACTACTATTCTAGCTACATCAGAGGATTCTTTTTTTAATGCAAATGCTTAATATCTTCCATGAGTATGGCTTTTAGAGCAAGTTCCATCGATTGCAGATCTTTCCTGTTCTGATTTTTGTTATTTCCACAACGACTATATTTTTCTCTCCCTGGTGTTTCTAATTACCCTTCTGGTAATCTCCATGCCTTTCTTCTATTTTTATCATTTTCAGCTCTTACGTGCCATTGACCAATCGTACCTTCCATCTTTTGTGCCACTATCAATGCATGTACCTACCCATCTGCTCCTTGAAACAGTTGCAATGACATACATTTTTCCCTGCTCAAATATTGCCTGTACATAACAAGCATTTTTGAATTTTCTCATCTGTTTGTCCTTCTGGCTCAGGTATGTGTGACTTACATGAATCTTTTTTACATTATTTCACATCTATATATGCTGACTATGAGTGGATTTCCTTTGTCTATAACATGAAGGAGGAAAGTGCATGATGTTTCTACTGTTACTAGAAGCAGAGGTAGCTCTGATCTCTCAAAAGAGTTGAAGCTTGGATAAGAACAAGTAATGGCAGTTAGAATGCAGATGTTTGGGATTAGGTAACACATTTATGATATTTAACCCTTTATAAAATAATTCTTTTATAAAGAGGATCTCCTTCAAAACATTTTCATTTCTAGGAGCCTTTGGTGACTATGGCTGTTGTGACCTGGAAGTCACTGATCATTTTTGGTATTAAAAATACTTTAAGCAAATAAAATTTGAGTAGGTCAGAGCAAGTAGAAGAGAACTACTGTATGTAGCAGTTTAGTATCTTACTTTGTAATGGTTGTTTTAGTGTTCATTAAGGTGTCTGTTTAGAGAGAGAAGTTTTATAGTTGTTCTGAAGCTTTGATACAATTAACATTGTTCTCTAAATGAAGTTTAAAGTGATTAATGAAAAAATGGAGGAGGCAGGAGCTACATGGACAGAAGTACTGTAAGAAGCTGATGACACCAATTCACCTGCCACCTCTCAAGGTTATAATATGGGGAACTGCAGACTGTACAGGTCATGGTTTGAGCATTTTCTGAATGCACCACAGTTTTATGTCTAGAATATATCATTCTTCAACTCCGTTCTGTTCACAGAATAGTAACCCAATTTCAAGGGGGTGCTCTGGTCCCCACTCCACACAGTTTAGCTACATCAGGCCGCTTGGGGCTGTGTTCACTCAGCCTGAGTAAACTCTCAGCCTCTTTGTATTGTCATCTCCAAGCTTTCAGCTGTCTTGCTGGTCCCTCACTGGACTTGGTCCAACATGTCAATATCTTTCTTTTACTGGGAGGTCCAAAGCTGAAGTTTATTCCAGGTGCAGGCAGTGACGTGTCTAATGGTGAAGAATAATCATGTCTTTTGGCTTGCTGGTTAGAATTTTGTAAATACAGCTCAGAATCCATTTGGTCCACATCTCTGCAAGAGCACGCTGCTTGACAAATGCTCAACGTATTTTCTTCCAGAATCTGGGTTATCTTCGGCAAAGCTGCTTTCTAGCAGTGCTTGCTAGCACTCTATACACATCCCTGGAGTTATTCTGACACAGGAATGGAACTTGGCAGTTTTCTTTACTGAATTTTGTGATATTTCCTTAAGCTTGTATCTCTAGCCTGTTGAGATCCCTTTGAAAGGCTGCCCTGAAGCATAAAGGCTGTGCTTCCAGTTTTGAGGTCATTCATGAGCTTGCTGAGGACGTTTTCCACCTCATTGTCTGGGATGGCAATCAAGATGTTATTGGGCCAAGCGTGATGCCTTAAGGAATGCTACAAGTAACCAGATACTCCTTGGCTATTGCACTTCTGGTCACTCCTCTTTGAGCTGGGCCATGCATTAATGTCCAGTCATATTTTCATGACCAAGGTGAGTACCATATCCACTGTACTTCACGCTTCTGGTTTGAAAATATTGGCATATAGCATTAGGAAAGTGTAGGTTTTATGCTGAGATTCTTCAAAGTTCTCACATAATAACCAAAAGGGAAAAAAAACCCAAAAAACAATCAAACAAACTGTATATGAACAGCAGCTCCAAATCAGAATAAGGCAAACTCACTCTATGATGCTGGAAATGTGATATAATTCCAACGAATGACCATGCTGTGGGGGAATTAAAGAGGAAAAAGTATTTTGTTTACATTTCTGCCATAATATGCTATACATCACAACAGTCATTTTCTGCACATTAGCAGTGATAAAGTTGTCACAGCTTTTATTATTCTGAAAATTAGTGTCGGATTTTTCTTTATTTGTGTAAAGCTTTTCTGAAAATGGTGTTAATGTTAGAAGAAGCACTTCTCTGACACTCTATAATGTTGAGCTGTTTTCTGCACAGCAACTGTTTAGAGCATTTAAGCTTTTTTCTTATTTTTGATGTAATAAGTAGCCATATTTATAGTGTTTGTGTCAACGATAGATTGTTTTTATTTTGCAGTTTTGACCATGTACGTATTCTGCAGTGTTTCAGTCTACATAGTTTTAACTCAGATTTGTTAAAACCAGACACACAAAAAAATGCTACAAGACAAGGAACTAAGGTGCTTATATATCAGTGTCAGGCTGAGCACCAGGATAGCCTTTAGAGCTTTCTCTCAAGCCATGTGTGCAGCACATTCATGCAGTGAATCTGAGGACAAGGTGCTGAAGCCCAGGTGAAAAGCACAGGCGATGCTCCTGCCTGTGCAAGCACAGAAGCTTGGGAAGGGGCAAGGCACCAGTGGCTGGTTTATATCTGCTCTGCCAGCTGAGGGGTTCTGGGAGCACCCAGGCCACTGCTGTGCTTGAGAGTCCCTGTGGATGGCCCTAGAGCAAAGGTCCATAGCAGCAGCTCGAAATTGCAGTGGCCTCACAGTTGTTCCTTGCAGATGGGAGTGGTTGTCATCTACCTTTAGTGTGCAGTGTTTAGGAAAGAAAGTGATATTATATATTTTCCATTTCTGAGCTCCATATGCTGTGTTTTTCTTATTTTTCAATGGGCAACAGTTTACACACTGCCAGGGATGTGTTCGCTAAATACTTTCTTTAAAACCTATTGTGTGGAGATTTTTCCTTTCACGTTAATGAGGGAAACAAGACCTGAATCTCCCAATCCAGACTCTACCATTTTTAAAGGACTAGTACTTAGAAGAGACAGTACATCTGTGGTGTATTATTTATTAAATTATATTTTATGATTCTTCTGTGTGAACAAATCAAAATTGACTGTTTTGCCAATATTAATCCCCCACTGGTGCATCTCACAGTTCAGTCTCTTCAAGGGACAGGTCCAGTTCCTCAGGGAAGTAAATAACTCAATGATTTACTGATAAAGCCACCCAGTACATATATCACCTATGTCTCATACATCACTGTCACAGGCAACAGCTTGCCTTGCTAAGTGATTTTGTGTTGCTCTTTTTGGACTCCTTTCTCTTGCAATCCGGTCATTCTGCAAACTCCACATAATCTTGCTCATGCTTATATGAGTGAATTAGTTTTAAAGTGCAATTCTATAAAATTGACTATAATAGTTTTTGTGAATTTATAGATTGTTTATCTGTGAAAAAAATGTTGATAACTGCCAGTAACTGTGACATGGATTCTTCTAATGAATTTCAGGATAGTTCTCCAAATCCCTTAGAACATTTTAAGTTTTCTACTCCGATGAGACAGTTTCAAATTCAAGGAGTAGTACTAACATTTCAAAGATTAGGAATAAAGCACGGATGACTTAAGACTATATATAATTTACAGATAAGAAAAGGGTCAGGTATTTCACATGCATTAACAGCTTCTGTTTTGAGACTACTCTTGAAAGACTCCATGGACTAGCCAAAGATGCTTAGCATCTTGTCAATAGCTCTTGCAGTAAAAGTTATAATCAAGTTCAGAGAGATTTCCACATTATTTATAGTTCAGACTTGCTTCAAAGAAATGTTGCTCTAAATTTGAAAGAGATTACAATTGCTGATCTCAGCAATAAAGCTTGGATTCATAACACCTGAAGGCATTACACTGACCTACAGCAAGAACAACCTAATCAAAATCCAGGATCTGAACCTACTTATCTTGAATTCTGCCCTCTGAAAACAGCAAGGATGAAGGGGGAATGTTTTCTACTTAATTGAATGCATTCAGCATTCTTAATTAATTGCATCCAGGAATGATATACCATCCAACTCCAAGTATTCCCTTAAAATGCCTCAACTGAGAGTGTAGTCAGAGGCTTTTTGCACTGTGAGTGGGAGATGAGCCCCCACCAGGGGGCAATTCAGATATTCTGGTTTATGGTTGTGGCCATAAAGGCTCAGGAGCATTGGGGGCTCTTCAAGACTTGCATACTCTTGTTTTCATTGGGAATAAGAGTACCTGGATTGCCTAGGATATACCTTGATCAATCTGGATTTGTTTTTACAGCCCCAAGGAACAGTGCTGGTAATCTGGGATGGACACTACAAACGGTGGTTCAGGGCCTGTGTTTTCAGGTAAGCATATCAAACGTCCTAAATAATGTGTTTACCTGATTTTACCTCTTGTCATCCTCATATATCATTGCTTGAAACTTGAAGAAGGAAAGTTTTACTTTTTTTTTACACTGTAGTAGATCATTTATGCTGCCTTCCCCATCCCTTGAGGAGCCCTTTAAAGAACCAAAACTGCTTGACCGTTCTCCTGAGATGCTTAAGTTATAGGGCTGCTCTAGGTCTTTAATGCCAGGCGTTTTGGCACCTCTATGGATATCAGAGTCATTAAAGATAAATGAAGGCTGAGAGACCAGACTAAGTGTGGAGCCCCCCTCGTCCACCCTGCTGAATTTCTGGTGTGCTCCTCAGCTGTATTTTGGGCTCCCTGGGTGAGGTCTCTCCACCCACCTTTGTTCCAAGGTGCTATCTGTGAGCAGAATGGGCTGCAGTCTGTTGGTGTCATTTGACCTTGAACCAAGGATTGCTCCTTGGTCTCTTTTTTTAGCAGTAGCAGTGATATGTGTGTAGCTACCTATGACCCCAAAACATTACACATACATGAAATTCAGGATTTCTTCCTTCCCCAGCCCTGATAAGTATCCTCAGAATGGCAACCCTTTATCTGTACGTGCATCAATGTTCTTTCTTTACAGGGCAACACGTAGTAGTGCCCGGGTGACTGTCACATGCTGTGCTGGCTCAGAGCCACCCAGACCTTCGGTGGAGTAACATCCCCATGAAGCTGCTGTCAACAGAGTGGAAAATGAGAACCTTTGGCGGGGAACATATTTGTCCTTAAGTTGTCATTTAACCTGCTTTTAAGGAGGCAGTGCTTGATTTTATTGTTTTTAAAAGATAATAAGCTGAAATGTAGAGATTCCTACAGGGTGGTAGACGTTTCTTGAGTGTAGCCTGTGTTTTGAAGTCACTTATTAAACTGTTTGTGACTCATTTATAGTGCTGTCTCTTGGGCAGGGACATGTTCTCCATGGATGATTTCACTGATACCAGAATGAAATAAGGTGCAAGTGAGAGCAAATAACATAGCAGTATTTGTTCCCAGTCAGAAACTTTGACTTCTACATACTCTGCTGTCTAAAATTGATGATACCTCTAAATCAACAACAACAAAAAAGGGAGCAAAACTGATTTATATCTTTGTTGAAGATTTCACAGAGAAAGTAGTAAATCCTAAAGGGATGCTTCCCATTTGACTGACTGTTAGAAAAAGAGAAAGCTTTCAGTCTTCATTAAAAAAACAAAAATTAAAAAAACCCCACCCCTCCACCAGAAAAGCCACAATGTAAAAAGCCCCAGACAGTTTCAACTGAGAGAGTGAGTATAGTTTGATGTCAGATGTAAGCTGATATACTGAAAATGTGTTTGGAAGGGCAAACAGAAGGGCACATCTCTCCAAATAGGAAAAGGAGCTGAAGTTATGTTTTTCTTCAAAAGATATTTTTTTAAAAACAAGATACCTAGAGATGCTTTAAAATATATATTTATAGTTTGGGTTTATGTGAAATCTATTCCTAAGTATTTCTGAAAATGTCTTTTTTTCTAGGTACGTATCTTTCAAACAGGAATTCTATTTGCAGCATATTTTTCTTTAAAGGGTTTTTCATTTCTGCATAAAAAGCTTATTAATTATTTGTAAGTGCTTGCCATCATACTCTGATAATAGAGGCCTGGTTATGGATATTAACTACCACATCCCTATTTTGGGTCATATGGATTATATATATATACATATATACATATATACATATATACATATACAATTCCTGGTGCAATATTACCCAAAGCATCTCCTTTCTCCCTGTACACAGGACCAAAAGTGCAGGCACATCATTTATTGATAAGACAAAAAGAATGTAATGAAATTATCAATGTTCTTGAATTAATTATGAACATGATTAAGAAAGCTAAAATCTCAGGAGCCAGGATCTCATTACCCATTCAGTCTTAGGGATTGCTTTCATTCAGCAAGGCAAAAAGGCTTTGAGCAGTCCCACAATTGCCTTAGTCTCATTTATTTGTGGTAGTATTAAGGTTTATTTGTTTTCTGGTTTGCACTTCTTCTGAAATTATTTCTCTTAGTTTATTCATTTAACAAAACGTTCCTTCCTGTGCCACAGAAGAAAGTGCCTATAAGGCCTACACAGGTTCTTCAGTCTGCAAACCTCCCCTTGAGAACATTTCTTTCAACTCACATTGCTGGAGCTCCTAAATATCTTTCAAGGTAAGTCTGAGAATGTAGCCAAAAAAGTTCTTTCAGATTTATGTCTGCAGCTGTACTATGGTACTGTCTGATTCCCATTCAGCTCGGAGCCTTAATGACATCATTATTACGCTGTCTGAACCAGATTTAACTTGGAGCCTGCACTATATTGTTACTTATCTTCCTTCCTATGTGGGAGATTCAGTATTACTTTGTTTAAAAAAATAATAATGAACAGGCAATGATGTCGCAGTGTTTCAGATACCAAACTTTCAAAAGCTGGGGAGACTGAATCAGTGTTGGATACATGCAAGCATGTCTATTTTAAATTATTTTCTGAGTCTAAATGATTTCAATCAGGTAATGCTTTTCTTGCACAATTGTCTGATGAGAAATGTGATGTGCAGCTGCCTTATTTAGGGAGTTATAATGCACTGCAATTCTTAGCAATTTTGTCTTTTTCTCTTTACAAGGCCCTTCTGAATTTCTTGTTATTGCAGGGTTTGCCCACAAATAAATGTTGGAATGATGGGGCATAGTGATTAAATTCTGGAAGTAGCTCTGCAAAAATAATGCACTTAGGATTTTTGAAAATGGAAATAAAATCTAGCTAGCTAAGAAGCAGAGATGTAACAGACTATAGGGTTTTGGTGGGGCTTTTTGTTGTTGTTGCTCTATTATTAGAAGTTTGATATGTCTTTTTTATTATTATTGTTGTTTCTGTTTTTTATGTTCAAAAAGAGGAGAGGATTCTGTAGCTCTATATTTGGCACAAGCTATTATTTACCAGAATAGACCAAGGACAGCAAAGAACATATTTTAGATTTAAATAAGTGGCGTCTGTGACAAACGAAAAAGATTGATTCTGGTTGTTTTCTCCATAATGCTTTGATATAGTGTTTTACTGCCTTTCCTAATCTCAGTTAATAAATATAAGTAAAATTCAAAGCAATTAATTTGCTCAGAGTATGTACATCACCTAAATGGGACAGTCAGACTGAAAAAACAATGATAATGCCTTCCCTCCCTCTTGGTAACCTTGAAATGCAGGATTACATTCACAGCCTGGAACAAAAAGCCTGTACAAATACTACTGTTCTTCGGTTTCTGTAGGTCTGCAGACCTACCAAATGGCAGTGTCTTTAAAGAAATAAATGTAGAGGAACTTTAGTTAAAACTGACACCTGAAAGTCATTCATACTACTGACATATACATTCTATGGCAATTAGAAAACAATATTCCTGTGTTTTTTTAAGATCCAGGGATATGATTTCTTTAAATATATGTCTAAGTTAAAGATTTTGTCCTCAATACAATTCT
The DNA here is from genome assembly GCA_024734035.1 of Alethe castanea. NCBI lineage: Eukaryota > Metazoa > Chordata > Aves > Passeriformes > Muscicapidae > Alethe > Alethe castanea. Next base: position 65,954,470 of record JANRGV010000051.1, read on the forward strand.
TTGCTATCTGCTTCAAGATTTTATATTTTATCTAAAAAATGGCTATTGAAGATAATTTGACACTCTTAAAACTATATTCTATTGCTCTGGGCCTGGTTTTAGCCTTCATTTTAAAAATGTTAAAGCAATATAAAGATATAAAGAGCATAAATTTTATTCCTGAATCAGATAGAAGAAAAAAAGGATTTTTCTCCTTTTTAAGATTTTTTTGGGTAAGGTGCTGAAGGTAGAGCTTTTTAATTTCATCAGTTTCTGAAGAACTGAAAATATCTTAGCCTGTTTTGATATTTCTCTCCCATACCAACCTTAAGAAGCAATATTCTGTAGATGCAAGAAATTGATCAAGTTACAAAACAGCTTCCAGTGTTATCAAGAGGGAGAACTTCAGCAGCATATTTTAGGTGCCATCTCTCCCTTTAGCACTTGGATATTTTCTGATGCTCAAGCAAAATAGTTTGGAAGACCAAATTTATTATCTAATAAGAAATATACAGCCACCAGTAAAAGCTGGAGTAAATAAATAGTTTGTCACCTGTATGGTATGAATCTTGAAAAAAAACCTATTTCTTTAAACTATATTATCATAAGAAAATACACTGTTTTGTTTTATTAATGTTGCAATATATTTCTAATACAAAATTCATGCTGATTTTGTTATCTCAAAGAGTTCACGTTTGCATAAAGTACTGCAAAAGCACATACTGAACTAAAATTACACAGTTTAATAGGAATTGTTTAAATCAAAGAATCAGTAAGAGAGTAACCTTTTGCATTTGTGGAGAATACCAAATTACCCTAATTAAAATAGCTCATATGTGTAAGGGTTTGCATTTGGTCTGTGAACCTTTGTAATGCAGACAGGAACAGAAATACTGACTTTTTGCGTGTGTTTACCCTACCCGGTATTTTTTTTTATTATTTTTTTTTTTTTTAATTTCTGGTAGGGAGTGTGTTTAGACTAAGCATAGGAAAGTATGTCACTGGGGAAGGGTTATGGGAGGATTACAAGGTCAGACTCTAAATAAGATCCAAGAAAGTTGGGATGAGAAACAAGCAGCTTGTTTGCTAGAATCCAAATTTCTTTTTCTTTCTTATTATTATTCAGAGGGATAGTTCAGAAATAAAGGCAATGTCTCCAAAATAAGTCACGAGGGAATCCAAGAAGTTCGAGCTCCTCAAATTACGCATGCTGATTATATGTCACTTCGATCCCATTAACTCCTAAGACACGAGGGACTGACTGCTGCAATCAATAATTTAGCTCAGACCGACTTTGGGAAGAGCAGGATCAGGCCCGGGGTAATGGTGAAGGTGACCATTTGGTGTGCCCAACTGCAGGAGCTGAAGTTAGCGAGCGGTGCGAGGATATAAAACACGGTTTTATGCACGGTGTGTGCTCTTTATGTGCTCTGGTGATCTCTGGGAGCGCCGTGTTTGCCTGGTGGGCCTCTCCCGGCCGGGAGCGCCGTGGCATTTCCCAGCTGTGTCGAACTGAGTGCGGTGGGCTTTTTGTCTTTCTAAACACTAATCAAAAAGTAATGCCTAGAGACCTCTGTTATCTAATTACCGGCCAAATCAGCAAATTGTCATTGAAACGAATCGCGTTTGGAATGTATAAAAACTGTGTTTAACCCCCTTACTTCTTATGACATATGAAAAAATATGAACAATGCTTTTAAGGATTTTTAATTAAAACTTGTGAGGGAATATCCGTTGACATTAAGTGAAAACACTAGAAATTGAAATAGCTGTGACTTGCTAAACTGCTGACTGATAGCAATATTTTCATTTTACTTTTGGAAATTCAAGAAAAGTTACAATTACATTTTCCATTGCAAAAAAATAAAAATATTTTTACAGGCAAATAGAATCTGAAGGCTGCCTTCCAGTAAGTGTTTTGCCAGAAAATTGTAGTGAACAATGTTTAAATGTTGCCTTTTATAAAAAAATAGATTTTCAGACAAATTGACGGCAAGACGATTTTAGACAGGCTCAGTTAAATTAATTCCTTCTGCATACAGTAATCTAGTTTAGTTCAAATCAGAATTTTCAAGAATATTAAATTTTGCTACTGCAAAGTATTATATCTTTGCAGAGTGACAAGGTTTTAATGCAAGTTTTTTTTTTTTTAAAGTGGTTTATGGCATTGTGGTGTTTGGTTTACACTTCTGCTTCTGCTGCTTCTTAGATTCAATGCATGTCACATCTGGTAACACAGAAACAGTTTGCATTACTTTAAGAAGAAATAATCTTGCGAGGAGATCAGTTTTGTTCTGAAAGGGTTAATCAGAACTACCTGCTTTAGATTGATTTAAATCAGTAATGGATCTGCTCATAAAGCTGCTGTTACTAGATATTACACTGCTATCTTAGTCCTTTGATAGCCCTGATAAGAAGTGCTTACCACAGAGGATGCTCCTAAAGGACAGATATTGTTTCCTGTACCTCAGGGAGTAAAACGCCATACTGCTGGATCAGGAACTTTTACTAGCAGCAAGTAAATTCAGACCTTATCAAGTTACAGCACAAACTGCACTCATGTTTTATTATTCTCATTAGAGATTTAAGGACTAATTCCAGTTGTTAGCACTTAGCAGTTTAGTGTTTTCCATAGATAAGTATTAAGATTCTTCTGGGGGATTTTTTTTTGTTATTTACTAAAGCTTGCAAAATATAGTGCAGCAATGCAATTAATTTGAGGTGATACAACAGGATTTCCTAATGATTTTAAGACAGAGTTAAAAAATTTAAATTTAATAACTGAATTTTTCATCTCCAAAATACATTCCTTTTCAGTCAAATAGGGGTTTAGAGAGCTAAAAAAAGGCAGATTTTCTTTGAAAAAAATATGATACCAATATTGTTAGCACTTCAGCTTTTCTATGCATTACTAATGCTAATGCAGATCAACAAAGTTAAGAATTTCAGCATGCAGAAAATTATGAATTGAACCAACTTGTTACAATCCCTTCTTCACAAATAATGAAGTTATATTATTGAGTCAGAAAAGAAGGAAATAAGGGTTAGCTAGGTTCATGTTCAATGAAATGACATGTTCAAAGAGATAGTAAATCTTAAATTTTCCATCCATTAATTTTTCGAGAGATTCATGAAGACATGAAATTGAATTATGTGAAACAAATAGTGATATATTTGCATTAGGTCCATGAAGGTAATGATGTCAGAGGAATGAATCTGTGTTTTTTCTCGTTAAGGCGACTTGAAACTGAAGCTGGAGCTGCATTTCCTCAACTTTCTAAGTTTAATTTGGTTTGAGAAACTAAAATTTGGGATTTTGCAGGGGTTTTTCAGAGCTGTGCAGTGCCACTAATCCCAGCCGTAGTAATGGCAAACAGATTTTGCTCACAAAACGCTGATGCATCTGGTGAGTTTTCTGGAAATTAAGCATTGGCTCCCCCATGACTTGTCAGTCTCTATGTCTCCCAGACATGTCATTCTCTCAGATCATTGATATTGCAAGTACTGCAGGCAAAGTTAGAATAATCTTGCATTTTAGGAAGTTCTGTTTGGGTAATTAAGTCTGCTTATTTAAATAATTAATATAATGTACTATAATCCTCTTGGATCCAATAATCATAATTTCCAGTCCTCACGTGTTATGAATTTTTGGTATGTGTTCTTCCATTTGTTGTATTCTGCCTGGGCAAGTTTTTGTTTGATTTCTCTTTAAATTTTCTCTCTAAGTCATTGGACACATCCTATCTGAAACTTTTCTTTGGTTGGTATTCCCTCATAAAGGCAAGCCCTGTAAGAGCATCAGAGCTAATCAATAATAACTATTGCTAGTAATTGATTAGCTATGACATTGCATTTGGAAGACATTTTTCATGGATTAGTAATACCAGGAATAATAGGATAAATCCCATTGACTCAGATGCATGTTTCTAGAAAAGCTTCTGAGTATTTCAGTATTGCTTTCAGCTGGGCTATACAAAAGCTAATTTCTCAAATAGTTTACTTTCTATAGCAACTTTCTGAAGCTTGCTATTGGTACACTTCACTACCATGTAAAATTGTTTTCCTCTGGTAGCTTCCTTTTGAAGTTTAAGGTTGTACTTGCAGTCATGTTATTGGGTGTAATAATTTCCCATATAAAAAATAAATTTATTATGAGGATTTCCCACTAGATATCTTGGAAAACTTACATATAGCTGTTCTGTGTCCAAAATGCTGTTCAGTAGATTTTCCAAAGCACCCAGGTAACAGCTGGCGCAGGCCATGTGCCAGCCTTGACAGCCCATATGCTCTCTTTAGTGCTGTAATTATCTTAACACAAAACTCTGATAACCCAGTCTACAGGGTCCAGTTTCACTAGGTTAAATTGACTCAGTGGCTTTGTTAGTAAGTTCCTTTGGCACAGTAAGAACTTCATCAAGACTTTAAGTATTGTGGCAGGCTTGGAAAACCAATATGACTGCTAGTTTCAAGACAGGTGTCTTATTAACCCTAGGAGATTGTAGGTTTCAGTTCATTATAGCAGCACCCAGCAGCACTGCTACAGTTAAAGGTCTGTTGTCGTTCCCATTATATGCTCTCCTTTTCCAGAAGACTTTCTCATTCCTTTGGTTTAACCTGCTTTGGGCTATACTTTGGCATATGACTCCTCAGCCTAAAGGCATTTTTCTTTTTCAAAAAAATTTATCAATTTTGCCTTAATTTGTTGGGTCATTTTGCTGGCTGGCCATTTGTTTGTTTTGTTTTGTTTTGTTTTTAATTAAGAGGAAAAAATAATACTTTTTTTAGGTTTTACACTCAAGTTTAAAACTTGAGAAGGTTACGAATATTTCTCTTTTTAAAATAAGCACTCTGATTGTCATGATTTTGTGCAAATTTCTTAGGCCAAAAAAGACCATAAATAAAATAAATTAGGTTCTACTGTACTCCAAATTGTAAGGAAGAAAATTGTGTGAGGGGCAACTCAGCAACTGTTTTTCTCTTCAGTCATTCTGTATGGGCCAGAGGAGAATATGCTCGGTTGCATTAAGTTATCCAAAGTGCCTTCCAATACTCTCGCAGTGCCTAAGCCAAAGTGCATGAAGTAACAGACTGTCAAATCTGACAAGTCAGAATTATGTCTGACTTGTGTGCTGCCTGTACTGGTTCAGTTCCTTGTGGACAGGTACTAATGTCACCACTGGATCTTGGGTAGTCCTTTCGCAGTGGCTGATACATGTGGGTCTCATCCGAAGCGAAAAGAAGTCAATGAAATCTTTCATTAGGCTTTTGGTTTGCCATTTAGTGCAAGAGATTAACTAGGTGTGGTCTCTGTGATTCAAACAGATGAGGGGTGAGCATGAAGAAAGCTAAACTACTGCTTGCATAGTGCAAAGCTAGGTCAAAAGCTGCTTGTCTTGTGTATTCAGAGCCTTCTTTTATTCTCCCAGGGTGAAGAATCTTCTTCTTCTTTACACTGGTAAGGTAAATTATAGCTTGTGGCTTGGTAGATGATAGCTATCTACAGTCCTCTGCTTAGCTGGCTGACCTTTTTCATTGGTGCAGGAGTATAGAACAGCTTTTAAAGCTCTATGAATTGTTTGCCACCAGTTGCTGAAAGGAGGTTGTTAAGTTAGGAAGTGATCAGACTCTGGCTTCACTCTGCTAGAAAAGAAACACAAGGACTTCGTTATCGGGCTGTCTTCCACAGGTAGTCAGGCAACTAAAGTCATCATTTATATGTTGTCAGGGGAACTTACCAAATTTATTGACTTGAACATTATTCTCTGCAAATAAGTTCTAGCTGCTCTCTTCATATTATAATTAAAACGGCAAAGACTTTAATCATTTATGAAATTTTAAACTACATACTGAATATAAATGTATCATTCAATGTGATAGAATGAATTAAATTCATCATTGTCAAATAAAAGTATGAAAGATGAAATATCTCTCATCCCACATCATTATCCAATGAAAAGGTCTGTTTTCCAAGGCTGTAGTGTAGCATATGGCTTGTATCATCTTTAGTGCATTTCCAGCAAATGAGACTTTGAAAATTCCTTTAAAAAGTAGAGTTTTCAAGGATTGTGTTTTTAACAACAGCTAGGCTAGGACAAAGCTTTATATTAAAATCTGACCATATCAGGAAGCATTTGTTCTTTATTAGTACTGAGAGCATTGTCAACCACGAAGTGAGTTAGGAGGAGCCTTTCTGAGAGGTTTCTATCAGTCCCACACCTCTTACGTGAAAAAATAGATGCTCAGTTCTTTACCTTTCGCTCTGCTGTCCCACTGAAACTATGTCCTGTTGCAGAAACTTTGAAGCTGTTGCAAGTAGAGGACAGGTTTGGCTTGAGGGGAAGCTCCAGCATCAGTGATGGAAAAGAGGACCCAGCACGGCAGCTCTCATACAGTCACAGTGCTGTGACACTGGGAAAAACTCCTCTCTCTGAGGGAAGATTTCTCTGCTTTCTGTTGATTTTATGTGGTCATGAGGTTTGAAAGTGAGTCTAGAGCTCCTTCCATGAGGTCATGCTCTTGTCGGAAAGAATCAATCTAAGGAATAAAATATTGCACAATATCTAATTTGCTGCATGGAGCTGTCCCTGAAACAAACCTCATCCAGCTTCTATTTGCCTTTCCACATTTTCATAAAAACATCTGAAGACCAAACACAGGAAAACTCTTTCTAAAGGCCTGACTGATACCTGCTTTTTTTGAAACTGTCATTCTTACCTGGAGTTTTTCCTTTCTTGACCCTTTGAATTCATAATTTTGCTTGGAATCAGTTTATTGCTCTGCATCTGACTTATAAGCTCCCTTCTGTCTTAGTTTTCCCAGTGACTCCTGCAAATCATCTTGTCATTACAGACAATTAAATGGTGAGGTGCAATATTGCAAACTGAAGCAGCAGTTCTGGGATCCTGGGTTCCAAAAGTGTATAAAGTACCAATATCAGAGAGCCCCTCCCTACACCAGCATCCTTCAATGGATGGGCAGCTGTCTTGGGGAGATGGACTGTGACAGAGCCCTTTTTTTTTTTCCAGTCAATTACTTCCAGATTTAAGGCTTATGCATGCTGGACACCCATCTTTATAGAGGAGCTCAAGATGTAAAGATCACTGAACAATCATCAGATGGTGTAATTTGGACTCCTGCTTGAAACCCTAAATTGTCAAAATGATTCTTCAGAGGGGGCTGGATACAATCTCTGTTCATTTCAGATGTAGATTGTATTCAAATCAGTGACCTACAATTTATTCTGAGTTGACAAATACTTAAATTAATGAAGCAATCACTCTCTTGAATAACACCAACAATATATTCTGAATTAATGGCTAATATGCCAGTAGAAAAAAATGAAAAAAATAGAATGTATTTAATGTTTCTCATTTGTGTTAGAAGCATCGCCCTCCTTTTTCACAAGTAGCATAAATTAGATGCTTCTTACTGTATGTATTATTTGTATAGTATTTGGCCATATATCAGGATGAAATACAGTTCTCTAATTAGCTCCTTCCAAGTACTTACAGTTACCCCAGGCTGGTGATCATCCATGAAAGCAAATGTAGCCCTGGCCATTGTTTGTACATGCAATTGTACAGCCATGGTAAAAATATTTCTAAAGCTTTGTTGTGGCTCATAACCGCAGTGTGAACAGTAATTGTGGGAGACAATTCACAAGGATCAAGCAGTTTGCTTGTTTTGGTGAAGTACATATCATGAAAAAAAGCATTTGAGGTCTAGTCCCATCTTTCTAATAGCTTTATGGAGAGGTTCCCTTATACTGAAAGATTTTACTGGCTTGGAGATATAATTTTCATGAAGCCTTAAAATAAAGAAAAGAGTAGAAGTAAACTGCATTTTCTAAACCCTTTAAATTCTCTTGCTTCCTAGTATTGTTTCAAAGACTAGAAGGTGATGTTGTATTCCTTAGTGTGCTGTTTAAAGTCAGGAGTGGCAATATTTAGCACATGCTTGGGCAGCCGTGTTTGAAATCCATACTTCCTCTCTCTGGTGTTCTGATGTGCCTTTAGGGGATGCTTGCCTGTTTGTAGTTTGTTTTCTTTTGTTTAAGGTTTCAGCTACTGCATTGACTAATGATTATATAGCAGTAAACTCTCGTCCCTGCTAAATTCAGAGGTAATGCCTCAAAAGCATTTTTCCCCTGTGTGACATAAAACAATAAAAGAACTTGACAATCCCCTTTTGAGAAAGAATAATCCTTTGTTTAAAGACAAAAAAAAAAAAAGAAACAAGCATGTTCTTGATGCCAGAGGGTGTGGAATTCTAATCAAAGATTAAGCTAATTGATAAAAATAAAACAAATGTCTCACAGTATAATCCTCTTTAGACAGAGCTAGCTTTTTTTGCGTTAACCAGTCTCCAATATTAATCACCTATGCCATTTTAGTATTACATTATACTTGGTTTTGAGCTGTGCAATATCTATTTGATACAGAAATAGCATGGAACACACTGATTCTGAATTTCATCTTACTTGTAACTCAGAAGTAAATTTCTGTCCTTCTGTAATATCACCTCAGTAAAGAACTGATGGATCATTGTTCATCTCCTTGCTAATAATTTACCTGTATATATAAAATATATTTAATATAATACATTAGAAATAAATATTTATAATTTTAAGAGATTTTTCTTAAAAACCTGAAATACCCTTACTGAGGCATTAATTTCTGCATTCTGTTGACCTATTGAAGAATTTATAGAAAAGTTCTAATTGTTCTGATTAGCCAGTCATTTAAAGGAAGAAGGAAGGAAGGAAGGAAGGAAGGAAGGAAGGAAGGAAGGAAGGAAGGAAGGAAGGACGGAAGGAAGGAAGGAAGGAAGGAAGGAAGGAAGGAAGGAAGGAAGGAAGGAAGGAAGGAAGGAAGGAAGGAAGGAAGGAGGAAAAAGAAAGAAAGAAAGAAAGAGAGAGAGAAAGAGAGAGAAAGAAAGAAAGAAAGATAGAAAGAAAAGTCAATGTACTGTTTAATTATGTACTACTAAGTGGTTCTGAGCTTTTGTATAATGTGTAATAAATTCAGCACTGCCATTTGAGTTCAGTTGTTTGCCTAAAATATTATCAGTTAACTATAAATGAAGCATTACTTCAATTTGGAAGAAAAGCTTACAGCTGAGAGAGGAAAGCGCAACATAGTTACACTATGACTTCAGCCACAGTCTGCAATTGTTGAATACATTTGTAGTGGGCATTGTTTTCATTAGTAGAAATTTGATGGCAATAATTATTCATAGCTTCATTTTTATCTAAGTAATTCCAGAGCTTTATGAGATAAGTTTTATATTTAGCTTTCAGTAGACTTTTTTCCCCCCTCTCTGTTTCTATTTTTTTCTTTCTGCCTGCACTTCTGGGCTTGCAGTCAATTACTAGCATAAAACTGAAGGGGCAATTAGTCCCTGATGCAGATGCTACTGCTAGCATATCTAAATAAATACAGAGTAATTATAGACTAGATATCTAGGATTGCAGTCTGTCACTATCTTATTCAGATGGGTTTGTGGAAGTGGCATCACTGCTGCTGTGGTGAATGTAAACCTTTATAAAAACTAGACAGTTTGTGTTTGCAGGCTGGAGCCTAGTCTGCTCTTTTGCAATTGATTATGTCCTGATTTGACAGTGAACACAAATACAGTGACTGGGTTGAGTCTCATGATAATCTGAGCCATTACATGAGACTAATCCAAGAGTCTGATCAGACATCAGCCAAAAAAGGGCACCAAAACCAGATATTACCAGTTTGGGCATCATGTTTAGCCTTGTTCACAGTGAAACAAAATGAACTGCTTCAGACACAGGTGCAAAATTATGGCACTGCTAAGGGCAAGTGCTTCAGTGTGTGCTGTGTGTGCAGCCTAAAACCACGAGTTCCCTGTCTGCTTTCAGCATATAAACCCCATTCTCAGTGGGAGCACCTGTGTCAGGACCAATGAGGAAGAGGAATGCATGTTGCAAACGCCGTCTGCTGTTTCTTGCTCACTATGAGCATCACCCAGATTGACCCAAACATGCAAGAATGACTGACCATAAACTTACTTAAGAAGAATTGCCCAGTGTCCATTAGCCTAATGTTTTGTGGGGAGACTGAAGTCTATAAAAATGTTCATATTCATAGAAATTAAGCATCAAAGCTGCCACTACATTTTCTCTGCAATGAGTTTTTAACATTTTGGAGGTTTGCTCTTTTGCAAAACCACATACTCCACAAAGGTATAAAATATAGCACTTAATGGAAATAGTACATTTACTCAAGTGCATTAGACAGTTCCTCCTTCTCTATCTCTTCCTGTTTGATTGGCAGCCAGAGATCCTAGATGCAACACTACAGGAGATATTGTTTACAGCCAAAGCAGCAGGATCTGGCACCAGAGAGGACTCCACAGGCATTGGTATTGATGGTGACTTTGCAGTTGCCTCTGGGTCTTTCATGTGGCTGGGCTGATGAAAGTTATCTGGGCAGTTATATGCTCTTGGAAACCAGTTCTTTTTCCACTGACATTTTAAATGGTTGTGGTGATTAACTGTTTGTATGCAGAGAATTTTAAAACCTTCACCACAGTAAGCCTCTGCAGAGGTTGCTGGCACATGGTCCATGTCTATATTTCTCTCTTCTGCCTAAAACCCCTTTTGTGTATCTGTGTGAACTATTGTTTAACTGCAATTGTGTATGTTGGCAGTGGAACTCAGTGGAAGGAAATCTGAGGCTCTAGGTACAGCGTGGTGTCAGGTTTCAGGTCCCAGCTTCAGGATCACTCCTCTGAAATTGCTTGAGGCTCCATTCTGCACATGTCAAGAAGAAAAAAATTGTAGTACAAGGACATCCAGAAAGCCAATTGCATATTTTGTGGCAGATAAGTAAAGTTGTGGATAGGTTCTGGGTTTTTTTCCTCCTTCAGCCCCTTCTTGTATCTTGTTACCCAGAATGTTGAGTGAGGGGGAGAAAAGGGTCAACAGAGGTGTTCCATTGGGTAGTCCATCCAAACAGCTGGCAACATGCTGCTTTGTGATGTTGTCTGAGATTCTCTGCAGATACAAGCACGTGCATTGTCTTGGGTAAAAATACAAGGAATTTCACATTTGGAAATTAAAAAAACCCCCAGACCCAGAGGTTTTATTACTCTTCAAAGTACCAGGAGTTCCAGCCTGTGTTGTACCTTTGATCTCAAGGAATGTATTTCTCTGCTTCAGTGTTAACATATGCATAAGTTTGTGTAGAATTAATGAGTATATCTCTTAAATGAAATGGTCAGCCAGTAAAACAATGTCATATAAATCAAATGTTTTGCTTTTTATCCAGCAAAATGTAGTCTTGTGTGTGATTGTATTTGAAAGGATTACTTCAATAATTTACAGTCATTTGCAATATTCTGGGACTGTTACAGAAGAAATGACCAAATCTCTACAGATTTTTCTTCAGATCAATAATTAGCTTATGTGCATTGGATTTTACAGTCACACGAGGCAAACTTTAAAGCATTATTATCCACATTTTCTGCTTTTGCCCAAGTAGTATCGAAACTATCAGAGACAAGTATTTAATCTTCAGGAGTCTAGAGATTTTCTTATACGAATGTAAGTTTTGTTTTGAGACTACATATTTTATATTTTAATGCTAACTTATGTATCATTAAAATCAAATTATGTTTAGTGTTATTATTTTTCATTGTTTTTGCTTTTGAAAATTAAAAAGTATTTTTTTAAAACGTAAAATATATGACATCTCAAATCCACAAATCAAACCAGTGAAAATATGTTTGCAGTTCACTGGTGTTTCTGAAACTTTGGACAAACCCTATGCGAGTCTTGAAGCTATGCTTTTGAAACTGAAGTCATACAAGACATACGTTGTGATTGCACTAGAATGATGTTGTAGGCTTAAATCATGTCTAAAGTTTTCATAAGGAATTCTGTACTTGTCAGTGATGAAGGTACTTTTAATGTGGATAACCTGGACATTTTTTAGAAGTTAAGATCTTGTAACAAAACTGAGGAAAATATTTAAAGAGAAAAAAAAGAAAAAAAAGAAAAAAAAGAAAAAAAAGAAAAAAAAGAAAAATAAAAAATGAGGAGAAAAAAAAGAGGGGAGTTCCACATACTTATGAACAACTGTTCTTTCATTAAAATCACCATAAGGTGTTCAAGACAAACGTTTCACTGTCTGTTGCAGGCTTGCATTGGCTCTGAATATCCTGGAAAAAAATCCTGGTTTGCTGTATGTGGTAGATGGGTTATGGCAAGCATCTTGAATTCTTCCTGTGGACCTGCTGCTATCCTCCCATGTCACTGGAAACCAAGGCTGCCTCATCTCCGTTACAAAGAATGTAATGGAAGGAAAGGCAGAGGAAAGCATTGGCAGACAAACACATTGAGAAGAAAATACAGGAAAATCACATTTAATTAGATAATTATTTCTCCATACAGAATCACATTGTGCTGGGGCAGGTCCCTTAGCTTCCGCATGAGCAGACATAAATGCAATTAAAGTGTGGGCTGTATACTGATCTACGAAGGGAAGGTTGGAGATTTGCAGGGGACAGATATATTTTACAAATAGAGTGAGTGGTCATTCAGCTTGCTGGCATTTGGCTAAGTTGCCTCATTGTTATTCCTTTTTAAAGGTTCTTCCTTTTAAAGTGAGCAGCTTTTCCACCTCTTAAGTATTATAGTGGCATTTAACAGCAACAAACTGACTAACAATTTTTTTGTTGTTGTTAGTTTTTATTAGACCCTGTTGCAAATTCCATTGAATCATTAAAACTTCATTATGTTGGATCAGGCTTCTCATCTCAATTTGAACAGAACTCCTGCTAGCTTGATTTGGAATTATGACTGGGAAAAGTCTTGCACTTTGTCTTACAAAAACTCAATCAACACCTTATAAATTATCCTGATGACAAAATATCAACAGTATGATTCCCATGAAAAACTCTATAGGAGAGAATAACATTGCTGAAAAAAGTCTGAATTCATCAAGCAAGTGTATTGGTTCTAGTGGTATCTTGCTTTGAAAAACAGTAGGAATTATTTAATTTTAAAAAATCATCAAAGCCTATTTATATTTCAGGTGAAATGTAGACAATTTTTTGTTTGTTTCCACACTTTTTTTCAAAGGTATTGCATTTTATATTTTGCCATAAATTTCTATTGTGTTGTATTATGTGAAGGTTTATATATTTTATTTTGCTATTCCAATTGCCCTTAAATAATATAAACTATATAAAATCATTCTTTTCAAAACATAAGCTGTTAAAACTTGCACAATTTCCTATCTCTCACAGTGGAAATTCCTGGGAAAATCAAAGCATTGAAACTTTCTTTTTAAGCTGCTAATTTTTAGTTTAGTTTAGCTTAGTTTAAGGTAAGTTTAAATTTTTGAGTTTAAAATTGAGAGATTCAATAATGTATATTTTTATTTGGGATATAATGTCAATCCACCTAGACAGTGTAATCCATCATGGAAGAGGAGAGACACAGGAAAAGCACTAAGACTTCTGAGCATTTCCTCAGCTTTATTAAGTCCAAGACTTAATAAATAGCTCTTCTTATTGGATATTTTTATGACTTTGCCCTAAGTTTTCTTTTGGTGGTAACAAGGTCTAACTCCAAGCAAACTTTCCTTATCGATCCAAGCTATGATTTCCTGATTTTAAGCAGAACTCTTTGATCTGAGGTGATTTTAAAGTTTTCTTTACTACTGAATATTTTTTCTGTGTAACTCCATTTAAAAGTGATGGAGAGCTTTACCAGTTTCCACTGAATTAAGTTCAGATCTGAAATTTTATGTTTTACCAGTTTCTACTGAATTAAGTTGAAGAATTTCTCATTGTTTGCGAATGTGTGCTGGAAGTGGCTTTTCATGCTTCATGGAGATTTGAACATGTTTTTGAAGTTCTGTGCTTCATCAAATACACTGATACTGAAATTCAGCTATATATCCATTTATTCTATCTCCAGAAAGACAGAGGTTTGCATCCAGACAGGACAGAGATGTAACCAAATGGTTGTTTAATGGAACTCATATGCTAACTTCTTTAGTATATACGTGACTTTTTTTAAACTTAATATAACATGAGGTGTTCCAAACCTACCTAGACTTTGTCAAGCTCCACTTTTGTGTAAGACAATGGAACATGGTCAAAGGCTGTATGCAGTCTTAGTTCAAGTGTTTCCTGCTGCCATGGAAACTGCTATGTGTTACAAGCTGTGTAATATACATTGTGTGAGTAACTCTGGGAGAAATTAATGTTGGGTATACACAGAAGTATGATAATTCTTTTCAGTAAAAAAATCACAGAAATACAGAATCAGATAGAGGTTGAGGTTGAAACAGACCTCTGGAGGTCATGTGGTTCAAGCCTCCTGCTCCATCCTGGCGTCCAGAACCATGTCCAGACAGACCTTGAGTATATTCAAGGATGGAGATGACTCCACAGACATTCTGAGGAACCTGTGCCAGTGCTCAGTCACCTTTGTGGTAAAAAAGTGTTCCCTCATGTTCAGAGGGAAGTTCCTGTGTTTCAGTTTGCGCTTATTGCCTCTGGTCCTGTCACTGGGCACCACTGAGAAGAGTCTGGCTCTGTCTTTACAACCTCCCTTCGAGTATTTATACACATTAATAAGAATCTCCTGAGCTCTTTCTTCTTCACTGTGGACAGTCCTGACTCTTTCAGCCTGGCCTTATTTGGGAGATGCTCCAGTCTCTTCATAATCCCTGTGGCTCCCCAGTGAACCCTCTCCACTATGTCCATGTCTCTCCTCTTCTAAGGAGCCTGGAGCTGAACACAGCACTGAGATATGGTCCCATCAGTGCTGAATAAAGAGGAAGGACCTGCTGGTAACACTCTTTCTAATGCAGTTAAAGACACCATTTGCCTTTTTTGCATCAGGTGCACATTGCTGGTTCACGTTCAACCTGGTCTATGAGGACTTTCAGGTTGTTCCTTCACCAATCATGTTTCCAACAGCCATGTCCAATGTGGTAAACAGGTAACAGCTCTTTCTTTGCTGGAAATACATTGTTACCAAAAGCACACAGTGTCATCAAATGTTAGGCTTGCCGTCTGTTCTTAGTAAATTTTTTCCAAGATTAAAGGACATTCCTGTTTCTTTAACTTGACAATTTAATTCAGATACGGTGCAGTTAAATTTTCCTGATCTTTCAAATGAAGAGGATAACATGAAAAAAAAAAGAAAGAAAAGGTAAACCCTCACACTCTGGAGCATTACAGGAAGCTCAGGTATCACTACAGCTGGTATGGTTAAACATGTTTTCATTGGTATGCAGTTAACTAGGCTCCTGCTATAGACACATTATTTCAAAGCAGTCCAGTTAAAATGTACATGCAAGGCACTATTCAGATCTACTTTAGAAAGTTCATCTTTTATTAGTTGTGATTAGTGAGCCATTCTGGAGACACAAGGCACATGTCTGATCATGCCTTAATTTATAGTTGATGAAAAAAGGCACAAGCTCAATGTTAGAACAAAAAAAAATTCAGTTTTAGCACAAGTATTTTCCTTTTCACTGGTGAAATTTTGCTAATTGGAACTGGGCTGCAGAACTGGGTATATCATTTTACATTCATGAACATTTTGGTCATAGGTAGTATATAAATAGGGTAGTGAATAGGGTAAAAAGCAATGTGAATTTATTGTATACTGATTTAAAGTGTTTATGATATATTCATTAAAAAAAACCAGGGTGAACTGACTGGATCTAACCACGTGGGTCTGAACTTGTTTGTCACATTCTAAGCTGAAGTTCACGTGCTTACCTAATTAAATCTACAGCTGACCTAAAAACGACTGAAGATATTATTGCAGATTCACCCCATGTTTAGAGGGCTAACTCAGAAAAGCACACTAGTTGAAGTTAATTAAGCTGTATAATATTTCAAAGTGTTTCTCTCTAGATAGTACCAAAACAAAATAAACTTGTCAATATTGTTTTCAGACACTTCTGCGCAGTAGTTATTCTTCCACCATGCTTTCTGTCTTTTTAATGTTTTCTGACACATTCTCACAAGCACTTCTTGGATTTGCTGCGGTCAGACCAGAATGAGTTGGAAAACGGGAACTCAGTTTTTACCTGTGGAGAACCAAATCTCACTGTTAGGGAGAATGAAGTGAGAAGTCAATGTGTGAGAGAAGACTGGGGCAGTGTTTCTGATTTGTGCACTTGATGCTGCATTGTCCAAATAGCCAAAAAGTCACAGAAGTAGAACTCATTTTTCCTACTTTAGCCATCTAAAACCTAAGGCTGATCTCATCTTTCTGAGCTTTATGGATTACCAATAAGGAGAAGCAACACCTCCAGAGCACAATTAAGCTGATTCTAAGAGGCAAACCTGAGCTGCCTGGGATTGCTTTTGGAAGTAGATTAATTTTTCCCTGATGATTTTAAAGTATCATATGTCACTGGTTTGACTTATATATTCAACTTGTGGACATCCTGACTGAAAAGTTCATAAGAAAGTTTAGTTTTACTGTACACGACATGCTCACAATG
>JANRGV010000051.1:65971507-65983366 GCA_024734035.1 Alethe castanea
CACCTCTGAATATATATATATATGTATTGTGAGTGGCATATGATTCAATTTTGGATCTTTCACTACAAGAAGGACATTGAGGTGCTGGAGAGAGTCCAGAGAAGGGTGATGGAGCTGGAAAAGGGTCTGGAGCACAAGTCTGATGAGGAGCAACTGAGGGAGTTTGGGATGTTTAGCCTGGAGAAAAGGAGGCTCAGGGGACACCTAATCACTCTCTACAGCTACCTCCAAGAAGGTTGTAGTGGTCTCTTCTTCAAGGTAACAAGAAACAAGATAGCAGAAAATGGCCTCAAGGTGCACCAAGAGAGGTTTAGATTGGGTATTAGGAAAAAACCTGTTTATGGAAAGGGTTATAAGACATTAAAACAGGCTGCCTAGGGAAGTGGTTGAGTCACCGTTCCTGGATGTGTTTAAAATATTAAAAGATGTGTAGACGTGGCACTTAGGGACATGGGTTAGTAGTGGTGGACTTGACAGTGTTAGGCTTGTGGTTGCACTGGAAGACCCTTCAGGTCTTTTCCAGCATAAAGGATTCTGTGAATTTTATAATTTCTGCCCCTGTAGTTTCTGTACATGCTGTCCTTTAGACTACATCAGCTTTAGGAACAAGGAACCCAAAGTCTGTACTAGTAAGACTAGTGGGTCAGGGGCTCTTCTCCAATCCCCTGAACAAGTGGCAGAGCACAGCTAGTTTCCCTTACAACAGGGTGAGGGCAATCTTGGGCTGGAGCTGCTCCTGAATTGTGTTCAGGCACTGCATTGGCAGCCCCATGCATTAGCCATACCAGGAAGCACAGTAACATTTGTACAGTACCAGTGCTTGAACCAACAACCCAGACACCTACAATTTTATGGTATATAGGCTGTGTTGTTTTCCAGAAAGGCCCTATGGTATGTAGGCTCTGCTCATTTTCCAGTAGCTTGGAATTTCCTGAAATTTGGAGGTCTAAACATCTCACATGAGAGATTTAGGCAGAAATGTCCTTAATTTCTTTCACAGGACTGAAGTTAGACACTTTTTTGTATTCTCCAGCTGCAGATAAAAGAGTTGTTAAGTCCCCAGATCCTCACCCAAGCTTTGGCTATTTTAGCTATGCTCATTCCTGATTCTCTAATGGGGTTTGATTTCTTAGTGGAGAAGAGGAATAATTCATTGCACTCCTCAAAGTATAAACTGCTGAAACTCTCTCCTGGTTTTTCAAACCATCAGTATTTCAGAGTGGCTGCTCTGCCCCTTTCAGAGAAGGGAACACTCTGGTCAGTGGTCACCGGGCAGTCCTTGCTGCCCTTCTCTTTTAGTATCATGGTGCTTTGGCTCTTCAAGCCTCTACAAAGTAGCCCAGCTGTAGATGTGTTCACTCAGCAGCTGTGTGATCACCTGCCTCTCCCATCTTTCTTTTGCAAACTCCTCTCTGCTTATACAAATACTAATTTTCAATACCCAGAAGTCTTGTTTGACTCTGCTTATTTCCAGTTTCAAATTTATTTGTCTCCTCCTTTTTGTCTCTCACTGTCTCAAGGATGCTGTTATTCCCCCTGCCCTAAATATTTCTCTGAGTCTTACTTCTCCTGATTTTATTCTGATGCAGTATAATTTTTAATTCTGTTAATTTTATTCTAGGGTCGCAAAGTAGAAGGTTCTTTACTGCTGTCTCTATTCTCATCCTACCTTTACAGGGCTTTTGATGCTGTTGAATAATTAATATTTGCTAAAGTCCACATTGGTAATGCTGAAAAAAGGTTAAAATATGTTAATAAACCTGGGAAAAGTACAGAGGAAAGCATACTAAAATGAGCTATGCTAAAATGCCATTCATATATCATGAAGTACTCTCCTAAAGAAAGTAGATATAAATGGAGATAGATACATAAAACTGACTGTCAGTTTTATGCCTAAATATTCTGTGGTTGAACCTCTCATTCATTTCAGTTTAAAAATATGTTAAAAGTTTTCTTAGAAAGTGTAAAAAGATTACAGATTATTTTTGAATTCTGTTTTTATTGCATCTACTGATTTATAGCTAAGTGAATAGG
The DNA here is from genome assembly GCA_024734035.1 of Alethe castanea. Lineage (NCBI taxonomy): Eukaryota > Metazoa > Chordata > Aves > Passeriformes > Muscicapidae > Alethe > Alethe castanea. The sequence goes on from JANRGV010000051.1 coordinate 65,973,542, forward strand.
ATTATAATCTTATGTAGGAATAAAATTAAATTCTTATTCTGTATTCTGGTGGTGCAGTTGGTGATATCATCTACCACTAATTTGGTAATTAAGAGTTTTACACTGTTAACCCAGGGCTGTCTATTCTTGATAAAACCATTTTTCAAACTATTTTTTTCCATTTCCAGTTCAGGCACAGTTTGCTAAGGTACTGCCAGAATCTGTGGTCTCTGTGACTGATTAAATGAGCTTCCTAAATATAATTTAAGGCATTAATGATAAATGAGTACTATTTCTCTCTGCTCTTTCAGAAGTTTAAGTTGTTTTAAACAACTAAGGTGCCTAAAAAGTCTACCTGGATCCTCCTGGGATCAAGATATTTAGAGAAAAGTCTCTAAATCCCCAAGTGAATTTTTCATTTCTTCTTATAGTTGCACATATCTTAATGATCTTCCCTGAGGTTTTTTTTTCTAATTCCTCTCTAAAAGACAGACTCTTACTCAGAACATTTCAATATGAATAGGCAGCCATCAAACAACCTCTGTGCTTTATCAAAAGCTATGTTCTTTGTAATTTTTCAAGGGCTATGATTTTTTAGGCAGTCCTTAGTCACAGGTTCTCACCTGGATTAACAGGCATCATGGCATGGATTTGGGATTGTGCTGGTCCCTTGTATAAAGTTTCACTGTGAAATGAGAATAGTGAGAAACGTTATTTTCTACAAAGATATGACTTAAGGATATTGTTTGACAGCTCCTTCTGTGGTAAAACACTTTAGCTTTTGCCTCCCATTTACCAAAAGGATCTTCTCAGCCAGTAGCAATTTGACTAACACCTACTTTTTAATTAAATGTTGTAGCATTTAAGAAGATGCATGCTAATCTGAGCCCCAGATCTGCAGCCCTCAGCTTTACAAGATGCTGCTCCAGCAGGGGCCGTAAAGCTCTCGATAAGAGGGGTAAGGAGCAAGGTGCAGGTCCCACAGCGATAACCTCCTGACTCCCACATTATAGGTCTTTCTGCTGGAATTGAGTTCTACATCTTCCTCGATTGGTTATTGTCACAAATGAGTAATGGCTGCACCCCGCCTGCGTCCCCAGGTACACGAGCCAGTCCATCAGGCCATCGGGAAGCGCAGCTGCTGGCCGTGGGGGCAGGCAGATAACAGGCAGAGCCCAGGGGGATGCTAAAGGCACGGCCAGCGCCGGGACAGAGCCGAGCTCCTGCCCCTCCCCTGGTACCCACCCGCCTGCGAGCGCCCCTTCCCTGCTCCGCGGGGGCATTAATCAACCTGCTCCCTGGGATCGTGCGGGGCACCTGATAAAGCGCAGCAAACAAATCAAGAGCAGGGAACGGCTGGAAAAGGCACGGCACTCAGGCCACGCTTAGTTAATTCTGGTCTATTATTCAGAGGGGAGAATGTTCAGAATGCCTTGTTCACGCTGGGAGTTACTGTCAGAAATGTATATACATACATGCATATGTGCATATACATATATGCACACTAAAATATAGCTTATAATTATCATGTATTATAGTATTATATTTCTTATTATGTGTTATTATTATTAAATGAAAATATATAATATATATAACATACATAATATACATAACATAACATATACATATATATATATATATGTATATAAAATGCAAATTGTCTAGATACCTGCTGAGCTGCAAAATGCACTTGTCATTTTTTTTTTTCCTGCCAGTGATGATAGCAAAACAAGTAAGTGGTATTTTAGTAAACCTGACAAGGCCTCGACTCATGCTGACTGAGAAGTGAGTAAGTAGGTAAATAAGGCTTGTGTTTTAATTTATTAAGCATGTTGCTTTGAAAGTGGTGTGATTTGCATTACTATTGCTTGTATAAAGGCTTGATTGGAGGTTTCCTAGAGCATACATGATAAAGAGAGTTTTTGTTTAACATATCAGGTAAATTTGAAGGTCAGCTCAGTTTCCAAACGCATCTAACTTAGACAAATGGTACACGTGTCCCTCCAGAGGAGGATATTTGTAGTATTACCCTGCCTAGCACAATAGTAACATTATCTGTAGTTTGGGAAATTCCATTTTGTTATCATGTTGTTTTTTGGAATAATAACAATTTGTAATGAAAAGCTCAGGAAATATCCTTTCGAAAGCGTATAATTAGAACCCACACTGAGGACAGATTTTCTAAACTATGTAACTTCTGATTAACCAACTCAGTAGATGTTGGTACAGTTTCCAAAACTGGTTGAAAGCCAGTGTCCCAGAGAAAAACTGTGATGCACTGAGCTCCCTCAATATCTAATCATAACTATTACTGTGACTATACATGTAACTATATTTGCAGTTCTATTTCTGTAGGATTTGATTCATCCCATTTGTCAACACCCAAATTTAATAGAAAGTCTCATGCAACACTTTGTCACACAAAACAAACCTGATACATTGTACCACAGAAAACACGTCTGGTATTCTTCTGGATTAAAATGGCAGAAGGATTTTTGGAATACAAGGAAGAAACACCCAAATTTTTAGGGCTGTGTAAATCACAGATTTAGCAGTTATATATTCTGTGAGGGACAAAGGGTAGTGAGAGACAAGGTGGAACAACAACCAGAAATTGTAAAAGTTCCACAGTAAAAAAACATTGCTACTAGAAATTTCAGAACTACAAAATAGTTTATTAGTCTTTTTTCTTTCTGTGGTGGCTCAGAGTAATTCTGCACTTAGGTATTTCCTTGAAACATTGTTTCAGAATAGCTAAATGAAAAAAAAAAAGTAATTTTCAAAGTTCTATAGCTCTTTCAAAGCAGAGTAATTCAGGGTGGAGCTCTCATGAACACATATTCCCTTATGAAATCTTTGTTCAGTTGGTTCTAATTCAGTTGCTCTTTGACTATTTGGACTATAATTTTCTATACCATATTTTTGCCTGAAACAAAATTGGTTTAGAAAAAAATAATTGGCAAAGATTGTTTAGCATTTTTGGGACTAGGTTTGATGATTAAAAAAATAGTATTTTGCTAGAAACAATATTTTTTCAACCTTATATTTAAAAGGTCAAGCATCTCAGAAAAGGGAGATGCTGCTGAAACTACAGATAATACTTTTTCACCATCCTTATTCAAACCTCTCCAGTTTCAGCCAAATTATAAATCCATGGCTTGCTTTCTTTTTGCTGGTTTGGTAGAGATTGGTTGGGTCTCACAGAACTGCTGGGAAAGGGGACTGATGTGTGAAATCAGCACCAAGGTCTCTAGATCTCCCTCCTCCTTCTCACTGCCACCTGTAGCAGGCACAGAGACAGGCTTTACCCCCACAGCACTCTCCGAGCCTGTTACAAAACTATTCCATTTTATCAGCCAAGGAACCACAGAGAAGCTTGCTCACATTTGTTTTCATCCTTTTCCCTAGTGATGCCAAGATTGCAAGAAAAGAAAAAGTTGTTTATCTAGGAACACGAGTGAGGAGGAGGTAGTAGTCCATAGAGCCAGGTGGAATTTTAGAAAAGAGGCTGGATATAGGCTGTAGAAAGGCAGAAAAACATGGGATGAATACACAGCAAGGGAAGCTAACATACCAAAGGCCAAGTATATAAATTCCCATTACCCTGAGCTTCCACCTAGGAGCGTCAAATGCAAACCTTAATCCATACAGTATGGTGACATTAGGTGTGGGTTGTACTGAGTTGATGGACCATCTCACCTTCTAAATTTTCCATTGTTAAGCACCTTGTTGCATCAAACCTCATGCATGCTGAGGTGAGCAGCCTGAAAAAAGAATTGACTCTTCATCCCAGAGGTGTCCATCTCCCCATCAGTTCATCTGCAGTGGCCACGCTTCTCTCCAAGGTACTCATTGGAAAGGTGGGACTTGCAGAATAATGTTCTCAGATGTGGTTGGTATCTCCACGGCAGAAATGGAGAGAGAACTCAGTGTGCTACTCATCCCTACCTAAGTACTGGGACAACATGAATTCCTTCTCACCATCCCTTCAGCCATTTCCTGCCTGTGTCCCTTCCCACTTCTGCAGCAAGAGACAGAGGATCTCTGCAAACAGCACCTTCCTTCAGGGCACACTCATTCTTTGTACACCAGCTGCTGTTGGGCTTTGAAAAGTCTGGCTGGTCCAGGCTTGGTAAAATAGCCTCAAATTTTGTGTATCGAATTTAGCTTAACTTAAATTTTCAGCTATTTGCTCTTTTCAGGACACTGCTGGCTGTTCTTCATCCTGGCCCTTGTCCCCAGTAAGTCACAGCACTGGGGAAAATAAGATCAACCATTTTAAGGATATAGGCTTGGGCTTACTCCTGCTCCCAGGGGGTTCCTCAAGAATATTACTTTAAAATTACTAGGCTGGTGGTCAAAGTATAGAAGGAAAAAGACAGCATGGTAAATGATGCCAGGAATCACCTACTATTTTTAAAGGGTAGTTAAGCACATTTAAGACAAAAGATTTTACAATAGACCATGGTAAAGGGAAATAAATAAAGGGAAGAATGAATCATGGTATATCAGCTTTATTTTCTAGGACCTGTATGTACTGAGATTGATCCAAAACTTTCTGAGGGTCTTTCCCTTAATGCAGCTATTTTTTAATCTGTGTTTTCAACCAAAAAAACCCCAACTGCTCCGAAACAATTCCTTCTAAAATTAATCCAGTGAACTGGGTCTTGGAAAAGAAACCTCAGAAAACCAGCAGGAGGCCTTACAAAACTTGAAGCACTTTCCATCTTTTCCAAATAATGGATGCTGACCACTTACTGGACCTCAGGGTTGATTTGTGGCTAAGATTTAGATTATTTAGGATATCTTACCTTTCAAACTGGAGGGAAAACAAGCACAAGGGGAAAACACAGAATGAACCCTGTTTTGCAAGAATTTTTGCCAATCATACATACCACTTTCCTCATCGGAAAGGTATAAACAGATGAAATGCTGTTTTCTGCAGAAGGCTGCAGAAATTGTTTTTCTCAGCATATGGAATTTTGTTCTGTGTATTGTCTCTTCAAAGTGTGTTTGCTTTAATGCTTGACATATGCGAAATTCAGCCTTGGTGGTTATATTACAATCTTAAAATAATAATAATGTTTACCCCTACCATGAATTCACTTTTTAGAGTTTGCAATTGCCTGGGTACTAACCTCTCTGCTGTGCTTGAAGTGCAGCCCCAAAGAAAGTTCTTGTTAGGATTTAAGATGTGAAGATCCATTTCTGCCTAACAATCTCCTACTCCTGCATTCCCTGAAGTGTATCCCATCTGCTTTTGGGAGCTCTCATTGCAATATGCAGTGATTGCAGGATAAGCACACCATTTTCCTGTCAATACTTTCCTATTAGCCTCCTGGATCCATACATCATCGTCTTGCTGGCCTGCAGTTTGCTTATCTTTGTCTCTGAGGCTGCCTTTGATTTATCTAACACCCGGGTTAATGAGGCATGGAGCCCAGGGTGGCTCCAAGGATAATGCACTCCTGTATAAAAATGCTTAAGGAAGGATCAAGTGATAATCCATTCTAGACTAAAAGGCCTAGCTCTTCAACAAATGTTGTATTTCTTAATCACTAAGCTAAGACTATAATAGCTCCCTGTTAAGCTACTGCCATCGGTAAAACTAAACCTGCTAACTATATGAATTTACAAAAGAACTGAAAATTAGATTTTAATTTGTGTTCCAAAAAATAATAAAAAAAAATGTTCATTTCTTAGGAATAGTTATCACCATTATTTGACAGTGTTCTTATGCAAAAATAAGTTAGCTTTAATATTTAATTTACAGTAATAGTTTTATATTCCCTCGCTGGGACCTATGTTTTTCTAAAGACAAAAATAACAGAAGCTAGAATGTTACTGTGGCAAGGATAAATCAAACTAGCTATTTCAATAATGGAGGTAATTACAAAGTGTATATATCTGAAATGTACTGAGTGGTTAGGGGTTGTTTAATTAACATAAAAATTTCAATATCATCAGCAAGAGTGTTGGTATCACAAAAGCATTGTTAAAAATGCATCTTAAAATAGTTATGCCTTTCTCTCTTCCTAGCTTGTACATAAGACTAATATACATTAACTTCCCATTTCTGCTAATTGCCATCTTACACAGAACCATTTTAATGAAAGCAAGGTAAAGATCCAAATAAGCTTTCAGGGCTTTATTTATTTGTTTATTTTAAAGCGCTCTACTGCATATTACGTTGATGTCTGCTTTGGCTTCCTTTTTTGGTTGTTGTTTTGTTTTGTTATGCTTGGTTGACCTCCATATTACAAATCTGCTACAGGCTCCTGAAATATGTGTAACTTATAACCATTTAGAAAATTACATAGCACCAAATAATGGGATCATTCCTATGGGATGACATGCTCGTGTTTTGAAGCAAAAGCCACACATAAGAAAGGCACTCACCAATTGGCCCACCATAGCCTCCAAGGACTTGACCCAGGTAATAAGTCCTTTACTGGTCACTAACCTACATTATTGAGATTTAGTTTGGATTTTGATGACATGACATTGTTAAGGGTTGTTATTGAGATGTAAATGATCTTCCATTGGGTTATTTAAGACACTGAAGGACCTAGTTTAGAATGAAAATTAGTTATTGATTATTCTACCAATTAACGAAATAAATTTTAGCGCTTATATTAACATTTTTGGAAGCCTTAATTTTTTTTTCTCAAACTGACCTAAGCAGCTAGATTGATTCCCTAGCAATCTTTAAGATGTTTTGAAAAAGGAAAACAAAGGTAAACAAATATTGTTGCGCTCTTCGTGGTATTCTGTTTTAAGTCTAATTTTTCTCTTGTATCTACTAGAGATCAGTAGCATGTGATGCAGCTGCCTATAGGGTTGTGCAGTGTGCTCCATAGATTCTCTAGTATTGAAGACAAGTGTTGAGCACATGCAAAAGTCTTCATCCTTTTTATTCCATCTTCTTTTTTTTGAAACTTCTATCATTAGATTAACATAATTTGTCAATTTCAGAATTTGTTTTCTCTACTCTCATTTATTTCATTAGTACTTCTAGTCTCCTGATGTAAAACATCCTGAGAAAGGGGCCAGTCCTTTCAGATGCCTGTCATTATTTGTAAGCACCTTGTAAAGGTATTGATAGTAAAAATATTAACAAGAAACATTTTCCCATCTCACTTAAGAGTGGAAAGTGTATTACTTTAGCCCTAGATATTCTAACTGGATAATGGGTTTCTTGCTTTTTTCAGATGGAGTAGTGCTGAGAAAGCTTTAGAAGCTGTTACACTCACCACAAGTCACATGGCATGTGCCACAACGTATTTGGTTTGGTGGTAAAAATCAGAGAATATATAATATGAATATATTTTACAACTAACTTAGCTTATTCTTCTCTCTTTCTGTGCTGCAAGATCCAGCAAATGAAGGATATTAGGCACTAAAGAGAGGCGCATGCTTTCTTGTTATAATTTCACATGTGGCATCCCAGTGATACTTTTATGTATAAAATATTTAGACAGGGAAATGGCACAAGCAGCTTGACTGGACTGCTAGAACTCATTACTTAATGTGCTGTGGATGGATAGTACTACTGAACTCACTGAAACTAATACTGTGGTCACATGTTCTCTTTTGTGTTACTGTGTCGTCTCCGGATCCTCCACACCTCAGATAATATTACATGGAAAATTAGCTGCCTCCCCACTGCAGTTTGAACATGGCTTTCAGAAAACTCTTCCACACAGAGATACTTCAGTTTAAAAGTCCCTTTCAAAATTAGCAGCTAATAGCAGAGGGTTGGCATTTTCTAACGTTGACTTTCCTTAAATAATTCTCTCTGTCTATTTACACACTTTTTTCCTTCTCTCTCAGTTCTGCTGGTCAAATACAGTCAAAGTACCCACAAATTAAAATGAGTTTTATGTCCTGTTATGCTTCCTGTCATCATTTTAACATACATATATTCAGAAATTATACTCAACTACTCTGACATGACAGACTGCATTACCTCTGATCATAGTGGAGGACTTCATGAATGGGTATTTACAACAGCTTTCACATCAGTCTCTACACCCACTAAATGTGTGATGCCAGCTTGGGCATTTTTTTGTTTAGTTTTATGTTGGCAGATCACTTGAATCGAGATAAGCAGCAACTCCTAGCATACAACATTTTCTAGATTTTCTAACATAGGTGTTAAATATTAGTTTCCAGTGTTAGTATTTTGATACACAGAGAAAATCTAATGGTGCCAATAGATGTTAAGGCACAACAATAATCAAAATATAAGCATAAACACTTGGCCTTTATTGGATTTGAAGAGTATTTGTCTTTTAGATCTAAAAAAACAAGACATATCTGCCAAAACATACTAACAGATACTCATAATTTTAAAAAAAATCTTTAAAGAATAACATACAGCTATAACTCCTATGAAACAACAAAGCAATGGAAAGAAAACAAATATCTTCTGTTTTCACCCAGTAGCTATTGATTTCTTCAGATGTTCTCTTTCATACACAGCTCTTGTAGTATATCATCTGAACAGCAACACAGCTGTTTTTTGATTTAGTTTCCATCCAACTACTGGTGAGTTTTTCAATAAACCAGCTGAGTGAGAAGTAACCACCTGTATGGTGAGTGCAGACAGACATCTACCTTGAGTTGAATGATCCTCTGGAAATTACTATTTTTGTCCATTAATTCATAGGACTATGTTCTCCTAGGTACTGATGTAAAGGTGATATTTCTGTGCCTTTCAGCTGATCTTCCCAGCAAGCCCACCACTGCTTCACTTATAGAGGTCCCAGCTCAAATGGCTGTGCCAAGTGCAACTAGGGCAGTATCCTCATAAAAAGAAATAATATTCTCAAACTAAATACAGTTAATCAAGAAAAGAACATAAAAGGCTTCCAAAACGATCCTACAACACATCCAACAAAACAGCAGCCATTTTTAATTCACTGGCCTTGTTTCCCTTATGTCACTGTAGCTGGAATCATGTTTCATAAGTGTGGATCACTTTAAGGACATTTTTTTTCAGTGGAGGTTTTATCTTGCTTTAGGACTTTACATTTCTCTAGACAGATTTCCTAACAGGGCCAGGACTTCACTATTCTATAGGCAGCACAGCATCAGGCTCCCTTTCTTTCCAGACATGCATTACCAGCACCAACAGTGCACATAACCAGCCTTCAAAAGCACTCTCCAGTGTCTTTACTGACCTCTGATTGCAAGTAAAGATTATTCCCTTCAGACATTTCAGTAATGGGGATGTGTATGATGTGCTGTTTGCATATTGAAATGTGCGAAGCTGGAAATAGGGATATGTTAGTGAATGCACTTTTGTGGCACTGGAGGCAGGGTGCTGTGGAACAGCCTACAGATGAGCACATATTGTGAAGTGAAGGTATGTGTCCAGCTTCTTGTTGAGATATCAGCCTGTGGACTGTGAGGGAAACATTATCTGTGTCCCTTTCTTGAAATAATGTGCTAAACAAAACAATTGCACCTTCAAATATCACCTGATACAACAGTTTTAAGAGAGATTGGTGTATCTTGCATTAATAATAAATGTGAACAAAGCCTGATATTTCATTTTATAAAGATAAAACACAGGACTGTATACTCAAGAAACATTCATAATAAATGTCAGTTTTAGGGAAAAATAAAGCTGTAATATTGTTTAAAGTATTAAAGGAGTGTTCTGCTTTAGGAACTGCAATAAAAAAATTCTAACCACTTTTGATCCATGGTTGCTCTTCTGGGCATTCTTAGCTTAAAATCTAGCAATTTGACAGAATTCACGGTATGCTTTACTGTTTACTAAAATGATCAATAGGATGTGGATAACTGGCTGTCATGACTGAAGGCATTCAGGAAAGT
>JANRGV010000051.1:65983466-66008596 GCA_024734035.1 Alethe castanea
ACTGAATACAACCCAACTAGCCTTATAGAACCCCAAAAATAGGATTTTAGCTGAGTGTGGGCTTTATAACATAAGCCCCACGTTGGGCGCCAGCTGCCGGACTCTCTGTGTCTCTATCCTAATTATTATTACTATTAAGATAAGACAGGAGGGTCGGCATGATCAGGAGGTGGACAAAAGGGGCTCTTTGCCTTTCTCAGGAGGTAGTTTATTTCATGGTCGTTACAGGACAAAGAGAAAGAGACCCGGAGGTCAGGGTTTTTCTAGGGAGGGGAAGGCAGGAAAGGGGCTCCTTCTGGCTCTCTGCCAATGAGATAGGGACACGGCATATGTTTATACATTCCTTCAGCCTCTGGTATTGGATTACAACAGGATCACACAGGGCGGCTGGGGGGTTCAAGGCATGATCTTTATCTCCCCAACCGAGCCAGAGTCTATGACTCCTGGCAGCACAAACAATCCTGTTATCGAGGTAGATGATCTACCTATGAGCAAGGCGTGATAACCGGGTGCCAAGGGTCCATAGATGCCTGTAGGGAGACAAAAAACTGTGCTGTTAGACAACGTTACTGTGTTATTGGTTGATATGTCCAGCCCTGCGCTGCCTGAACGTAGCTCGGCGACGGTCCGGCGGGTGGGGGCAGGGCGGTTTGAAAGCTGAAGGTTGCTCCTGGTTGCTGCCTCGGCTGTGGGATTTGTGTCTGCAGGCGTCTCAGCCTCGTGCTCTAAAAGAAGTTTCCCTGCTGCAGAGGCTGGCCATGATTCTCTCTAGGGCCTCTCTCTGTAAAGTGGCTTGGCCATTAGGATCGGTATGCATCCCCTCCCCTGCTAGGTGGTCAATAGTTAAGGCAGCCAGGGCTTGGTTAGTGTGCCCTGCAAATGTTACAAGTAAATTTTCCAGTCTTTTTTTCCATCGCGCCATGAATATTGCGTATTGTGTCGGTGTAAGCAAAAGATTTGTCAGAGACTTAATGTCATGAGGAGTCATGAGGTGAGTAGTAAAAGTTGCTCTTAATAAATTACTGAAGTAAGGAGACCCCAGACCGTATTCTGCCCTGGTACAGCGCAGTTCCGTAATCTCTGAGTGCCCCAACGGCTCCCATTGTGGGTGTCCCCCCCTCGGGCCGAGTCGCACGGGGGCCACAAAGATTTCTGCCGCAATCTCAAAGTCTCTGTCCTTAAGGGCTTTCCTTTTTGTCCGTAACCAATTATTATGCGTATCCGTAGGGAATAAGTCCAGATCTTTTTTGGGGCCAGGGTCGAAAGGGTCGGGTTCCCCTTCACTGCTGGTCAGTGTCCACCGTATAAGCGATAGGCGTTCAGCGGCTCTGGGGTTGCTGGTGATCTAGCGGTGGGACTGTAGGTGGCGACCGGGTCTAACCCTGCCACTCATCGGGGAGGGCATGCGAACAGGGGACGGGGAGAGCGACCTGGGCAGGTCTCGGTCCAGCACGGTTGTTACGGCAGCCTCAGAGGTAGCTTCACAGGCAGCCTCACTCTCTGCTTTTTAATTGCGCCCATGACCGCCCTCCATGCAGGAAGCATTTTTAACTCTGGCTCATGGCCAAGGAGAGTGGCCAGGTCGTAGAGCCAAATGCCGACCTTGTCCCAGTAGCAGAGGGTGAAGATGGAAGAGAGGGTGGTATCGGAAAACATGCGTGACACTCATCGTAGAAGTGACTTAAGGTCATGCTTGGGGATGGGGGAACCATGCTTGCCTAAAACAGCGAGCATGGTTTTATAGACGTCTCTCTCGTCGGACATGTTCTGTCCCATAGTTCAGTTCCCCCGGCTCACCCATCACATCATTGCAGACAGATGATTGTGGGCCCAGACGTGGTTTTTTCACCGACACTTCTTAGTTCCAGGGGCTCGTCGATTGCCGCCAGTTAGGCCGGTTCTTCTCCTCACACAGGAACATCAATTATCAATGATTGAGAGAGAGACGGGGACTACTGAATCATGATCAGAATCCAAATTTTACTGTGTGCTACATATGCTTATATACCATTTACAGGAAGGCTAGTAATTTTTACTACAGTCATTTAATTAAACATCGCACAGACAAACTTTACATATCTACTTAGTAAAATCATCTTTCCTGTCGGCCAGACTTGATCCAATCTTCTTGTAATCTTCAGAGCTCTGTTTGCTCCTGCCAAGGCATCTTGGTTATGAAGCTGCATATGCTGATTAAATCTATAGCGCTACCAGTCTGAGTTACCATAGGGGGGTGACTTGAGATGGATACTCTACTGGAGGTCAAGATTTGTACAGTTTTTACTAAACTTAGAGCAGAACCTGCCCTGCAGTGTTTGGGCATGATTATTACCTTAACTGGAATTACTTTGTGCTTGACTTCTCACATCTGAGCCCTTCATGATAGCAGGAAGGGGCAACCTGCCTTTGCATTTCAAAGCCCTTCAAATATAATTTGTAATTAAATGTACTTCCTCTTTTTATGCTTGATAACTCTTAATGAAACAAGAAATTTATTGACTCCTTAGATCTCTGAGAAGAGTAAAATGAGAAAAAATGGTGTGAAACTTGTGAAGATATATGAAATGTCATTTCCTTTATTCTTCTGATTCACTTAGGCATTCTGATAACAACCATTGCTTCAAAAGGGGAATTGCAGAATTGGCCTGACCTCTTACCAAAGCTTTGTAGCCTGTTGGATTCTGAAGATTACAACACCTGTGAGGTAAGGAGGCTTATTTTGAAATGTATTATCATGTAAATTTGATTAGTTTTTGCCTTTCTTCATAGATACTATATATATGTATAGTATTTTTTGTGGGTATGTATGCACAGATATAATCTTTTTTTAACAGTAATTATAAAGGAAAATAAATACCAGCTCAACTGTTTTAAGCTATGAGGAGAAAAATCTTGTCTGATTTTTAAAAAAAATCTTGCTTTTAAGCATTTTTAAAAATATGATTAAATAAATGAGCATTGAATGTTAAAATTAAAATTACCACTTACCTATTATAGAGTCATCCAGCTTGAGATCTTACAGATGACAATATAAAGTGCTTAAATAAAACATCTTTGCACTGTATGCTTTACTGTTTACTAAAATGATCAATAGGATGTGGATAACTGGCTGTCATGACTGAAGGCATTCAGGAAAGTACCTAAGGAGAAAGGTGATGGAATAGATCTGAGGCTCAGGTGCCTCAGGCCATTTGGGTGCCTTTTCCTTGTGATGCCACAGAAAAGCTGGATGCAGAAACCCTGGCTCCTCGTGGGCAGTGACTCAGATGGCTACACAGGCAGGCAATAAATATACATATAATATACACCTCTCCTATATTACCTCTCCATAAGCAAGAGGTGCCATTGTCATTGCTTACATTGCTATGCTCTGCTGTGTTTTGTGCATAGCACAGTCACAAAACCTCACTAGAATTCTTTTTTAATTATAACTGTGTGGATTTATATAAAATATTGTTAGTGAGTGATTGTGTATTTGTGTATCCATTCCACACAATGTGCAAGCAGATGAGATTCTTCATGCAAAGCTGTGAAATGCAATGAGCAATCAAGTATTTAATTAGAATTTGGCCTAAATTAAATACACTGAGAATAACAGACTTAAATCCTTACGAGAAGAAAGACTATCTAGTGGTAATCTAATACAACTTCTTGTAGCTCTTATTGCTCCATTTATAATGTAGTTTGGAAGCAAGGGCACCACTTGGAAAAGGAGAAAGTAATTTAAGAAGTCCAGATCTTTAGTAGGCCATTTCAAAGAGAAATTGCTTGGTTCCCTAGGCAGATCAAGTCCTGCTTTTAGGGAAAAGTGCTGAACTCTGTTCTGCCAACTGTCATACACTGGGGTTACCCTCTGATGCTCTATTCCTTGGCTTAGTGAGTTCCTAGGCAGACACAGTCAAATGCAGTGTCAATCATGCAGGAATAAAGGCTGAAGAACTGCACTTCATTCAATAGTGAGTAAAGGCCATGGGATCATGGAAGAGGATCAGGAGAGCATCTGTGCACCATAGCCTTACTTGGATCAGTATTTGTCTTGTCTGACAACACAGCAAGAAGTACTGTGGTGAGGAAAGGGTTAAGGACATGATTTTTGTTAATGTGACTAAACACATTTGCTGGCATCTACAGCTGAGCTCTGTGAAGGGAAATATGAGTCTAAATTATGGGATTTGGATGTGCACACAGATTTCGTGCTAGCACAACAATTTCTGGATATGGGGATTTAGACAAATTCTTCCTTGGAAAACACAGTAACTTTCTTATATGTGACTGTCCTTTTGTCACCTTTTCTGTTTTCCGCTTGTCTGGTTTGGCCCTTCTTTAGCCATAGTTATCTGCACCTGAAGGACACAAGGGTGGGAGCCACTTTGTTAGAGCCTGAGTTCTCCACCTACACAGAAGGATACATAAATCTAATTTATTGAAAAATACACTTTAGCCAAGAACATAAAGTCACACAACAGATGAAATCCTGAAACCTTTATTCAGTCCTTTGACAAAAACAGCCAGTATGCCAGTCATCAAGAGATTTCACTGAAGTAAGACTAACATTTGGTGATCAAGGTTGTTTTGTTTGAGCAAGACAAGGGGAAGAGAACATTGGGAAGAGAAAAGCTAGGTCACTTTTGTCATTCCTCTTTAATCAGTTAAAGCTGACAAATAAACTGAAGACTCTCTTTGGAGCTGAACCAAAAGAGCTCCAAATCACTTTCATGGCAATGCAAATAGCTGTTCTTCACAAATGGATGATATTTGAAATTATTTTTATTTTTCTTTTTAAAAATTAACATAGAGATTTTTGTTAAATGGAAGTTATATATAAGACCTTCAGGTGATTGGTCATAAAATATATTTGTGCTTCTACATAATTTTATCTTTCTCCCTCTTTGGCAAAATCAAAAGCAAGAAAGAGTGATGAGATTTCAGGGATGAGGAGAGAATGAGAAAAAAAACCAAAAAAATATTTTAGTTAGTTTGTTCATCAAAAATATTTTCACAAAATTTTTGGCTGAATGCAATTTGATTGCATCTTTTATTTACTAGCTGAAAGTTTTGCATGGCACAAGATGGAATCACTTCCTGGGAGTCTTAAGACTGAAATGGAAAATGTGTAGTCAGAGGACTAGGGAACCCTTTTTCTTCTGCTGAATACCCTGTGCCCCTGTGTGCTGGTGGTAGACCCAATGAAATAGGGTTTTCTAAGCCCACAAAAGCACACTGATGTGGCTTGCTGCTACACTGGCTCTGAATGTCTCTCTTCAGACACCAGGCAGCTTCTAAGAGTTTCTTGTCTTCAGCTCTGTCATAACATGGAATTGTAATAACGCAGTTGCTGTAAATCAGAGAACTAAACTTCTGTTGTGTCATCAGACTCTGTGGGTCCAAAGCCTGACTGTGTCATGCAGTTTTTCTGGGGAACTCTGTTAGCCAGTGGCCAGGGGTCTAAGCAATCAGGTGAAAATACCATTGTAGGAAACATTGGGTTCAACAGTCATAAATGTGCATTATGATGTGAAAGCAAAGCAATTCCCTGATTCTGATAAATGTGATCTCTCCTTCACCTGTGTCAGGAAAAAAGAAAATTCAATTTTCCCCCAGTTTGAGAGTGCCTGGCTTTCTTGAAACCACTTGTAAACAGAGAATTTCATAAGCACACATTGGAAATTTTTGAAAAGCAGCGCTGCTAAACCATTCTTTATTTTATTTCCCTTTTCCTTTTTTTTATAGCAGAGTATCACTAGATGGGTGTGCTCTTCCTTTTTCCCTTCTAAACCTTTTCTCCAATTTCTTTATAAGACTTCAGAACAAGTTTTTATTTTATTTTATTTTATTTTTATTACTTTAAGGTATAATAGTCTGGTTTTAGTTATTAAAACCAGCAAAAATAAGATGTATCAAATTTATCTTGGTTTTTTTTAGGATGTTTCTAACTGGTTTAAGTATTACTTTTTTCAGCTACAAGTAGATCTACATAGCAAAATTTTTAAGCAGAGGGAGCTGATTTCTTTTTTTCCTAGGAGCTATTTGGATTCAAAATAATAAGATCCACAGTAGGCATAATTTGAAATAACAAAATCTGTGTCTAGATTTAATGGGCTGAGTCCTGACAAATTTTATAGTTAGAACAGTTTAGGAGCTGGAGCCATTATGCAGAAACACAGGTTAGTATAATGCAATGGATGTTATCTGTAGCACTGTATTATCTTAATATTCCCACCAGTTAAGATATCCATCTGATTAGTCTGGAGATGCCACATTACCTAGCAATGCCAAATATACATTAAAATGGGGAAGCTATGGGCGTGATTGAACTGTGATAGCATATGGTTTGTACAGCCACTGGCCTCTTAAGGACTTACCTTCCAGCTGGGATCTGTGTAACATAAGAAACAAGGATATCACATTTCCCCCCTCTCTGCTTCTGGCAGGTGTGTGCTAGAGACTGACTGCTAAATACTTTGTAATTAGTATGCCTTGGAGCAGTGGCTGTCATCTTACATCTGTAACTGGAGTGGGGGCACTGTTAGCATGACTGTGTTCATTTCTTCAGTGTCCCAAGCCTATAGACCTATACAAGGCAGCCTGAAGGATCAGCGTTTGATGCATGAACCATAGGCAGACCTCAGAAATGTATCTAATTATACCAGTATCTGACTGCACTATTGTAGAAAGATGTATTATTCATAGATAAAGATGAACTGCTATTCAAAGATAGAAAAATCTTGTTTATTCTGCCAATTCTAAAGTTCAATGTCTAATTGAAGATTAAATAGTTTGAGACAATCAATAGCTGTATTTTACATTTTCAAAACTATTCCTGCACAACACGAACCATTGTCATTTTTCCCAAGGTACATTAAATTGTCGGTATCATCTTTCAAAGTGGGTGAGAAAGAGACAGAGAGAGGAAGGCAAATTTACTGCTAAGATATAAAGTTAAACAATTTTCTGAAATTGTGTAGGAGTACTTGTAACAACTTTGAACTGTTTAGTGGATCCCTGGCTTTTTTTTTCTTTCTTTTTTTTTTTCTTTGTGTGTGTGTGTCTGTGTTGTTCATAATGTTTTTGTTTATTAAAAAATACAGCTCTCCTTTGTGGTGGGAGGACAACTCAAAGCCACAATAACAGCATTTCCAAGTTGATAGGCTTTATTTTCATTTAGTTTAATCCACAGTACCTATTTTAAAACCATCTGAACCTATCAAAAGTTACAAACCACAAATACATATGAGCATTTAGACAGCAGCCGTCCTTCATGCAAAATCCAGAGGAAAGTTCTTCACCCACAACTCCAGGAGCTCTGATCATGAGGAGACTTTGGTTCCATTTGTAGATCATGGTAACTACAGGTAGTTTGCAAAACAGAGAGAATTTAGTTTCCATTTCAGAGTCAGACACATAGAAAGAGAATGTCAGAAGCAAATGAGTCCAACCAAGTGCTTCAAATATACCTTAAAATTGCACTTTCAAATCTTTTGGTGGCACCTAAGAACTGATATTGTGTGACTTGACATGTCACTCCTCTTAGTAGGTAGATCACCACTTCTTTGCTCTTTGTAAATGTTTTACATCCAGCTGAAGATACATCTTGTGTTATCTCCTAATCTCCACCAGACAGGGAATTTCACCTTGGGATCTTTCCATCACATCCTATAGATGAAGTTATGCCTCTTAGAACCACTTCCAGACATAGAAGTTCTTTCTTTAAATGCCTGATGAAACTGTAAACCGTGGCTGTTATCCAGTCAAAAAAACAGTCAAGATTTTTGGGGAGATATTATCGACCTAATTTTTCCTTGAATTTTTTAGTGTTTAATAAAGCAGACTTCTTAATTAAGTTCTTACATATGTACTAAAAAAACAAACCTAAAGCAAAAAAACCCAAAAAACCAGATGTTTCTCACAATATTTGAAGGACTCTCCAAATGGTTTCTAAAATGTAATTGCTTTATTTAGATTTGAAAACACCTCAGTTTGATATCTCACTTGGATAAGATTTTTTTTTTAAACAGGTAGAATAAGTTTCCATTAGGAGTAGCATTTGCTAGATATCTCAAATCTGATAACTGAAATACTATACATGCAATTCCTGAGCATTAGTTAGCTGAGTAGAACAGACCCTGCTTTTACTCCTGAACATACTTACCTCTAGCTCTGAGAAACTGGTACACTTTTGTTTACATGTAAAGAACCTGCTATCACAAGTCTTTCCCCTATGCTTGCACTTTTATACTTGTCAAATAACTTCTTAAGCTTCACCTTGATATAGTAAATGAAAGGATTATCTTTGGTCTCTAGGGCAGGTTTTCCAGGCCCTGGGTGTCAGCTGCTGAGCCAAGATGAGTGCTTTAACACTGGGAGTTGGAAATCCTTGCCATGTCTCAAGAGGTAGCCTTTATCAAAAATATTCTTTTAATGGTCCTTAAATGTTTCACACCTCATTAACCTTCTTAAGAGGAGCTGACATATGTGCCTGTATATTTAAAGAATGCTTTGCATTAAATAGTCAATATTTATGTAAATGTCTGAGACAATATCTGACAACAACTTGACTGTTCTTAGGCAGGTAAAATTGAAATGGATGACAGGTTATTTTTGAAGTTCCAGAAGAAACATCTGTTTTACATAGATGTAAACATCTATCACAGTAAATGATAGAATACTTCAAAGAAATCTCTGAATCTGGTGTGCAATATCCTTCAAAGAATTATGGATTGTCGCATGTGAGATAGAAAATGATAAAAGCAAACAGGATTTTAGCCACGACAACTTTTAGAGTACAACTGCTTGAAGATATTTTTGGGAGAAGAAAAACAGTATCTGTCCACCAGTCTGGACTGAATTTGCTATTCAAAGGTCTGGTTTAGGGAAGTATTCCCACAAGTTTGTGGGAGAGGTGAAGAGACAAAGGAGGAACCTGCCCCAAGATACTCTGCATTGCCCTGTCAGGAGCCTTGTCTGTACTGGCTATAGAAATACGCTGTGGAGATGCATCCGCTCTGAATAATCATAAAAAATAAAGACACAGAACTTGTGTCTGTCCCAGGAGAATGGGGTGACTTGATTCTAGTCTATCCTCCCCAGCTAAGAGAGGATCCTGCTTGGAAACACCTTCTCAAGGAGAGCACTTTGGCAAAGTACCATCGAAACATCTGATAGAACATGGAATAGCAAACACTGAAGTGCTAGAATTTCCAGAGTCACATTTCCATTCAAGTACTGACACTGTCACTGTTTGCATATCTGATCGCCCAATCAACCTTATCATTGA
Organism: Alethe castanea; assembly: GCA_024734035.1. Lineage (NCBI taxonomy): Eukaryota > Metazoa > Chordata > Aves > Passeriformes > Muscicapidae > Alethe > Alethe castanea. Next base: position 65,992,741 of record JANRGV010000051.1, read on the forward strand.
GCTGGGAAAAAAAAAATCTCAAGCGCATGGGATACACAAACCCTTGAAGAAAAATGTCTTCTGTAGTAAGAAAGGTTTTTGATGGTATCATGGACATGTTCACCAAGCAACATTTTCATCTGGGAGATAAATTATGATACTTGGCAAGTTCATATTAGTTATGCTTTCATTTCTTCTTTCTCTCATTTCTTGCTATTATTTTCTTCTTTGCTTGTTGCTCCTGCTTTTAAACTGTCTATAATTCCTGACACTTTGTGCTCATGGGAGTCCCTGCACTTTGAGAATACTTGACATTCAGGAAAATATACTTTATATGTTAAAAATCAATGGTGACACAATATTTACAGCCCAAAGGCCAAACATTTGTGCTTCTTCATAGAGAGTAAGTGCTTGGAGACAAGCTTTGTGCTGCTAAGCTGTAGGCATCAAAGAATAATAATACCACAGTTTTAAACTCAATGGCTTGAGTGGGTTCCAGCACAGTTAAATGAGGGACTAGCTGAATTTATGGATTTCTAAATACAGAGATGGATATAAGCATTATTAATTTTTTCCCTGAACTGTGAACCAACTTTCTTTGTCTAAGAGAAGGTCACCTGTTCTCTGCAAAAATATTATTATAAAATCTAAAATTATAGGACAATACTTTCTCCTTCTTATGAAAAGGATGGATTCTCAAAAAAATGAAGTTGCAGTTAATTCCTCTCAAAAAAAAATTCCTCTTGCAAAAAAGAGGTTATAATGTGATAATGCTTCCTTTCTTTCTCGCTATTTATATTACAAATATGCAACATTTCTGAAACCTTGATTTTTGAGCTGAAATAAAAGCTATTTTAGAGATTCAGCTTTTCTAACACAAGAGGTAGTTTTTAATTTTAGAACCGTTTCTGAAGATTTGTTTTATATTCCAGGCAATATTTGTAATGTTTTCAATTGGTGTATTTTACTCTAATAGGCTTAATTTTGGTGCATGAGACATAAACACTGCAAGGCATTTATGACATCATTAGACAGTGCACTATGTACCTAGGGAACACAGTGTCATTTGGTTTGTACATTTGACCCCTGCTTGTTATTAGGTGCACTTTACTAAATCAGCAGAAGGAGATAGGTCACTAACGACTATTGCCAAGCTAATAATAATTATAAGGGGAAAAAACTGTTATTGATGTTCTAGACATTGTTCTATACATGCTGTTCCTGAGACACTGAAGTGTGATTTGCATTGTTAGGAATGAACTTTCTTTGACCTGAACCTTACATTTGACATAAGTTAGACCGTTTTGATAGTTGCATACCATCCTTTCTACTGGTGAATTTTTTTTTATTTAAATGTTTTAATGGATTTTTGAATTATTTTGATTTTGTGATATCTCTAAAATAAATTAAAAAGAGAGGAGAGGAATTAGAAATAGTACACATGAATAAAAATCTTGACAAGTCATAAGGGTGACCAACAGAATTTAGACCACATTTTGAACCATTGAAAAGTTGTGTTAGTCTTGAGCAGTAGACATCACAGGAGTTTATCTATCATAGTCTCCCTCTCACTCTGAGCATACTCCATGTGTGTAAGCATATGAGGAAATGCAATGACTTTAGCAGGGTTTTGTGCTTAAGGTCAGATTCTCTGACCTGTGGAACTAGTGGTTGTTTTGCTGGTTGGGATGGTCTCAATAAACCCTGGATTGTGTGAAAGGGAATAGGTGGACAGGTCTGGATGTTTGTATACACCAAGTTGTTTCATTATACCTTGTGGTACTATTAAGTCAATGAAAGCACATTTTTTTCTAAAAGGGCTTTGAAATATGGACATGATTGCTAATTTTTCTGTATCTGGAAAAATTTAAACTCTCAGTCAGAAGTCAGTCCTTCAGGTTCATGACATGGCACATAAGTGAAGCAGAAGGTTTCTGTTTGCTGGATACAACAATGTGAATTTCTATTTGCTCACTAGCAAAGGGTAGGTTTAAAAGAGAGAAAAGAGCTACTTATTAGCTGTGGAACTACTCAGCGGATGTTGCATAAACTTCATTTGTTTAAAAAAATGCATGAAAGAATGGAAAAACTATTTACCCTGGACCATCAGAAAGACCTCCATTATGACATTCAATGGTGACTGAGAGACTGTTCTGGAGAAGTTCTATCAGCTGTTGATCCTGTTATAACATGGTCAGGCACTTCTTAGATCACCACTACTCGCCATCTTGGGAAACGAGATACTGGGCTAAGTGGGATTTTGATCCAGCAGACGCTGCAATTCTCCTGTTCTTATGATGATTTATGCAACAGAAGAAAACCTTACAAAGCCATTTATTTCTATAAATTTTAAAATTTCCATTGTGTTCACTTCTTCCTTCTGTCTTTCCCCACCTCCCCCCAGTTTCTTTAAAGGTACCAGTGCCTTTTATTCTGATGTGACACCACACGCAAGTGTATATTTCTGAATATATCATGCTGATTTCTCATGGTTTTGTTCTCTAGGAAAAAAACAGACAAGCAGGTTTATTTTCCCACGTGTTTATAGGTGTGAAAGTCCAATGACAATGAATGAGATTTCAGAGAACAGCAGTATTTCTTTTGCCATACTAAGAAAAAAAGATGTATTCTCAGCATGTTAGTGAATATGTAGTAAAATCCTAGGGAGATAAATCTCAGCAGAACTGAAGTATAAACCATATTCCTGTTTAATACTTTACATGCTAGTGCATTTTCAATCCAGAGATGACTGTGGATTTCACAACATTTCAATGGGCATATGATGAGAAGACAGAGGAATGCAGTCCCCAGTACACAGATAAGGGGTCTCTGCAAAGCTGTGACTTACCGTGCTGGATATAAAACATAATACAGATAAAGCATCATAATGCACAACATGGGTTGATGGTGACGAGGGAGGGGAAAAGAGAAATGCCAGAACTGCCTGGAATTTCACTTCATTTACACAGGAAAACTCCACAGAGAGGTATAATTTTTGCTAGTTTTGTATCATCATCCTAGATTTGATATTGCTCTGTGTGACAGGTGCGTCATTATAGTGTACCTTTAAGGGAATGGTGAAAGAGAAGAGTGCTATCTGTATTTCACATACACAGCAGATTTTTTTTCTATTCTGATGTGTGAAAAATGCATCTTTCTGCTGAGAGGAGAGGGAAAGGAAATATTAGTTAATTTACTTAACAATCTCAATGTATTTTGTTTTCAACAGAATAAGAGTTTTCCTGGAAAGAAAAGAGTTTGCAGAGTTCAATTGGACAAATACTTTGAAGAAGTAATAAACTGATGCTTGCTAGAGACATAAAATCCCAGGCTATTTCAGGAAGGCCCATAGCTGGAAACAGCTGGAGTTAGGAGAGGACCAGGGAAAGGACCCTATGTATTCTTACACTTCGTCTTTGCAGTCTTAGGTGTCCATTTTTGGACAGTAGTGGAGTCCAAAAATGTGCTGTCCAGCAGCTACAGGATATAGGTCCTGGGTTGGTCCATCTGGGACTTTCTCATGGGACTCCCTCTCCACCATGGGAGACATTAGGACTTGTGGAAGGGTTCAAGAAACATTTTTCATAATAGATTAATGAGGGGAAAAACAAAGCAGTTTAAGTTCAGGGTCACCTGCTGAATGGTGCCCTAGGAGCAGAATTTACAAGGCTGACTTCAGCATATCAGCTCTGAACCCAGTGAATGGAGGAAGTGTTCAGGAAGACACTGATGTAGATCCATTAGATGAAGGTCCACTAGCGATGGAGCAGGCAATAGTGTGAGGCACAGGGGACAGACACCATTTGTCTCCTGCATCACACTTCTGTGAAACTGGGATTTGAATCTTGAGACAGGTACATAAAATTAAGTGACCAGGCAAGATGGGGAATTCTCCAGGGGTTAAGTGCAAGGCATCATGTGAAGAACTTCCCATTCCTCAGGGCACAACCAACATTTTGTATCTGCTTAATCACATATATGCTGCCACTGAGCCCCGTACATTCATCTGCTGGTTTTCCTTCCACCTTCTTGCCATTTCCATGCAGTGACCTTCCCTTTCCCCTGCCCATGTTTCATTGAGGAGCAGAAAATATGCTCCCTAGAAATAGGCAGGCACTCTCTTCCCACAGGATTCCTCTGCAGCAGGGCAGTATAGGATTGCAGCCACCTGAAGCTGTACCCTGGGTATATCTTTCTGGCAGGAGGCCTCTAACCACCAGGCTATCATGCAGAACAGGTGCTATATCACAGTGAGATGAAAATGGTCGATGGAAGCCTAGCAAGTGAGATTTCCCCATAGGTATGTTGCAGTAGTGCATACACTCTGGTACAGAGGGAGCCACGGGTAGGTCATAGAGGAAATGACACTGCCCACCATTTCAAAAAACTCAGGTGCCCCAGGTGAGGCAGGAATTACACAAATGCCTCTCCTCTGTTTAAATATTATCAAATGATTAGTTGTTTGTTGCCATGATCAATTAAGATGATTGCATAGAGTGTTTGCTCATTTTGAAGTATTTCTTAATTATTTCTTTTTTTCTTAATTCAGCCTGCCTTTTATCCTCCTTTCTGGTGCTCGCTAATGTTATCTCTCTTCTTTCAGTTAATTTGGGGCCCAACGGACTCATTTTTGAACCCCAGCTTCTCTTTCCTCCCCACAGCAAGTGCAGGCGCTGGCTGAGGCCTCGAGTATGCCAGAACTGAAACTTGGCTGATGTGCAATTAATGCTGGGAACCTGATTAAAATTCACAAGAGCCAGGGGCATAAAAGGCCAACTTCCCAGCTGCCTCCAAGCCTGCTTCTGAATTCACCCACTTTAACTTCATATTTACAGGGTGAAAAGGAATTTGTGTACAACAGGCAGACAGATGCAGCATTAAGAAAATCGTTGCTGAGTATCTAGTTCATATATTCCTTTAGCAAAGTTGTTTTGCATATTGTTAATCACAGACTGATTGTGCTCTAGGTTATACACAAAACCTCCCTCCCAAACACGCACACACATTTGAGAATTTTTTGTAATAGAAAACTTAGTACTCTGCTTCTTAATGAGTGGTGCTGATGGGAAATGACCCCTGCTTTCCTAAACACACAGCAATCTAATTTGAACCTGTGTGCCAATTACTGGCCTCTGTGGAGCACTTTGCTGTGAAACAATCAAGTCACAATAGGATTAGAAAGCGTTGCAGGGAGACCACAAGGGAAAGCAAACACAGGCGTAACTGCAGGTTTATTCCTTTAAATTGTCTGTAAATAGCACTGATAGCTTCCTCAGTGCCACCTAAGTATTGTTTCTATAAATCCTCTGTAGGTGCAATCTAAAATGAATATAGACAAGAAGTCTTTTATAGCATGCAAACCTTACTCACTGGGCTGGTCTGTCCTTATGAAGATTGTGGGTGTTTACCTAAGCATCCCCAGAAGACAAAAGTAGAAAAAGCTGGACAGATATCTTAGCTGCCTCAAAGATTTTTTTTTTTTAATTCAGAGAGTACATTTTAATATTCTTGTTGCTAAATGAAAACTGTCATTCCTGTGAGAGTAGCCGTATTTCTATCTAGATGTGCATGCATAGATCTGGCAGATAGACAAGACACCTTCAGTTCACCTAAATTAATACTTTGTTCCAATTCTGAACCAACAGGTTAATATGTGTCCCCCATCCTGTGTAGCTCAGCAGAGGCAATGCCCCCTCCAGTGTCATGAACAATCTGACTTACCTTGCTAAAATGTGAGTGAAACTAAATCCCCTCTCTTGTGATATGCATGTGCTCCTTGGTGCTACTTCTCTTGTACAGTGGCCTCAAGCTATTTTTTGTAGAGACTTTTTTCTCTAAAATTGTGCTAACAATGTGGGATACTCACATAACATGACTTGCAGTTATTTCTAAGTAGCCTCTGTAGGGGAGGCTACTTGGTATGAAGTCATGAGTCCACCTAACTCTACAGATTGTTATGTCCCAGTTTCAGGTGTCAGTCAGAGAATAAGATCAAGCCAAGTGTAGTTGCTAATATTGTTTATGAATAATAATCACTACATAGGTGACATGAGCTGTGGCTGTCTCTGTGGGGAGGTTTCTTCACTCCAGATATGCATAACCAGCTATGTTAGGCTGTGTCATGTTTGGAGTAACTACACTTTCTGACTATATATGTGCCAAAATAATGACAATGTGGCCCCAAAATTTATCTTTCATCATCTTTCCACCGCAGCACCTTAGGTCATACACCAAACCATTTTCTACTGCACGTCCATGGCAGCTACCTTTTGAAGCTTCATAGCTCTTCTGTGTTCAGAAACACAGACTGCAGCCCTGGTTGAATCCTGTGAAAAACCTTTCCAGTTCCAGGTGAGTCAGGGAAGGGAGCTCTGACAGATACAAGTGACTAAGAGCTGTGTGCTGACTTCCAAAACTTACAAGGGTGTCATGAAGAAGACAGAGCAAAGCTCTTCAGTGTTCCTGGAAGGACAAAATCAGCTGAAAAAAAAGAGCTGCTCAGACTTCATATCAGGAAGTCCTTGTTTCCCATGGGGACAGTGGGGCAGTGGAGCAGATCTCCCGGAGAGGTTATGATGTCTTTGTCCTTGGAGGTTCTCAAGACCTGACTGGACATAGCCCTGAGCAACCTGGTGTGACCTTGGAGTTGCTCCTGCTTTGAGCAGGAGTTTGGGGGAAAAAAAAAAGCCTCTGAGGTCTCTTCCAATATGAATGTGTCTGCGATTCCGTGCCTAGTGCTTGGTATTTTGGCTGACTGCAAAGTAGTAATTCCAGGTTACTCTGCGGTATTATGGTTTATAATATGTACATATCAATACCAGACTGAACCTCAATTAACCTATCTGTTCACAGTGGTGTGTACTAATTTCCTGTCTATCTTTGCAAATCATAATATTATTGAAATAAAGACAGTTCAGCTTGGAAAAAGTCAGTACAAAATTGATCATACACAAAAGTGATCTTGCTGGGTTGAGTCTTCTAAAACTATGAATATTTGATCTCTTAATTGTAGCTGTGCCTTGAATGACACTTAAAACCTCTGATTTTATTAAGTTTCATCTTAATAATTTAATTAGATAAAACCAAGATAAGAGGTTTAGTAACATACATTTTGAAATTAATGAGCTGAGTGCCAGAGGATGGACTATATTACCCACTTCAAGTGCACATACAACATTAATTAATGTAATCTGGCTTTGTTTTAAGAGCATTTGATAGTCTGCTATGTGCAGTACTAACTGCTAGTTTAAAAAGAGGAGCCAAAAAAAGAAATTAAGAAGTCAAGTTCATACAGTCAGGTTTTTTTCAAAACATTTCAAGAACAGAAGTAAAATAAGCCTCAGAAATTTAGAAGAAATTTTAATTTTAACCAGAAAAGTAAGTTAAGACTTTTCTGTGGAGTATCACTCTTCTTTGAGGGGAGACACAGAAGAAAAACAGAAGGAAAGGCATTTTTGTGATAGGTAGGACAAAAATTATTTCAAACTGTTTAACAAAAAAATAATGAAAGAGGAAAATGGTAAAGGTAATTTAAATGTCAGAAAATTAAGTAATTTTAAGTTACATTTGTAACTTAAGTAAGTTTGTAAGTAATTTAAATAACATTTGAGTAACCTTTTCAGAAACACTAATGGGAATGTCTATATTTCCTCAGCATTTTATGCTGTGAACAACTAGTTACACCATTATGACAGATTTCTTTTTATTTTTTTTTTTGTCTAAAAATATTTTTAGAAGCCCCTCTGGTATCTAATTTTCATCAAAATCTGCCAAAAGAAAATGTGTAGGTTTATTCCAGTCATCAGTAGTAACTATGTTAGTAGGAATTGTTACAATACTGTTTAAATTCAGTAGCACAGGATGATGGAAAATATAAGGCTTGTAATTCTGTCATGCAGTTCTGGAGATGCTGTCAATTGGAGAAAAGATTGTGGATTTACTGTAATGCTGAGATGAACTGAAAGGCCATATAGTGAGCCTTGCTTCTCTCTAATATAAGGATCTTTTAAAAAGTATTTATTCTTCATCCTTTTTATAAATGATGTATTTTTATATATAAATATGCGCACACAAATACTTCTCTTAAGACTCCAGATCCTACAGGTGTCATTGATTATGCAGTGGCAACATCATAACTCAGCTGAGAAACTTGGCTGGGAGGAGTATAATTGGGATCTTTTCCCTTGAACTATGGTAACAGTGTTAACAACAAGGCTCTGCGCAATTGAAACTGGGGTAATCTTTTCTACCAAAGTAAACAAGGATCCTGGAAGCCAGAGTGAGGATACAGTTAATGAGGAAGTTTGTGAACATTCACACAGAGCCTGTCTGAAACCTCCTTACCTTTCTCACTTTGCATTCAGTGATGCAGGTCTTACTGCTCATCTCACAATCTTTTTCCCACAAATGAACAAAAAGCTTTCATAAGAGAACAAAACCATTTGAATGCTCAAAATTAGTGCCAGGATTATGTAAATTAATGCCTTTTTATGTCCTTTTTTGGTGTTATTATAGTCTACCCTGTCAATTAAAGCCATCTGTCAACATGCCACCACCATTCAGTGAACTGACCCCAGAAGAGGAAAGGCTGTAGATGCATCAATGCAGTGCAGGGTCCAAACTCATTAAGAGGTCACACTCATTAGTCTAAGCTCCCAAATGTGTGGAAATGTGGCTACACATCTTGCAGGCCCTGGTACATATCTGCAAGTGCCCACTGTGTGCCTGGACACCTATCCAGGATCTCTAGCTTGGCATCCCATTGTGTCATGTATATGCAGCTTTTGATTTTATGCTCCACAGAGCACAGATGCCTCTTTCTTGTGTTTTCAGTGAAGGACTAGAAATGCTTGTGGGTGCCTTGAAATCAATATTTATGATGGTAATATAGTATGAAGTCTACAAGTTTGAAAATTGAGCTCTGGATTGCATGAATAATACATCACTTTATAACAACAGTACTGGAACTTGAGATGACAGAACAACCAAATGTTAAAAACTTGCAGATGGATAGCCAACATGATGCAAATGTTGGTAAACTGTGGGGCAAGAATGAGGAAACCAGAAGGAAGACATGAGATGTTCTGAAGGGTTATCTCAGATATTATGGGTGTGCAGCAACAGGGGAAGGAGAAATAAAAACTGATCTGCGTGGTGTGAACCTTCTGAGATCATGAAGAAGCATATCAGCTTCTGATTGAAGAGTATCACTGGAGGTCATATAGTGACAGTTCCATTTTCCTCCCCACACTCCCTGCGTTATGACCCAGAACCCAACGTGGTTCTTAACTTGAATAGAATCATAGAATCATGAAGGGCTTATCTGGGAAGGGACAGAAAAGATCATCTCCAGCAGGTCCCTGTCCTTCCTGTGCTGGACCCCAGGGCTGGATGCAGCACTGCAGTGGGGTCTCACAGAGCAGAGCAGAGGGGCAGAATCCCCTCCCTGCCCTGCTGCCCACGCTGCTTTGGATGCAGCCCAGGACACGTTTGGTTTCTGGGCTGGGAGTGCCCATGGCTGGGTCGTGTCCATCCACCAGCACGCCCAAGCCCTTCCCAGCAGGGCTGCTCTCCACCCAGGGCTGCTCTCCCTCTGTTCATGTCCCGTCTGTGTTGGTACCCGAGGTTGCCCTGACATGAGTGCAGCACCTTGCACTTGGCCTTGTTAAACCACATGAGATTTTCATGGGCCCACTTCTTGGCACTCTGGGTGCCATCCCATGCTTTAGGTGTGTCAACCACCCCACTTAGCTTGGTGTCATTTGCAAATTTGCTAAGGGTCCACTCCATCCCTTCATCTATGTAATTAATGAAGATATTAAATAGCAGTGGTCCCAATATGGAACCTTGAGGGACACCACTTGTCAGTGATGCCCATTGGGACTCTGAGCCATTGACCATCATCCTCAGGATCTGGCTATCCAACCAATTTCTTATCCACTTAACAGCCCCCCTGCTGAACCCATGTCTCCAAAGTGAAGAGAAGGATGTTGTGGGGGCCTGTGTGAAAGACTTTTCAGAAGTCCAGGTAGATGGCATCTGTGGTCCTTCTCTTGTGCACTGATGGAGTCACTTCTTCACAGAAGGCCAATAAGTTGGTCAGTTGGGACCTGCCTGTGGTGCAGCCTTGCTGGTTGTCTCAAATTCCCTTCCTGTTCTCCTTGTACCTTAGCAGAACTTTAGGAGGAGCTGTACCATGGTCTTCCCAGGCACAGAGGTGAGGCTTACAAGTCAGTGGTTACCAGAGTCCAACTTTTTACCTTTTTTTTTAAGATGGGTGAAATGTTTCCCCCTTTTCCAGTCATCAGGAACTTCACCTGACTGCCATGACTTTTCAGGCATCATGGAGATGGTCTTGGCAACTACATGGCTCAACTTCCTCAGAACTCTGGGATGCATCTCATTGGGTTCTGTACACTGATGTACATTCAGGTTCCTCAGGTGGTCATGAACCTGACCTTTATGTACAGTGTGAGAGACTTTGCTCCCCCCCTCCCCATCCTGCTGTTCATCTACTCAAGGGATGGCAAAAGAAGTTGCCATTGAAGACTGAGGCAAAATTTCTGATGAGTACCTGAGCATTCTCCTCATCTGTTGTTATCATTTTCCAATACTGTTTACTGACAGTGGAATACATATATTTGCACCATTCCTAGCATGATCTGAAAGATATATCAGACCTCTCAATCTTATGAGGACTTTTCTACAAAAAAGGAATGCCCAGTAGTTAAGGACAGACTGTAATTTGCTAACAGGCAGCTCCCATGACATGATATTCCAATAGTCAGTCTGTTTACTTTTTATTGCTTTGCATACTTGCGATAGTACATTTAATTGCACAATTTGGCACATATTCTACAAACCCTCCAGTATATGATCCATGAGCTCTTATCTGCGCTTGACTTCCATGGGAAAAGGAAGACAAACTTGTGTTTTCCCCCCCAGCTGTCTGAACAATAGGAACATGCCTCAGTAATGTGAATTTCAAGATGAGGGGAAAACTCCTTGTTAAAGGATGTTAATATAAAATTATTGTTCATTGTTCCAAATTACCTCCACATTATCATTTTTCTAATTTGGTTTAGGATGGAAAAGATAGAACCAACTACGAACAAACTTATGACAATTCAAATATGGGGAATGCTAGTATTCAGCAGGACTGCAAAGCAACATTTTGTCCTCCGCAAGTAATGAGGTATTTAAAACACCAAATTGTTTTTGCAAAACAAATTTTGTTGCAAATGCAAAATGCACAAATGTTGTTGCAAAACAACATTTTGTCCTCCACAAGTAGTGAGGTATTGAAAACACTAAAATCAACTTCTATAGAAATTTATAATAGTAGTAGTAGTAGTAATAATGATAATAATAATAATAATAGTAATACATCAATAACAACAATAACAAGAAAATAATAACAATAACAACAGCAATAATAATACATTGGACAAAAATAAAACAACATCATAATAAAAAAAAATCTAAGCTGACAGAATGCATTTTATGTTGTATAAATTTTTACAACAATTTGGAAACCCCAAAAAGCTGGGCTTGTAATGGAAGTGCTGGCAAACCTGTAACTGTACTGGTGTGAATGGAGCTGCTGTAATGAGAGAAACTATTGCTTGGAACGAGGACAAGTATATTCTTCTCTGAGCTTCTACAGTCCCTACCCCCCTGGAGTACCATTCGAGACAATGATGAACCGTGGTCTCAATTCCCTTATTAGCTGTAAGACCTAAAAATTATATGTGCAATTAAAAGGCAAAATGCTGATATTACTCATAAGAAGCACTTTGTACATTAGCAAGGTACAAAAGTCTGCTGACACTTTGCAACAGAGAGAGTCAGCAGGGCAGAAGATTAATAGAGCCTCATAAATTTGCAGGGTGAAAACAGTGGATGGGGCAGAATAAGCATGTTGTGTTAGAGATAAATAAAGGGCATGGTCATCATGACAAAACATTTAGCAAGGAATACACTCCCTTCTTTTAGACAATTTGCTGGCCTAGCATTAGGCTGCTTTATGTAACTACATATAATTACCTCACAGCAGTTCCAGCTAGCATCACAAAGACCTTCTAGCATTTCAGGCAGCATAGTGTTGGAAAAAAACATTTTAAAATGAAATACATTGCCTTGTTTCTTTATTTTCTTTTCTGCAAAACATTCCTGTCGTCTCTTTCTGGTCACAGGCTTGGCCAGGGAAATACCAGTTCTTCCAGATCTTTTTGACTGTTTGAAGCTAAAAATATCTTGGCTTTGCCTGTGCAAAATGAGAAAACAAGCAAATGCTATTAATTCATGTGTAGACTGTATCTCTCCTTGAGTCTAAGAAGGCCTCTTTTTTTTTTGGAAAGAAACACAGGACTGAGAAATCTGTGACACGATTTTACCTGAAGCTATCCTGTTTTCATTCCTGGAAATGGAGGGACAATATTCATTACAGGAAGATGTGAACATTCACAAATGAGCACAATAGAAATTAAAAAACAAGTTATGAATCAAATATCACTAGTCAGCCAAACGTTTTTATGTCAAAAATGTGTTCTGTGTTTTGGTAGCAACTCAAGCTGAATATGCTCAAACTTATGTGAAATATCTGAAATATAATATTTATAGTGATTTTTGCTTTCAGACTGACTGAAGCATAGCATTGAATATATACGTAGGGATGAGGAAACAAAAGGGGAGAAGTGTTTACAAAAATCAGACTAAATATAAAAACATAAGCAAATAGTATTTAAATATTATATTAAATATAATATATTTATTTATAATAATAAATAAATATTGTGTTGAAGTGACAGATATGTCTCCAAAGCAATGGAGGGCGGTAAGAGTAAGGGATGTGCAGCAGGTGTGGCTGTGAGTGCCAGTTTTTCTTCACCAGTAAGTCTGCTGGGGAGAGATGGAAAAATGCCCCTTGTGCTTTTGGTAGATTGTTGTGAGTGGGGTAAGTCATGGGGAGATATTTGTTTTTCTTCTTTCTTTTTGTCTTTTTTTTTTTTCAATGGACATGGATGCAGTTTGCCCGTTAAGGAATGTGTTGCTAGAGATCTGCAGCTAAAATGAAAAAAGCAAAATGAAAAAGAGGGATAGTCTGATTTTCTTTTGTAATTTCATGTGTAGTTTTTAATTCCAACACATACACAAACACATACATTTGTTTGTCTCATTCTGTCCAATACTACCCTTAATAGCAAGATGTTTCACACCTAAACCTGATATACATATAGCTGCCAGCTATAGCTTTTATAGTATCTGTAAGTGATAGGAGATATGTATCACAAACTCTATGAGTTTTCCACATTATAGGTGTTAAAAGGGTATTTTATAATAGTGTAATTTTGATCTAATCCAAATGAATTTTTAACATTCTACTTCACCTCTCTACTTATTTGTGAGGTTCTGTGCTAATAACTGTACGAGAAAAAATAGGTCACACATGGGATAGGAAATCATCCATTGGATTGTGAGAACACCCGCTGAACTTGCTTCCCTGCTTGCTCACTTTGTCAGGACAAGCTTCTTGATAAATTGTGTGGATAACCTATCTTGATGAGTTATGATGGAAAATGAGAGAAACATCAGAATTGGTTGGATTGCATGTGAAATTTGAAGGAGTTGTGAATCTGAGTTCCATGGGTTTGTAAAATGAAGGTTGGTCTAACATAGCAGCTTCCTCCTTTCCGAAGGGATTCTACTGATGATCTTAAAAATAAGTTTACCCCATTGATAGATAACAAGGTAGAATTTGACCTCAGAAAAATGCAGTCTCTCAAATTTGCAATGCCCTTACATATAAGGATTATAATAAGCACAGTTCATTATAGCAAAATGCTTGTTTTACAAAACTTAGAAAAGTGATAAGTGCTTTCCTGAAACAAGAGAATAAGACACATTTTTATTGCATGACAGCTTTTGTTTCTCAGTGATGCTCTTTCTCAAGGTTTCGAGGAAGCAGCCAAAATATTCCATGACTCCTCTTTTATGGAGGTTTTCCTTAAGAGATGTTTAAAACCATGCATTCCCTCTGCAATTATCTAAGGAGGAGAGCATTGCAAGTAATCAAATATACTGAATTCACTATCAATGACACCTGCTAAATGTCTATGGATAGGAAAGGGTTCATGACATGGCAAATTCTGTCTGGTCTTAGGTTTTCAATGTAATTTCTTCCAAAAAAGGAACATGAGTAAAAAAAAAAAATTCAAGAAATTTTAAAGTAACCAAAAAAAAAACCCCTCCCTTTTAACCAAGCTAGAAAAAACTCTTCCTGTTTTGTAAATTTACCCTGTACCTGTATTTACCATTATTTGTAAAGAGTAAACATTTTTTAAAGACTTTTTTTTTTTTTTTAATTTATGCACTAAATAATGCACCCTTACTTGGGGAATTAATGCAGTGTAGATTTATTACAAGTAACATTAAAGAAAAACTATAACGATTTACATTTTAAATAAGGTTGTTATGCTAAATGTAATTAGAGCAAATGTTGATCTACTTTTTCTAAATACTGCCAGCAAAAAGTCTCCCTGAAAAGTAATAGGACATTCAATTTTAGACAACTGAAGGTTTTTCTTTCAGACAGAGGATGTTATTAAGTCAAAAATTTCAGCACTAGGTCTCCTGAGATGCTTTAACTTCAACTGTTAAATTGATAAAACACTTGAATAAGCAGGTGATGTTTGGTAGCATACAACTCAGATTCTAGGAAATGCCATCAGGAATCTCCCTAGCCTGGTACAGATTGTTATCCTTTAGTGCTCTTCCATGTGGGTGGTGATGAAGACACAACACCCTGCACAAACTTGCAGTTGTTCACAGAATTTGTCAATAGGTCCTCCTGAGAAATGGCCCTCAGATATAAGAGAGAAGAACAGAGCTGGTAGATCTTTAAGAATAATTTCCAGGCAGTGCAGGAGCTCTTGATCCCTACATGTAGGAAATCAGAAAAGAGAGGCAAGAGACTGAGGCAAGTTTGAGACCTGCTGTCAAACTGAGATGAAAGAAGGAAATGCACAGGCAGTGGAAGAGGAACAGGCATCCTTGGAAGAGTGTAGGAATGCTGCCTGGTTGTGTAGGGATGAAAGAAGGTGTGTCAGGCAGAAGAGGAAGGTCAGAGAAAGTCTACCTCCCTCCCCCATGAGCAAGGCTGGCAAAATGGTAACAGCAGACAAGGAGAAGGCTGAGGTGCTCAACAATTTTTGTGTGCCTCAGTCTTCAATGGCAAACTCTCTTTCCACACCTCTTGGGTGGATGAACTGCAAGGCAGCGACTGGGGAAGAAAAGTCCCTCCCACTGTACATAAAGATCAGGTTCATGACCACCCAAGGAACCTGAATGTATGCAAGTCTATGAAACCATGAAATGAGGTGCATCCCAAAGTCCCGAAGAAACTGTCTGATGTAGTTGCCAAGCCGGTTTCCATGGTGTCTGAAAAGTCATGGCAGCCAGGTAAAACCCACGGTAGTTAAGTGAAGTTCCTGACGACAGGAAAAAGGGAAAATTTGCACCCATTTTTAAAAATGATAGAAAGGAGGACCTGTCAGCCTCACCTCTGTGCCTGGAAAGATCATGGAACAGCTTCCGATGAAGTTCTGCCAAGGCACATGTAGGGCATGGAGGTGATTCAGGACAGCCAACATGGCTTCACCAAGGGCAAGTCCTGCCTGACCAACTTAGTGGCCTTTTGTGGTGGGTTGAGAGCAGCCCTGCAGGGAAGGGCTTGGGGGTGCTGGTGGGCGAGAAGACACGACCCAGCCATGGGCACTCCCAGCCCAGAAACCAAACGTGTGCTGGGCTGCATCCAAAGCAGCGTGGGCAGCAGGGCAGGGAGGGGATTCTGCCCCTCTGCTCTGCTCTGTGAGACCCC
>JANRGV010000051.1:66008696-66026784 GCA_024734035.1 Alethe castanea
AAGAGAAAGCTCCAGCAA
Organism: Alethe castanea; assembly: GCA_024734035.1. NCBI lineage: Eukaryota > Metazoa > Chordata > Aves > Passeriformes > Muscicapidae > Alethe > Alethe castanea. The sequence continues at coordinate 66,008,715 of JANRGV010000051.1, forward strand.
TAATAATAATAATAATAATAATAATAATAATAATAATAGCAGTAGTAGTAGTAGTAGTAGTAGTAGTAGTAGTAGTAGTAGTAGTAGTAGTAGTAGTAGTAGAAGCAGCTTCTCAGTAACTGAAGGGACCTATGAGAAAGCCAGTGATACACTTTTTAGCAAGACCCGTAGGGGCAGAAAAAGGAGTAATGCTTTTAAACTAAAAGAGGAGAGATTTAGAGTAGATATGAGGAAGAAATATTTCACAATGAGGGTAGTGAGGCACTGGCACAGGTTTCCCAGAGAAGTTGTAGAGACCCCATTCCTGGCCGTGCTCAAGACCAGGCTGGACAGAGCATTGAGCAGCTCAGCCTAGTGTAAGGTGTCTCTTTCAATGGCAGGGGTGCACTAATGACCTCTAAGGCTCCTTCCAACCCAAATTATTCTACAATTCTAACTAAACATTGAAGTTGAGTGCCAGCTTCACTCAACTTTTCAGTTTTTAGGAGGTAAAGAACAGGTCAATGCTGGCTGTACTTATCACAAAAAGAGGATTTTCAGATTTTTAGGTGTTTGGAAATGCTTTTAGTGTTTAAGTGTCCTGAATTCCAAAGTGTAGATAAAAAATAATTTTAAAATAATTCCTATTTTTTTTAGAATTTCTTCTATTTTTTTTTACTTAGTCCCATCCTAACTATTATTAAAACACTTGGATCTTTTTACTCATATAAACAACACAATATAACCCATTTCTGAAGCAAGAGCAAGATTATTCCCTATAGATAACAAAATGTTTGTTGTAAAAAAGGTAGTTGATAAATACTTTCTCTTGAATGAACTTTTTGTGAATATATTTTTTTAAATTCAGCTATTATCAAATAACTAAATTCAGCAATTTCATGTGCTACTTAACAAATTATTTATCTATATTTACTGTTCTTGATCAGCTTGAACTAAGAATTTTGGGCCAAGTCGCATTTAAGAGAGTTGCACTAATAACTCAATTAAATAAGTTTCATTGCTGAAAGGACTACAAAGAAATAAAACAAATTATTTTTCAGTTTAGCAGAGAAAAAAAATCTGTCTGTATCACACACAGTCTGCAATAAGCATTCACTCTGATGTTAGAGAGAATTAACTTTGCACTCAAGTTACTGTTGTCTGAAGTGGCTGTAGTGATATCAGTTGAAGACAGCAGACCTTTTTGGGGAAGCAAAAATTTAGATTAAGTGAAACTTAATCACAGGAGGAAGTCAGACTTAAGTAGCAGGATTTTAGGATTTTTTCTTTTTTCTCTTATGTTTGGAAGAAAACCCAAATTATTTTATGGGGCAATGTGTAAGTTTTGTCAGCGTTGATGGATAATAGCAGCAAACTTGAGAACAACCTTTGCTGGACATGGCTTCCTGATCTTTTCTGCAGACCAATTTTACATCCAAATGAAATGGGAACAACTGTTATTAGTTTCAGTGGAAGCTATTCCAGGGTATGCCAGGGCTGTAACTTGATGCTCACCATTTGGTAAAGTACTCAGATATTGTTTACTTTTCTGGTTTACACTTATTGCCAAATCAACAGAAGTTGTATTATTTGCATGCCCCTTTGACCTGCTACCAACACCATTTACATGATTGCTACATTTGCCACAGTGACTTCTGGGTCAGTTTTCACTTCTCTGCATTTATTGAACAATGCAATAATGGTAGTTACCTTACTACCTATTTGCATATAGATTTATGCACTGGTTTTCCAGAGGTAGCTGACAGGAGGCAATCTCACTGACAGGTTAATTGAATTAGTTCTCTGCAGTTCAACCACACAAACTTTTTGTTCAGCAGGTGTTGTCACTTTGACAGTTGGGGATTTTATTGCCTCTTCCCATACTTTGTAGATTTCTTGTATACCTATAGTTTACCCGCTATTGTGTGAATGAAGTTTTCAGTGTGTCTCATCAAAGTATACTTCTATGATACAAAAACATGATAACTACAAAAAATCTAAACAAACAAAAAAGAAGTGCAACAATTACATTTACAGATCAGTTAGAAAAGCCTTAATAATACCTCATTACAAGATACCCCTGTAAAAATAGTGGATCAAATTTCAGTATTTGCATACTTTTCCAGGTTCTGTTCTCATTGAATGAAGTGTGTTTTCCTTGAAAAAATCTTTATGACTAATTGAATCAGTGCTTTACAGTAAGTGACCAAGGGCTGACAAACTGCTTCTAAAGAAATTAATGGCCTACCTTCATAGGGAAAGAAATCTCTTCCCTCTGTCTTTCATTGTCTGTTGTGATTAACTAGGCTCAATCTGTAAGTGGGAAAAAGGGGAAGCATTTGAGGATATCAAGGTGCTACAGATGGGTCTGAAGATTGAACATATGGAGAGCAGCCCTGCCCAGAAGGGTTTGGAGGTGCTGGTGGATGAGAGGCTGGACATGACCCAGCCATGAGCACTCACAGCCCAGAGAGCCAAACACTACACTGTTGAAACTAAGAGATAATGTGCTTTTTTGGTGAAACTGGAGGTTCTGGTTCAACATTTATCAAAATTAGATTGCTGTGTGGAACATGCTGGGGCATACCTATGCAGGGCAAATCCCCATCAAATTTGGAGATGTTTTCAGGACCATTACATTGGACTTGGTCACAGGCATTCCCATCTCCATCCTTATATTTTGAGAGACAGACCCTATCTCATGTCTTTCAACATCTTTAATTAACACCTGTGCAGGTGACCCAAAGCTCAATGAAACTGATGAAAATAACGCAATGACTTTACCCAGTTCTTTTGAAGCTGATATTTGTTCATGTTCATGGCTCCTTTTCAAGGTGAGAGATAGCTGTGATCATATGTTTAAAGGCAGAGACTGATTGATTTGAATTTACTAGAGGTAGAAATTATTGGAAAGAACTAGAAGCAAAAACTAGAAAGTCCTGAACTCACTCCAAAAGTGAACAGCTCTCTTAGTTTTTAAAAGAGATTTTAAAAAGCCGTACATATCTGCTTTTAATGGTATGATAATTTTGAAAAGGAATGAGCTATTTCTGTAGGCAGAAGTGCCCACAAGGTGTGTGATTTAGAATGGTTCAGAAGTAGTCAAAGGGCCTCCCAACTTTGTAAAGAGGGTATGAATCCCACATCACAAGAAATCCTCATCACCAGGATTTTGGCCCTTCTAAAGTAGGAACCATTAATCTTCTTGCTAAAGTTGTTTTGCTATATAAAACTAATTAATTATTTAATTATTTTTATTATTTTTATATTTTACACTAATTAATTGATTAATTATTTAATTATTATTTGAACCAGGGGCTTCAATACTGGTCTTCCACCTGAGTTCTGTAAATGCTGGATTGTAGAGTCAATTTCTCCCATGTGCTTTGGCTCAGTTCACTTTTAACTATTTTTTGAACAAAACAAGCAATTTTGCAACCAATGATCAACCTGACTCTTTGCAATACTCTCTTAAATATTTTCATATTACTCTTACTCATCCAGGAAGTCAGGTAGAGAACAAGCAGTAATTTTTGGTTGTTTTGTGGAGGATTCTAGGCAAAGAAACTTAAGATTTTAATAAGCTCCTTTTCCAAGAGCATTTATACCTAGTGAAACACTGCTAATAACATTTGGGCTTCAATCCTGCAAAGACCTGGCTATTTGCCAAGTCCTGAAGACATGAAACAGGGCTTGTATGCAAGAAAGTCTGTCTGCTTTTTCCAATTATATCTGCAGTTCTAATGAAAGATAAAACTTCACATTATAAACTTTTCCTTGTTTAACTCTAGGCTTTGAAAGTAGTCTCCTTGGGTTTAATTACAGCATGTAAATTTGAGCACACATATTGCTCTTTACAGGATCAGGGCCTCAGCACTTATCAGGGCAGGTCAGGTATCAAGAATTGTTGTAATTCCTTAGCACAGCTCTGAAAATATGTTGATGTCTTCTCTTGTATTTTCACATGCAGGTATCCAACATCTCGTGAGAAAAGGGAGTATCCTCCTTAGAAGGATTAATGAGGAGCAGGAAAATTAAGCCCAGGCTGACACAGGTGGAGCACAGGTGCCAGTCTGAGCCCCACCCACTGTGGGTGGGTGATTCTTTTTCACACCCATCCTCTGCTCTTCCAGTCTTCCTTCAGAAACACTGGCAGTCCTTAGAGTCAGCCTTAAATGTAGGCTTTCAACAGCTGGCATTTCTCCAGCTTAGCACTCTTTTTCACACAACAACTCTTATTTTTAAGTATTGATGTGCAGAGTTAGCCTCTCTGGTGCCAGTTCAATTCCTACTCAATTCCTGCTATGTATTTAAAGCTTTGATTATAGTCAAGAGCTATTGAGGGTTTCCGGTGAACCTGTAAAAATCCTCTTAATCAATCTGCTCTGGCTGTACATTGTTCACAGCTCTGATTAAATGCATTGCATGTGTACTGTTTGAGTATGTAGCTGCCGATCCATTTGTCTGTCTACAAAGTACACCTGTAAGCATATTTTTACATACATATACTGGCATATGAAACACATAAAGCATATGAAGGCCCATTTATGACCTCAAGGCACATCACCTTATTGCAAAAGAAGTTACAGTGTAGCTTGTTCTGTTAAAACAGTCAAAACCACGGTGTTTGGTCATCAGGATTAACCTGATGGGTCCATCCTATTTCTGTTGAATAATGGTCTAATAATAGGATCCATCCAAACCATTTGTCAGACTACTGGCCCAATTCCAGCGCTCCTAGCAGTCATTGTTCTGTGTTAGGACACATTTGAATTAGTTTGCAGACAGTCAATACTTACTTTATATGATTTTAAATTGTGATAATTTCATTTTGGGCTCACTTGCAGATCTTGCAGTACAGATCAATATATTTGACCATTGTTTCTCATCAAAGCACTCTAATTCCTTTCTATCTTGGAGAGACTAAAATAAATAATTAGCAAAAGCTAGTTCAGCTAGGATTATATATACTATTTTGAGGTTGGAATTGTTTCATATTGAAAAATTCAGATGTTTTAGGCCAGGAAGAGCACTTAAAATTGAAATTAGAACTTCCAATTTCTCAGTTGTTGCATCTCAGGTAAATATATTTCTACAAGTCTTCCTCTTATACTGCAGACTTTTCTTTCACAGAAAAATAGGGAGGACATAATGTGTTTTATACTGGCCCTTCTTATTATAAAGGGGCAGAATTTAAATGGCAGGAACCCACAGAAGAATAATTTCAGTTGGATTTCTTGACTGTGGGTGTTTATTTTTGCCTCCATGTCTCCTTGTCTTGATACTCCGAGTCCTAATGGAGCACAGACTGTTAGACTGGGACCTGACAAGGGAGATCCCTGGTAAAAACTGCTATTGCTTTCAGCCATATGGGGCTGATTGTAACAATACACTGGTAACATGTTATGGTGCTCTCTGAAAATCTGATTTATGATTTTTCTCATGACTGTTACTAGACAGTAATTTAACAATATGCAGGAAACCTCCAGGTTCAAAATTGCCTTTTGGTAACCAACTGAAGTTCTTTCAGAGAATAAATTTCAAAATGTTTTGCTGCTGTAATTTTCATATATGTATAAAATATTATATTTATAGTTGATATTAAAAGAGAAATCCTATATATATTCCTGTCATATTACTATTACGTTCACTATGTAAACCACGTAAATTAAAATATATACTGTTCATTTCATAGGCAATGTTCTTTGGCCAATATAGTATAATGAAGAATACCTTAGAAAGAGCTTATGGAACCTTTATTTGAGGTTTCAAAGCTAGTTGTTCCCTTTCTAGTAAAAGACACTGTGCACAGGCAGATATTTACTGAGGGTTGATGGGTTGAAGATTTTAAGAGTTTTCCAATTATTGATCCTTACTGACAACTGGACTTTGAAGGGTTTTCCCCTGAAAAAGGAGAATAGGATTGGGACTTTACTCTTACAATGCAGGTGTGCAACCCACAGGGTGCATCTACAGAAAATCTGCACATAAACCCAACTATGTAAGTGTCACATTTTGAGAGCATACTTGTGCACATGGGTGGGAAAACATCATCTTCTGCTGAAGAGTTTGGAGTTCATTAGTTGTGTGATCATTTTAGAGTGATACAAAGTATCTCAATTTCACATTAGACCACTTTATTGAACCATTTTTTGGCATGATGTTAATAGCTTCCATTTTCTTAATAGCTTTTAGCAATCCAGTAAGCTCTTAGCAGCAATATTTTGTCCTTCAGTTTGCAGCCTTATGGTTTTTGCTGTCATCATGTAAAAACATAAAAGATTCTTGCTCTTTTGTATGCCTGTTTCTTCCCTGCACCTTTCAGATGGGTGTGCTCAGGACAACCCACCACAGTGGGGCCAGCACTGGTGCTCACAGTTCTGGGGAGAACTCAAAAATCTTGAACCATCTTCGCACCACAGCTCCCTCCCTAGCCAGTGGCAGACAGCTCAGCTGTCTTGCTGGCCCATTTATTAATCACATAATAATTCTTTGGAATAATTTATACCACTCTACTGTCTAAGATGACAAGCCTGACTTTGACAATGGCGCAGATTTAGGGCTGTTAGCACTTTTAAACTTCACTGGAATGGCTACTGGAATAAAACCCAGTTTCTCCTCAGCACTGCTTTTAAATCAAGGCTAGCATGGTGAAAATTCCACAGATATTGTTAAGACAAGGTAGTTAGCCTGATAAAATATTCTAGCAGTCATTTCTGTCCTAAAATTTAGTGTAAATCCAATTATTACTTTAGAATTTTTCTGTCAAATAACAATTTTTCTTCTGACTCTCACTCGTCTTTGAAGTCAGGGGTATGTCCCTCTGCAGATGTTGGTGGTACACCAGGAAGAAAATTTTCATCGAAGTTTAAGAGGAGCCAGTTATGCAAAAAAAACCCCCCAGATTTATTCCACAATCATTGGTGTATTTTCAACTTCTCTATTTTACTGTACTTTCATTAAACAGCTGTTTTTCATGCAGTAAATAGCTTTTGCATCTTGGCAAAATTAGAATTTTTTTTTAATGTGCTGTTTGAGATTTAGTTCCATAATAATTTTTTGTAACTATTACCAGAATTCATATTCTGAATTTAAAAAATGGGATTTAGTGCACTAGAATTGAAGACTCAAAAATGTTGTGTCTCCCACTTTGGTTAATTATTTTAGTGGGGAAACTTAGTTACACAGGAATACTGGACTTAATTTGACAGGGAAGATCTTCTGATCATATTGTGTGTGTGTGTTTATTTTTTATTTCCTTATATTTAGAAGATCTTAAAGCAGAAGCAGGTTCTTAGGCACAGAACACCCTCAGGTGAATTTCAAATGTTTGAAGCACGGTGAGAATATTAAGATTTTTCAATGTTTGTTACAGTTCCTGAAATTTCCTGCATAGGTATAGTATTTTCTCAGTAGAATCTTGCAATTTGTGTAGGCTCTGAGATATATTGGTTTAATTCACAGAACAAAAATAGTTTAAACAGCTTTCCTCTTTCCCTATTAGCAATTCAGATTCAAAATCCCAAGTATCTAGGTTTAACTTGGAGATTCCATTTTAAATGTACATTTTGCTGTCACAAAAATCTTCTCTTTACTTTTAGAAGAAAAGAAATTTATCTGTCTAGGATCACCTCTCTAATTTAGGTCATTATCTCTTTTCATTTACCTTTCAAGTAACCATGGAGTTGATAAAGTTATAGGGTATGATCTTCAGCATAATAGTCTAGCTGCTGTTATTTTTATTGCTAAGATTAATTATTAGTAAAATCAAAAGTCAAAATATGCCCTTCTTTTGATTTTGCTTTCAACTTTAGGATAACACTGGCTGATACTGGAATTCTTTGTGCTCCTGCAGATGGGTTTCTATAGTTCGAGAATACCTAGCAGAGCATAAATTTCTTTTAAACTGGAGATATTTTTCTTTTTCTCCACAGTTGTAGACGATCTTTTTTTGTTTGTTTTTTTTTTTCAATCAGAATATCGGTGGAGTGGAATTCCAGAAGTCCTACAGTGGAGGTGCATGTTGCACTTTTCTGACATTTCTACTCAGGCTAAAAAAAAGTAGTAACTTTAGAAAATTGTGGTTAGAAAGATCGATCATTTCTTTTGCAAGGGATAATTCCTTTACAATGACTTTTCTGCTAGACATCTCAGAGCTTATTTGAACTTCTGCAAAGCATCAAAATCCAGTATGTAAAATCAAAGGGCTGTGCTCATCACCGTCATTTTTGAAGACAGTTGTGCCCTATGGCTTACAGCAACTTGCCATAGCTGGTTTTTTATCTCCTTGGAGCTCACGAGTTAGAGAAAAGTGTAGTACTGTCACAAGAACAATTCATATGTCCATGCAGACTAAACATGGACAGCAAGGATTAGGCTGTTCTCTCTACCTTTGTGAAAAAAAGAGTCTGCAGAAGTGTCTCTCCACACAGAGACTCCCTCTCCTCTGCTGCATCTTGAAGTTCAAGGACATGACTGCCACAGAACTGGATGACAGAAATCAGGGCTAAAATGTCATATGAAAAGACTGGACAATTTTAATATTTTAAGGTGTTTCCTTTGAGATATTGTCAGTTGATGGAATATCTGTATCCACAAATGGAAAAGTCACTTTGCAAAGTTCACACTGCATGCTCTGAACTCAATCTGGCCATGAGATTGGACTCCATATGTGCAGAGTACAAGATTTTCACAACATGTTGTGGATTTTTTCTGGTTTAAAATGTGTTTGAACAGTCCAGTCGTTAGAAAATTCCATGCTTTGAAGAAGTTTCCACTGGTCCAAACTACAATAATGCAATTCTGAGCAAGTTCTACCTGCCACATGCTATGCTTGCCCATCTGAGCTCCAATGTTAATATTCATGCTTTTGTTCTCATTTGCAAAGTTTGTACTGCCCTGGCTGCAAGTCTTTCACACTTGCAGAACCAGAGCAAGAAGTTTCTATTGCAATGCTTAGCACATTGGAATTGTCTTCAAACTTCTGTGCAAAGGTCTAGTAGTTTCCATTTTCAGCTTTCAGTTCCCAGTACAATTTAAAAAATAATTCTTTCTAAAATACACAGTATAGTATATTAACCTAGGAATATGACATATCCTCGTATGCAGTCTTCAAAACAAGATCTCTTGCTAGAAAAATAAGCTACAGCTTAGTTTGCTGGTTTTCCTGAAGGAATCACTGTGTGCAAGAGGTCACATTAGATGATTATAATAGTCCCTTGTGTAGTTAAAAATCTATGAATCTAAAAATATACAAATATAAATAATAGATACACATATGTATGTAAATAATTTGCAAAACCTTTTCCACTGAGGAAAGGAACGAGGAAATAATTACACATGAGAGAGATCCTTGTGATGTTGTGTAACAGATCACCAAGGTACCATAAGCCATAGTGAGGATTGTCACTCGTGTTTTCAGCATGACAGAGTAATAAATGACTATTGTAATCATAAAACAGACCAAGTGGAGAGAACAAGTCAAGAAGTCTTCCAAATAAATAGTGCTTCTTACTCATGTTGAAAGAAAAAAATTATCTGAGGAAACCACAAAGATTTTTTTTAAGTTAACCAGCATTGTGTAGTGAACTTAGTGCCCGTATGGAAATCTTTGTTTCTTGTGATAACATCACTGTGGGAAGACTACAGGATAGAATATACCTGTGGACTAATTTAGTACTGCAAATCCTGGGTTCCTGAAGAGGAAAAAATGCCACTTATTGTAACAGGAAACAGAAAACTGTCTATTTCTGACTAGAAATAGATCTTGAAATGAAGTTTCTCATACCCATTTATGGGTGCCTGAGAATTTGATTCTGTAGCATTTCCACAGAATGTGTGTTAGGAACAAAAAATTATTTTCTGCATTAATTTATTCTTCAATATTTTCATGCATTAACAAGTTGTAGCTAACAAAAAGATCATTCTTTTAAATGCAGTTCATTTCATACCTTTACATTATCCATGCTAATAATGGGATACAAGTTATTGATTTCCACCCAAGTATTTCTGAGGGATATTTTTCCTTATGAATTCCAGAGGCACAAAGTCGCTGTTATTAATGTGTGATGACCTTGTGCAGCAGTGGCTCTGTTTTTTTGAAGTGCAATAGATTTTCCTAATTGTGGCATACAGAGCTCTGGGGTGTGGCCCTTGGCACATCTTCTGCTAACTTGATACTGTGCAGAGGCACTGGGGACTGATGAAACTGCAGCAACATCAGGAGCATCAGAATAAACTGGCTGCAGGATGCAGAGATGACAGCTCATCCTATGAGACAAAACGTTTCTTTGCTATTCACAGCTGTGGCTGGACTGTGAGACTCAAACCAGGAGAAGAATCAGAGTGTAAAATCTTAATTAATCTTTTTCCCCCCTCCTTTAATTAGAAGCTTGCTAATGCCTTTAGTATAGCTGAAATCAGACACTAATATACTCTAATAAAACTTATCAAAATAAGTAGCACAGGCAAAAGTAAACTCTAAAAATAATATTTTGGAAAAAATTTATTATCGCAATTGGGGGATTTCTAAAATGGAAACCATAATTTTTTTCAAAAATTCCTTTGTGCATTATGATCTTGGATGATGCATACAACAGTGAGCTAGGAGGTGTGGTTCCTATGCTTGAAGGGGTTCAGAAGCTTAAGAAATTCATTGTGGATTTGAGATGGTGGTGGTGCACCATCCTCCTCAGGCTGGACTATGATTTCAGGTTTGGTTTTAGGCAGTTATTTTAAGCAACCTAAAACACTCATTCACAGCAGAGACAAAACCAGTTGTATCTGAATCTTAAAGTCGTGATCTCCACAACTTTAAATTAAATAGGTAGGAAGGTTTTTTTGGCAAATGATTGAATATTTCTCTCCTTCTCCCCCTCTCTCATGGAAATAGACACAGTTTGGCCTAAAACTGATGACTTCTGGAAGGCTAAATTTGGTTCAAGGTGAATCCTATCCTGCCAGCATCTGCCCCTATGACTTAAACACTCAAACAAGCATGTAACATCCCCAGTGACTCACCAGGAGCCACTTACACTTGCCCACAGAACAACCTGTCCTTGATGCACCAAATACTTCTCATACTTAGTCTTAAAAGAAACATCCTAGGTTTTCTTACTTTGAGCCTCCAAGATTCTGCAGAGCTGGAATTCTCAATTAATGGTTTTTCTCTGACTTCCAAGTTAACTTTTATTTTTTGCATGTATATTCACACTTAGAATTCTCTGAGTGCCTAATTTATAGATTGGCCTTCTCAAAATGGCTCACCATTTTCCAAGTCTCTCTTTCTTAGCCATTTAAATAGTTTGCTATTTTAGCTCATTTTTCTTTGTTCCATTTCAAGGTATTTTGCTTCATTAAAGGGGAAGGTTGGATTTTTCAAAAGCACCGGCATGGACCTTAATTACTGTTCCTATTTCAAATAACATGTTAGATCAAAGATTGAGGTTCATCTTGTCTATCTTGCCTGTCCCCAAGTTACTCATGAAGGTCTGTACTAATTGGACACACTCCTTTTATAGTCAATGAAGAAAGATATGAACTTCTAGACAATCTAAAGATAGGAGAAATGAATCATAAAACATTAAGTCCTATCTCTCTTAATATCTACTTATTTTAGGCTGGAATGACAAAGAAGTCTCTCTCCACTGGTTATAGAAGCAGCCTACAAAACCATCTAGGATAACACAAATAGATTTTAAATGGCTAAAGTTAGATGAGATGAATCACACAAGGTATTTGTGATTTATTTGGAGAGGTACTAAGAAAAAATCTGAACCAAAACCAGACATTTTTTCCTCAATAACTTTGTTTTCAGCCATTTCTCTTCTTAATCTAGCTCTTCAAATTCCAAGTCTTTGGACTTACTCTGTTACATTAAGGATGTATGCAGGTCAGCTTATCTCAGACAGATTTAATGAACAAAAGACTGCCTCTGGAACTTTCTAGAGGTTTCTTATGCAGATTTTTTATTATAATTTGGAAACCAGACATCTGAAGAAATAAAGAAGACAAGAAATGCTCCAAATGGTGAAAAAAAAGGCTGTCCATTGTACTTGAATTTAGAGGATAGAAGTTTAAATTATGACTTGAAATGTAAAGAGAGTCGGTTATTTTTTTCTTTATGAAAGCCAGCATCTGAGTACCTAGAAATCATTAAGTTTTAGATCAGACGAGCTTGCCAGAGACCCCACTAATTTCCTTGTTAAATGTGGATTTTGATGCCTATCCTGAAACACACAGGTTAAAAATATTGCATTTAAGTTTCAGAATTCTTCAGTTCAATGGAGCAAAACAGAGTGATTCACGGAGGGGGCCGATAAGAAGAACTTCAACTACAAGCTGTGAGTACTCCACATGGGAGAGACTGAGAATAAAGATCCGTGTGCTGCTGACTGATCGCTCAATGTCTGCGAGTCACCAGCTGGCCCTCCCAGGGACAAAGCCAAGCAACTGCGTGGCAGAGATATTCCCCACTGGGAAAAAGAACTGTTGGGTCATCTATACAAGGTACTTGTGAGAGAAATGAAATATCAGATGCAATTCTGCTTCCCCCGGTTTTAAGAAAGAATAATTCAGACAGTTATAAGTGCAAGTAAGTCTGTTAGTGCAATCAGGAGAATAAAGAGAGGAAAAAATATGGACAAAGATGAAAGAAGCATATTGTTCTGGGTATATCAGGAGAGCTGGTAAGGGAGACCCATTTGATGCAAAGGGCAGTGTTTCCTAAAGAAGGTGTGCACTGAGAGTTGCTCTGACTAAATTTAGTTGGAAATGAGAGAAAGTTCACACATCAAAAAGTTCACACATTGGCACAGCTTTTCAGCACAAATACTGGTGGGGAAATCCTCAGCAGTTATAAAACAGAAACTTGATCCACTTATCAAAAGGCTCATATCAAAAGTATCTGTACTGACTCAGGCAGTCTATTCCTCTCCTACTCATTTTTCATCCTTCTAAATTGAATATACATATGTGTCATGCTTTCCTGGCATTTTATGTTGGGTTTCCATGCTTATCTGCTTTTTTTTTTTTTTTTTTTTTTAAGTCAAGCCTTTTATATTTGGAATACTGATCCCATTCCGTTTGGGAAACATAGATATATCTGAATTATGGAAATATTTTTGAAGTATTTTTAGTTTTATTTATTTTCCTCGTAATTTCTTTGCCTTGTAATCAGAGCAGTATTTTAATTAAAGAAAATTTAACAGTTTTAAATGCAAATTTAAAGATGCTCAGAAACACTCTCCATCCCAGAGAAATGGGTAAACCACAGCTTATGAAAAAGTCTAAGGAGTGGGGTGAACAGAGAAAACTATAGAAACCACTTTAGCCAGGAACTATTAAAAATCTTTATCAAAGGAGTGCATCCTTGTAGTTGGAAATTACTACATCCTGTTCTAACAGAACAAGTGTTATTTTCAAGAATTCACATGAGGTATCCAATAACATGTTACACAACTGCCACCTCTAATTTGAATTAGTATAATTTTAGAGGTAATTAAACTGTGATAAATTAATGTGACTTGAAGAACTAAATTAGCTCTCTAGAAAATAGCTAATTTGTCTGTATTGAAAGATTGTCTTTCCTTTTGCAATAATGGCTAACCCTCAAGGGGTGTCGAAGCTCTAGGGACAAACTCTACTTTTAGATCAGTTTACCTTTCTCAGCAAAGCCTGTTCTCTCACCAAGACAAAACTGCTGCAGCAGTGTATCTCTCTCTCTATCTAGCATAATTTTTTAAAAATGTGAATAATATCAAATGGGTGTATTAAACACTCTTTGGCAGACTACCAGTAGGCTGCTTGTTGACCTTTCACCTCATATTGATTTATTCCTCAATCTTTTTTCTTGATGTTTTTTACTTTTCCTTCATGTCTTTCAGTTAGGAATAGGGAATCTCTGCCATTCCTGCTGAAAAGCACACTAATTGTACTCAACAGTAAGGAATATATCACATGAGATATTTCTTTCCCTTTCAGGGCTTTGTTGGTTCAGTATTCTCCCATGGAATAGAAACTTCTGTCTGTTCCCCAGACACATATACTCTTTAGTTTCTCCTTCTTCTGATAGATAAGTTCCTAGGAGGATATCTTTAACCTAAAGAAACACAAAAATATGTTCCCAAGACGTTAAACATGCCAGAAACCTTCTCGAATAGATACCAAGGATTTCCCTGTCTAATCACCTCGAAGGGCTCAGCATAAAAAGAGGCATGTTACCATATTATCTAAACATCTTAATAGGATTTGTGCTTAGATGGGTCTCTAGAGAGGACAGGTTCCTGATGCGTGAGAGCAGTGGTGATGGGTGTTCCCTGCCTCCAGGGCTGAGGGGCAGCCTCGTGGGGTGGTGATGAGCCCAACCTGCCCCAGGGCAATGGAGTTCTCCCACTTCCTGTGGGGTGTTACAGTGTCCACTGACACGGGATAGGCCTGAGGGATTTGAACCTATTTCGTGCCTGTTCATAGCCCCAGACATTTTGCAGGAAAGAATTCAAAGTTGTCTTTACTGTTAAATAAACAGTATCTCTGGTTTCCTTCTTACAGCCGTAAGCTTTATAAAATAGGTAAAAATAACAGAAACAATAGTAAAAACCTCCCCCATGACCAGCCTACAAAAGTCCTTTGAAAAGGTACATTAGTTGTCTGCCTTCTGATATGATCCCAAATTTGTTTTTTCACTGCCAGTGTGTACCTATCAAAGGGGCTTGTGCCTAAATCATCATCATCACAGGATCATAGAGTCATCATTAAACAGTTTGGGCTGGAAAGGACTTTAAAGATCATTTAGTTTCACCTCCCCATGATGTGGGTGGGAACACCTTCCAGTGGATCAGGTCGCAGCTCTAGTGCTCTAGTGACATTCCACTTTGGACAATTATGTGCTGACCAGATCAAGCCAATGTTTAATTCACTGGCATGGGAAAATACTGCATCCCTAACATGTCTGCTTATGTTCCTAACTGCTATTTATCCACCATTTTATTCTACAAAAACTGTTTCCTGTCTCGGATAATGGCCTTTTTACATGGTCAGGTGGTCAGGGGTGTGCTAGAAAGGTTTTACTGTACCTCTGAAGGAAGCATTATGTGTCATCCATCATGGGCAGAAATAAAACCAGAAGAGAGGTGTTAAACTTTAAATATGGTTTTATGTGACTATCACAAATCTAAAATGTACAAAGAAATTCAAATTGCAGTCCACTTTTATTTGAACTGTAGATATTCAAACCTGAGGTGATTTAATTTTTTAAAGCTTTTATAGTTGAGCTTGTTTGACAAACCCAAACGGATTAGGGTTTATAGAACTTGAGAAATTTGGACAAATACATTTCTGAAGACCTTAATTTAACAGAAAGAAGGACCACTGAAAGGCCATAGAGTGAATTACTCCACCTTGCTGGCCGTGCTTTCTTTTCAAATTGCTAAAGGTCTAAAAGCTCGTATCATTTTACAAAATTGTGCCAAACAAACCGATTTAATAACAGTGCATGAGCACTTAGCAAATGCCCTTCTGAGAGAGTGATTCCAAGTGGCTATTTCTAGATTCATACTGGTATAATCAGAGTGCAGCAGAATCTATGAACAAGCCCTAGGGGGTTTGTTGAGTTGAGGCTACAGCTGATATCTCAGGCCATTTTTTAATTAAGCCTGCTAATTATGCAGAGTAATGATCTCTCCTTCCCATCCTTTTTTTCATAATGCAAACTACACGAGTCCAGTCTGAGACCATTGTTTCATGACCTATCATAGATTATGTCTCAGAGCCTGCTAAGTGTATAGAAATCATTGCTTTCAAATTAGTATTATAATAATTACATTATTATTTCTTTAGAAAACAAAACAAGAACAAGAGAAAGAAAAATGGTAAAGCAAGCAAAGGATGGTAAATTGTGAAGATAATTGCTCAAGTTGGCTATGTCAAGTGGTGCAGGCCACATTATTTATTTTATTTTGCTTGCCAACTCATTTGCATCTAATTCATCTAAACATGGAAAATGCTGTTTTTGTTTCAGTGTTCTGTGGTGGTGTGTTAAGACTTGTCCTACCGCCCTTCTGTGCTGGAAGACAAAAACCTCTGATTAAGAATGACAGACACTTTCAGTGAAACAGTTTTTTAAATAGCTCTCTTCCCTCAGTCGGGGCTGGTATAATTTCAGGGTATTTTATTTCCCCATTCACAGAGTCGCTAAGAACAGGAAGAAATATCAAGTTACACAGCAGCCAAAGGGACAGATCTGTTTACTTGACAAAGCTAATTGATTATGCTGAGTTCACTCCAATACAGGGTCATTGAATAGTTCTCTTATTGATGAAATGATACTGTCTACTGAGGATATTAACCTCTTTAGCTTTCTGCTTTAGCATTGCTGTAAGGTCTTGCTCCAATGTAATATAAATTCCTTGTGCTAAAGAGGAAAGCAACCAAAAGATTTAATTATCATATATGAGCCTAGACCTTCATATATGACTACTGATACACATACATTTTTATCTCCAGAAAATGCTATTGAACATGAGAGGCTGAGTTACTTAGACTGAAAATAACCTATGGAGATAACATTTGAGTCATCTTAAATTTTCTACGTTTGCTGTATTTTTGTCAGTGTTTTGTGTTTTCACTCTTTCTTAAACTGGTCTTTGGATACTACAGTTAAGTGAGGGTATATTACACTTTCATTATGAGAGTATTAATAAACCTTCTCAGAACTACTTAAGCTTTTCAACTATTTAATGTTCAAAATCCCATATA
The DNA here is from genome assembly GCA_024734035.1 of Alethe castanea. Lineage (NCBI taxonomy): Eukaryota > Metazoa > Chordata > Aves > Passeriformes > Muscicapidae > Alethe > Alethe castanea. The sequence goes on from JANRGV010000051.1 coordinate 66,025,446, forward strand.
AAGAACTCTTTTCTTTTTTTAAACACTGCCAAGTGTCTGCCTCGTAAATGTCGAATATGTTCTAGAGTTTATAAAGCCAGTCTAAACATTCAGTGTAAGGAAATTATTTAGGCATCTATATTTGTTGCTACTGAGTAAGAGCAGGCCATTAATTTTGCAGAAAATGGTACTCAAAAACATTGAAATTCAGTTTAAAAAGTTATGCTCCATTTCAGTTTCGTGTTATTTTAGAAATAAAAAAAATAAAATACAGTAGTCTAAAGAAGCTACAAAATGAGATTTAGGGAATCTCATATAAAAGCTGATGTTAATCTTCTTCAACACAGTTTCAGTGCCTTTAAATTTGCAATTGGAAAGGAATTCTCTTTATAATCAAAATACATGAGATAAATTCCAAACAGGAACAGGAACAAAATCACACATCTCTGGTGAAATAAAGTAGTTCCATTCATGCACAGTGAATCACTGGGATGAAATGTTCTTATCTAACTTCAGCCTTTAACAATTCCAGTTTATGTTAGTCACTGAAATATCCTACTGTAGGGACAGAGAAATGTGGGCAGCTCCAAAAGCAATTCCAGATAATACATGGACTGAATTGCCCTCTCATGCCTGCAGAAGGAAATTCATTTCTGTTACCTTCTCAGGTGCAATAACAATCAGAAGATGTTGGTGTCTCTCCATTTTCCAAAGAAGGATTGCAGATAATTTAGCACTGAGACCCATGGGATATTCTAGCAGTAAGGATTTGTGCAGTATAATCTGAATTCACACCCTCCTGCACTGAGCCTTTCCCCCATGCTGAGATGTTTTGGGTCTGACACAGAGCTATAAACAGACACTCAGGCAGTGGAAATTGTATGCTTAACTGGAAATACAGATCCAGTATGTTTGGTTTGGTAGTGAAAACCAGAACAATGCAGAAATGAGGAAAAGCACTTTTATTTTTTATTATTTGTCACTTGTTCCAGTTTTAATATGAGAAAGAACTTCTTCACTGTGAGGATGACCAAGCACTGGAACAAATTGTCCAGAGAAGTTGTGGAGTGTCCCTCACTGGAGATAATCAAGACCTGTCTCATCCCAGTCGTGTGCAATGTGCTTTGGGATGATCCTGCTTGAGCAGGGAGGTGGAACCAGATGACACATTGTGGTGTCTTCCAATCTTATCTATTCTGTGATTCTGTAATTATGGCTGAAATCTGTCCCAGAAATTGTTTCTGATTTGCAGAACCCTTCCCAGGCTTCTGCAAACTGTATTCAGGGCATTAGGTTTACTTTTCAGCTCTAATTAACTAATTAATTCTATTTCAGTAAGTATAAATTTAAAATACATAAC
>JANRGV010000051.1:66047840-66099446 GCA_024734035.1 Alethe castanea
CTTCGATTCGGTGGGGGGTGGGGGCGGGAGACAAGCAGGGGACGGACGGGGTCCTGCCACCGCCGCCGCCAGCCCTCGACCCCCGACTGATGGACGGCAGCGGAGAGGGAGGGATCCGCTACGGCCGAGCTGCGGAGTGGGCGCTCCGGAAGGTCCCGGGGTGGGGCACCTGCCACTGCCTCCTGTCCCGGCGGGGAGCGCAGCGAGGCCCCGAGGCCGACCGATGCTCGGCGGCGGGTCCTGCCTCGCAGCCCCGCCAGCAGCGACCGGCGGCGAGAGGCGGGGTGAGCAGGTCTGCCCCGGCCCCCTCCTCGCCCGCGCCCCGCGCCCGCCGCCCGGCACAGCGGCGTGACTAACACGGCCGGGGTGGGGCCGCTCCGCCGTGGGGGGCCGCGGAGAGGGGAGACATCGGACACGGGGCTCGAAGCTCGCCCGCCGTACGGGCTGTCCTCCCGCCCGCAGAACCAGCTGCGGGCCGCGGGACCCGCACCCGGCAGGTGGGGCCGTGCTCCGGTGCCTTCAAACGAGCTGCGAGTTGAATGATCGTGGCCACTTTTCCTCTGCGGGAACAGAGCCCCACGGGTGGCCTTCGTGGAGAGCGGACTACACACCGAGACGGCTCTTTAATGGGCTTCTCCTAGGCGGGGTGCCCTCCGAAGCAGATCCGACGGAGTTAGCATGCACTGGGATCTGCCAGACACCTTCAGCTGATACCCTCTGGTCTGATTTATTGTGTTAGAAGGTTTCAAGGTCACATTGAGATTCTGGTGGAACTAAATTAAACCCATGGCTCATTATATGCTTGGTCAAACATTCTTCTTCTGTCTTCTTGTAGTCCCTGTAACTAATCAGTGAACTCTTGACAAATGATCTGAGAAAAAGGGTGAGGTATGAAAAGACATCATGTTGAGAAACAAATTACAGCCTACTTCCCCTAGTTTGGGACCAGGGTGTTTGGGAAGCACTGCTGGGAGGTCATACACCTCTCAGGCTTAGTAGATACTTTCAGAAGGCTGAAAATGGAGCGGAATTTTAGTTTCTTCCATTGTACCTTAGCTGGACAAAACACTGAAGGTACAGTGTATGGTGAAACCTTTCACTAGCACGAGAAGAGGATAGATGACTTACGAAGGCTTTTGTAGTGTGACTTTATGAGTAACCAAAGCTGTGTGTCAGTCAAATGCAACTGTATAACTTTTAATGTTAAATTACGAAACGATAAAGTTCTGGAGCTAAGCATTTTGAAAACACTGCTCCATGCCTACTTCTGTGTCTCTCTGCCAGTCGCCCTTGCTGTGCACAGGCAGTAATCCATGTTCCTAAGGAAAAAACATTCCTTAAAGCTCTTAGTCCTCAGTGTAATGCTTACGGCTGCAGACTGATAGTTTTGGAAGAGCCACTGTATGAAACAGGGATGTAAACAGAGAAAAAAAAATGGTAACCCTGAATCAGAAGTATGATTGTAACTTGCACATGAAAGCAGAGAACCTGCACTGTGCAAGCTCCAGTCCCACAGGGAGATATCCATGCTCATGGAGCAGAGTTAAGCACATGCATGTACTTCTAAATTGTGGGCCTGTAGTAATGTTTTTCCTTTAGATGTTGTGCTGGGTTAGACTGTGCAGGCTCAGCCTGCGAGATAAATTGCATAGGAATAACATAGACACTCATATGTGTGACTGATCTCATTGCAAATCTTTCTGAGTAGGAATCCACAGGTCTTTGTAGACAGGCTTAATAGTTTGGGTTGATAGCAGCTACATTACTTCAGTAAAGGCATCTTTGGGCCTAGTCAGAGCTCAGTTTTACTGCAGAGACATCCTCCAGAGCAATCCACCCAACACAGCTACCCAACTGTGTCACTGTTCTCTAGACAGCATTTACTCATTGTGTTTTCTTCTCTGTGCTGATACAAAGTCCAGTGTGTGTAAAGACAACAGTAATTGTTGCAGTACTCTTTATGCCAGTGTAGTAGTAAATAGAAGTGAAATATTTTCTATAGACTGTGTGACCTGAATTCCTTTGCAGAGGGATTCTTTGAAAATAAATTCCTTATTTGGCCTGAAGAATGCTTTGGGAAAGTTGCTATAGATGCCAGCACTTTCCACTGCATTCTGCAAGAGTGTTTCAGAAGATGCTGCTATCTCTGGAGATACTAATTCTGGTGCAAGACCTTTGCTGAACATAGAGATATTTGAACTGGAGTTCTTTGCCTACTCTGCCAGATTTCGGTTGTAGAGAATTGGCTGTAAGAGCTTTTCTCTCAAGTAAGGTTTTGGGAATCACTGAACTGGCAACTTGGTGGAGATCTGGACTTTCAAGGGCAGGCTGCTCTAGTCAGATTATCAATCCTGGTCCTGCTGCTCAAGCTGTTCATCAGTTGCTGGGACATCACTGAGGGCTTTTGACTGAAGATGCAGTCTGGCATCTCTCTTGGTCACATACAGTGGCTGTTTCTGTTTCTTGTCCTTCATCTTCCCATGGCATAGTGCTGCAGCAAGGGTTGTGGTTGTCAGGCCAAAGGATAATGTGGCACATGCTGGACATTGTGAATGTTCACAGGTGGCCTCTTGGTGAGTGACCTTTTTGAGCTGGCAAGGTTTGCCAGTGCCCCTGGATCCTGGTAGCACTATGCCCATGCCCAAGCTGTTCCTTTTCTTCCAGCTCCAGCCAAGCCTTACCAAGAAGTACAAGGACAAGGCACTACTCTTCGTGTGTCACCACAGCCTGCTATGCTGTGCTTTCTCTCACATCTAACACAGCCCCATGGTAGGGGTCTGTCTTACCCCCTTAGACCACAGCACTGATGTCTTAGCAAACCCCTTACTCTGTGCTCTTGCTCAGCAGTGAGCTGTTACTGCAGCTTGTGAAGTTCAGGACTGCTGCACATGTGTGACACAGAGAGCTCTGGTAAAGCATCAGATCTGCAGTTGTTACCCTTCATTATGCAAGCAGAACTCACTACTTGAATATGCTCTGCATTCTGGTGTCCAGACAGGAAAGAATTGCTCCTGGTTGAAGGATGCCCTAAGTTTTTAAAAGCACAGAGATTTATTCATGCAATTCTCATCAAAGATAGTTGAAATTAAGCAGATAAATAATGTGACACTGCCAGCAGAAGTCCATGTTTCTGTGCTGTGCCTCACAGTGACTGAGCAGCATGTAGGTATCCTGCTATTATTTCACAGTTCTTATGAGTGGAAAAAAAGACAGGCTAAAAGATTCATACCAATGCTAACATGTTTACACACCATGTGGAGTTTTCCTAATTGGAACAAATATTGAGCTCTGAGACATATTAGACACATGACATAGCACCCCTATCTATTTTTTTCTTCTGCTTATCTATGGTCAAATTTTCACTCTAAAAATGTATGAAAGGAGATTCTCAGTGTAATGAATTCCTTTGATTTTTGTTTTCCCATAAATTCAGTGAAGCCCTTCGGAAAATGTATCTTAAGATGCTAAAAATTATTCCCGGGATTTTATAAAAATCTCTAAATTACTTTTTGTGGTTTGGATCAGCCCCTCCAGTTATCATACTGGGAATACAATCTGGATGTTCACCAATCAGGCTTCACATATACTGTTCAACAAAAAGGGTTTCAGATGTGCATGATTTTGTGATTATGGCATAGGATGGTCATAAGCATTCTCCACCCTCCTGTTTTTCTGTAGCATGGACTTCATCCACAGTGTGTTATCAGTGCTCTAGCACTAGAAGTTAATTTATTTATTTTCCAGTGAGACAGATGGATGTAGTGAGTCTAAGATTTCAATTCCGTTTGCTAAACAATAATAGCATTACATAAAATATCAAACTGCAGCCCAGTTCCTCATTACCTTGTCGTGGATATATTCAGATGGGACTGAAAAGTAGCTGAAAGTCTTTCATTGTTCTGTCAAAAAATGCAAATAAAATACATCTCTTTAAATTTAAATTCCAAATACACAAGTGAGAAGATACTCACAAAACCTGCCAGAAGCAATGAAAATGCAGGAGAAGGGAACCACATAATGTTTCATTCTGCCCTAGAGTAAATTACACTTTGCTAGGTGGGGTGTTGAGAATCCCAATGTGTAGGTGTAGAATAAATATATGCACTCAGAGGTGAGGCCCTCCTGAATTTTGCATGTGCTCATCATTTCCTCAAAGTATTCATCTGCAGATGTTCCTAAACATATTCTATTCTATTCTATTCTGTTCTATTCTATTCTATTCTATTCTATTCTATTCTATTCTATTCTATTCTATTCTAATCTATCCCAGATATTTATAAGATACCTATTACAACCACAGTGTGTGTGCAGCTGTAATTATGATCCCATAATTCTCTTTCATGTCTGTCATGTCAAAAACTTCAAGACAATTTGTAGGAATATATATTTCTTTGGTATATTTATGAGATGTATGAATAGCAAGTTCAAACTGTCATCTGTAATTCCTGTATGGGCAGTGTTTTGTGGCCAGGAAGCACAATTAGTTCTTCCAGTAAAGTGTAAATGACATGGAATAGCAACGCAGTTACTATTTTCAGCAATTGAAAAGCAATATCAAAGAATTTGTATAAGTGATTATTTCTGAGTTCTGGGATCAGCTTCACCTTAATTGTATTTTCAATGCCACAGCAGAAGGTGGCATAGTTCACATAGAAACAATATATGTTCTTTCTTGCCATTGCAATTGTTGACTAGAATCACAATTGATAAAAATTTTCAGGAGTTTGAAAGAATCCCAGTGATTAGCTCTTAGTCCTGCTATGCACAAGAAATGCCAGAACAAATCTTACAGATTAATCATACCATGATAAAGATCCACTTGCTGAGGCATTTCTTTGCAGTTGGCATCCACCAGATAAACCCAGTCAATCCTGTCTCACAATGCATGACAGGAGTCAAGGCAGGCTGAATGAAGCTCCAATTGCAATTCAAGTATACTTTTATAAACTGTAATTAGTGCTGCTAATCTCAATTTGGTAAGCCAAAAACAGTAACACATTACCAAACACCTTGGGTATGATGTAGTTCTTTTGCTTAGAAATTTGCTGGTATGAGAGTTCTTTTGGAACCCATTAGTAAAACTAAACTTGCCAAATGATTGATCACTTCTCTAGGGAGAACAAAGTCAAATATGTGCCAGCATGGAGCCAGAGCCTGCCAGGTGCTGAGGACTTGCAAATCCCATTGCTACCAGTGAGAGCCGAGGACACAAAGTCCTTCGTGTAACTGAGCTCAGTTGTAAAATTAACTAATAGCTGTGGAGGTGTCTTTCCCTCTGATAACTATAGTGTGTATTTACTCATAACACACCCTAACACGTTGACTTGCACTAAACTGTGATGCCAGCCTGCTTGATTCTGACTGCAGGTTTAGGAAAAATCCAAGCCAGCCCCTGCTTCCTTGTCTGACTGATCGTGAGGACACTCACCAGCACTGAGTTAGGCCAGAGGGGGACACCACTCCTTTCTCTTCTCTTGTTCACAAAGCCAGCCTTGAACTTTCCTTTACCAGAACATGGTGATCCTTTCACGTGAACAAAACTGTAGAGAGACAGAAAAAATAGCTGAGCTGTATCAGGAAGTCACAAGGAATTTTCAACAGAGGATAGGAACAGTGGAAATGTCCAAGAGGATAATGGTGAAATTATAAATGGCTCTTTGAAAATAACCAGCTACAGAATAAAGTTTAAAGTGGTGAAAGGAGAGACTTCATTTTATCATTAAAAACATCGGTATAAAATACATGGAGAAAAACAAACTGTGCAGACGCTGTTGCTAGTGGGCAGGCTTTTAACGTATTAATGGAACGTCACAGAACAAGACTTTCTTTTATTCGTTTTTATCCCAGCTGCCTGCTTTCAAGGTTCTTGTGTGAAAATACAGCAGTTTGCAAGGCTGTGAAATTATCAGACTGGACCAATGCCAGTACAAACCAATTTATTGGAGTCCAGCAATTAACGAAAACCTAGAAACCTTGATTAATTGTGGCACTGCTCAGCAGGGAGCATTGAGAAAAAAAATCATGGAACTCCATGAGTGTCTGTGTTCCATATACCAATTTACATTATATGTAAAGAAAAGTTTATTCTCTGTAAATACCCTTACTTTATTCTTTTGCATCATGTAGAAAGAATAATTACAATACCATGTGAGAAAATTCTTTTTGATGGTTCTCTGGATAATTATTTCATAGTAGTTGTTATCCTGTTATGTATTTTTTTGCTACTGAATTTATATCTCATTGTAACCCCAACAATAGGATATATTATTTTAAAACATGGCTTTTGTTAAGCTTCTCTCTGGAGGGACATACTGAGAATCCAACACTGCTCTGCTTCCTTCTATTTCTTCAAATATGGATGTGTGCAAAGAAGGTGATGGTTTGGTAGTTGTTCAGAATTATTTAGGATAGAAAACCAGCAAACAAATAGTTAGGCTGAGAAGCAGTTTAGCAGGGCAGAGTATGTTGAGTGAAATGAAATCCTGGATGGAGTCTGAGGAGGCAGACATTACGAGAAGCAACTACAAAGCATAATTTAGGTGTTAGCTGATTTTATTATGATATTATTAACAAATAGTATCCACATTGTTTTATTGTAAGGCTTATCATAAAAGTCTATGCCTAAGGCAGAATTAAAAAATCTCATTCCTAGATGCCTTAGTGGCACATGAATCACCTTTAGTATAGAAAACAGAGAAGAAAATAAATACTCTAGCTCAGTGTGATGTATCACTGCAGCATATTGTAATGGGTAGTACAAAACACTGGATCTGATTCATCTTAGTTCTCCTTACATCAAAATAATTTAATGGTTAGTACTGGAAAAAAAGCTGTTTAAAGATAAAAAAATAGTGGTAATAGAATTGTCCCCCCTGCCCAGTGACAAGGAAAAGAAAAATACATAAAAATATTTTTACCTTTTCAACATCATTTTGTATCCTAATTTGCATCCAACCACGACATTGTCACATTCTCAGATTTAAAGAGTGAAATCAACAGACAGGGCTAAATCACATTAGGCAGCAGTGATAATAGAGTCTGGGCATGCAGAACATCCTGGCAAGCCTCTAGCTGGGGTGATTTGGGACATTCAATGAGGTAGGAAAGGCTGTCTCCTCCAATTTTACTGTATTTAGTAGGATTTAATGTATTTTTTAAAAAGATATTTGCAGTGGAAATCAGTTTGTCCGAGGTCATCTAATTGAATCTACAGCCCTGGCAACCCATTACAAAGGCTGCCAGGAATGACCGAGTTGCTAATGCTTAACTGCGAATACCCAGCAGGGATCCTCCACAGGCCTGAATACAGTCAATTATGTTATTTTTCTAAATATTAGTGACTCAGCTGTCTCTGCTTGTGAAGAGTTGCCAGGGTCACAGATACAATCAGACAGATCCTCCCGCCCCTTCACTTCTAAGAGATGGGGAGAGTCTTTTAAATATCGTACTGAATAATCCTGAAGTGAAGGGTTCTCACAGGCTGCTCTGCTTTTCCAGGGTGGGTGCACAGGGTCTCCCTTTTTTGAGGCGTGCCAGGGACCAGGCAGGGCATCCTGCAAATGCTTGGGTGTGGAGGGGGGAACACTGCTGTATGTGAGCAGCCTCTCAGCTCTGTGATGTGAATACAGTTTTCAAAGTTTAGCTCAACAGGCACTAGGGCTGAGATGTTACAAAAGACAGAGGTACTAGCAGCTTATCTCACCCCTTTAACACTTTTCTGTTCTTTCTGTCTTCTCCTCTCCCTCCCACCTCTCATTGTACTCCAAATATCTCTGTGAAAGGAATGTTTCTATGTACTGTAACAATTCAGTTTTCTGTTTTCCTTTGTAGACTCATCAAGGAGAGAGAGAAGAGTGGTGATTAAGGAGTGCATTCATGGTCTGGAGGGCTCTTCCCTGACACTTACAGATGCCTCAGCAGCCACAATCCTTTGCCCTCTACACAGAGCTCTGCAAATATTTTAGGGTTTTGCTTGTAACATCCTCAGTTTTTGCCAAAAAGACTCTTTTCCAAAGCCCAGCTTTCATCAGAAACAGCATCCCTATCCCTGTGGTCCATAGTCCAGCTCTTATCTGATCAACAGTTTTTGGCAGAAGGGAAAAATCCCTCTAGAACTTTTGCCCGTGCATCATTTTGGCCCAAGTTTGAGGTAGTGCTTTGGAGTTGGCAAGGTTTCCTAATTTACTGCTGTTAAATTTTATCCAGCTTTAGGAATATTATATGGATGTGCCAAATCTCCAGCTATTCTGAATTCATTGCAAATACTTTGTCAGCATGTGTCCAAGTATAATCCAATTTTGATGGTTTTAATGCCAATACGATTTCCCTATAAATGCCTTCAGGCCTGGCATCTGAACTGCAGTGAGCAGGAGTTTAGCTGCTTGGAGCCCAAGACCCAGGAGGTAAGACCTTTATTCCTTTGGGTCCCTGTCTGTCCTAGGGGTGGAAAGCCCAGACTGGATCTCTAGTCACCACTGACGTTGCATCTCTGACTTGTTGAACATACCTTATTTGATATGAGAGTGAGGATCTAGGCATTTGCGTGGAATGAGGAGAATCTGGAGCCATAAGCTGTCTTTTGCTATTTGACATCTGTACACTTCAAATGGGGGTACTGGTATTCGAGCTGTGTATGAAATACAGTAGCTAGATAAAACGGCAGTGAAAGCAGAACTGAAGTTTCATATATTTAAGTACTGCAGGAAACTTGAAATTGAAGAACTGGACATTACCAAAAAGGTGCCTTTATAGCTTGTTCTTGCTATAAAAATGGAGGAAACCAAGCCACGTCTGTTATAGAGTTTGTAACAGAGGTGGAGTTCCCCTAGGGAGCAAGAAAATAACCCAGCAAGGGAGACGAGGCTTGCTGTGTTTAGGCAGCCTGTTCTGATCTGCATGTGTCTCTCAGGAGGAGTGCCCTAGGAAAGTTTTGATGTCTGGCTAATTACCAAGGCCACTGTCTCCCTCCTGTAGAAGGATATGGTTTGGGCAGCAGCTCTGGCACTCTAACTGAAGAAGAGATGGTTTGCTTGATGTTTTCACTTTTAATTCATTGTCTTCTCTCCATATTGTTGTCATGATGGCAAATACATAGTGTTAAATTCTGTCCTCATGCAGTAATGAGGACTCCATTGTGGAAAACTGGAATCTGGATGTCCTTAATGTTGCAAAGTTATGCGTGACCTACTTTGGTTACAGAAATGATTGAGAAAACAGCATCCTGTCTTGTGCTCCATCTCATCCAAGTATTCATCATTGATGTAAATTGTGATATCCATTGTTAAAAGCAGCTGACAAGCATGCATCAAAAAGAGAAATTAAGATATTTCTAACTTCTGTTTCAGCATATAGACTTTTTTTGTATTGACACTCTCATCCATAATTGTTAATAAAACTTCCTGGTTTTCTGTTTAATAACATTCAGCAACTTAAACTCTTGGCAGAATTGTATCAATAACAAAACCGACGTATCAGTCAGTGTGTCCAGGCTTTGTGAGGGGAAAACTTTGTCCTGATTCTATCCTCAAAGAGTTCCACCCTATTATGTGCATTCAGAGATTCATTATACCACTGATTGGTCATGAGACATTTTGCAGGCCAAATTTATGGCTAGAAGAAGCAGGCAGGAAAGCACTGGTTCAATTTACTTGAATTCATTAACATCAGCAATTACTCACTTTTGCGTTCTTCTGTGCCACAGTTTTTGACTACCTGGCAGAACTGGTTTAAAGAATGTGTGACAATATCTGATTTAAGTACAAGAAAATCAGTAATACAAGGGGAAATATTTTTACACTGACACAGAAAGGTTTAGATTAGATTTTAGGAAGAAATTCTTCCCTGTAAGGGGGATGAGGCCCTGGCACAGTTTGCCCAGAGCAGCTGTGGATTCCCCTGCCCTGGAAGTGTTGAAGGCCAGGTTGGATGAGGCTCTGAGCAACCTGGTTTACTAAAAGGTGTCCCTGCTTATGGCAGAAGGGTGGAACAAGATCTTTAGGGTCCTTTCCAACCCACACCATTCTATGATTCTACAAAAATTACCATCTTACACAGTACAGTGATGCAGTACAGAACAGAATTGTTATTGTTGTAGCATCCTTAACAATCCTTACACCTGAATCCAGAGGCATGAAGAGGGAGAAGGGAGCAGGACTTCCAGCAGCTCTTAGTTCTATATTGCTTTGCCCAAATGTTAAGTGCTTCATTGGAGGCTCTGCTGACAAGAGGGGTACCAAACCTTAGCTCATCCAATGATTTCATGGCTGGCACTGCTCTTATACTGCACTGTCTTATCTGAAGAAACTAAAAATTGCGGACTTTTCAGGTTATCCTTTCTAGAAACAGAGAAACTGAGACACAGTGAGAGGAAATGCTTTGTGTGGAGGTACCCATTAGCTCTGAGCAGAATTACAACAGACCTTGTCTCAAGTTTTGGCTTAGTGTGCTACCAACTGAGTGATATTTCTATTAAAAAAACATGTTCTTTCATGTATTTATGCATTGTTTTTGGTATTTCAGATCTCAGGAGGATTCAAATCTCTTCCTCAGTTAAGAAATGGGAGAATTACAAATGAGGTGACAACCTTATTTATTCTTCTACCATGACCCTTTAAAAGAGAAAGGAGAAGCAGCTGATACTGCAAAAAAGTAACACTCAAACCAAAGCCCCCAAACGCTTGGTAAAAGTTTTTTAAAAAGCCAATCTTCTGCTTACTTTTATTTTAACAGGCCATCTTCCAAACTTACACATGGCTAACTGTATTAAAGGGCATGGATTAAACCAGAAAAGTTCTCTAAAGCAGACGTGTCAGAGTTGTCTTTAAAATTACAAGTGGAGTGTTTGTTTTCTTTAATATGGAGGGCAGCACCAATAAAAACACCAGGGAAAGGTCAGTATTACTAGATCACATGTCTGCTTTTATCTCAGAGTAGTTATAGCAGAATGATTTTTACTTGGAGACTTGAAAGCTGGACTGCATCCTTTCATGCTGAAATAATATCTCCTGCAAGGATTATTGGAGGATATAATGTTTCCTTCAGCTTCTTATTTTCTCCATTCCTGAACTTGGACTCCTGACCTCAGCTTTTCTCTGGTTATGACCAAGCATTGGCCTTCAATTGAATAGCAGAGCTTTTTTGCCATCAGATCAGCTTCTGCTCTTGTAATTTCAGACTCATTTTGTGACATTGATATTGTAGATCTTAACTAAAAGCCAAACATTTTATATCTTGGGTAATGACTATACAGGAACTGCCAAGTTTTGCTCCCATGTGTGTAACCATCCAAAACATTCAATATGTGTGACTGGAGTCAGAGGAGTTGTGCACACTTTGCATGGGGGCCCCTTGCTCCTCTTTGCGTCCTTTTACAGCACAGCTCTGCACCTGTGCTTTGCTCCGGGGGTCACAAAGAGTCATCCATGAATGGCAGGTAATTCAAGGTTCATGGTAGCTGAGTCTGGACCCTCTCATTAGTTGAACAGCTAATCAGGCAGAAATCTATGGGGCTCTGCAGTTAATTACAAGGCACGGTTAGAGGGTGGGTACTAAAAATATCTATTTCTTTGCTATGCCTCTGTCGCCTGCTAGAACCAGTGGAGGCTAATTGCACTGGATTATCTGCACAGATAAGGTTAGATGTACTATTCAGAAGAATACATGATCTGGGAAGCCTTCTGTTCATGGGACTCATGATTTTTTTAAATTGTTCTTTTTTAATTGGATATGATGTGCCTTGTGCTTTCTCTCACTAAAAAGAAAATGAAGATTGAAGTTTGGTTGTGCAGCTACACTATCAGCTTGAGTGTACAGCTATTGATCTTGTAGCCAGCAAATTTGAATGTCTTCAAATGTTTGAGACACCAAAAAAGGTATTGGAATGTAGTCTTGAAATCATACAGCACTGGGCTTGGAACAGTCATTTGTTATCACTGAATCAACTACTTCATGTACATTTCTTGTTTGTGTGAGAGTGAAAATAAGGGTAACCAGATACCTTTGCTATATTGTCCTGTAAACACTTGGCCTTTTGTAAATAAGCCACAGCCTCATGGTATTTAAATTACTTTCTGGTGAGAGTGGGACTCTCAGAGTATTTTTCAGGAACACAGATTGTGAGAAGGTTATTTATCAGAGTCTTTCAAGCTGATTAAACTGTTTTCCAGAACACAAAATATGCCGGGAGAAATGAGACTGCTCGTGAAGTTTTGCCTCTGAATATAGTAGACATTATCTTCACTCTGAGTGAAGTCAGTGGCAGAAGGGTCTCTGGTATAAAAGGAATAGGAAGCAGTACCTATCAAAGAGCATAATTTTTCAGATTTTCCAATATTTGCATTGCAAATACAGGTGAGGACAGTTTAGGAGATTTACACAGACACAAATTATGAATTTGGAAAAAAAATAATGTGCAAAATTGGATGTGTTTTGCAAAGCAGTTTATGCCTTTTGATTGACACCTTACTGTTAACCATTTATTTTAGACTAGCCATCCTCTTAGGGGCTCATAGGAGGAATTACCTTCACTAAATATATTTTGCTTTATTTTCAGTGTATTGGTTGTAATGAAAGTACATTAAATGGGCTTATAATTCAGTGTATTGTGAAGAACTAACTTATTAAATAAACCTAATAGAGAATGTAAAACACTTCAAGCACTAAATGGAGGCATTAACCATTGCTAATTTAAATTGAACTTCCAGATACAGCATTCTTTTTATTAGAAATGTAGGGAACACTGTCCCTTAGTGGTGGTCAGGGAGTATTGCTTAGGAAATAGCTGCAAGCTGCACAACTGCTTGTTCATCTTACTGTGTACATTGTAGTGAATGTCTGTTGCTGGCAATTAATAGTAGCACAGGGCATGCAAAGCCTTGAGTTATCTCCTGAGTTTGTACATTAACCAATGGAGTCTGGAGAAGAAGGCCAGCGCTACTCACAGGCTTTTTATTTCCAGATGTCCTGGTTTAAAGGACAGGTGTCTGCCAATAAAGGCAGAAGCTTATCTTTGAAATGGAGAATGTAAAACCCCTCCCTCCAAATTATTATAATTTTTGAATCGGGGACTCTCAGGCAGAGATAAGGCGGCAGGAATAACAGCTCTTTACTAATATATCTAACCAGACAAACAAAAACCCCCTGGAATAATAATTCTTGTTGCCTTTGAAGGGTAACAGTGGAAGATCTCCTTGAATCTGATAGCACCAGTAGTTAGACTGTACACAGCTGGCAAGAAAAGAAAAATAAACAGAATTCACATCTCTAGCTTCTAAATAAACAGAAATGAAAAAAAGTATTGGTATAATTTTGGCCACTGAGTCAATAGGAGAAAAGGAGTACCTCACTTTATCTGAAACTGTGATAGGCTTAGAGTTAATAACCATTTAATCTCAATTAAAAAAAAAAAAAGCAAAAAAAAAGTACAGCAAATGAGAAACTTTTTGACTGTAGCTTGAATGCTTATCCAACATGCTGTGTGTATGCCCATATTTGACTGCCAGCATAGGAAACCTCCACTTGGGTCTTCAGATGGCTGTGCTGGGCTCCTGTATTCTAGACTCTGCTGGCATCCTGTACCAGCTTCCTGCCTAGTCATGAGCAAGTGCTCTGAATTTCAAAGCACCTTTCTGACAGACACAGTTTCATTGAGGGAGTTTCCAAGCTGCTCATTGCAAGGTGCTTTGCAGCTTAGATTTCTGCTTGCAAGGGCACCCCTTTCTGATTTTGGTGTCTGCACATGTTGCTTAATTGGATTTCTTTGCACAGGAACTGTCTGGGTAATTTTTGGACAGCTAGCCAATACTGCAGTTTTGAACTTAGCCAGAACATGCTGATACTGAAAGCTTTACATCTTTTTTCTTTTTTGTCATCCTAAACAATAAATCTTACAACAAATTTCCTTAGATCTGAAGTTTCTTTGTGAGATGTTATATGTAAAATACTTGATTCTGTTGTAGATCTTTAATGTTTCCATACTTAATTTCATTACAGCAGGAAATTTCTTTTGAATTCTGCTCTTTAGAAAAAGGAAGTTTTAGCCCCTTGAAGACCCAATAAATTACTAAAACAGGGCAATTTATGATCTTCATGCATCTCTGCAAAGAAAATTCTCCCTCCAGGTAGACTCAGTCTGTCTAAGATTCAAAGATATTAGAGGCAATTTTATGAAAGGGATCATTAATTATAAGACATGAAATTTTAATAGGAGGCTTCTTTTTCCTGATATCTTTCATGAGCCAAGATCAAAGTAACTTCTGTATATTGACCTAGTAAGCATGATAACTGAGCAGCTCAGCTGCTCTGTCTGTCCTTTATAACCTCAGAAAAATCACAGAAGTGATGTTTCAGGAGAAAGTGCATTTCAGTGTCATGTATGTAGTCATAGGGGACGGAAGAATGCTGCTACTTGTTCCTGACAGCAGAGACCTGGGTGCATCCAGGGATGTTTAGGCACACTTGTCACGACCAGAACGAGCGTTCTGGGTGTCTTATCAAAGACGACCAATGCTTGCATGTTGCATGGCCAGCTTGGCAAGATGTCCATCTGTACCTACATTGAATAAATGCCATAAATTTATGTCATGAATTAACCCCATTGTAATAATCCAAACTTAGCTGCTTTTTCTGCATCCTTTTGCTCAAATACATGCAGTTCTTTTACATTAAAGCTGAGACCAGAAGGGATTAATATCACTCTGTATCAATGATCTTTTCTCTTCATTATTTGGCTGCTCCTTCCATCTTTCTGTCATCTGAAAACTTTATTAGTGATGATTTAATATTTTATTCCAGGTCATTGATAAAAATGTTAAGTAGAAATAAACCCACTGGAATTTAGCTAAAAATGCACCTGGTCAACAATGATTAGTCATTTACAATTACATCTGGAGAGCTATCAATTAAACTGGTTTTAATCTGTCTAAATGGCTCTATATAACATATTGTTCTAATTTCATAATCAAAATGTCATAAGTCACCAAGTCAAATGCCTCACAGGAGTTTTAGTGTATTATATTCACCCAATTACCTTTAGTAGCTAAACTTCTAATCACATTACAGAATCAAGACCAAATTTCCAAGAGCCTGTATTGATTTGCATTAATTGTATTATTGTGCTTTAATTCTTTTGTAATGAAGTTGAATATAATCTGTTACTTTTCCCAGAACAATAAATTTATTATTATCTTAACATTTTATTTTAGGTTTTCTTCTATGAATTTTGATCTTCTAAGTAGTTTAAGAGCTATCAAAAAGAAAGCACCTACGGTTCAGGGAGATGCTCTTTTAGAAATATTCAATTTTTTGCATGCCAGTCACCTGTTGATTTTTTGTTCATTAATACTGGTATCTGTGTTTTAACTGCTTTAGCACTTGAAGGTGGTTCATCATCCTCTAAAGAGGCTCTATCACTTCATTTTTCCTCATCTATAAAAAGATTTGCTTGTTGAATGTTTCTCCCTTTTCTGTGCTGCTGCTCACATTGTATAGTACCAGTCAAGTACTTTTGTTAGGATTTCTTTTGTTAGTTCACTTCAAAAACTGTTTTCTGTTATATTTAATTCTACTTGTCACAGTTTCTCATTGTGTCCTTTTACTTTCCTTTATTCAGTTCCTTCAGTTTCTAAATTTTCATGTACATTCAGCTCACATCAAATTAATTTCACTTGTGTTATACAGTGATAATCTATACTTTGAAGTTAGTATATCTCACAAGCACCTAATACTTTGATACTAGCAAGCAAACATAAGTTTATGGAGAAACACTAACTTATCCATATTTAAAATTGCAACTCATTTCCAGCGTGGTTATCTGATTTTGGTATTCATCTTCAAATGTAAAATAAATATATATATTATATACACATTCTTCCTAGTGCTGTATACAGTCTTTATCTGAGGTAGAATTTCCTATTAGATTTTAAGAAAAATGAACACATGGTTAATAAATTATGAGACCTTAAACATCAATGTGTTCTTCAGAATAATAATAAAAATGCTCAGATTTGCTTTTGCTGAGCAGAAAAAGAATGGGAAAGAGAGAATGTAGGATTCACATGTATGAAATCAAAGCACAAGAGTGATATTCCTCTGAGGAAATGTTGACTTGCCTCACTATACATTGACAATTCACCAGGACACAGAAGTCCTCACTTGGTGAGGTTTACATGAGGTGAAGGAAAATAAAGCACTAAAGGCAGCACTTCAAGGATCTATTTTGGAATGAGTATCTGGATTGATAGTGTGGAGATGAGACTGGGCAGGCTGAGATGCAGCTTGGGGAGGGTTTGCAGGGATGCAGGAGCTGAGTACTAGAGACTGAAGAATGTTTTCCCTCTGCATCACTATCCTCCTGTACTCCACCACTGGTCAGGGCAGCTGCTGTCATGCATGTGATACCACATTCCAGATGGCAATAAGGGGCAAGACAAAAACAAAGACCCTTAGATATACTTTATTAGTTTACCTCTGAAAGTGATTTATTTCTTCAACAGCAATGATCCCTGAAATAGAAACATCTAATAAGAATATCAGGAAAAACCCAACTACAGGTTCATAGGCAAGAAGTTACTCAGGCCAGAACTACTTCTGTTTACCCAGATAACTCTGTCTTGCTTAGCCTAACTGGGATAAAGGGAGTAGGAGTGATATCTCCTAGGAACTTCATCCTCCAGGAGGATGAAATAATGCCAGGGAAAGTGCTTAGCATCCTGCTCTCACAACTTGGTTTCTTTCTCCTCTTCTTTTATTGCTTTTCTACAAAACACTGAACACTTTTCTGCAGAGCAGCCCAGGTTCAACAGTGCATGTGAATGAGGCCAGTGGTCTCCCTTCCCACGTATGTGTCACACATAGAGGGTGTGAGGCTGCATGCCATAAGGCCAAACAGGTTAAATCATGATCTCCCAGTTTTTTAACAAGTACTGTAAGAACTAATTAATTAATTAAAAGGATAGATCACTTTTTATGAAAGGCAATGAGTGTGGATTTCAGTGTTGCTACAGATCCAATGTGATCTGTATCTAACATATCAAGCTTAGTTCTGCTAATACTGCATCCAGTGTATCCCCAGCCATACTCAGCATAGGCTTGAACAGAAAAGCTGCCAGCATTTGCTCAGCAGATGCCTTTGCTGAGTTTGCTGTAACTGGGTCCTCCAGAGTATTGTACAGCTTTTTCCAAGTGCAATAATTAGGATTCTTTGGACCAGTAGGACAAGCTGATTGCCAGTAGCAGTGCCTTTTTCTCCCTATTAACGCATCTGCACTAGTGTTTGTTTTTGTTATTGTAAAAGTAAAGTATGGCTGCATTTTCCTCTTTTCCTTTTTATCCTAATGCTCAGTTTGCCCCTGAACTTGTGATACTCCCCTCCATTTCACAGTGTTTGATCTAACTATCTAAAATCAGAGAACAGATAAGATCTCATCATCCAGAGCTCCATGCTAAGAAATTCAGCTGGAGAACAAAACTTCCCCTTTGCCTCAGTTTTATGCTTCAGCAGAAAGATAAGTGAGTTCATAATGAAGGATATTATTCAAGCTATAGCATATCTTACTTTCCATAAATCCCTTATGGTCCCTTTCTGTGTGCTGGTCCAGCCTTGTGTTGAATTTCCATCCCTTGGAAGCAAAAGTCCAGTTGAGGCTGCTGTAGATCCTCAGGCTTCCTCTTGATACACAGCACTGCTACACATCCAGGTGTACAGCAAGAATCCTTGGAAACCAATTTTTACAACCTTTACCATAGATGTAAGCTCAGCTGAGCTTTAGGTACCCCATAATTTCATGAGATCTATATTTATGCACAAATCACATAGGAACTAAAATAAAAGATTGCTCTGTAGACTTCTCATCTAACTGGCAGCATGGTGCACAGTTCATCACCACAGCATCCTCCTCCTCTTGTCCCATTCTGTGTTGAGAAAGTGCTTGAATGACTTTCATGTCTAGGTACTTAATATGATATTGATTTTTCATAGAGTTTACTAAACCTTGTTGTTTTTCTTTTTCAGTGTTATTAGCCACAACAAGGGAATATTACCTGCTGGTTACCATCAGTCAGAGAAAATAAGCTATTCATATTCTTGTTAAGCATGACACGTTTCTAATATTTTTCAAAAGTATTCTTATATTTCTGGTTTTGTTTGTTCTGTTCTATTTCCCAGAACATCTGCCCTTCTCCCTTCCCCATCCTTTATATTATGGTGTCTTTTCATCCTTATGTTTTTGCAGCAAATGAGTTCTTTATAATCAAAAGAATTTGCATCAAATAAAAAGATAAACTGCTATCAACTTTCTATTCAAATAAAACTCCTGAAATCAACACTACACCAATCAAGAGGTGGCGGAAAACAGATAATTTTGTTAGATGGTCAAAAATATGTTTTTTAGTAAGTACTAGGGAAAGAACAATTGGAGATCTCTCTAGACATCTTTGAAGAGAGCTAAATGAAGAGATTGCCTTCTTATATAGAAAATTTTTAAAAGGATGGATTTACTAAAATGCTAGTAAGTACAAATAACGATTAACATTATATAAACTGTAAATGATGACAAAGCAAATTACCTCATTCCCAAAGGGGTGGTCATCACCATATTGATACTACTCTTATATGAATATGTCTCAAAGAGCAGCAAAATTAACGTTGAAGAAATTTTGTCTTGTGTGTATTAAATTTAAGGGCGATTCCTCCAACACAGTGATGAACAGAGCAAAAGGTTTAAATACAGTGAAAGAGTCAAGGACTTTCTTCTGATTTTGCCTGGGCAGAAAACAGACTGGGGCAGCCTAAGCACATGTTTTACAGGGAATTCACATAACCAGAACTAGTGCCGACATCTATACTGGAGCTTGTTTCTGACCTCCTTCTCTGTTCCTGAAAAGGAAGAAGTGTCCTTAAGAGGCAATGGTTCATGCCCTCACAAACTAAGTCATGGAGATAGGTGAGAGGAATCCCATCCCAAACAGAGTCATTCTCTATTAAATACAAGAGCCCACCATGACTAAGGTGGATACAGATGTTTCTGTTGCAGACCTACAGAGCCAGTGGACCTTCATGCCCCTCTTGTTTAGGGGAGGGTGACACTGATCAATTCTTAAGGAAACCAGGTGAAAGCCCTTGAGTGTTCCTTTGATTGTATATCTCTGACTCATAGGCAACTTCTGGCACCATTTCTATGCTTCTGTAGTTCCTCTGTATTTTCCATTCTGACCAGTTTCCATGCTTATCCACTGTTCTTCTTATTCTCATTTGTACATTTCTCTGACCTTTCTGAAGACATCCACTCCTCTGCTTTGCAGTGGCCAACTTATGCTTCCACAATTCATAGGACAGAATTCATGCCAAAAAATTTCCCTGGTGTCTATTTCGCTGTGATATTTTAGGTAGATGAGTAGCAATATGAGGGAAAACTGAATGGTGAAGCAGAAAGAAAAATGAGGAGATACATAGTAATATTTTTAAGCTACATAAAGATGTTGAAAGAGGTCAGGATTAATGGTCTTAAATTAACGAGATTCCAGTTTGACATCTGGGAAACATTTCTAGCAGTAAAGTGGTAGATTAAGTTGCTTGGGGAGGCCACAAGAGCTCCATCAATGGAAGCTTTTAAGAACAGGTTGTGCAAACCTCTGCCAAGATTGGTGCTCTTATAACTTACTTGCCCTGAGGAGTCTATTAAATTTGCATGAATTATGGTCACCACTCACAAGAGTTATATTAATACCACAAGAGTGCCATGATGCAAAAGACACACAGCAGAAGGCAACAGAGGCTCATCATGAGGTGATACTACTGCACTGCTGAAGTAAGGCTTTGCTTTCTCCTCCTTGCCTTCCACTCACCTTCTCTGTTTTTCCAAAAAGATACGGGGATGCAGTGCCACTCCTGAGAGTGTGGGGTTGGAGAGGAGGGATGTGCTGCCCAGAAGGGTAAGGGATGTGGCTCCTTGGTGTTTCACACATACTCCTCCTTACTGACTTCTTTCTTCCCCACTGTTCAATCTGGCCATATTTCAGTCAGAGGCTTGGGAAATTACTTGTTTCCAGACACAGATGCATGCTCCTGCCAAATCCTTTATTCACTGACACGATGAGAACTTTTCTATCTCTGCCCCAGGAATCCTGAGCCTAAGGTTTACAAGAAAGACTGGGTCTTTCAAAAACTTGCTCTCTCTGAACACAGATGGTACCAAGACCTTGGTACCCTTAAGCAGAATCCTTATTCTTCCTTCCTCCTCCTTCCCATCTGATTTGCACTCCTTCAGGTCTTTTCTTGATCCACTTCCTCTTCCCTTCCTTCTTCTTGTTTACTTCCACATTTTCAGTTACAGTTTTTCTTGACCAATTTTCTTCTCTTTGAATATCTCTTCTTACATCCAAAGCCAGGATTTTTCCTACTTTTATGTTTCCTCTTTGAGAAATAAATTCTCTAATTCCAAGTTAGACTAGTCCAGAATAATTGAATTAAAGTAAGATCTGTGTAAATATGGAACTGCACAGGTTTACTGTTATTTATAACAATAAGAAAAAGGATCTTTGACTGAATTAAATAAGTTTCACAGCCTGAATTATCTTCTTCCTCTGTCTACCGTATCACGCTGTGACAAAAAACTAGCAGATTTTATGTTTGCTTGTCATTTTGAAGTTCTAAAGCTGTCTTAGCTTTTTTCTAGGAAAACCTTTTCCTTCAAATTATGCAATATACTTAGCTCAATATCTGCTACCTCTTATATGGAACAATTATTTTATAATCAGAACATGCATATCTATGCCAAAATCTTAATTCTGTAAATATGTTCTTTCTTGAAAATACCTAGCTCCATTGCCATATAATTTACATAAATTGTAAATTATTTTACAGAACATGAAAGAAGTTATGCACAGGTAAACAAATGCATATGCATACATTTGTATAATCTTTTTAATAAATGTACCTGTAGCTTGATGACTAATTAGAAGAGATGGAGGAAACAAATAAAGACAAACATATATTAAGAGAAAATACTGCAAGGTGGTCAGCTATCACTGGAACTGTAAAATCGAGAGAAGGGGTAAATTAAATAGTGTGGAACCTGGGGATACTTATTAGGCCATCAGCAGGGAGCAAGATGGTGATGTCACACCTAGCAGAAGGAGGAAGACTCATGTAAAGTTGGATGAGATCCAGTTTGTGCTGTAGATTTATGCAGTTAATTTTGTCCCTTGGCTGCATTCTGATGAGCATTTCTCCCCGACATACACCAAGAAAATTGCTTGATTATTGCTGTGTTAATGGTAATCAGCATGCTAATGAGCACCAGAAGGTCGTTACAGAAAAGAGAGGTTCAAAGATGTATAACCTAGAGGAGAAGATGAAGTAAATCTTCAGGGAATGCAAGTGTCTTGTTTGTAGGTCATAGATTATTTGTTTTGGTCATTGTAGAGCACAGGGAGTTTAATTTAAGGACAGAAAAAGATTAAGCTTTTTGAATTTTAGGAGCAGCATAACTTAATTAAATATATGCCTATGAAGTAGACAGCAAACATCTCTGGATTGTTTTTGTTCTATTCTAATGTGTTCCTTGATTGAGATTATACAAGTGTAGTTTATGTCTTTCATGATGTGAATCTAACATTTATTCATGCTTAATGTAAAAATCAGAATAACACTTACAGCATTTTGTATTTTGCTAATGACACAGAGTAAAAGAGGAAAGGTTTTGCAGAAATAAATCCAGAGCAAGTGTGTCAAAATATAAAGTGAACATTAAAAGGCAGTGAAATCAGAGGAAAATGAAAATTTATCAATGTGTAAGAGATGCCAGTGAGATAAAAGAAATCATGCAAAATAATAGTTATAAAATTAGTAAAAAAATTTGAATATCAGTTACATAAATATCATAGGGAGCATGTAAAATGCTAAGCTGGTAAATATCTTCCTATTTAATTCAAGTTTCCAGTTCTGTTTCAAAAGGTTAATGCGCTCCCTGTTAGAAAATAACATTTGGATGGTTTTCCCAGAGAGAAAATGACACTGAATAAGGATTACATATGCTTTAGGGGAAGCCTCAGGAAGAGGGAAATCTTACAGAAATACTGAAAGAATTGGTTTAGAAGGTTTAACCTCTCCCAGTTTCCAGGCAGCCCAGATTTCAATGGAGATATTAAAAAAAGCCCAACCAACCAACCAACCAAACCAAAAAAAAAAAAACAAAAAAAAAACCAACCAAAACAAAGCAAAACAAACAAATGAAAAGAACCCCCAAACCCAAAACCCAAACAAACAAAAAAACCAGCTACCCCACATATTAGCAAGCAGCTGAAGTTCAAAGGAGAGCTGCACCTCTCAGCTCCAGCAGGGAAAATAGGAACAAACGTTTTGAAAGGAAATTTGCATGTAGGTAGTTAAACAGGTCACACTAAGCTTTTCTGGATCTCTAGAAGCTAAAAAATCAGAGAACATAAGGAAAGAAAACACCACACCAAGCAAGCACCTCCACCCCACTTTGTTGTTTTGTTGGGGTCTCTTTGGTGCCTTTATTTATGGGTCTCAGAAGGAAAAGATTAATTATACATTGAATCAAAAAATCAATCTTATATTGATATGTGGGCAAAAATTCCCACAATTGCCAGAGAAATTGGTAAGCCATTTTGGACAGCTAGAAACTGACTACACCTCCTCAGAGAATCTGCATCTCTAACATCCAGTGCCTAAAGCCCAGATACTACAACAAAAAGGCTTTAATCCCTTCCAAGAGTAACGTGTGGTTTAAAGGCTGTAAAATAATTCTAATCCTTATTGTAAAAAATATGTCTGCCTTGAAGTCTCATGCTTACCTGTGCCACTAGTTAAAAGCCCGTATCAGCCCCATTAGATTATACCATTTCAAAGACCTGATGTGATTATTTAGGCCCCCTTATAGTAAACAGAGAGTAATTGGTACTTCCAGGGGGTGGACTCACCCTAAAGCAGACACAGATGACACAACAAGGTTACCAACACATGCAATCCATGTTTGAAATGCTCTACCTGCACCAGGTTGGTAAAACTGGAGCTCAGGGAGGTACAAGTCTTTTTGAAATTCTACCTGGAGGCCTGGTGAGCACCCCTGGGCATCTGATTTTCACATGGGCAACTGAATTGAGGTGCAGCTGCCCAAGACAAGCTGTCTTCTAGAAACCTCTTTCCCATTTTAAATTGGAGAAGGTGTTTTACACTACCTGCTTACCTCTTAGGCCACTTAAAATAAAATGGAAAATACTTGGACTGCATATTGTTTAATAAAAAAAAAAATCTTCTCCAGAGCACTTTGGGATCTATTCCTGCAAGTACTTTTCAAAACTGTGAGAAGGCTGAGCTTCCTACATATTTTCTTAAAATGCTTCCCTTCTTCTCAGACCAGAACAAAAATGGTGAAATGAAAAATTGCCCCAAAAACCTGTGTAATATTGACTGTGCCATTTGTATGACCAGACATGAAGCAGCAATGCCATTGATGGCAACATCTGCAAAGAATCAAGTGTGATTGCAAAATAATGGAAGAAATTATGCAACCAAAGCCATAGAATAGAGATTGAGTAGCGAGTGATGGATATGGCACATGGTAAGATCCCCCAGAATGTTCTCAGAGAAAGGTAAAAAAAACCAAAAAACCTGAATAAGTATAGAGTGTGCCAAAGAAGCAGAAAGTTGCATAAAGTCAGGATGACTGGTTGCAGTGATTGTTGGGGAACACTCACACTACCTTAGGGGAAGAGAAGAGCTTGCTAAGGACAGGTACAGACTCAATACAGAGGTGGACTCAGGAGCATTAACTTGATCTGCAGGTGGAATTTTAGCTCACTTTGGGTATTTATGCCACTGCACCTATGCAGTTGACAGATATGGCATGACAACTGTGAGAAAGGTAAGTCTGACATTTGCAAGTGAGGTGGTGATACATGGCTGTGTTTCAGCTATTGTACCTTATCCTGTAGAATAAAGAGTGCTCTTGAGAAGGTGGAAGTCTGACACACAGAACAGCTAAGGGCTAGGAGGAAATAAAACCAAACAGCATCTTATGAAGTTGAACCACAAATCTCAAAAGGTGGATTAGTTAATTAAATTGTGTGGGTTTCATATATACGGACTACGCAGAAAAGCCCAAACATCAGCACTCCCAACACAGGCGTTTCAGGGAAGTGTCTGATTTATAATTTTTTAAAATTGTTCTGAACATAGCTAAGCCTAAAAAAAAGGCAAATGGATTGAATTGTTTCTTTAACAACTTTCTCAGATAATTTTCCTTTTTTACTCGTAGTGTGACCCAAAGGAAAGCGTGAAGTTGAAATGTTGCACCTTCCCTGTAAAGACGGGATAATGGCTGAGTTGTTAAGGTTTACTTTCTTTGGGAAATTGGACATGCTGGTAGGATTTGGCAATTTTCCACAGACACAGAAAGAAATAATGCTACCTTTTTACAGTTGCCTTTTAGAATATAAGCTAATCAGCTCCTGAAGTATTCCATCACACACTGAATGCCTTATTAAGGGGTCTTCCAGAAAGGAAAATATCCAAAGGCATAGAATTTGCAACAGGCAAAGTACTATTCTCTGAGTGATCATGGTGAATGCTGCATGATGTAAATAGGAGTCCAAAAGAAAATTAAAGTGTGCAACTTTTTATAGGACTCTCTAATTCATTATGGATTACAAATTTAAAATGTTAATACAAATTTCAAAATTCAGTTTCTTTTCTCACTAATCCTTAAGGAATAAGACAATAACTTTGAGCTAACGAACCAAATCATTATTATTTAAACTGAAATGATATAGCTATGTGAAGCAGTCTACAAAAAAATCCCAAACTTGCCAAATCTAAAGTTCAAGTCCAGTCAAAACATCTGAAGGTTACATTGCATTTTAAGAGACAAGCATATTGAATCACTAAGAAGTTGCAAATCTAAATGGACTGTTAAAATAGTTCCCAGGAGAAATATTTCCTTCCAGATTACATATATCAAAGCCATAATTGTTTCTTACAATAAACAAGGATAATAATAGAAATAAAAACCTTCAAGACTGAGCTACCACTGAACACTGAAAGAACATTAATAATAGAATGAAATACCTGTGTGTACAAATTCTTCATCTAGACAGTGCAAGCTGAGTATTATGAGATACTGTTTAAAGTAATTATTAAGGCATTTCATGCTCCCCACAAAAACCTCTAACTTTACCCACTGTGATCCTCATTATATTTTGATCAATTTCTCATAAAGATTTTATGGTCAGTTTTGTGCATTTATAGTCATGAAGAAAAAGAAACAGAAGATTAACACTTCTGATGGCAAAAAAGCAGAATCCTATGATGAGGAAAAAGGCACATAGAAAGGAAATTATATTAAATTGAATTAAATTAAAACACTCAGAATTTACCTGATTTTAAATTAGGCATAGGATTCTGGGTTCAATATAGTTGTCAATACACTGACATTCAATGATGTTTGAGAGATTCAGTGTTTTCCACCTTACCTCAAGCTGCTGCTCCAGAGGAGTGCACACCTACTGCACAGATTGTCACACCTGCCAGGACTATGCAATGTGAGATATATTTTTGACATACAAAATACATATAAATAGGTTCCTATGAGATGGAAACTGTTCTTAACCTCTATATTTCAGGTTCAGTTGCTTAAACAAGGACATCTGTTGTCATTTGAGGTGCTCCTATGTAATTTATCCAAACTCCCAGTTCCTGCATGGGCATTCCATAAGTTCTTGGCCAAATCACCAGTCCCGTGTAGACAGGAAGTTTCTGAGAGCAGCAGAAGGTAGGACCTTAGAAAAGGTTCAGAAAAGGACCTTTGAATGATAAGAACTTGGGGGAAAAAAGGTGTAAATATGTAAATTATTATTTAGAAAAGATGAGATTATGGCAATAAAAGTCAATAAAATAAGAAAAGGTAGAGAGCAAAAATGTGGTCCATATCTGTTTGCTCAATGTCATAATGCAAGTGACAGAGGATGGTCAAAGGCATTAATAGGGACAGATGCCAAAATCTGACAGGAGGAGATGTACATGAAGAAACACTCTTCAGGAAGTAACATTTCTCGGGAGGGGATTAGATAGCAAAAATATTTGGACTTTGCACAGTAAAAATAGAAAACCACCCTCAGCTCAGTGTGAGTTCTGGGGATTCAGGTGTTCTTCTCCACTCATCAAATATAAGCTTGTAAACTTATTTATTAATTTTCTCCTCCTCCAGACATACTGCCCATGCTCCAGAGAATTTTTATCTGGCAGTATAAGGTCAGCAGTTACATCTTTTATCACATTCCTCAGGGAGGGTCATCTGACATACTTTAAATTCTCAGTTTAGATTAGATTAATCTCTTGGTAGATTTTTGTTCTTTTCATTAATTTTAAAGGCATCCTAAAACAATAACTCATAGGTAGACCTCTTCTGAGCAAATAAATCCTGGAGGGCCCATCATGTGGTGCTATTCTGTGCCTAAAACCTACAGGCCAATAAACTGGGGACAATTCTACAAGTAGTAGCAATGAGCATGAGAGCTTATGCTAGAAGAAGCTTAACTTGCATTTGGTACACAGCCACTCTCACATTTCTTCCTTTAGTGGCTGTTCTTACAGGCTCTAGGTGTGGGAATAGGTGTGCATTTAGCCTCACAGAGTGTGGAACTGACTGTAGCAGGCTGTTTGTATCTGGTATAATGTTTATAAGTTATATTTTTGTGTCATGATATGCCACTATATATTGCTGTGTTATTAAATGTAGTAAATGCCATATAAATACGGTATATTGCCTAGTAATAACATTATTATTGACCAAATATCTAACTTCAGCAGAAATGTTGGTCTGTGCTGCTGGTTGTGTAGTGAAACATTTGTTTGCCTGCTCTCATGCATCAGTCAGTTTCCACACAAGTTTAAGCCTTTTGTCAGCAAGCCCCAAGTGTTGCATTTACAGTGTTACTCTTCCATTTCCAAGGTTCCTGGAAACCTAGCAGCAAATACATTCTCTGGTAGGACTTACGTGTGGTGTAAGAAAAACTGCCCTTTCTTACAATAAACATGATCTTTTCCTTTCCTTTTGTGCACTTTACACATTGTGGAAATATGAACTTAAAGAAAAGAAAATTTGACCCAACTTCTGAAATTTTAGCCTCCATTTGCTACTTGTTTTCCATCTTTCAATGACAATAATTCCCTACACCTGTGAGTCCCAATTCAGAAAAGCACACTCAAGCCCTCTCCTGCTTCAGGTAAATACCTAACCTAAGAATTGAGAAGTCACTATGAAGTAGGGGTCAGAACTGGAATATAAACTTTCATCATCTAGCAAGTGGTGCCAGGTTTTGTCTTCTGTTTTGGTTCCAGCCTTTCACTTTGAAAATACAATTTATCCATTTCTTTGATCAAACGTCCCCGAGAATTCCAGGGACATCACAGACTTTATTTCTACACAACTACAAAAAGCTTAAGGTTCTAGTTTACTGCAAATCCAAGAAAATAAAGTATAACCAGGAGCACTTTTCTGCTTTCTTATTCTTTTATTGTGTGCAATGCCCTTAGGTTTTTTATCACTATATATGTAGATGTGGAAAGAAAATCAGCTGCTTTTGCACAGGTTCAGAGACCAGTTAAATTAAAATGGTTAAAGGTAATTTGTTGATCTTTTTTACATAGTGTTTATATACTAGAAGCCTCACCTCAGATCAGCTATTTTAACATAATGTTATTCTGCAAAATATTGGTTTAGTCACAAAAAATTCTATAGAAGGAAGCATATTGGATAAAGTATTGCTCATGGTGTAATTTTAATTCTGAAATACCTTGCTAAGAGGGTTTATTTAAATAGGTTCTCTCTGAAATGAATATTTAGAAAAAATTCCTACAGGATGATTTATAGAAAAATTATATGAACAGAATGAAGGACAGAAGAATTTTATTAGAAAAGAGACTCATTTCCACAAAATATAAATTATACCTTTTAGAAACTGTATTGAATTTTATTAATATTCTGCAGACAGCCTGCAGTGTTAATCTCCACCCCTACCTATAAGATTTTCATTATGAGGTACAAGGTGTATTTACCCTTTAACCAAATAATTTTTGAGTACTTCAATGCAGCCTTCACTGCAGTTTACATATCTTACAAAATATTTTTCTTTTGGAAGCACAGCTTATTTTGTGGTGTTATACTGCATAAAATCTTTGGTGAAACATTTACATGTATGTGAATATTTATATGCTGTTACTCATATGCATCTGCATGTATGTAAATACAGGGTTTATAGATATTAGTATTCAATTTACACATATCTCATATTTTCACCACAGGTATAAATTTTAGTGTTTGTACATTTCATATAGGATCTTTAGCACTTGTATGTATATTTTCTGACCTCAATTATTTAACTAGCCTGCCTGACACGGAATTCCTTTTTGCCTGCTTGGGACTCAATATATAGAGAAACATACTAACAAATCATTAAGCACAGAGATTTGGATAATCAGTAATTTGTTTACAATTATTTACTCTCATTACGTTTTCCACCCCCCCCACCCCGAACTCCTCCTTCCTTTGAAACTCAAGAAATTACTTATAATTGGTTTTTTTTTTTTGTGTGGTTTTTTTTTTTTTTTTTTTTGGTAAGTGAGGCTAATCTCTGCATCAATCATTCCAGAAATATGAAGATGTGTTTTTTGCAAGGAAAAAGAAGGGGTAGGGATTCTAATTATATGTTCTGGGAGATTTCTTAGAAACAGTGGCCTACAGCTGTAACCATGTGAATGTAGAAGACAGTGCCAACTCCACAAAAGCCAGAAACTTTACATTTTTGTGCAGACAATATATCTTTCTTCTAAAAACTAAATATTTAGAACTCATCTTTCAATTGGAACGAATTTTTCAAAACTCCAGATCAAAACAAAACAAAACAAAACAAATTAATGGTGTGTGAAAATTGAATCAAACACAAAATGTGTCAGAAACTATTTTTATTTTGTCTACATAATAAATTTAACTGTGAATAATAAAATCTCTCTCTGGAAAAATATAGTATAAATATACTTAGAAAGTTCTAGATATACCTCCTCTATTGCATACATAAATTATTTTCCTGCCTTCTTCAACATACACATTTCATTATAATATTCATAATCAGCCCATTATATCAACATCTATACAGTGATTTTCTGTACATTATAACTGGCTTCTAGATCTCTAGAACTGCTTTGTCCTATTATGTTGAAGGGATTTGTTCAGTTTTGTATGCTGTTAGCCATAAATGTATGACAAACAGTATTAATCCTGAAAACAGAGTCCTTGAAATAAACCATGAATCATTTAATAACCCTGTTTGTTGTACAGTGGGGATCTGATTCCAGCTTCAGTGCTAAGCTTGAGTAAATCAGATTTGCTCACGGGAGTTCTGGAGACAACAGAACACTACAGAATTGTCCTCTCCTGGACCACGACCTCCTTGGAGGTCTCAATTAGTCCTTAGAACAAAATGAGTTTATGTGATTGCTGACCTACATGTTTCATGTGGTTTGTTTTGATGCTCATTCTCTCAAAACAGCCAGCAATGTCAAACCCAGCATGGAGGATTTTATGCCAGTCCCTCTGGAAGTTAGCTCTACAATACGTGAAAGCAAAATTTCCCCCTTGTCATGTTGTCCCTGTTTTGCAGTCCTATGGCCACTGAGACTGTTCACAGCTAGGGAGGTGAATACAATGTTTTTCTGCAGTAAAATCAGCTAGATAATATTGTCCTCATATCCTCTTGTTGTCCTTGGAATCTCAGTCCAATAGTTCCTTCAATAAATCTAATTGTAGTTGAAACAAACAATTGCTGTAAGTCCCTTGCAGGCTAACTGTTCTATTATGGTATTCTATAATCCCATTCTAGACTCAGAGACTTAGTTTTTCCAAATTTTAATTCCTGAGCTGGGGTCTAACAGTGATTGTAGTCAGGGACTGTTGACCTTAAAATGAGAAATTTACTTCAGATTTCTTGCAAAGGCTCATCCGTTTTTAGCAAAAACTTTACGAGTATTTCACTGTTCACTCACTGTTTAGCCTAACATGTTAGTAAGGAGTGAACAGATTTAGACTGAGCCCAGTGTTGTGTTGGTTTTTTGTTGGCTGGTTGCTTTTTTGCTGAAGGCTTTAAGAGTTTCTAAAAGCACCAGTAGGAAAGTTTTTAGGCAATGTTAATGAGCTTTTGGTTATCTTTGTGAGCATCTATTCCCATCTGAGCATTTTAAAAACTTTTGGAAAGCTGCAGTAAAAATTCCCAGCTCAGACCTCTTCACAGTTTGTTTGAGGACCTCCTACCAGTGCAGCAAGCTCTACTAACATACACCAAACAAGGGAAGCAGAAGTTATGAAGAGTTGCTTTGCAAATTTACTCAAGTGCTGGGTGAGTGAAGCTGAGGCTGCTCAGGCAAAACATCTAGAACATTTACAGGGAACTAAAGTGTCAAAACAAAGGGATGTATGTAACCAGGTTGGCTGAGAGCTGGAGGCAGGTAAAAGCTGGTAAATTGGGGAGAATGAGTGGAACAAATGGAGTGTGAGAGTCCATCTGGGAAGAAGCCACTACTCCCACACTCAGTTGGGGAAAGTGACAAGGGAAAGAAACTGAGAGAAGGGAGAACTTGATGACAAATTTGGGTGAAAATATGAAAAAGGCATTAAAAGTTCTGGAGTGAGGAAAAGAGGAAAGAAACATGTTATGTATAACAGCTTATTATTCACTGATAAAATTAAATATCATTGTGCTTATAAAATACAGCATAGTAAAAGGCTAAAACAGAAGATCCTAGGCACCTCAGATTACTGGAAAATTCAATCATGTCTCCCCTGGTAAAACATCTCTCAATTCTGATAAATATTGTAAATACAAATTTAAAAAAATTCAAAGTGTGCTACCATGTGTCAATAAGCAACATAGGAAAGCTCACAAGAAAATTTGGAACATTATCTGTGATTGTGATATAAGGAGAAGGAAAAGGACCAACCAGATGTTCATTAATGGAGCATTGTTGCACCGTGCACAGGATGAGTCCAAGTTTCTTGGAAAATATAGTAAGTGATCACATCCTTAAATTTGCCTTGTTTAAAAATATACACAAGTGAATTAAATTACGTAGTGTAGGCCAATACCTCTCAGGTGTTCATAAAGTCTATCAAGATTTAATTTGTGATGTTCATAACAAGGAAGATTTTCCATGTAATCACACTTTGTTTTCACCTGTGGTAACCTGACAGAAATCTGTTCCAAACTCCAACATAACAGACAAGGTATATGAAAGATAGAGATTTTGCCCTCCTCGACAAATTTATTTCATGCCTAGCATGAAATTAAAAAGATCCATGTGTGAAGGGAAAACACATAAATTACCTTTCATAAATTGAAAGCATGGATTTGGCTCTGCAT
Organism: Alethe castanea; assembly: GCA_024734035.1. Lineage (NCBI taxonomy): Eukaryota > Metazoa > Chordata > Aves > Passeriformes > Muscicapidae > Alethe > Alethe castanea. The sequence goes on from JANRGV010000051.1 coordinate 66,079,266, forward strand.
CACATTTGGATCTGCACGTACCAAAGAGGTGTTACAAGCCAAAAGGGAGATGAAGAATGAGACAAAAAGTAAAACTGAAAAGATAGAACACAAATACTGACTCATGAAAGAAAGCAATAGAATTGTTTTGGAAATTTGAATGTTCAAGGTAGACAAGCCCCCAGGCAGAGCTGACTTGCATAATGGAACCTTACTGAGTCAGGCAGATACAGAAAACAAGTGTGACAGTCCTACACCTAAGAGTTTTACCAGACTGAATCATTTTTCAGCAGCCACTCTGGTGCACTGAACTAGGCACGAACAAGTGTTCCTCCTGCCTCCAGTGAGCATGTTTCTCTTATTAGCCAGCATTTCTGTCTCTCAGGCATGGAAATGAATGTTACTGATTTTGGCAAGTGAGGATCCTCCGTGGGTTTCTTTCCAGACCTCTCAAAAGTATATGTTGGCATTATCAGAAGATCAAAGGAAGACAAGATTTATCTTGCCAAAGACAGGCATTTAGTGCAATCTAATCTGAAGAATTTCTTTACTTTACAACTGGCAGTTTTTAATCATGTCATGGAATATTTTTATTCTGTGATTGAAAACACTTGAGTGCATCTTTTTCATTAACAAAGTCCATGTGGTCTAAATGACTTTTGAGCTCCTTCCCTCTTTCATTATGCTATTTAATAACATGTTTTATTTAGCTACTTTTTGCAATGTAATTTAGGACTTCGGTGATTTTATTCTATTAATTTCTTAAATAAAGGGAGTTATGAGCTCAAAAGTAAATTCCAAGTTTAAATCATATGGTCAGTAGCTTTTTAGATTAAAACAGTGATAAAGATAGGCCAGTTAGAGAGATATTTGTCCTTCAGTTACCTGGTCTAAAAGTCTAATGGTAATTGTCAAAGTTGTCAGAAATTTTGTGACACTGCATCTAAGAAAGAAAAAGCTACACCTACACCATGCATTAATACTAATTGTTGAGTACATTTTCTAAAGGCTTGGCACGTCCCATACTGATAGTAGATAGATAGTAGATAGTAGATAGATATCTGGGAACAAACTATTGAGCAGAGGTCAGGGGGCTTCTCTGCAGAAATAAGCTATTCTTCTCACTAAATATATTTTCCCTTCAGCTATGTAGCTTTCATATGTATTTGTAAATTAAATCTTGATGAAGTACTTCAGAATAGCCTTACTTATATTATATCATTAACAGAATCATGACACTGTCAAGGCCTAACCTGAAAAATATAATGAAAATTTTGGTGTGGCTTTGCTAACTTAAGAGGAGTTGATATGACACATCTAGGTTGATATGACATCTGCTATCTAGGTCATGAACTGTTCAAGCCTATTTATAATACATAGTTTATGGCTCTTACTGCCCTATTAACAGCAGTGTTTTGGGGTTTTTTAATTCTAATGAGTTTTGACATCATGTTTATTTTATTCTTGTGTCCAAGTTCCAGATACTCTTATACGCACAACAGATGCAATCACAATTTTCAGTAAACCTCTACCAAACTTCTGTTTATATATGCCATTGCAAAATTACACAGTATAAATAACAAATATCCAAATATAATCAGCAAGCCTATTTTTCCTACTTCTGCCTGGTTTTTCTCACATTTAACAAACAACTGGAGCTGCCAAATGCTAATCTTGACATTTTACTTTTCCCTTTTCACCCTGGTGGATTTTAAATCTCAGTAGTGATGTTCTGAACTCTGGTTCCAGGGCACCATCCAGTACTACATGCAGAAAGCCCAAAGCATTAAGTTCTGGCAGTAATTCTTTGTGCTAAGCTGTTTATAAGGTGGGATAAAAGCAGCTGAACAGGTTTTGTGCCTACTAGGGAGATCTGACCAATTGCTTTTCTTTTGTACTACATGAGTACATGAAAGGCATAATGAAGCATCTTTTTAAAAGAAGCAATTTAAAGCTGTTTAGAGAAGATGTTGGCATTTGTGTTTTGTTTTGTTTTGTTTTGTTTTGTTTTGTTTTGTTTTGTTTTGTTTTGACAGACAAAACACAAAGCCTACAGTGTTCTCTAAGGCTGTCCACCATTTAAGCCATGAGCTAGAAAGAAAACACTCAACATTAACATCTCTTGGAAACATTTCATTTTAATGACAATGATGTAAAAAAATCAAAAAAAGAAAGAATAGTGAAAATATTTGAAAATGTTACAAGTTCTTATTTTCATTGTTTATGACACCTGAAATTCAGAGCTTTTTATTCAGTCTTTCCTCTCAAACACATACCAAGAAACACTTAGGGCTTGGTTTAATTGTCTAAGTATAGAAACTTTTTTTCACTTTACACAGCCTGAGGTATGCAATCCCAAGTCACTTGCAGTGAGATAGTAAACCTGATACACAACTTATGGCAGGCCCTGAAACATGCCAAGTGGAATCTGAAGACCAAACAGAGTATCCTGTCACAGACAGTGAAATCCAGCTTGAAATATCTTTATTTAGATGCCTATGTTGAAGCAGATGAAGTAGGTCTGAGGGGCAAGATTGAGGTTGAAATTAAGAGCTCTGCATTTAGGAGTCTGTGTAGGTGAATGTGAGCTGAGCATGGAGATCTAATCTGTGCAATTGATAAAGCCTGGAGAGTGACTTTGCAGAGCAGGTATAGACTGCAAGGCCTTCAGCTGCTAGTCCAGAAAGTTACCAGCCTACCATGGGCCTGCCTGGTAGTTGTCCCATCTGTAAACTCCTCTGTTCAGGAAACTGAATCCAGCACTAGATGTCCTTTGATGTGATGTCCACTTAACTCACAGGCTGGCATCTTCATGTAGACACCCAGACTCAGTAGAAAAGTAGAGCTGGATCCCAGGCCTTGTGGCAAAACTGATTTACATCAACCATGGAATAGTACAATTTGTATAATTCATGAGAAGGATGCCAAGCTGGTCTGAATGATGCTGTTCCCATTGCAGAAACCTGTGCTCAGAGCTCACACAGAAGCTGGTAGTTCCCACTGCTCCCAGTCTGCACAGGAAAGAAGAGTGAGTCCTCGTTGTACTTCAAAAAAATTATCTATGACAAAATTTTGGGATCAAACCCATCTTTTTCTCCTTTCCCATTGCTATCTTTTGTATTAAAAAAAAGAAAAAAAGGAATAGAATCATAGCATATGATCATAGCATCCTGAATTGGGAGAGATCCCACAAGGGATCATCAAAGTCCAACATCTGGCCCTGTAAATCTATCAATCTATCTTCAATAATGTAGCATTGAAAATATATCTAGTGTAAATAAATAAAATTATTTCAAAACACATGAGCCACAAAACACAGCTAGATTTAACATTCTTTTTAGATGCAAACAGCTGAGAAGGGGCTTGCTGAAGAAGAGCTTGTCTGTAGAAGTCTCCTCAAGCAAGTAAGTATAAAGACTTTAAGAGATGCACATAAAATTCAAGCTACATTTTTAATTTTTTAAAATATTGACCAATCAAAGCTATCAGAAAATTAAATTGCATATTTTTTTTCGTGCTGGTGATCTTCTTTAATCCCAGATACTTGCAACAACCTTGTCAGCCTCAATGTCTCACTCATTTTAAGTGATGCTTAAAAATATGTATATGTAAGGGTAAATTTTAAAATGAATACTGAAGAAATGGATCTGGATGAGGACTCTTGGATCAATGAGGTGTCCATGACATAAAAAATTATTTTTTACAGCTTCTACCTACTATTCTTTTTCAGCCAATTTTGTTTCTATATGAATGTGGTTTGTTTTTCTTTCTATCTCTATGAAACATTTTAGGATTAAAAATTCAAGACAAGTTATTTGATATAGTGGTGATAATGTGGATAAGCTCTGGAAGACAAGAGAGGGAATTCAGCCATAAAGAATTGGCTTTACCTCCAGTCACCTCTCACCAGGACATCACTTCAAGGAATGGGGATTCCCCCCAAATAGGGCTGACATTCTTAGCTCCCTACTCATCCATTTTTTCTTTGCTGAAATTAGGGTGGTGATATTTTTGGGAAAATGTTATGCTTCCATTTAAAAACTGTTTGCTAACCTCTGATGGACCCCAAAAGTAATACAAAATAGACTTCCCATGCATCTGCCATAGCTATTCTTTGTTACATCTCTTCCAGCTTGAATTTACTCTTTCCAGAAAATGGATAATGAAAGTAGCCCAGGTTATTGCAGACAAAATTTAACTTAGTTTTTGTACAAAGCCATTGACACCCTTTTATCTGTATTGAGGAAAACCACAACAGACATACCTAAGGTCTGCATTTTTTTGCATGGCTACATCATCTTTGCAGCTCATAGTTCCCTCAGACGAAATTGATCTCACACAGATATATCTAAGTAGGCAACATAGGGTTCTGTTCTGTCAATTTACAGAAACAGGCACTAAGTGATCACTAATCTTGCCAAATTTCTATTTCAGAGTGAAATGGGCTATACCATAAAAGTGCTGCCTATTTCTCTCAGTTGACTATAATGGTATACATCTGTCTTTGGTCAAATGAGTTTCTTTTCTTGCAATCAGCAATTAGGTCATTCCTGTCTCTGTCATACCTAGTGAATAAACTCTAGGGAAAATTCTCCTTATACATCTTTAGTCTGTGTGATTAAATTTTATCTGATTTTTTTTCATTTCAGTTCTCAGTGTCACCTCATTCTCTCTTTATGATACCCCTGTTCAAACTCTTTAAACTAAATATTTCCTGTGTATGTCTGTTCATTTTTAAGTTTGTCACATAACTGACAAATCCCACTAATAAGGGTGGAAGTCAGTATTGTCCTTCAGAAATGTAGGCCTGTCTCATTTCCAGCATATCTGTGGACCAACCTTTGAAAATTAAAAGCCATGTTCAAGTCAAATGTCTAAACAAATCTAAACATCCTCACCTGAAGCCTTTATATCCAGGAAAATTATTCTGACACTGATGGAAAATTCTCTTTCAAAATGTGTAACTTTTAAACAAAATTAATTTTTGCACATTTTTTTCAGAAAATTGTGTTTCAGATAATTTTTTTCCTACATCTACTTTGATGTACTTCAGTTTTCAAAAATACAAATGTACTGTGCACCATTGATTATACAATCATTCACCAAAACGCCCCAAAAATTAAAAAAAAACCAATATAACACACCCAAAAAATAATTTGTATCTTTATGAGAATTGTTTTTATCTTTGCAATGATCTTAGCACTTGTCAAAAATGCACGTTGCAACGTGCAAAAAACCATGTTGCACTTGTCAAAAATGATATTTTGGGACTCTGGAAAACAATAACATTTTAGTAAATTTAAACTTTCATGGAGAAGAAAAGTCTACTGAAAAAAACATCCCTGGAGGAATAAAAGTAAATAAATAAAGTAAGTCAACAGAAAAATACAGCTTTGTGCCAAATCTTTTTTTTTTTCCTATATATAAAATATTATAAATTTTAAGCTTTAGGAACATTATATTTAGACATCTTTTGAAAGTATAGCTTTATGTTACGTCCTTACACATCCAGTGACGATTATTGTTTAAATTATCTCAGATTTAATGAATGTCCCTTAGGCAGTAAAACACCAAATTTATACTCACCTACCTTGAATCAAGAGATTATTTCAAAAGTATTGAATTAATGTATTAGCTTTTTGCTGTATCAGGAACAACATGTCCGATATTTTGCAAAGCTGAATTCTGAATCGATTATAAAACCTTTCTGTGACATTGCATTTTTTCTCTTGAATTTATTTTGCAAATAAAACCCAGGATCAACATTATTTAACCTAGGTTTGATGAGACAACACCCAAAATCGTAGAAAGGAGCTACACAATTAATGTGTAGCAAATCCTTTCATTATTTGCTGAAAAAAAATGTAGACGAAGTTGTGACACCTGTTCTTATATTATATTGATTGTGTTTCTTACATCTGAAGATAATAAAGGTTAGCCATAAACTAGAATGCATTTTCAACCCAAAATTTAAACTTGTCTTGCTCTTTATTTTTTTAATGCTAGAAGTACTCTATTGAAAAAATGGGCAAATATTTTAAAAATAAAAAGCCTAAATATTGCTCCTATGTAAGTTCAAAGGCATAGACTAAAATCAACCATTTCAACTGGTCTGAATCATGTTCATGAGTTCCACTGATTTATCCTTCCATTGGCCCTTCTAGGAAAGTACCATTTTTTCCCTTTTGCCCCTTGTCTTCTATATTTCATTTCATGTGTCTATCGAGGCTATGAAAGATAAAGCTATCTGCTTTCTCCTGTAGTAAAGAACTATATGGAATCAGTTCACCTGTCTGTCACTCCTCATTAAATTCTTACCCTCTTCATTCACATTCTGATCTTTGCAAATGAACATTTGCTTAATAAATGTTCCCAAGACTAACAGTGCAGAGTGAAAATCCCACACAGCAGTAAATTATTAACTCAGTCACAGGGGGAGTGCCATATATGACTTTTCAGAATGAGTTATTATGTGGATCATCATGTAATTATGAATTTTTCAAGCCATGATAGAGGAAAATTGAATATTTAATATTTTATGGACATATTCTGCACTGAGGACATCTTTCAAAATTTTATGATAATTTTTGGAGTGAGCAAAGAGCAGAACAAAAGTTACAAAATAATTACAAAGTGGAATATTTAATCACCATGGACATTGTTGGCGATTTTTCAAATTGCATAATATAATCAAGGTCATGAACTTTTAATCACGATGTATTCAAACGGAAAAAAATATGCATTAAATTTGATCTACAAGTATGTTTTGATTGTTTAAGAAATGAGAATATGAGGCTTCATGCTTTATTGTACGATGAGTAGCAGGATGTAAATATTCATGACTATTCAAAAGCTCCTGATCATTTTTTGGCTTGCCCCTACACGTGGCATTTAGAAATACAGAAGCATGAACATAAACCTGTGCTGCTTGCTCCAGGAATGCTTGCAGAGAGCAGGGAGCAGCACAGGTGCCTCAGCACCATCATTCCATACAGTTTTAAACATCCTGGGGTATTCAGAGCATCTGCGTGAGCCGGAGAGAGACAACACAAGATCTGTGGGAGACCAGAGCCCTGCTGAAGCTGCAGCTGGATGCCAGGCAGGATATCCTCAGGCATTTAAATGGTATTAGGCACCTATGTTTAGGCTTTTGAATCGTTCCCTAGGAAGCTGAAACCAAGTGTGTTTTAAGTGGCACTAAATACCCACATATGTGAAACAGACTTGAGCTGTGAATTGGAAGTGCAAGAATCACTGAGGAGAGGAAAATATTTACTTTGTGTTCTGATAAAGAAACTAAACAGAAAACACATGCTTCTAAAGCAGTGTTTCCACATATATAGTAAAAATTTAACAAACACTTGATAGTAAGCCAAATCAGATACTGTTTGATAACCATTCAACACATCCATAACAAAATCCGTAACAAAAAAAAACCACCACCAAATAAATAGTGCTTTTTTCCTTAACAGGCATTTACCTTCCCAGAAAATGTGATGAAAAGCAAGGCAATGGAAGTTAAAAGAATTGAAGAGCCATAGAGCAAAACAAAGTCTATATACAGTAAGTACACATTAGTCTGGAACTCTGATCTCACATATATATATATATATACATTTTTCGTTTATCTAATTTACTTGTTTAAATAATTTACTGCACAGCCATTACTGAAAAGTATCTTGATGCCACATATAAAATAATTCACACTTAAAATATAACTTGTGTTCACTGTTCCAGATGCCAAGGCATCAGTCTGACTTCATTTGCCCAGGCAAAAAATATGGAAATTAAAAGGTTTGGATCAGAATGACCCAGCATTGGCAATGTGCTCAAGCCTCAGTCACAAAAGGCATACTAAAAAACACATCAGAAATGGGGACCAGTAGGTACCATCCAAATGCAAGGAGAGTCCAAGACACCAAATATTGAGAAGAAATATTTTGTTTCCTTTTACAGGGAAATGCCACACTGCCGTGATTCATGACTGCCTGCTTCAAGAGAAAACTGCTTCATGTCCTTGCAAAATGACTGGATGAAGGTGGGTCCAGCAAAGTGTTGGTCTGAGAAAAGCTACTCAAATAATTTATATATGTTAAATATAGCTTAATAATATTGTACATGTATTTTTGGGTTGTATATGGACCTGTGTATACGTTTATATACACCGCATAATATAGTTTTCAATATGACATACTATTGAACTGCTACCTGGCCATTGCTGTGTTCCTTACTCCAAGGATATGTCTCTCGATGCCCTTCAGAATGAGACACTTCTAAAATTTGAATCATGTTTTGATTTTGGAAAAAACATTATATGTGTATGTGACTAGGTGAAAAATAAAACACTTTTCTGTTAAGGTACAAATAATCCTAGACTTTATAAAGTGCTAGGACCCAAGTACTGAATGTCAAGTGCATGATTACAACATACCATAAGAAAATTTTTTTCTTTTGCTTACAAGATCACCATTGATAAATGATCTGGCTCAAATCCTGGGATGATGGCAATGATGAATGACAATCTCAGTCCTGGTAATTATAGCTTTTCTACCTGTGGTTATAGTGGCAGTTTTAGATAGGGGTGATCCCTTCAGTTGTTTCAAGTTTCAATTTTGTGTTTGGGTTTCTACATGAAGTAATTGTTCTCTGCAAAAACAACAGACCATCAGAGACAAGTTAAATGTATGAAGGACTTGGGAAGAAATGACATGTAGAAGTGTGATTTCTATCAACATTTTTAAATAGTGTGTGTTTGCCTGATGTTTACCAAAGAAACTTTTTCATATCTTTGCTCACAAAACAAAGTAACTGATATTGGGGTCAGAAAAGCATGTTATTTATCTACTATCCAGTGCAGGATTTTTATGCCTGTCCCAGTGGTATTGCTTAGACATTTCAATCTTCATGTTGACCTACAAAATAAGTGTCTTGGCATTCATCTCTGCATTTTCTTTGCAGAAGTTCAAGATTTCTCACTGTCAGTCTTCTCTGGCCTTGATAGTCCTGGTGTGGACATTTGGTAGGTCACATTGACACCCTGCCCCGCACATGAATGTCACAGAATCATCTCTGTCACTTCAGCAGCACTTCAGGGACCTTTATATGTTACTGAGCATTTCTAACTGTAATAGCAGAACAGCAATCACAGACAAATGCCCAGGTGGATTTTCTTGCTTGACTAGGCATCTCCCTTTGTGATTTTATATAGCAAAACACGATGTACTTTTCAGGATGCCTCTGGTGATAAATCTTCTGCAGTCTGTTCAGGAATGTAGATTCCATGAGCCTAGAAAGTGTGAAGTGACTCCTATTGAGATCAAAGCAAAAACATTTACTGGAGATTTTAAGCACCAGCACAAAGTCCCAAGCCAGTCTCAGGTCATCCAAGAAAAGGTTTATAGTAAATTAAAGAGCATTCTAGAGTACCACATAAAATAACATATGAAATGGACAACCTGAGTAAGTGGGATCTGACTGGGAGTCACGTAGTAGCAAAGAAAAATAGATGTCCTAATTTAACAAATGCACAAAACCCAAAACCATTATTTTTCATTTTAAAACCCACTGCTCCCAATCACAATGTATGGAACAAAGTTCTAAGTGACAAGGGACATCCACAATACCCCCCACCACATCAGTGTTTTCTATGAATAGTAAACAAAAGCCGTATTTAGCACTTCCATAGCACTTTATATACTCAAAGGACTTCACTAACCATTACTGGCATATCTAGATGCTTCTTATATGCAAATGAATGCAAATATGAGAGTAGGCATTAGGAGGCAGGATATTAGAATACATTAGCAAACGGACAATAGAAAACATCTGGTTTGACTGAGTGTGGAGATGTGAGTAGGGAGTAGCAGATAGCACAATTCACTGCTCAGAATTACAGAAAGAATTGTGCTGATTGCCATCATGGCTTAGAAACTCATCACTTAATTAACAATATAAATATTTTAAAAATTAACATTTCATAAAACCACAATAAGAGGTTCCACTGTGAGAATGGGAAAGGATTAATTCACAGCTGGCTGGACCAATGGCACCCAGCCCTCGTCCCCTTGGCTTCCAACAACACACTCAGCAAGAATTAATACAACACAATTCATGCCCTGTCATGTCTTATTACTTAATTATGAAATGTCTGCAGTACTCTGGACATTACTGAGCCTGTTTGATTGGCTCTGACTGATGTCATACCCACTTCAATACTAGCACTATTTATTATTATTATATTATTATTTAACACATGCATGGATAGGCCTGTCCCCCTCCTCACCATTTTCCTTCTTTCTATTCATGAATTCTATTTCATAACAGTAATAATATACTCCAGGCGGTGCATTTCCAGGGAATTATTGCATTTCTCAAGTGGGTAAAGTCATTTGGCCTTTCAGCCTTATGCCTTGCAACACCTTCCTAGGCATGTTATAATTGCTCAGAAATACTCTATACCTTGTGTATTATGATTCTTACATGCCACTCTTGCTTTTTCACTTGACTAGCCCAAATGGAATCCAATAGGAAAAGAGAAGTTGTCAGGTGTATTTTTTTTCAAATAAGTCTCTCATATATACTCGCAAGGCTCTGAGTGTCTCATGCACATACAATTTAAAAGCATTAATTTACAAATATTAATCATTTAGCATGCTTTATAAAATATAATGGCTACATTCTCATGTCCCTTGACAATTTCAGAGCACTGCCTCCTGTGTCTCTAAGGTGGTAGGAGCACAAGATGACACACTTGATTTAATAAGAGGATAGAGCTGCATGCACTGATATAATAGAATGCTTAGATATTTTTAAGTGAGATGCTAGAGTAAATGTTTATGAAAGTTTAAAAGGAATCATACTTGTAGAGCAATCTGTGAGCCTAATGATGGAAGAAAGTACAAGGCATTATTCTCAGTTTATGGTAAACTACTGAAGTCAAAACTTACTTTAGGTAGGAAAAGAAAATAATTTAGGTATTAAAAATACACTCAGATTTAAACAAATGAAAAAAAACCAAAACATTTCTACGTCCTACAGCATAGAATTTTAAAATGCACACTTATGGATAGAAGTGGGCTGAAATCTGAGTCAACATTATCTCCTCTGAGTTACTAAGGTTCACTTTTGAAGTTATGATTCAGCCTGCCATGACTGCTTTTTATTCCTGAAGTAATTTTCAACCAAATATCTCTAATAACTCACTGAGGTTTAATGAATCAAGCCTTCTGGCAAAGTCCAAAAGGAAGGTCAATTTAGTAGAAACTAAATTATGGCAGTTTGCAGTGTTAGCATTTTTTATAACTTTAATTATATAATGGAAACCCACACCCCTAGCAGAGTCAAATATTCCTGCCTTACATTTTGCTTCCTTTGGAGGTGACACCTCCCAGCACCTGAACTAGGGTTGCCCTAGACTTAACCACAGCAAATGTGAGGGTGGTGAGGATCTGGGACCAGTTGCATAGAGAAGATGTGATGCCCCATCCCTGGCACTGTTCAAGACCAGACTGGATGGATCTCTGAGCAACCTGGTCTAGTGCCAGCTATCCCTGCCCATGGCAGGGGGCTGGAACTGGATGGAAAAGGTCCCTTCCAAACTAAGCCATTCTTTGATTCTATAAATGCAAGATTGGAGGAGGACTGGGCAGCTATGCCCACCCCTAGAGTTCCCATGCCTGTTACAGCCATATTTCAGATGTGAAACAGTCCTGCACACAGTGCCTTCTCCAAAACTCAGCCAACTAGAGGTGGTGACTTTCTCTCTACTAGACTGAGGTGATAAATAAAAAGAAGGCCACAGTCAAAAATGAACATATTTCATCAACTGGAAAGAGGATGCATTTGTGCCATCTATGGCAAAAGGCTGTTAAAACCCTGAAGAGAATGTTCTCAAAATAACTGGGGCAAGAACAAGCCGGAGATTTTAATTTTGCATGATGTGTAATGTCAAGTTTATAATTAAATAACAAATGGGAGTTTCCCATGGTTCCCATGTTCTGTTTCAGTGTACCTGCTGTAGACATACATGGTCATAGAGAAAAAAAGGTGAAAGGCTAACCAAGTTTACAGCCCTGCTTTGTGGGAAATAAACAAGTGGAGGTGAACTAAAACAGGTAACTGGGATGTATTAAACAAGAGTTTTTCTTCACTCTGTATATTTAAGACCTATTAAAAATGGCAATGGGCCAAAGGCAGAGACGAAGAGGGGTCCAAATCGCATTGTCAAATCCTATGTGCCTCTCAAAAGAAGGAAAAGAGAAAAAGGTTAGCATTAAATTCCAGAAAAATTGTGGGCTTAGGAAGACTAACATTTCAATCACCCACAATCTCTAACCTAGCAGCTTCTTCTGTAGGCAATGATTTCAACACCATTTATCAGAAAAACAGAAAGTCTTAGTCCATGGTGCTGTCTTTTCTCCTCTTCTAGGTATTAAATTTGGTTCAGATACTTGAAAGACTTGATATCCTTTGGGACCAGCTCCTGAGTGACTGGAGCATTAACAGCACTGAGTAAAGTTCCCCTGCTCTCTGCCCGAGGGGCAGTAATCCATGCCTCCCACCCGCATGAAGAATGCCTTCATCAGCAAACAGCATTCTGGAGCTGGAAGCTCTCAGTCTTCTCGTTAAGCTATTTCCCTTTGAATAAGACAAACACTCCTTCAATGCAAAGACTTCTACTGCTTTCTACCTGAGTTTCCTAACCATTCATCTATACATCCATCTTCATCTGCTTTCTGACAAAATGGGACAAAACACTTGTCTGCCACAGGACAGCCTCCATCCAACAAAACTGTGGTGAAGCCATGAGAGGAAAAGGTAGAAAAGTTATTTCTCATCTATGTGGATGTGGTGGGGCCAGAGCCTTAGCAGGATACTCAAGCACTTCAAGCAAGGAAACTCTTCTTTTATGCCTCTCAAAAGGGCTTAATTAGGAAGGTGGAAAAGGGGACATGAAAGTGCCAAGGCTTATGCAGATGGATATATCCAGACACAGAATATTCAGTTTTCTTTGCTTTTGGGAACAGCCCTGAGTGTCATTACTGGCAGTGTTCCCCCACACTGGATTTAAACTCTTGAAACGGATCCCTGGAATTCAGTAGTGACTGGCACCACTCATGCTCAGTCACTGCCATGCAGGTAATACCTTGTTACAAGTGCACTACTGGCCTCTAGGATAATTTTACCATTTTTCTTAAATTTATCAAACAGGCTTTGAAAAAGGTTATATGAACACCTGGCTTTAAATAGAGAGATTTTCTAACAATTGCTATCAATTAAATCCTGCAAACCTACCAAGTGGCAATAATAAAGAAAAAAACAAGCAGGTATCAGATCATAGTAGATTATTTTGTTGGTAGTGAAGAAAAATACTGATAAATAAAGTTAACTATTTTGATATCCAAAAGCATTAACCTTGCTGGCCTTCCTCTATTATACAAATTCCTTCTCTCTCTTCAGAATTACGCTTAGCACTTCTTGTTCTTGTTTATTACCAAAGCCTCTCAACTGAGAAAACAACAGTATATCAGTGACTGTTCACACAGCAGTACAAATAAATAAGGAGTGACAAAATCATAGGTGAATATATTTTGAAAAATACCAATGAAATTACAATGGGGTTCAAGAAATTTTTAAAGATTCATTACTACAGATAAATTCTTTTGTAAAATTACAAGCTGCTTAAAAAACTATTGTCCAATTATCCAACATAATTTATAAAATTAATTATTTCTACAAATAACGTTTTAATAATTATAAAAATTCATAAGAATCTGGAACTCAAGGGATGACAAAGTGCATCAAAATGTTATTGATGCTACTCAAGGCAACTTAAAAAGTTAACAGGCTAATGAATAGAATAAGAATGCAAAATATATTTTGTATCATATATGATATTTTAAATTATGGATTATCTCCATACTTTGTTTTTCAGGATGAGCTCATAGATGCATTTTTTCATCAAGGAGTAAAAGTTTCAACAGTTTGTGAGTTTGAAGATATGATCACTTTAATCACAATATCACTTTTTTGAAAAGACTGAAGTGATGTTAAAAACAATCATGCAAATAAAGAACACTGCCATGTAAGTATTAAAATATGATGGGTATTTTTTCCCTGCAATGATAATAGGGTCATGAATTATATGAATTTAGAGAGGATACAATCTATTTCTGTTGAAGATATCTACTTTCACTGTTGGCACATACATTTGCAAGAGCAGTATCATTTTTGTTTACCAGCAGAGCTGTCATTTAACTGACAGATGGCTCCAGTGGCTGGATGTAAAGCAACTCACTGAAATTGTTCAGTGATTCCCAAACTACTTTCACAGTGTATTCCAAATTCCCATCTTTTTATGCAAAACTATAATTTATTTATTGGTGCCACTTCTTAACTGCTATCACTCCAGCCTGAATACCACCCAGTATTATAAAACATATATAGAAGATATATTATTTCTTTCTCGCCCTCTTCTTTCCAGTCAGCTAACATTTCAGAATAATTTTATTTTACCATATATCTATATCTCTGGCTATATGGGAAGAAAGAACAAATCTCACTTCTCCATCATGACTTTTACCATATGTGCACACACATACACATATATATATATAAATTTAAATATACCTTTTATATATACGTATATCATATTTATACCACATACACACTTAAATAGTAGAAGCTGTGATGGAGAAGTGGGATTTGTTCTTTCTTCACAAATAGGTAGATTTCATTTCCTAGGAAGATTTAATTTGGTTTTCTAGCCCTATTACTGTCAATGTTTTCTTCCAGAGAAACCTCTTTATGAAAGAGGATTTGGATTGCCTGTCTTGTTCTCTGTGTGTGCATGGAAGGTTAACATTGAAAAGTCGCAGCTTGTCCTCAGTACCAGTGCTGCATCTTGAGTCAAGGCACATATCAGTGTTGCACATTTTATTTCCAAAGTGCTGAATATGACCCCAAATCATCTCTTTGTTCTAGGGGTCTCTGATTTCAAATTATTACAGGCATCAGGGAAGAAATGCTTGGATTATTCTTAAATCCAAATTCTTATCGTGGTGGTATCCTTTTCAGTAGTGATATTTACTTGGAATACTAAAGCCAGAAAAACCTAGACAGCAATTCCTATTGCTTTGTACTTTTTGAATTCAAGTTCATTCTTCACCAGAAATGAAGAGGAGGTTGAAGTCTGAGATAATTTTGCAAAAATGCTTTTACAGGAATAGAATAACCATGCAATAGGCAGAGGGATTTCTGACCTGGAAGAACCATCCTGCTGGGCTTCCTTTTGGGGAGCATCCATATCCACCCACAGAAAACCATACAGAATCATAGAATGCTGTGGATTGGAAAGGACCATACGTACCATCTAATACCAAGCCCAGTGTCATGGACAGAGGCATCTTCCACTAAACCAGGCTGCCCAGAGCCCCATCCAACCTGGACATGAACACTTCCAGGAAGGGGATACCCACAATTTCTCACACAGCACACCGAGGTTCTGAGTCTAAAACTAGCGCCAAACCTATACACTTTGTTCTGTTTCACCTCCAATCAGCTTTCACCTTCAATGGTCATGCCACAGAGAAGAGAGAAGAAAAAACAAAGAGAAATCACTGATCAGAGTGCACTGTTTTGTACAAAGAAATGTCACCTTCCAGCCCAGGAAGTGGACCTTCCCAGCTCAGTTGTTGGGCTGTAGGAGCCTGTGCCAGTTTTCTACCAAAATATGTCAGTGATCGATGACTGACAGAGCTGGGAAATGAATAAATTATGTTGTTCTTGTGGGACCTGGATTATTCCCACAGGGCAGCTGACAGTTCTGGGGTAATCCAGAAGTGTCTGTGTAGTGTTTCTTTCATGTTTGTGAACCAGAACTAATCAGAGTTCTTAAGGCACTGGCAGATATCATAGCAGGACCCCTCTCAGTCATCTCCTAGAGGTCTTGGAAGTCTGGGGAGGTCCTTACTGACTGGAAACTGGCCACTGTTGCTCCCATATACAAAAAGGTATGAGGACAGACCTAAGGAATTACAGATCTGTTAATCTAGCCTCAACTTCTGAAAAAAAAATATGTGTAATATTATACCTGGTACTACTGGAAGGCATTTAAAAAATAATGTGATCATCAGGCACAATCAACATGGGCTTACAAAGGGAAAGACATGCCTAATTTACTTGATGTCCTCTAATGAGAGGAGGAATCTTGATAGACTGGAGAACTGGGCTATGGTTAATAGGATTGAATTGACCAAGTTCAAATACTGGATTCTGCACTGGGATGGTGTAACACCAAGCACAAGAATAGTTTGGAAGGGCAGCTGGAGAGCAAGCTGCAGAAAAGAGTCCAGGGGTGCTGTTGACAGCAGGCTCAGTGGCAGCCAGCTGTGCTCCCTGGAAGCCAAGAGAGCAAACTCTATCCTGGAATCCATCCAGAGGAGGCCAAAAATCTGGTGAGCGGGTCACAAGGAATGTCCTATGAGGAGCAGCTAAGGACTTTGGGCTAGTCTGAACTGGAAAACATGATGTGGAGAGATGACTTCATTGCCCTCTGCATCTTCCTGAGGAGGGGAGGTAAAGAGGGAGGTTGTAATCTTTTCTCCCTGGTATCCAAGTGTAGGATGCATGGTAGCAGGTCAAAGTTGTGTCAGGGAAGGTTTAGAGTGGATATTAGGAAACATTCCTTCACCAGGAGGGTGGTCAAACCCTGAAACAGACTCCTAGAGGGGTGATCTGCATTTAAGAGGGATTTAGGAAATGCTCTTAACAACATGCCTTAGCTTTTGGTTGGTCCTAGATTGGTCAATCAGTCGTCCTAAATGATCCTTTTAAGTCACTTCCAACAGAAATGCTCCTTTTTTATTCTAGGTTATGCAGAATGACACATCAATATAACCACTCATTAAAAGAAGCATTATTTAATGTTATTTGGAGCACATGATGTCCAAACAACAACCATGTTCCTGCCAGTCATCAGATGCATGACTTTGGATAAACCAGCTTCCTGAGCTTCCCTACACCCATAGAGGCTATGATATATGACAGAGGCTACTCTTAGGTCAAAATAGTGCAATGAAAATAAATCACTATCTCAAAGTCCTATGGGACAATGAAATAAGAGAGATTATATAACTGAAGTCATTAATATTAATATTATTGGGTTTATTTGTAACTTAAGAAATATACTCCCTTATCAAATTCATTAGGATTATTTTCACATTAATTTAAGCTTATGTGGGCTGAAGTGAGGGAATGTTGCTGGACTGCTTCCATACTACAAAGAGGATTTTACTCTCCCTGCATCTTATATTTACATTAGAGACACAACTGCTAAACAGCAGCAATCCATTTTTCTTTTACTTTTAGATCAACACAAATTGCAACAGATTTGGTTTCCACTGGCCATTTGGTTAGGAGAGATGCTTTTATGATGTTGCAAGCACTAACATTCATGGCAATGCTTGAATTATTCAAGTCCACTCTGCTTAAAAACAATTTATGAATCTCAATAAATGTATGGAGTCATTAGCAACAAATTGTAATACAGCTTGCGTGACTTGAAGACCTAACCTCATTAGATAATGACAAAATCAAGTATATAAACATGGCCTTAATTTTTTCAGACATATAAAGTTACTTTCATGCTTTCTTAATATGGGTATTTCCCAAAAAAGGAATTGTCTCAGTAGTAGAGTTGGTGGGAAGATTTTTCTCGTCATAAAAATTCTATACCAAGGGACAGGACTAAACACCAAAATGTATTAATTTTCTGACACGAAAATTAACTTGTAAAAAAATAAAAAATTTTAAACTTCCTTGGCTGGTTGTCCCCAGCAATTTCTACAATTTTTTGCAGCCTGTAAAAACAATTTAAAAACTCTTATGTGTGTACGTGCTTGTATTGAAACCACAAACTTTATAAACTACAGATTTTCTTTTTTACAGCAAGAAAGAAATAATTCACAGTTTATCACATGGATATTTAGATATACACTGAAGTTTGTTACTGGGTGAGTGAGCATGATGAAGATCTAACAATAAGACCTTTACTCTTTTCTGTAGAAGCCAGTGGAAAGTCAGAAAATATTTTACTGGGGAAGAGTTTGCAGAAATCAAAAGAACTGTGCAGAATGTAGAGCCATATCTTTGTGAAGGTAGGAAAGCATTGATTAAAGTTGTCACAAAAACATTGCCTTTTACAGTTACAAAGGAAAGCTGAATATTTTTGTCTTTTACATTGTATCCTGAACAATTCTGCTGCTCTTCCACCATAATTATTTAACTTCATTTTCCACGAGGTTTCTCACTTCGTCTATGTGTAAACCTGTGTCTTTAGGATAGAGCTCTATAGTGCAGATTGGCTTCCTCTCTCTGCTAATCAAGAGCTACAGGAACAGGTTTTTAGGGTGGATCATTGAAACCTTGATATTCACACTGCACATTTCAGGGGTTACTTCACACACCTTTCAAAACTTCAGTTTGTTTCATCCAAGAAGAACAGAGTACATGTGCTCTAGGATTTTCCCATAAAATGAACAAAAGCATGCCATGTGGCAATGACTGGAAAATTTCCTCTAGTACATTTGCAATCCAGTCAAAAATTATAACACAAACATACCTTTCAGAAGTCAGAGGATGGGTGGCCAATCTCTCACCTTTGTGTTGAACAGCATTGTCTGCAAAGGGGAGTCCTTAGCTAATAAATAAATAAACCACATGATTTCTCATGTGGATCACAGACAGGAAAGGAAAAACAAAATTCTGGAAATGAACTTTTTCTTTTAGGAAAAAGTAATCAGATATTTGTAAACCTTGTTATTCCATTTTATCTCAAAAATGTCTTAATATAAAATAGTAATGTAAGTATTTCTAGCACCAAAAGAAAGGTAAAATCTTTTTTTCAATTTTCTGGTCTCCAAATATAGTTTAGTTGCTGCTGCTTACAGGATTCTTTGATTTGATGACACAACAACATCTTTCAAAACAATGAAGCATTCAGACATGAATACATGACTGGCAAGGGAATGAGGATGCACATCACTGTGAGAC
The DNA here is from genome assembly GCA_024734035.1 of Alethe castanea. NCBI lineage: Eukaryota > Metazoa > Chordata > Aves > Passeriformes > Muscicapidae > Alethe > Alethe castanea. Next base: position 66,098,295 of record JANRGV010000051.1, read on the forward strand.
CATTAACTTGAAGGCATATTTTAAAGCTCTGAACAAAACAAGCTCAGTGTTGGTAAAAAAATTTCTGAAATTTTTGTAACTATACATTGATGTAACCAAATTAAACTCTAAAAGACCAGAAAACTGCCTTATATACATTTTGGCCCCCATTACATCCTCAAGTAGGACTCATTTCAGAGGGCAGTAGTGAGAAGAGAGACGAGGAGCCAGAATGGATCAGTAAAAATTGAAAACTTTTTGTTCCTGCTTCTCTAATGACAGGAGCTTCTCACTGATGAGAGCTGAAATAGGAACTGCAGAATCGATCTTCACCTTAAAATCACCCTCATCAGAAAACTAAACAGCCTGTCTTCTCTCTTTTCAGGGAATTTTATTCATAGTCATTGACAAAACTGAAAGCCAGAAGCTTTATTAGACCTACAGACTGAAAAATTGGCTTATTTTCATTTGTCTCAAAGCCCAGAGCTGTCAGCAAGTACCTTACTGTCTGAAGAGGTAGCCTTAGGACATGTTTTGTCTGGGCAGTTAGGAGGATGTGCATGTATCAGGAAGAATATACATGCACCTAAGGAGTGCACAGTACACTCCTTGTCTTGGATTATATAAATCCTCTTGTTTAAGATGATATGTGAACTATATGAAATCTGAACATTTCCATGAGGCAAATTTTCCCTTACAAATTTTCCCTTTCAATAGAAATATGGGAAGACAATAAAATTGCTAGGCTTTATTTGGAGAAAAAAAAAAGGTATTATTTTAAGAATGTTTCTACCAGGCTCTTTAAATTATAATTTAAAGGGGGTGGAGGGTTGTGTTTCAGATAATATTTAGAAATTGCAAGTGCACTACTGTCTCTAAACTTCTTGAATTTTTATTTGTCAGTTCTTGAAGCACAGCCAATTCCTGGAAGTTTCCATTTTTCCAGTTTTTAAGGCATCTCACACATAGGCGCCAAAACCCCCTGAGGGTGAGGGGCGGGCACGACCCCTCCCCAAAAAAAAACCGAGACACCACCCCAACAAACACAGCCCTGACAGCGCCGGGGGGGACGCGACCCCCCCTCAAACCCATCCCTGACCCCCTCAGGGAGGGACGCGACGCCCCCTCCCCAAATTCAGAGCGCGCCAAAAGCCGCACCCCCCACCGAGACCC
>JANRGV010000051.1:66106302-66194056 GCA_024734035.1 Alethe castanea
AATTTCTATTTATTTATTTTTAAAGCCGTACAGCTTTTTCTGTGAAGACTCTAAAAAATGGCATTAACCTCATGTATTTCCATTATTGCAGGTACTCTTTCTGTTTTCAGCACTTCTCTTTGAAAATAATTTTTTAAATCATTATTATTCGTGTTTATGCCTCTTAGTGGGCACAAACAAAGGAAAACCAAAATGTTGGAACGTCCACGTGTTCAATGATCAATTGTCCCTGAACTTTTACGGGAGGCAAGTTAATCTTCTTGAAATTGTAAATCTTGCTCTGGACTGCTGAGTAAAGCTATATCCGGTGACATAACAGGATATAAGGGCTTATTCACAAGAGAAGGGTTTTTAACTCCCCTGTGATGAATGCAAAACTCTCTGGGAATAAGGAGTTTCCAAGATTTTGCAGAACTGAACCCTTACTCTTTTGGTGTGGATGCTTCTTCAGTGACCTCAGGAGAGAAAATGACCTTATAGTCATCAATTCTGAATAGCAACACTTCTAACAGCACAGGAATTTCTACTATGTTACTCTATAAACCAACAAACAAACAAACAAACAAACTAGTGCAAAGTAAACTCAACTTTGAGTAATTCCTAGCTACAATAGGGAATGAAAACCCAAACAATGTCAGACACAGGCAAATACAACAAAAAGTTCAGGATTCTTTGATTGAAGCTGTTTGGTCCAGAGATGAGTGCAGTAACAGCTGCTGCAATGTTTTCAGTAAGTAACAGATTTAAACCTGAATCTACTGGCAGATAACAGGGCTGGACACATCTCTGTAATAATTTATCCCTGGAAATACTGCAACTTGTGGCCACATGAAGAACAGGCAGTCCAGAAGCTGTGGCAAAAGGAATCTCTGGACCCAGGAAACACAGACATATCCCTGGGAAGGAGGCACACCTGTCTCTTTGCATCATCAATGTAACCTGTTAAAGCCACATGCTAATGAAACACACGTGGCCAGGCCCTGGATGGAAACCTAAGGTCTTGGAACCACTCTTTCTCTCATTTGGAGGGGATGGCCCAAGTTTGGAAGTGTTCAAGGCCAGGTTGGATGGGCTTTGAGCAACCTAGTCTAATTAAAGGTGTCCCTGGCCATGGCAGGGGGCTTGGAAGTAAAGGATCTCTATGGTACCTTCCAACTCAAACCATTCTGTGATTCTATGATTCTCTCACACTTAGGTGGTTCCACACATATTTTTCTTCAACACCACATGATTTCAATGAAAATGTGAATTTCTTTGTCTCAAGGAATCCTGTTAATGGCTGCTCACCCTTTTCAGCAGCAAATTCTAAAACTTTGAGCCAATAATAAACATATACCTGCTGCTTTTTTGCATACCTGTAAAAATAAAAATCAGATTACAATTCCTTTATTTCCTTGAGCCCCTAAATTAATTAAAATTTAAGATCTTCTAATATAATACATGTTAGCCTAACACATGTTTGCTGTGAGGTGGTCTAACACTAGCACAAGTTCCCCAGAGATATTGAAGTCTCCACCTGAGAAGATACATAGTCCTGGGCAAGATGGTCTTGTGAATCTGCTTGAGCAGTGGGTTTTACCTAGATTTTCTCATGAACTCCCTTCCTACCTAAATGACGGTGTAATTCTGTGATTCTGCTTCTCAGAAGTGTTTTCAAGGTTAGAGATGGTACCTGGCCAGTACTAGTCAGAAAAATTTGCTTGAGGTTTCTTCCTAAGAGTTTTCCTGCATCGCCTGTCACAAAACGAGACTCTTATGTTGCCTGGGGCTTGGGCTCAGTTTAGGTTGCCTATACAAGAATTGAAGACAGGACTGAATTCTTGCTATCTAAATTTGCAAGTGACTTTTAGTGGCACCTCAGAGCCAGTAGTACAAAAAAGGTACCCCCAGACTTCTGTACATCACATAATTTTTGGTGCTGGCATTAGAATAATGATAATTACACAGGTTTACTTCCATATGTGGGAAGCCTACAGTCACTGTCTCACATTTATGTATTTGTGTGGCAGATATCTACTTCTGCTCAGATGAATCTCATTATGAGCGCACTTGACTTCATAGTGCTTCCATAACCCCACAGACGAAATGGAATATAGCCTTAATATAGACTATAGACTGCTCCTTAAAATTGCTGTACTCAGCATGTTAAGGAAACCATTGAATGGTCTGTCAACCCATAGAAAGCTGTTCTTTTTGAGTCAATGGCTGGGAAGACACAGGTAGAGAATGGCTCTGCTAAAGAGAATAGTAAGAAAAGATGAAAATGTGGTAGCCAGACATCTCACAGAACTTTCTCAATGCCCTGACCATTCTCCCAGGAGAACACTCTGCTATGTGTTAATCTAAAATTTGCTCTTCTGCTGGCCTCTGACATTTGAATCTAAGTTCAAGTATGTAAAAACATGTAATTAATATGCTGGTTTCCATACTGTGAGAAAAGAGAGGTAGAAATAATGCAGAAATCCACCCACAAAGGAATAGAGGGAGCCATATGTACCTTAGCTTTCGATCAGTGAACAAGCACAAACATAAAATGCAGACAGAGATTTGAGGTACGGGAGTTGGGCAACCAGGGACCGAGGGTGGATTGGCCCTGGTCGACAACAAAGCGGGCATCAATTTAAGCCTATGGGAAACAAGATGCTAAGAAGGGAAACAGATAGATTATGGAGAGGAGAATAGAATTGTGGGAATGGTTATGTTAATGCGGTAGCGCCAAATAAGGTAACGCTCTTAGTTCTAGTTAGTGATTGGTTAGTAACCTTTGCATATAAGGTAACATAGTTGTCCATTGGTTTACTGCCCTCTGGCAACACTGTAACAAAGGTTATATATTGACGTGTGTTCTGCATCTCCTTGTCTTCAGAGGTCACTCTATACAGTGCATAGCTGCTTCTTTTGTTGTTGTGTTTTTATTAAATTATTTTCTGGGCTACTCCGTCATTCCTGTCTCTAATTGCCACCCCGGCTGGTCTGAGGTTTGTCACATCACTGGCAACACTGAGGGAGACCTCTTATGCTCCTCTAGAAGAACTTATGAGACAATTCACAGAGTGATTTGGCAAGGGGGATGGGCACAATGTGGTTGAGGTTACTCTAGACATGTCACCGTATGAGGGACAGATAAGGTATTATGGTCAGAGTGTCACCTGGACAGAAGATTATTCCAGTAGAAAGGTATGAAGTATACAGAAAACAACCCAATAGAAAATAAACTTACTAGTTCTACTGTTGATGGAACAGTTCAGTTTTTTCTAGGTAGGAATATTTGGAGAGGACATTCTTTGATTTTACCAGAAGTATGTTCTATTAGAGCAGAAAGTTGTTCCTGCTGTGAATTAGTTCTAAACCACTTTTAAACCACTCCCAAAGGTTCAAAATACAAGCAGTGCAATAAAATTTGCTGTTCAAGGAGAAATAGTGTGCGTATTGATTTTTGTACTCACTGCCAATACCTGTGTGTGATCAGTAACAGTGGACACCTCTTCAGCAACGTGCAAATGCCTTCCGCTTACTGATCATGAACAACCAGCACCACTTTAGTCCCTGACCCACGGCACAGCCTCTCTGGCCAGCTGACCTCAGGTGGAGCCTGCCCTCTCAGCAGTGCACTGCTTAAAGAGGAATGAGCTGCAGGGACTATTGCACAAAATCCAAAACACAGGAGACACCCACTCCTCCTTTGTAAGAGGGTGGAGTTTCCTCTCTCCCAGCAAAGATTTTCTCTGCAGCTGCTCTCTCTTGCATTTCCAGATGTGAATGACTGTGAGAGAGAGTCTGTCTTTCCTTTTTTCACAGTAAAGAAAATATGTAAAATATTGAATAAAATGAAGATGTTTCTATCATGTATGAAGGGAAAGGAGGATATTCTTTCCATCTGACTCTACGTGTCCATTATATAAGTGTCTACAAAGAAGTGTCTGAATAAGTTATTCTGGGGCATTGCTCATCTGATCCAAGATAGATGGCTTTTTAAGAAAAATTAAATTCACTCTGGAAGTGCCTTTTTTTCTCTCTCTGTTTTTTTCCACTGGATCTAAAAAGGACTATTAAGATGTAGACATCTGTAGTCAGCTAGAGGAATCCCAATTTTTTTTTGCTGTCTCTCTGCCTAACTGTCCAACTGCTGCTCACCTCCATCTATTAGCAGATATTAAAAACTAAGCACCATTTGGAGAAGGAGTACTCATTATTCACCATGTTTTTCAGTGTCATTTTAGTATTTTGAGCTATTCTTTACTGCACTGGTTCTTAATTACAATTTCTCATTCAGTTAGGTTAAAGAGTGTAGAAAAGAAATTAAACATCAAACATTATTTTTCTTTAGACTAGTACTGAAGGAATATAAATGGGAAAACAGTGAGAATCAAACAGATCTGCTAATCTGACATTCATAATAAAGGTGAAATATATTGTGTGACTAGTTTTACTCAGAATATTGCACATTTTAAAAGTTCATTTTTTTCTGTCTAAGTTTCCAGATAATGGAATTATGAATTTAACAGATGAGTAGGATCTGATTCTTCACATACTTGTGTCAAAAAACAGAACCACAGGAATAAGGTCCATTGTAAAACAGAAGTCCTGAGATAAAAGAATTTTTAAAATCTGTAACTAAATCAGTAGGCAAAGTCAATTCCTGAAGTCATAAATAGTAGTTTGAATTAACAATTCTGCCTTACTCATATTCAGTAAAATAACATTGTATTTTCAGTTCTACTGCTAAGGAAATATCTTGATATAAGAGATCAAATTCTAACATTTATTTCACAATGAAAACCAGGATGTGTAGGGACACTTGAAGCAGGATGTCACTTCTAAATCAGTGCAGAAATCAACAGAATAGAAAGAAAACTCTTTGATAGATATGATTAGAATGGCATAGGTTCTTTCTGATATCATGGATTTCTCTCTTGCTCCTTTACTTTAGGTAGGAAAATAACTGCTTTGGAACAAAAGTCTGAAGTTTCTACACTAATTAAAACAATGAAAAATTAAGCATGAAGTAGGTTTGGATTCTCTATACAACATATATAATTAATTGAACTTTTGTTTGTTTGTTTAATCAGTGTCCTAAAATATAGCACAAGTATTTGCAAATTGATCCAATTTTGAATTTATGCATTGCTACAAAAAGAGTAATGTGGTTTTTTTGCAGGCGATTAGTGAATGGGGAATATGTTATTTCTGTACTCTAAACAAGTCCATTTTAAAGACTGTTTTGTGCAGTAAGTAAGAATCAAGAAGGAGTTTTGCTTTGCAAAATTTTATGAGAATAAAATTCTAAAATAAATGTCTATAAAATATTTATTTTTAAATTTCCCAAAAGGAGTTCGGCATGTGATTTTAATTGTCACCATCCTTGAGCACACATGAGAGATCAACTTAATCATTCAAACACAGAAACATAGAAAGGATAGGAACTGATATGACACATTACATGTCTCCTGAATTTAGAATTAAAATGTTAGAATACATATTTAGGAATATTATGACACTTATGTAGTGGATATGGTATTTATGCAGTGTATTATGTAAATGTAACACATTCTGTGTCACTTTAGACAAGTCAGTTGAGAAAACATCTCAGTATTTTATATTTTTTTTACAAAATACGGTGATGTTAATATACCAGTGTAGAGTACACAGTTATACAACAAATATGTATCATTTTAACACCACTTCTGATTATGATTAATTTGCACCACAATTTCAAATTTCCAAGATTGTGTCTTCCTTTCTATTGTGTGACTCCCTGCAGTGAACAACAGTTTGCCACTAACAAATCAAATTGGTTACTCTGGAATATGTTTTGTCTTTGGGGTGCCTGTAATTCTATAATATTTTAGCCACATAGAGAGTGTATGCAGTCTTTTCATTTATGGAAATAAATGTTTGACCAGAGATCCACCAGTCAGGCCAGCACTGCTATTCTTAAAGTTTTATTGTCATTCTCATTACAATCTTTCTTAAAGCCCCTGTTTCAGAAGTCACTAGATGGTAACCTTGATTTTCCTTTTCTAAAATAAAGGTTCTCCTAATTACATATAGGTGTAAAAAAGTTTGCATGTGAGAACCTCGGAGGTTCAAAAACAAATAGGTAAACAAAAAGAAAATATATTTCTGATTTTCTTCTGCTTTATACTAAGTGTGTTATTTCAGCAAACTTTGTGCTTTTAATAAAAAGGCATAAGTCAAGATTTTAAAAATTAATTTTATTTCTTATCTTAGTATATGGTTTTGGGGTTGTCAAATAAGTATTTAAATTATCAGAGTAAAGAAAATATTTATGAAAATCAGAAACATATTAGTATATTAAAAATATAAAGTGTGCTTTCTATATGCAGATACAAGAAAGAAGTATTTTACAATGCAGGCAGTAAAACACTGGAGCAGTTTATCCATAGAAGTGGTGGGTGCCCTATTGCTGGAAACATTCAAGGCTAGGTTGGATGTGGCTCTGAGAAAACTGATCTAGCTGAATGTCTCTGCTCATTGCAGAGAGTGGGAAAAAGATGATCTTTAAAGGACTCATCCAACCCAAACCATTCTATGTTTCTATAAACATAGTGTGGCAAAGGCAAACTTCAGAATACAAATTATTTTTCTGTTTTTGACTTTCAAAATTGTTTTTGCTGCAAACATTTACTTTGTTTTCCCAACAATTTTAAAATTTGGAGCTAAATTGAGATAAAATTTGTGTCCTCTGTCCTCTAGTTTTCAAGAGTTCTCTGGAGGTTGGTTTCATGACAGAGCTGTGGTTTCCTCTCTGCAGACATCTCACAGATTTCCCTGGTTTTTTTTCTCATCTCTCAAAACGTTGTGTCCACCTGTAATGTCCAGGAAACTTACTGAAGTGCAGTGATTTCAGTAATATGAGATGAAATTATACACCACAGATTCTAACAGACCTGTGCAGAATAGAGTGATCCTTCACAGCCAAAAAACGAGTAAATTGAATATGAAATATATAAAATCTTCCCTTTATTCCCTTTATCGCTGCTTTCTCTCTGACTGGCAGATTTACTTAAGACTTTCATATCTGCAATTTTTATCACAATTGAGTGATATATTTCATTACGTTTTACCCCTTTCTTGGGGAAGACACCCTCTCAAACTCTCACTAGCCCCATTTCCATTAGGATTATAAGATAACTGAGAAGTTGAAAATTAAAAATTAAAATCTTTCTTAAAAGTAAATTAATAAGCTTGTTGCTGCCAAAATCTTCATTAGTCACAAACAGACACAGTTATGAAGAATTCAACGGTAGGCAGGATAAGACGAAGCTCAGAGTGTTACTGATCCTTTACCCACAGGTATGCACAGTACCACCACAGCTGTCAGTATATCTCCATACCAAACAATTGAGGAGATCCAGGGAAATTTACCAGGAAATGGAAGATCAATTCAGTGAACGGGGCACTGTGACATCTATGGCTTCACAAGAGTTGGAATAAAACAATAACCTGACACTTATTTAGTGAAGATAGATATAATAGACTGCAATCTGTGCAACAAGCAGAGGTTTATAAATAGGTACTTTCTACTGCATTTTGCTGATATGTAGGGTTCCCTCTGCAGCAAAATTTTGAAGCCAATTTAATAAGTAAATGTGACTTTGTCTTGGAAAACACTTAAATCTCTTTTTGGTAACTTGAACATCATGAAGTCATGAGCAGTACAAACCTTAGCCCAGGATTACCTTTATTAAAGCACAAAACATTAAAAGCAAATTACTGTGAAAGTATCAAACAATTTGCCCTTAATGTTTCAGTCATATCTGTAAAAAATATGACTTAAATCTAGTTTTATTAATAATACATATTTTAATTAAACGGCTAGAGGTGCATCTAGCAGGAAAAATTGAATCTTCACTGGATTTCACATACTTGTATGATTCATGGGCAGTAAATATGCAAAGCTTTATGCCCATAAGGCAATCACACTGCAAAGCTGATATGCATGTTTTTGTCTGAAAGAATGAAGTCTAGTAAGCCTTAGAAATAAAAATAATAGCAATAAAAATAATAACAATAAATGCTCTAAAATTAATCTATTTTTGTAGATTTAATGCATTTCTAGATACAATCCTCTTTTTTTTTTTGTCAGCTTCATGATGTTGAAAACATATTTATTGTTGTTTTCATTAATCTCATTGCACAAATTTTGCCTGTATGGGTATGTATATATGCACACACACTATCACAGCTTCAGCAATAAAACCATAGGATAAAAATTATCATGCTACAGTAGCATAGCATGAAAGGCTTTCATTGCAAACTGGGGATTGAACAGTTCTGCAGTCTGCTGATCTACTAACAAAGCGTCTCCTCATTTACATCAAGATTGTTTTTAAAGGTCTGACTGCATACCTAGTTTGCTTTATCTTTTGTTCACTTCATCAAACATTCACCTCGGTTATATTTGATGACAACTACACCATGCACACCCCCAACACCTCTCACCTGGTGGTGCCAAAACACAAAAGCAAACATGAAGTAATTACAGTCTACAATGCTTCTCTGAAGTAACTCTTGTGGTGCCAAATTGCCACCTCTTATTGAGCAGAGCACAGCAATTTCTCATAACACCTTGCAATAGCATGGCATGCACATTAAGGATACCGAACTCGGCTGAAAGTACTAGCAGAGTGAAACTGTGCTTAAAAGCTTGTTTTTCAAATTTCAAACACTTGTCTAAAGACAGAACTATCATTGTAAACAGATTTTCCATCACTGTGGTGATCAAATGTGAATGAATGCCATCTCACAATGTTCTTAGAAGAATATGACGACCCCCAGTCATACTCCCAATTCAAGAGACAGAAGACTGATGAACCAAAAAAATTTAGGTCCAAATTTCTCCTGTTTTAGAAGGACCACTCTGAAATGCACAAGAAAAGGATTTAAGGTTTGGGTTGTTGGGGTTTTTTTCTGGAACTGGTATTTTGGTGTTGGATAAGCCCGAAGCACAGCTCCTGTTGTCATAGAAGTAATTAGGAGTTTCCAGTCTCTCTTCAACCTGTTGCATACTGGCTGAGATAACATATCAGTTTTAAAAAAATAAATATTTTTAAATGCCATCTGAAATCTCTTGTTTCGTTACCACTTACAAAAAGTTTGATCATCAGAGGGATGGGTGAGGTTTTTTCTTCTGAACAGATTCCTCCTAGAAGTCTCTATTTTCCTAGACAGTATTTTGTTTGCTAACAGTTTTCTTGAATCCTGCTCTCCATCTGAAAAATAGTGATGAAGGGCCTAAATCAAACATGTAGGCACCTATTGCGTTTTGCACCAGTTGATATTTGCACCACTGAACTCTGCTCGACATACAAAGAGTTAAGGCAGGATACGACAAAGGTTGTTGTATGAGAAAGGGGGAGGACTAAAGTAGTCAAGAACTACTGAAGAGACAGATGCATCAGGCCTGAAAAATTTATGCCTAATTCTAAGGTGAAGAGAGAGATCTATTTCTATCTCTTATTCATAATCCTCAGCTCTCAATTTGGCTGAGGCATGAAATCAGTCATTTTTGGAAGTAAACTGAGGTGAAATGCTACTATCCTATTCAGTATTTCAGGGATAGTCAAGTCCATATTCTTCCTCCGGTCAGAAGAAGCAATCTGAGTCCAAATACCTTCTCCTTTCTAAGGGAGCATGCTGTGCACTGTTACAGCATATTTTCAGATATTTTCTTTCAATTTCACCTCTTCAAATTGTCCTACCTCATGTTATTTGTATAAATATACATGTATATATATATGTATGAATTCACTGGACTAGGGAGTAAATCACAGATCCTGATGTTGATTGTTTGAACCTGCAATGAAATTTACAAAAATAAAAATATGAACCTCCTGCATGAAGGCTGCATTTCAAAATAGTATCTGGAAAATAATGGGTGAACTGGACATGGAGGCAGAACCAACTAAAAATGACTCTTCAGCCAGCATCCTTGGCACTTCATGCCTCTTCATCTTTCTTTTACTTTCACATGTGTGCATCTCAGGGCTTGCTCTTGAGGTACAATGAAGCCCTAGAGCCTGTGAATCCTCTAAAATATGTTAATCGTCATTTGAAGAAGGGGGAGTTGCCAAAATCTACTTAAGAGAAATTCAGCAATAACCTATACCATTTACTTCTTCTCCTGGACCAGTCCAAAGACCTCAGTGATTCCACCCCTGAGAGCTCTCTCTTCTCAGCTGGGACAAGACAATGCTGTTTCCCTCTCAAGTTAATAATTCCATATGCCACAGTGACTTCAAGATAAATAGAAGGGAGTCTGACTTTGGTTCTGTCAGCTCATCTCTTGCAAACTACTGAAAAAATTTCAGTGCCTTGTGACACTAAAGTGACAGGTGCCAGATGTCAGCACAGCACAGAAGGTTGAGTCCTGGGGGCACATTGAGCCTGAAGTGAGCACACCACCCCCAACCCATCAAAGACCTTCTGGTACTTCTTCTGTCTTGATTTCACCATCCAGACTACTTCAGCTGTGGTGAGCTATTCACAATATGTTGAGTAATGTATTAAGTATCAAAATATAAGTAATTAATCCAACTGCTTTTCATCTAAATTGCAGCAGCTGTAACCTGTGTAACAATATAACATCTGAAATTAAACAGCTTAACCATGGGGCATGAGTTGTTAGAATGGGGAAGAGGGGAAAACGTGTACTCACCATGGACACAAACTCAGCTATTTCAGTCTCATTCTACAGTTTGACCAACAGACAGCAGCACAGAGCATTTACCTACAAGATTTTGTTGGCATTTTACCTCTGGCTAGACTCAGGCTGTTCTTATTGATTCTCAGGAGGCCAATAAAACAAACTTATAGGCTATGGCATAACATTTTCTTTTGGGAGGAAGAAATATAAATGCACCTGAACTGCGTTTAGCTATTTATCAGTTGACACAAAATGTAACACTGCTTTCAGCCCCTGTTATTTTAATCAGCAATGCCACTAATGTGGCAGTATTACACTTTTATTTACATCAGAAGAAAATGAATGCTGTGTTTTCTTTTAAAAGAAATGCATCTTCCTTTTAATATAATGCTACAAGACAAGTGAATGAGTTTTGCACTTTAGCATATCAAGAATCATTCTTGAGTAGTTGATTCAGTCTGATTTTATAGTAGTTTGATTTATAAATAGCTCAGTAAGTACTCCAAAGTATGAAGTTCATTATATTAATATATATATGTGTGTGTGTGTGTGCGTGCATGTGTTTATACACTCAGGAAAGTGACAAAATAAACCAATGGCAAGACATAACATTATGAGACAGTACAGATTTCAAGCAACAGCAGAAATAATTTATAAATTGTAGCAGTGATAACACAAAATCATTATTTTTAAACTGTTTTGTTATAATGTTTCATGGACATAGTAAGCATGTCTTCCCAACTGAAAAGTATTATGAAAATCAAGTTCATGAAGAAGGAGTTGAGGAATTAAAATATTTAGGGTATGTATTTCAAAAGCACTGAGCTTTGATTTGAGCCCCCTTTCAAAGTGAAGTCAGCTGTGAAACTGTTACTGACTCCCATGGGGCAGAGCCACACCCTTATCCATGTGGCCAGCAATTCCACCTGTGAATCCTGAAATACATTTAGGGCTCAGTGAGACACATCCAGTAGATCTGACATGAGTGGGACATAGTGGAGAAACACTTTTTGATTCTTGCAAACAAGAACCAGAAGAAAGAAAACAGAACTAGCATCTGTGAGTAGGAAGTGATTCCTGATAAAGAGCACCCCAAAATCTATTGATCTGTGACTGCAGTGCTGATTTTGGACACAATGAACATAATCAGTCTTCTCCAGTGTCTGCTAGGAATGACCAGAACTTTTCCAGTCATGCACAGTGGATGGCAGAAGATGAAGGAGGAACACAATGTTGTCTGAGTTCCTTGTCTGAATTACCTTCAAAGAGATCTTTTACTCTACATATATTGCAGAATGGAGAAGAGGTTTGGCTTCTTTCTTCCCCTACAGCCCTACAGCATGACCTCAGAAAATTTTGCAGTCCTAGACATCTCACATGATATTACACCCCACACAGTCCCAGGACATGTAGTTTCAAACTCCTCCTGAAAACTGCAACTGAACACTCTCTCATCTGCAAAAAACCCACACCCCACAAGATTTATAGAAGTGAGACACCACAGAGCTCCAACAGAGATCCAGGAAAAACACTATATGATGCACATGTTCAAATTAGTTCCAGAGGTAACTGGCTCAGCACTGTAAAACAAATCAGTCTCTGTTACCCATGCTTTGGGCAAGGGTACAGTTATATAAATCTACCTACACTGTCTGCTACACTTTCTGCATAAAAAGAATAACAAAACTGTTTTCATACATCCACAAAGCTCTACTTTATTTTCAATCTCTTTCACAAATATGATGTTGACTCCCCAAGTCAAGCTTTAGGTTACCTAGGCTGCAATTTATTTTACTAGTAATAAGAGACAGCATTTAGAATGAACTCCAACACAGTGAGTCAATACATTTATAGATCCACAGATATGACTGAAGGCAGGGCTGAATTAATTTTACTCAATCCCTCCTGACAGTCATTAGTCCACCCAGCTTTTAAAAATGTCAGAGATGAAGATTTCACAAATTCCCTAAATAATATATGCCAGTTAACAACTACCCTGGTTCTTCCATACCTTCTAGTGATCTTATCACCATCAAAACCAACTAGATGAATGAAGCTATTGTGTGACCTTGAATGTATCCCTTAAAATCTTACTGGTAAATAGGACATAGCAGGACACAAATATTACGCAAGTCTTGTGCAACCCTGCTTCCACGAATCATCCTGAAGCAGTTTAACCTGCCAAACATCTATTTTCAAATACCACTTCAGCTGACATCTCAGCAACTCACTTCAGGAAAAAAAGAATTGATTTTCTCAAGAGTTGTTCAAGATTATGCAGTGCTTGCACAAAGCCAGAGTATCTAATTCCACCACTAAAAGAAAGAGGTAGACCAGGTCCTAGCTGATCTCCAAAGATGACAATTCATCTCTCTTTGACAGAAATTATTTAAGCACACTGGCATGATTAGAAACACAAGTACTTCATCTGTTTGCCTAAAGTTTAGTATAATGAATCCCTCACAATAGTCTTTATGAGAAGTGTATGTAGCAGGACGTATGTTTTTTGTTCCCTTTTTTGTTCTCTCATTGGAGTCCTGGTGGCTGGACTTGTTCAAAGCATCTGACACTGGCCTACATAATATTCTAGTCTCTACACTGGAGAGATGTGGATTTGATGGAGGAAACACTCTGTGGATAAGGTGTTGGTTGGAGGTCACACTGGAAGAGCTGCAGCCAATGACTTGTGTCCAGGTAGAGGCCAGAGACAACTGCCACTCCCTGGGACTGGTACTGGGGCTGTTGCTGTGGGACATCTTTGCCAGTAACAAGGACAGTGAGACTGAGTTCACCGCCAGCAAATTTTCCAACAGCTTTGCCAAAAATACATGGTGTGGCTGATATGCTGGAGAAAGACCTTAGCAGGCTTGACATGGTCCTTTCCAACCCAAACCAGATCACAAAGTATGGCAATGCAAGTAAATAATAGACTGGAATTACAGAGCATGAGGCTTTTATCTAAAAAAAAAAAAAAAAAAAAAAAAAATCCAACCCCACAACACATTTGCTTTCAGTGTATTTCTCAAATGTGTCATGTGTCTCGAATGTGTCATGTCCTATTATATCCAGTCACAGTAACATAATGTGACCAACTGACTCTAAACAGGATGGAGAAAAAGCCTTATCTTAAGCCAGATGCAAAATAAAGATGATGCATGAAGAAGACTGTATGTTTTACAGTTAACTGGTGGAGTTGTAGAAAAGAAATAATAGTCACTCACAGAAATACGATATTATACTGAGCAAAAAAATTGTTCAGAGTAAAAGTAATAATATTCCCCTGCACACAAGTAAAACAATTTATTGGAGCACCTTGGAGTTATGCAAATCTGATTTATGGAGAAGTATTACATCTTAAAAATCCATACTCTTCAAAATAAATTCATTTTTAAAATAGTATGAAGAAACAAGGACATGTTTGTGCACAAGAACTGATGTGCAGGAAGGTCTCTGAGGCAGTGCACTGAAAGATGGAGTAACTATGCCTGTTGTGAAGGTTTTTACACTTCCCTGTAGTATAGGATTCATCTCACTATTTAAAATCTATGTATTGACTTCTAAGTCAATTGTATAAGATGCTGTCCAAGAAGGAAAATGAGCACCTCTGGGGTTTAGCTCATGCCACCCATGTTAGAAACCTTAACTTAGCTGATGTTAATTTCATCATACAAATTATTTCTGTGCCATTACAACTAATTTTGCTTTTTACTAAATGTGGATTCAGGTTTCTCTGAGCTGACAGCAACACTCAGAACTGGGATATATGCTCACCACTGTTCCTAATAACACTCTCTTCTCTTTGCAATTTCCTGCAGAAAAGGAAAAGTACAATATCATGTGAATATGGAGAACCCTTACTCTTGTTCTAAGATTCTGCTCTTCCATCTGGTAATAAATATATGGATAAAATACCACTTTTAAACATTTTTTAGACTGTGGTTTTTCTGTGAAAGTATTAGGAAGGTTGTGAAAAAACACTTAACACCTTTGTTCTTTAGGAAGATTACATGGTATGTGGTTAAGAATTTAATTCAAAGGGATTTGAAGAATTTCATGGTAGTATTTAGCAAGCTCATCTGTTTTACCCTGTTTTATGTCTGAACAGGAATGTATTGTTGAAGTGAGCTCCCTGGCCATCCTCACCTGCTGTCTTGATTCACACTGTGGTGTGACTGCAAGGAGCCACAGTGTTTTCAGAAGGAGCTGTTCTTCAGGAACCACTTTACAACCTTTGACAGCTGAGGTGGGCAACCTTCAGAACGAGAACAGAACTATTTCAAAGCCAGCTCCAACCACAAAAATGTCAGTGTGACTGTTCTGCTCCTATTGCTCCACACCTCTTCTAAATTAGGCGTAGCCCCAAAGAATCCAAAAACAAAGTAAATTGCTTTACTTTAGTAAAATTGTTTTACTTCAGTAAATTAATTTACTTTGGTTTTAACAAAGTAAATGAAGATGACTGATTTGCAGAAGCTTGCAAGTATGATTTTATGATTCGAAGTTTCCAGCAGACTTGATCAGTGTTTCTCTACATCAGAAATTAAAACATCACATTGGTCATTTTCACTGTTTTAACTTGTAGGCTCGGGTAAATATTAGTTGTTTTCTTCCATTTGACTTGGGGGTTTAGTTGAAACCCCCAAAGGAGAGAAGATTCAATGCCCACAGCCTCAGAATCCTGTATGACTGCTGCTGGCAAAGAGAAGTGCTGAGCTGATGACAGCTCTAAGTAAATGGGATAATTTAAAAGATTGCACATACTCTGTGCATTTCTGCTCTTTATCGCTCTTATCTCACCATGAGCAGAGATAGTTACACTGATTCATGGCTGGTGGCACAATGCCACAAACTGACATCTCACAGAAGTAAAAACAAATCAATAATCCTTCTGTAGGAACTAGAAAAGCACTGCCCACGATCAAATTTACTCCAAGTTTACAGATAGCTTATTAACTACCCAAATCAAGTGCATATTTTAAATAATGCATAGCAATGTGATCAAGATGAGAAGGTTGGTGAAATGATGCCATTTGTTTGCTTCATACAAAAATTGGGTTCCATCAACTTAATGCCTTTTTTCCTCCATCTAAATTTAATATGTTTAATTTCAGAGTGAGTTTTGATCAATGTGTCCAAATGACTTTTAAATGCTTAGATAAGGTTTTATCAGTCTTCATTTTTTCTCACTGGTGCCTGGGTAATATGCTCAGTGTTATAAAAAATCAGTAGCTCATTCCTGGTTCTAAAAGAAAGAGAAAAAAAAAGGAGAAAAAGAGACAGGATGAATCAAACAAAAAGAAAGGTTTTATTTAAATTATCTGTTGTTTACAGATTTTAAAAATGCCCTATATGTAATACAGCATAAAAATTCTTTCCTTGTTTCACTTATGACTACTTCCTAGATTAATCCTCTTACCCATCAGTTTAGTCTCTTCCAGTTTATTATGCATCTTTTTTATTGAATAGTCCTTTGTTTCTCAACAAATTGTTTAGGTTTTTAATATTGTTAGTGTTGAGAGATAAACGTTTTGGTACATATTGGAGAGTAATAAATTGTGTTGAACATTGATAAACTAACGCAATTACTAGCAAGGTCACAGAGTCAGCTAATTTAGAAATATCAGTACTTGGATTTTGAGTTGTCCCCTGGAGAACTGCAGCCACTTTATTAAAGCAGGAGGGTGAGGAGAAAATGGTACATTAGGATTGATCTTTTGATCTAATTGTGGACCTCTGCCATTCCTTGTTTGACCAAAAGTGCTTAGCAAGCAAGAGGAAACACAGTTCAACTAATTGAGGAACATCCCTTAAAAGCCAAAGGGATTGTGGGAAAAAGAAACAAATTGCAATTTGTACAGTTTTATGGTGTTAGTTATCAATGAAATGGTGTAAATACTGTACAATTAATCTTTGCTTTTCACATGGGAATTTTTGAGATTTGCAGACATATCACAATCATACTTTCAACGTGTTCAAGAACCTAAATTTCTTAGACCACTGAAGTCACAGTTAGGTGGTATTGAAAAAGAGTAATATTTTCTATGTTGTGACTTATTTTTAAAGAATTAATACAAGACCCCTGCAATAGCACTCAGTCACAAGACAACAGGCTGTACTGTTGGACAACATCGAAATGCCATGGAATGTGACTATGGCACAAGAAAAGCAAAAAAAGTCCATCTGCTTCAGAGAGTTAAACTGAGGCACATATTCAAACTTAAATGCATTTTCATCTATGAAAGATGATTTCATTTGCCTTTTTTGATTTCTCTCTGACTGATTGTTTTTCTATGCTGGAATCACTAGTATGAGGCTGTAGTGGTGTATCATCCCCTCCACCCCCCAGGCTGCGCTATGATTTGAGGAGTGACCTTAAAACACTCATTTGTGACAAATACAGCTTTAAAAGGTATGTATTAATTAGTGGGTTGGCATGCTAGAACTAAGAGTAATGATAATGGAAGAGGTACCATTATCTCTACATGACTCTTTTAATTTGATTCTTGACAGTAACAACTGGGAATCATCCTTTTCTGAAAGGCGGTTGACTGCCCAACTCAAATAAACAGAGAAAATTTTTTATTAAAGGACACATAAAAACTACACTGAAACAATATCATCATTATAGATAGTGCATACTCATCATACATGTTGGAAAAACCGCATTGGTATTCGCTCTTTCTCTGTTTTTTTTCTTCTTTCTTCCCTCTCTCCCTCCCTCTCCCTGTCTCACTCATCCCCCTGTTTCTTTTCCTAAGTTGTTCCAGCATAAACAGATGCAGGAACAAAGCACTCATATTGATGCTGAAAACTGCAGGAGGACAATGCTTCAGACCTATTTCAGTTTGGAGATTTTGGGCTTTATCTCTTTTCCATGTAGACATTATTTCATGGACAGACAGGCATTGGGGCACAGCTGCAGATCTTGACATCTGCATTTAGACACATCTGGGCACTCCAAGGCATGTGTTCAAGGAGGGATAGGTATCCTAGCTCTTATGGGAGTCAGCTGGGAGCAAGCCACAGTCAGAGGGATCTGGAAAGCTGTTCAGCAGCTCATATGAAGATAAGCACAGACTGTATTGACTGCTCCACTGCCTGTATGAGGATCCTAGTGCAATACGAAAGTACATAATGCCATGGCTGTGTGGAGCTACATATTCCTGACTTTTCAGCCATTCAATTCTCCTGCCTGGGCTGGAATGAAACAGGATAACCACTAACTCAGAATTACTGAAATATCATGAAAGAATTTAAAAATAATGAAATAGAAAGAGAAATTAAAATATATTAAATGCTAAGTAAAATTTCAGGGTTCTCTCATACAGTAAGTACCAAAATCACTTTGAGTTTTCGTGCTTTTTTCTTTGTATTATCCTGATAGGAAATGAGATCAGATTTCAGAAGTTTAAATTTCCTGATGAATTTTTTTTTTTACTTCCATAATCAATCACTGTCTTCAGTAGAGAAGTGTTGATCAGCCATCCTTACAAATTAGAATTCAGTTTTTCATCTTTGAAAAACATAACCCTTACTTTAAAACATTCATGTTTTTAAAAGTCATGTTTCGTATTATGGGCCTTAGGAAAATCTCTGTGGCTCAGGTGTTACTATGATCCTATCACAGACAGTCCCTCTTACTGCCACAGGCTTGTGCAGAGGTGTGAGCCACCAGGGTTTAATAGTCATTCAGACAGAAATACATCTCCTTTCAGTTCCCATGAGAAACACTTTTGTCCTTATGAAATCTACAAAAAATTCCCAATCTACATTTGTTAATTAGAAAGCTTTATTCTAAATAGACTAATTAATTACAGCCACATTTACATTTTAAATTTAAGTGATTATTTTAGAGGGTTTTGTAGACTCCTAATTACAAGTGTTGTTGTTCTCATTAGGATTTCAAGTGCTGTCCCAAATGAAAATGGCAATTGATCTACTAAGCCCCACAGAGTCATCCAGTTTAACTAGTTCTGTGCACTGCCACATGCACACACACACAGATGCTGCTGTGTGACCCAGTGCATTCCAGAGCCAAACAGCTGTGGAAAAATACCTGTTTCTGACAGAATGCAAGGCAGTCACCCCAGTTCCTGAGGAGCATGAGCTGTCCAAGAGGGAAAAGATCTTGACAGTATGCTGCTCAGCTTGAACAGCAGTATAGACATCACAATCTAAAAGAGCCTTTTGGTCCAGACATATTAAAAGTATAAAAGGCTATTCAGAGACTTCTATATAAGTTATGGCTTCCATAAACAAGGCTCCAATGTGAGCACATCAACTACTGATAGTTCTTTTGTAAAGAAGTGGAAAAAGAAGGCCACAAAATTAAAAAAAAATATATACAGCAGAATTAAAGTTCACTGGAAAGCTGTTGACCTTATACTATTCTTCAGGTGCCTATTCCTGACATGGAATTCAGTTATTCAGTTAGTATAAATATAAGCAATAGTAATAATTATATTAACAGAAGTAGTGTAGTAAAAATCATAATTATCACCATCATCTACTAATGCAGTGAAATGGAAGTTAAAATTACTTCTTTTTATATTCTAGGGAACCTGCTATCTGTGTACTGGTTGAGGAATGTAAAAATATCGTTCACATCCTTTTAAAATGATGAGTCAAAACACAGCAAAAAAAGTTTTGCAGAGGGAGTATGTACTTATCCTGTTACCCAACAGTTTGACTGAGAGATCCAAAAGAGTAAGAATGAACCTGTCAGATGAATTCTTGGGGTGCCTGTGAGGAAGGCTGTGTACCTCAGCTCCTCCCTGGTGAATGTCTAATTAGCCATCAGAACAGAACTGTCTCTGCAGGAAAGAATCTTTTCCCCCATCACAGTATTTTACAACTTGGTTAATGAGGCCAGGTCACCAGGAACCCACTGGGAATCTCATGTCCTGCTGGCAGTACTGTTTCTGTCCAAGAAGCAATTGAGAGTGAAGATCTTCCTAAAAATTACCCAGTCCCTTTATTTACAGATGCATGGACTATTTTAGTTGGAGGAAAACTACGCAGCAGAGGGCTTCCCCTGGTCAGAAAAAAAAAAATTGAGTATATATAAACTCGATGCAGTACAGACTCAAAAATGTATTTTGAATTCTTTTTTTTTTTCTGTCAAGCTCAAGAAACAAAGTTTCATACAGCTCTAACAGCATTGCAACTGCTCCAGATACTGAGCTTTCCTGCAGCATTTTGCCTGATGCCGTGCCTTTGAACACTTTGATTCATACCAAGAAAGAGACATTCATAAAATAAAGCTGAAAATGCAGAAATATCTTACTTTCCTTGAGCCAGAGGGAATAGACACAGAACAGATGAGGAGATTTGACTCTGGAGTCAAGGACCTGGGAATGAACAGTCTCTTCCTGAAGAGGACACAGCACTGTTGCTCTGTGAATGTGTTG
The DNA here is from genome assembly GCA_024734035.1 of Alethe castanea. Lineage (NCBI taxonomy): Eukaryota > Metazoa > Chordata > Aves > Passeriformes > Muscicapidae > Alethe > Alethe castanea. Next base: position 66,126,382 of record JANRGV010000051.1, read on the forward strand.
TGAATGTGTTTTCACAGCAGAATTAACTCCCATCCTCCTTACCCTTGGTGCCCATTCACAATTAACCTATGCACTTTGGCTATCAACTCATATCAACTTAGCTGATCTCCCATGGTTCTGGACAGCTTAGGTGGACTTTGAAATGAAACTATACCCAGGGCAGTCTTCTCTGTGGATTCAGACCTCAGTGAGGGAGCAGATCTCACTGTCCAGAATATGTTTGTTCCAAGTCTGTCGGAGCCTTTTAAATTAACATTGTAAATTAACATTGTACAACACTACATTGGAGATGGATCTTTACTTTTCTCATTTCAGAGAGGAGCCACAAGACTACTGTGTGGGGATCAAGGAAGATACCCTACCCTGTTTACATGGTATGTCATTGAAAACCTATATTTAGGCAACTAAATCCCATTTTGATAGTCATAAATTCCTGTCATGATCAGAACTTAATTTGTTTTGTGCATAAAGACATTCTGTGATGTGTTGCAAACAAAGGTGATAAGCACTGCAGGGGGGAAAAAATCATAGTATTATTACTTGCAACACTGTCCAAAGATGCAGAATGGAAGTTCTAATAACCACAAACCCCATCATTATTCAAATCCAGAAAAATATTAGAGAGAAAAGGGAAAAAAACCCAACAACAGAAATCATAACTATCAAGCAATTCCTTCAAAACATTAATTTGCACCAAGAAACTAATTATCAGTATCCATCCTCGATATTTTGTCTTCATCCTGGGTTTTATTTACTGTTTAATGAAGTTGGTTTTCTGTTTTCTTTCATGAGGCAAATGATGAGGTACAGCAAATGACACCAGAAAATTACAAACTAATCCCTTCAAGATATACAAGGAGACAGAGAATACATTCCACATGATCAGAAAGTACAAAGTGATAATAATAGCAGGTTTGATGGAGGTTATGTCTCACAGCTCTTTAGGTCAGATAATAATGTGCTATGTCATTAAGCTGCAGTATCACTTTCCTGACTATTGTAATTGATGGCTCATGATATGGATATACTATAAAGAAAGTAGCATGTTTTGAAATCCTCATCTATAAAATTGAGATGTGTTTTCCGTAAGCTCTGCATTTCTCTTTTCTCTTCCTTAGGCTATTTCTTTGCTTTTCTGAGTCATGAATAATAAACACAAGCACCTTTATTTGACAGTTCAAAGTAATCTAGCAAATTACACACGTGTGCATGCATATACATCAACACTTACACAGTAGCATGCACATAGATGTTTTTCCTTACAAATAGCATACAACATAGTTATATATGTGTATGCACACATGCCATGTATGTATATTCAAAGACAGCAAGAGAGTGAAAGAAACTGAGGAGAATTGTTCATTTTGCTTTGGAAATCTTGTCTAGTGTGCTGATAAACTTTACCAGTACAACTAAATAAAAGAGGCCTCAGGAACAGAGGGATGGGGCACTTTGCTCTAGCTGACCACACAGCTTAAGTGTCACCTCCCAGTAATTGTCTAGTTTAGCTGTCTGCCTCCCAGCAACATTTTCAACTACTCAAACTACTTCTCTTCCACCCACAATTTGGGAAATAGTTTATCTAGCAATCAAGACATAAACAAAATATTCTGGCTTATGGCCCAAGAGGCAGCATGTAAAGCCAAGGGAAAACACGGGTAGGCACAACGTGCACATAGCCAGTCTGCTCTAGAAGGTGCTATCAGTGAACCCTGTGAGTGACATTCAGTTCTAACATCTATCTCTCAGCATTATGAGTGATGTCAGCTCATGCCACTTGGCTCTAGGGCTGGGGAGAGGTCTTTTTTTGTGGCTGTTTTTGGGGTTTTTTTTAGCAGCATAGACAAATCACAGAAGGATATTTAGGCAACTTTTTACTGAATGTGAGCCAAAAGAGCCCAGTTCATGGCTCTGCACTAGCAGTGTACTCAGTAAAAATGCAATAGATCTGACACATTCAGATGCTGCTTTCCATAAATTACTTGCATATGCTTAAGAACCATTTTTGCTAGCTTCAATCCCCCTGAGCTGACAGGCATCCCAATAGTATGTCTACCATAAGTATGGGAAGAGGGGTGTGCCATCCTTTTTCACACAAGGTTACAGAATTTCACTCTGGGTGGACCAGCTTTAACAGCGGCTACATATTTTTGGATCCTTTTCATGTCTTGCTACTGGATACATATTTTGCAATGGTGTTATCGACAACCCACAAAATTACCATACTGCTTGACCTCAGAGATTCAGACAAAGAGTACAGAGCTTCTAGTGCGGATTTCAGTAGCATATAACTTAGTTATGTATGTTTTAGTTTGGTACCTTAGGCCAAGTCTGCATTAAGGTTTCTTTGGCAGTGCACAGTACCAGGATCCCTACCTGGGAATATTGTTTATACCAGTGAAATCAGTTTAACAGCATTTTAGTGTTGCACTGAGAAAGTGAACCACATCAAACTGGAATATGAGCAGTTATGCTGCTACTACCACCCTAGATGTCTTTGACAGCAGAACTGTGCCAGTCTTAGCCACAATACCCCAAGGCTGCATCATTCATCAGTTCTGGAAAGATATTCCTCCACTTCTCAACAGTAATGAATTTTTCTTTGCCATTCTTGGGCTCACCAGCAAAAGATTACTGTGAGTATATTAAAATGAGACAGTTAAAAATAAAATTTGTTTTTTTCATATAAAGTTGTAACTTCAACCTGTGGACTATCGTGATCAATATATCTGAATTATTTTCTTTGGGATATTAAAGGCATTTCTCAATTCACAGGATCTCAAGTTAGGATTCTTACCTAGATGGAGAAGCTGGGACTTTTTCATCTTTATGAAGTGTTACTAAACTTCCAAAAGACCAACATCTCTTCTGTATATTTATGTACAACTTCAACAAAAATCCTAAATTTTAAGAGTGATTGATCTACATAAAAGTTTATTATTCAGTAATTAGACATTTAAAAGTAAAAATGCAACTTTTAAAACTATTCACTTTAATAATTAGGGTTACTATAAGAGGGTACAGTAATTGTACAGAACTGTTGCATTTCAAAGAGGAGAAATTATAAGTGACAGTAACCCTTTATCAATTCATTCCAAGTCAGTTAATTAAACCTGGAATTATTTAAATAAGGTGACAGTCAAAGGAAAAGGTCAATGTTCCCAACATTTCAATAGGTCTTCCTCATCTCTGGAGTTTAATTAACTCATTTTTAACAGTATGGTCAAAAGTATGCTAAAACTCATAATTTCTTCCCTGTTTTTTAAATGCAAAATCCATTTCTCCTTAGGTCTGCACAGTGGCTTTTTGAACCACCAGCAAGTGAAGGAAATTTTGTCCTCCCTCCCTAAACCCGCAGACTTATGTACCTGGAATCCAAAGGAGCTGAAGTGGTGCCTCACTAGCCCATGGCTAAGGTCCACTGCTGCTGCAGAATCCCCATGGCAGTGGGTCTGCTTGCCTTCAGGTCAGGAGAACATCTGCACATCACTTCAGTCTGGGGCTAGAGGAGCTGCTGACCTCTCACTGACCTGCTCTCACTCGGAGATTCTGGGGTCATGAAGACCAAGCTTCCTTGAACACAGCTGCTAGAGACAGATTCATGTCACTGATTATGTCCCTTTCTCCCTCTCACCTGCCCACACTCCATTTCACCAGGTCTGCTCACGAATTCAGTCTCTCGATGTATGAAACTGTGCTGGGAGTTACACGTTGAAACATACATGTAGAACTTGATTCAGGTGCTTAAAGAGAGCGTGGGTCCAGAGAGAGTTGGAGGAAACCCTAGAAGAAAAAAGCCTACAGAGAAAACCTTTTGGAGGCTGCTAACCAAAATAAATTGAAAGTTATGAACTGGGGTTTGCAGTTTCTTTCCACTTCAAAAATTGAAAGAATAGGATTGTACTAAAGAGAAACAAGACTCTAAGATCAATAGCCTTCTTACAAGAGCAACCTGAAAGACCCTGGATCGTTGGTTAGTCCCTTTTAAAGAAGCAATGGCAGAGATGCCTCCATTGTTAAATGCTTAGATGTAACAAACCAGTGAAAAATGATAGAATGCAAATGCTTCTCCATGCACCAGCTACTTCATGGTAACTTTTTGTACTTGTACCTCCTCTCAACAGTAAACATAGCTTAGTGAGCTAAAGGAATAGCACCTTATCCATGATAGAATGTACATAATCTGTGCACCATGGAAAAGTGAAGGTGTCATAAATGCATTTGTAACATGATGATAATTAGCTTATCTGTTCATACCCTCAGAATTGTAGCAAGATCAAGGTAAGAACATTAAATGAAAAAACAAAGAAAGAACGGAAGAAAACAACAACAAAAAACCCCACCTCAAATTCTTCTATCTACTGCTGCTTCCTCTGAGGAAGATTGGAATAGGAGAGTTCAGGTACTACACCAAGGCTGTGCAGAAGGACGTGATGAGGAATTAGTATTCAAGGCACCATATCTCCCATTATTGCTGTGATTTTCAGAGAAACATTAATTTTATGCCAAGAGAATATTTTTCCTAATTTTCAGACCATATACAATTGATATTAAGCATTTAATATAGACTTGAAAGGAGCTGCAAAATATTCTACAAAAAACCCAAGAAATCTGACTCCTTACACTACTGTATCTTTTAATTTTTTTTTTTTGTGAAATGTAATATAAAGCTGTACAATCATGGTGACCAAATAATGCCAGTGTGATTTGCCTAACTGAAAAGCAAATTTGTAAATAAGGTCTTATTTAACTATATCTGTGTAGTTTCACATTAAATCCTTGTTCTTGTTACACTCTGGAATCCAACAATATCATGAGAGGTAACTCTGACATGGAGCAGTCTATCTTTTGCATTAAAGAAAAATATCTTCTGTTTTGAGAAAATTTTTGTGTGATGAAAGCTGATTCTACTCTATAAAATGTTTAGTTGTTTGAAAAAATGACCTGAGCCCTTCTCTTTTGTGTGATAACTTATACATTATATTTTCCTTTGAATTTTTATGTTTTGAAATGTTTCGAAAACATTTCCTTTGTTTTCTCTTGAAAACATTCTCTTACTCTTTTATTACTCCTTTTTTTAATACAGACACAGAGTCTTGTCTCCAGACAACTCTGTTTTTCCTCATGCTTTTTGCCTCTTTATGTCTTAGCAAACTGTGAGGAGTTTCATTAGTAAGCCAAACCTTATGCTTCTTTGCAGTTTACAATAAAAATTGCAGATGCAGTTTTCCATAGTCTCTCAGAAAAATGCAGCCATATCTATGAAGCTATAAAGCACTATCTGTCAGATAGTAATTTAAATGAACAAATGGAGGGTAAAAATTTGGTTGGTGAAAATAAACCACTTTTAATTTCTGGAAACATGAAAGAAACTACTCAGTTGCTTATTCATTGCCATTTTTATATTGTGAGCCTTACAACATTTTTCCATGATCTAAGGGCAAACAAAACAAGTTGGCTGATTCTTTTCTATCATGGAGTACGAACAAAAAAAAATTGTTTATTGTTTCTAGTAACAGTACTAAAATTTGTCTTGTACTTTTTTGTTCCATCTTATCATAAATGTCATTTGAAAAACCAAATTGCCTCAGAGGATATATAAAGAAAATCATCATCTCCATTTATTACCTCTTACCTAGTCCCATCTGGAAAATCTTGAAAACATTGGAAACTACTAAACATCTGATCCAGAATTATGATCACAGTGATCCTCTGGACACACACACTGGTAAGACACTGTGCCATCATGGTGAAAAACACAACGAAATGATTGCATGGAAACCATGAACAGCTGCAAGATTTAAGAGCACTGGATATACTTTGAGGTTATTTGGGAATCAAGTAGCATTCAAGTTTCCCACACTGCACAGGATCAGCAGAAATGAAATATTAGAAGCACAGTCTTACAAACTGAATTCTCTAGAAAAATCCTAATCACAATAAATTTCTATACAGAGCATGTAAGCTCATGCCCTAATGTGACAGGTTTACTTATAGAAATGTTATTATATCAGAGCCTCTTCAGCCACATTTAAAGCACAGAAACAAAAGCACTAAAGGGGGGAAGGTGGGTAGATGTCCTTGTAGAGTGATCATATATGCCCACAGAAAAGGCACGGCTGAGTGAAGAACTTTGAGCACACAGACTTTATCTCAGTTGGTAACTTTATCTTCTCAGCTACTGCAAGCTAATTAATCTGTCCCCAACAGCTCAATGAGAGCTGAAACAGGAGAACTAAAAACTTTATTCTTTTTACTATTTCTTGAAAAACCAGAGCCCTTGACTTCACATTGATCTAGTCCTTCTACAGAAAGAATAAAGTTAACAGTCATGACTTTACCCCAGCTTTTCTCCATCCACAGGAGGGCCAAGAGCCCAGATGGGCATCACAAAACCTTGGCAAAGACATTTATTAATGTGGATAAGAGCTGAATTGGGGAACACATCTGAGTTTGGATCCAAGCTCGAAAATTAAATTCTTAGCCTCATTCCCTGCTCCCTGCAACTTTCTGTTGTATTTTCTAGTAAATGAAGATTGCACTGTGAAAATGCAGATATGAGAAAAGACAGCATGGGAGAAATATAACATTTACTGGCTACCAGCTACTTTCCTTCAAATACAAAAGCCTCATAAAATAAAAGAGAGCTTCTCCTGCTAGGTTTTGTATGAGCTGGCATGTCCTTGTCTTACTGTGTATTTTATCTCATAGGAGACAAATGTTTAGATCTTTGCTAAAGTAAAAAGGCTGGATAGAGCTGAGCTCTGGGTCTCTCTGATGTGCATTATTCTAGTTTAAAACACTTATATTTGCAAGTAACAGAAAAACTAGTTGCAATAATAATATATGCATAATCATTTGATCATTTCCTTCATCTTATTCCTCTTTCCACCACTTATATGAGAGGGATTCAAAACTACTAAAGCAGAATCAATTGTTATAAAAAAAAATATTAGATTTACATTAGATTTAAATTTCTTCAAATCATTTATTACACTGAAAATGCAAGGTCTAACATTTCATAAAGGTTAAAAGGCAAACAGATTAAATCCTCAAATTCTATTACATTTCTTGTATTTTTTCACTTGTATAAAATTACTGCTAAACTAGATCCTCTTGAGACTCTTATAAGAGCTGTTTCTGAGTAATTCTACTGAAATCAATCTAAAAATATTTAGCATTGTGTAAATCCTGTAATAGGAGCATGCATCTTTGTTAGATCTTGCCAATATGAAAGAGATTTACAAAAATCCAATGTGTTTGGTGTAGTACATTCCTTACACTATTATGAAGATTATTAAATTATTTGCAGATCACAAAATTAATCTATTGATCAAATAAAATGATATAGTTTTTAAAAAAATCTTTATGATTGCAGCTGGATTTCTAAGCATACATTAAAAAGTATAATTATTTAGAAGGATGTGCATTTGTTTGTATGTGTTTATGTTTATATTTATATGTATATAAATATATTCAAAAACTGAAACTAAATTGCTTCCTTCCCCTCAAAAAAAGCACTCTTTTTAGATATTTCAGAAATGGTTGCTTTAACACATTTCCAATGCATTTTCATTAATATTTTATTCCACCATCTTATGAACCCACTTCAAGTCACAAACAATAACAAGCACAGTTAGAATGCCTACAAATGTAGCCTCTTTTCAGTGACTTCCAAATACATGGGGATTTAGTTCAATAAGGCAATGCACCTGAATGACAAAGGAACTCAAGTGAAGCAAAGTGAAAAGCACAACAGCTGTAGGCTTCTGAGCAGACATGTGCCTATGTATTCTGGCACTGGGCTGTACTCGACCAAAGCAACACTTTGCATTCAACTTTTCTTTCACAAAAGTAGGACGCTGAACTTTTCTTGATTGCATATTTTATTTGAGATTTAACAAGCATTAGTTCTAACTGGCCTGACCGTCTCTCTGTCTCATTTTCTCTCCTTACTATTTTATAGTGCATGCCTTTTCATCTCTTGCATCTCTTTCTCTTACCAGTGCTACTGCTCAGCTAATTTGGGCTCCACATATGAGCCTAGTTCAAGTTCTTATTCAGGAATGTCAGGTATCTTTGGGCTCTAATAGAATATCTTATTATTTTTCAAAGACAATTTTTACTACAACACACAATGTACTTGACTTTGGCCAGTAAATTATAATTGGTGAAAATACTCTGACTTGCAGAGCAAGAAAATTTAGTTCTTTTGCAAGTAGTCTTTTCATTTTAGTCTATAGTTTTAGTCAGTTACAAGTCCTTATTAGATCTAAGACAGTCATAAAAAAAAGAAACATGATAACATTTGGGTTATTTTGACTGAGTTTTCCCTTTTCAAATTGGCCACAGTATAAACAAATGGTAAAAAAAAGTATGCTCCAAAGTACACGTGTATAAGCATGTAAATGCATATCAAGGTGCATTCACAAGCACATATATATATATACACACACACCAAAAGAAGGATATTTTTCTTTCTTTTACAATGTTTAAATTTAATTTTACACAGATAGCCATGAATCCTTGTTTATTGGTGTGTCGCTGGACACACTGCCTAGAATGGGGTTCAGAGCAGCAGAACTTGTGATGACTGGCATGCCAAGGGAAGCCAATTAGACACCAGAGAAAAATACAGTTTCAAAATCTGTGTATGTGATAACATATTGCAGATTCAGTGAGAAATTTTTTGTTGTGAAACTGAGCTCCAAACCCTGATCTCCTCCACACTGACAGGTCCTTTAAGATCCCAAAGTTTGAGCAGATACCTGGAAATGGGATGGCCAAATTCCTCCTGTTTCTGAGGCCTTTCGTCCCATGAATCACCTCCATTTCCAGAAATATACTCTAGTCACAAGCCTAGAGTGGAGAAAGAGAGAAGCTCAAGTACATTTGTTGTTCAGAAATGTAATATTCATGGGCTCAGAATGGAAGAGAACCAGAAATTATGATGCATATTTTTTGATTACAGCATCAATTGTTTAAGAGTCTGTGGAAAAGTTCAAACCTAAAAGAGAATTAATATGCTCCATCTCCAAGCAACTGGGAAACTCTAATGCTTTTTATCTATAATATTCTACAACAACTTGACAAGTGGACATCAATAAAATTAAAAGATTATCAGACTGCTGACAATTATTTTATTTCTGGTTTAGGCCAGTTCCAAGCTACTCTGCATGAGGCACTTCACTTTCAAAGATAAGAAAGATCAAGAATCGTTATTCTTATCTAGAAAGACATCTTGCAATATAATGTTGAAGACGGTATGGCAGAGTGCTGCTGAGCAGTTCTAGACTTATCCTCAGACGAGGAATTCATTAGAGGGTATCTGCCAATTTCTTTAAGAGCCACCTATTTCCCTTTAATCAAAGGTTTAGCAAATGCAGTCTAGTATTTAGAAATAAAGATGGGAACGGTAGATGTGTGATACGCTGCTTTATGGCCATGGTGATTAACTTTGCTTTCCATATCCAGGCAGATGCAGTCTGGAGGAGTCTGGGGTGTCTAACCTGGAGTCAGCAGTTTTCAACATGAGTAGAAGCTGCACTCAACCTATAGCCTAAAACAAGGAAAAAGGAAACTCCATCAGTCTATCTGTGCATTTCAAAGTTAGGACATGTTTCTGTCTTGATTTGTGTAGGATGAGACAAGGCAGTGTGAGAGACTTCGGGAGGGGATCTTATCAGAAATGCTCTTGCAATTTGTAGGACCGTAACAATAAAAAACAGCAACTTTATGAATTGAAAATATTTTTGAAGGTAGGAGGGATTTGCATTCATGCTGACAGCTTCTGTATCAAGTTTAGCCCAGTGGGAATTGAAACCGCTGAGATATTAAACCTTGAAAAGAGGGATTTATAATGGAAAGGCTGACAGAACTTTAATTATAGCCAGTAGCACTTTAAGCATACTTAAATGTATTATGTTTTTATAAGGACATTATAAAAACCAAAGGGATAGAGGTCACAGATTAGATTGTGCTGGAGTAACCACAGGAACATCTAAGCCTTTAGGCCACTTTTGGCTCATGTTGACTGACTGAAAGATAAAAAGTCAAGTACCTAAGAATCTGGGCAATATTAGACAACAAGATCCCTTGCTTTTAAAATTATTTCACTAACAATATTATTTTTTTTTCCTCAGGAATGTATAATTGGTAGTCTTTTGCCTTATACAAATAGATGAAAAAATGAAAATAAGGATAAAGAATCATTTTAATATTCAGACATTTTATGCCCAAACTACCCAGTACATTATAATCCTAGCAGGAATATACAATGTCACTAAGAGTTTGCTAAACTGTACATTCGTGACCTGTTGTTCCTATGGTTCACATATTTTGGGGCTCTCAGTGTTAAATACCATACTATATTAAAAAACAAATTGCCTATAAACATCTGGTATTTAAAGAAAAAATCTAATACTAGAGAAAGGAGTGAGACTGACACCCTGGTAAATGAACTTGATTGGTTTTGTAAGGAGCAGCACTGCGGAAAATATCTCAGTCATGGCACTGCATTTAGGACACAGACCCAAAATCTGAAGCCAGCAAATTTTTTCCTGAAGAGGTCACAGTGATCAAAGTCTCATTAGAAATTATTAATTTCAAATCTCCAATGACTGAGTTACCTTCTGGTCATGAAGGAACAAAAGGACTGTAAAAATTAGTTTGCATTAATCAGTACATGTCAACAAATCTATGTTCCCCCAGTAAGCACCAACAAGGAGTCTTATAAATAAACATTTATACTATGTGTTATATTAAAAAGGATAAAACAATGTAAGTTAAAACAATAAAAGGAATGATTGTTGATAAGTTCAGCTCTTCACTTTAGCAAAGAATATCACAGGACAGGTGTTGACTGGGATCAGGTAGCTTTTAAGAAATCAGTTCATAGGAAACTGCTGTGAGATAGAAGAAGAATCTGTTTAGCCTAAACAAGCCTTGGCTTGTTGAAGTCCAAGGTTAAAAAATAGTTATCAATAATAATACCAAGATTTAGCATACCCAGTATAAGACAAGAAGACTCACTATGAAACACAGGTCAACTCTTCCACAGCCTTGGCTTCTATTTCCAGACAAGACCAAACAAAGATTGAGAGACTTCCCAGCTGCCTCATATGTAAAACAAAGGGAAGACAACTGAGTAGTTCATAAAAAGGCTTAGTTATAAAAGTAGTGTAGTTAGCAAAAAGCATTTTTTAAAAGAGAGGGTGTTCAGGCTGTTTGATACTCTAATCTCTGGTTATAAATTTCTTGAATACATAAAAATGCATATTAGAGAGGAGAATATGCTCAGTTTTTTCACAGTGTCTATAACATCTCTTTCTTGAGAAACCTTCCAGATAGATCTAACAGGAGAACATAAGCTCAATTTTGTGAAGTATTTCTAGAATTAAATGTTTTTAAAATGTATATGAAATGAAATCTAGATCTGTTCACACACATTTGTGAAAGCACTTGAGACAAAAAGCCCTCTGTAATCCAAAGACCTTAAGCCAAAAATTGCAAAATCACCATGTAAGTCCCTGCTTTGACAAATGCAGATTAAGGATCTCCTGTGATCTAAATAAGCAATTTACCACTGTCATGAGTAATGATTGTTAGTTAGTAGTGAGTTATAGCTCATATCATTAATATTTGCTAGCCTACAAGTGCTAAGATACTGTATAGTCTCAAGCTCCACCTTGGTACCTTTCCAGCCAAAGTCATGTCACAATCACTGTTCATAAGAATAGTTTTGATTTCAGAAAAATACCCACATAAATATCAGTGCTTATAAATAAAAAATATTCCATGCTAAGCAGTTTTAATGTCTCAGCTTCAAAAAGCAGGAATGTTAATTTACAACATCAAGGTATTAATCATTTCAGTTTGTACTTAGGTTGTTTCTAACTATTTAGAGATGCCAAATAGATAACATAAAAAGCATAGAGTCAGGAGAAAAGGGCTATAATCAACCATGCATCAAGGACCAATTCTTATTTCTTTATTCATGTGTTTATCCATTATTATTATTACCTTGGGATGGTTGAAAGACTGTAATTTTTCAACTCTCCTTGTTGCCAGTCAAATTCGAGGCTTTTGCAATTTGCTTACTGTTAGAAGCACAGAGAATAGAAAACGGATCTTTGACTTTTGGCTGCAACAACTACCATTTCCAACACTACCTAACCCCTCTCTTTCATTGAGCATTACAGATCACTCCTGCTGTCTCTAGAGCATATCAGGAAAACTCAGGCACAGATGAACTGCATTTTGTAAAAAGCGTGAGCCAAAGCATGCATGATTTTATGCAGGGCTGTGTGGCAAGGATAGGGGAAATGCAAGCATGCTAATCATTTGTGAAAGACCTCAGGATGGAAGAGAGGGAGTATAGTCACGGACCAGCTCTACCAGTGGAACCAGAGATCAATAGGAACACACCACATACAAAAAGCTCCACAGGAATATGTGGATGTTTCATCCCAGGTGTACCTAAAGGGATGACACAGTTTAACCTTCACAGACAGGTGAAGCTGGCCCTGTCCCTTAGGGTAGCAGCCAGTCACTGACCGTATCGGCAGAAGAATCATAGTGAAGAGATCTACTGCATGCTCCTGCTACACAGCTGCAGCCAGTTCATATTCTCCAACCCAATATCATCTGAAAACAGTACTGCTTTTAATATAGTAAAAATGATGTCTCTCTTATCTTTTTTTTTTCTCTTAAAAATATTCATTAACTCATTTTGCAGATATCATATAACTGTGGCCCACTGTTGTGCTGATGTAGATACAGGAAAAGCAGTAAGCATTATGTATAGACCATGCAGAGTGATTTATTGAACTGGTTGTTTGGTGAAAAACTAAGCAAGGGGCTAATCTGATTTATGGTTCTAATTTTGTTTGGTCACAGTACTACTTGCCTTTTTTGTAGTATGAAAAGATTACTATGAACGATAAACTTCAAAGAATCATTACCTCTGGCACTTGTAAGTGTGCTCAAATTGAGTACTTAATTACAAAATCTCAAATGCATGTTTTTTACAACTTTTACCTTATTAGGGAAGAGCTGTTAGAATATCGCCTCATAGAAATGAGCATAATATTCTAAGGCAGCAAGCAAAAATGCAAAATCAATTTTTTCTTTAAAAAATAATTAAAATTATTTGTTAAGCACTTTTCGACCTTGCAAAATGTGATGATTCTAGCATATAAAAAATGTGTATTCTGCTCATAACAGATAAAACTCATTGGGAGTTCACTTAAATAAGGTAAATATATATCTTTTTTCTCCAAAATTCAATGATATCTATGGATGCCATCAATATCTATTAAGATTTTTTGGTTTCATAACATCCGTCATGCCACTATTTTTAGGGAGGGACTGAGACAAAACCCACAATGCAATTACAAATACAAATATTGAGATTCAATTATATGAGCAACTGAAATTGCAAGGAAGAAGCTATGGATTTCATATTTCAATTAGTACTCATTTTGTATTTAAAATACATTAGGTATATCTGTGTGTGTAAGTCTCATTAAACAGCATTGGACCTGCCATACTAAGCTTCTTGCAGTAAATAGATCCCAAGAAAATTTCTGTCTCTAAAATTATTGCAGAATAAACATCAACTTAATTAGTCATTACTTAATTTCTGTAAATTTGAATCACAATAAACAAGATTACCTGGTATGAGATTAATACTTTTCACCCATAGATTTAAAACACCTATGTTTGCAATAAGTAATCAAACACTGCAAGGCTACCCCACTGTATCTGAAATTGTATTAATAAATAGGATAGACCAAGGGGAGCAAAGGTTTGTCCTCTGCCATAACTGATCCTACACCTATTGAAAGATTCCAGCAGCCTCCAGTGGACTTAGAGCTAGGCACAAAGTGGTCTTTGGAGAAACTTTGTGTTCCTACGCACAGATCACTGAGGAGCTCTGTCTGTCTTAAACCAGTAGGATATTTCACTGATTCAGATTTCAATCAATCCTTATCAATTGCTCTACATGTAACAATAAATGCCACTCTTAAAAAACATATGAGTAGGGCTGTCAGATGTCAAGGACCAAAATCCTGGTGGAAAATGAAGTTTCACTATTCTTTGTGAGTTCAGCCTTGCCTACAAGAAAACATTTTTCATGCTTTTTCCCTGTGCCAGCCTCACATAATTGGCCAAAGAGTGTAAAGAAAAGGACCTGAAATTCAAGAAGGAGAGGTAGTATGTGTATTAAAAGTAGATGAGAAGATAAGGGGAAGGGCAGATAAGAGAGGAGGCTGAAGGATTAAGCAGGAGTGTAGCAGAAAACTTCACAAGTATTTATGAGAGTCTGGCACCAGCAAGCAGCTGATTGGCATTAGGCCTGGAATATTGCAAATATGAAATAATTTTGGATGAATGGGCTTTCAATAAATGTGCTAGTCACCAATGCTGAGAAATCAGCTGTGGCATCATGCCCCATTCTTTTGGAAGGCTTGTAAACATGGGATTACTACAGTGACCCATTTTAGGTCTTAACTGCACACACAGCTGAAAAAATACTACTGCATACACTATAACTCATGGCAAGTGCAGAAAAAGAGCAAACAGATTGCCTCTGGAAACTGCGCCTGCCAGAGAAATCAGGAAGGAAAACTGTACCTTCAGTGATTTCCTGGTAAGAAGGCTGAAATGTTTAGAAAATTTATTCACTGAGAAGCAGAATTACCGATCTTACCTACAAGTCAACACATTGGTTACACTGAAAATGAAGGAGAAGTCCTAGTGCTACAGAAAAATACTTCTGTTTCTAGAAATAAAAAGGGGTGACGTTGCCTTCTAGACATTGCATTTCCAGTTTCCTGGTTTGGTGCATTTCAAAACAACTTTTAGTTGTTACTGAACTGCACGGACAGTAGCTTGCCTTCAAGCACAGCCTATGTGACCTTTAATGCCATGCGTTACTTGTTGCTGGCCACCTTGCAGAGAGCTAGTGTGGGAGGCTCACAGGACCATCTCCTGCTTTTGGAAAGGAAATGGATCTTGCACGCATCATGTGTTGCAGGCCTGCTCCATGGCATTTGTGTTCTGTTTCAGATGTGCCACAGCAAACTAAGGAACTGACTTACAACAGAACACGAGAATGGGTCAGGCTGGAAGGGACCATAGTGGGACATCTTGTCCAACCTCTCTGCTCAAGAAGGGCCACCCGAGAGCACAAGGCACAGGATTGTGCCCAGAGGGCTCTTGAATATCTCCAGTGAGGGAGACTCCACAACCTCTTTGGGCAATGTCTTCCAGGGCAGGTTCAACTGCACCTGTAAAGAAGTTCCTCCTCACATTCAGATGGAACTTCCTGTGTTCCAGTTTACCCCTGCTGTTTGTTATTGCTTGGCACCACTGAGAAGAGCCTGGGTCTGTTGTCTCAGCACCCTCCCTTCAGATACTTGCATGAATTGATTAGGTCCTCTCTCAGTCATCCCTTCTTGAGGCTGAACAGGCCCAGTTCCCTCAGCCTTTCCTCTTAAGAGATGCTCCCATCCCTTGATCAACTTCGTACCTCTGTTGAAGCTCCATGTCTGGCTTATGCAGTCTCACAAAGTTACAATTTTAAAGGCTTACTACAAGTCCTGCAATAAATGATATGTGTTACAGGTTTGTGTGATCATGCAGCACATTAAATCAAGCACAGCTTTTGATGTGCTATTGATCATCCTTCCTCAGTGTTTTGAGGAAGATTAAAGCATTCTGTACAGTTGATCGAAACAGTTGGGCTAGTCTTTTCATTTTCATAGCTTCATAGACTCATTAAAATTGTAAAATACCTTTAAAATCATAGGATCTGACCATTAACCTAACACTGACAGGTCTGCCATGAAACCATGGTACATCCACACACCTTTTGAACACCTCCAGGGATTGTGACTTCACCACTTCTCTGTGCAGCCCGTTCGAATTCTTGACCACCATTTCAGTAAAGAATTTCTTCCTAATATCCAGTCTAAACACCCTCTGGTGCCACCTGGGGCCATTTCGTCTTGTCTTATAACTTGTTACCCACGAGAAAAGACAAGTCCTCACCTCACTATAGCCTCCATTCAAGTAGTAAAGAGCAGTAAGGTCTCCCCTGAGCCTCCTTTTCTCCAGGCTAAACAGCTCCAGCTCCCCCAGCCACTCATCATAAGACTTCTGCTCTGGCAGAAGACATACTCTGTTTTGACATACAAAACCCGGGAAAGATGTTCAGAAACTCCACTGGTTTAAAATTTATGTGTTATGATGGCCTTGGAGAAGATGTCTCCCATTTTAGCTGTTAGAAGAGGAACCACTGAATGGGAAGACAAACAGGGAAAAGACAAAGGTTGAAGGGAGTTAAAATGCCAAAGCAAAAGGATGGCATATAGGATCAACAGAGGCAAAGTAGATTGAGGACATCCAGAAAAGTTCCACAACCCTTTCTGAGAAGACGATGCACTGGGACTGAAAAGGAAACTGAAGGATGTAGCAAACTTTGCTGATAAAAACAAAACTCATTATACTTCTTCCTCATGGCATCAACGATTCTCTCCCTAATGCTGTATGAACTAACGTCCTCCTCTACAACTGCTCATTAAAATGGAAACTAGTTTCCCATTCTTCAAGGCAGGGCACTACAATAAATGGTGACTATCTCAACTGGTATTTTACTCATGTGCTGTAAGCTACCTTGGCCAAAAAAAACCCTTACCTAATAATTGTGCCTAGCTTTTTTCCCCTGAACAGCAGCATATTGTTTGACATAGAGGATTGCTCTCTGGAAACTTGTGAGCAAGTAGGCTATGTTTAGAGCTAGTGTCCTTCTCCTTTAGAAGTCCTCTGTGGAACTTGAATGCTAAAGGCTTCCTTAACATGATGTACATTTTCTCATTTTTAAAAATTTAAATATACAATTTACAATTCTGTTTTTATGTTCCAACATATATCATAAAATTAATTATTCCACAATCCTTTTTTGAATTCTTCTAGTTTGCATATCAAGTGTTTCTCCTACTGGAAAAAAAAAAGATCCTTGAATTTTTTTCCAATAAAAACAAAGGAATCCTTAATATTGACTGCTCATACCTTTGCACATTTCAAAGTAGCACCTTCCTTTGCCATGCCTGAACAGCCTTCCTTTAGGGTTTTGCTTTTTAAAATGTTAATGACTTCCTCCTCCTCCTAGGAGATGACTGTTTCTGGGCAAGTTTGTCAATCAGCATTATATTTGTATAGATACAGTATTAAACATTATACATTTACATGGCAAACACAAACCATATCAATCAGTCAGTCTAGAGACTTCTCAGTAATCTGTGTCTGTACTTTTCATGGCCCAAGGGAATATTATGAAAGAGATCTGAGAATATTCATTCAAATGCAAATCTGAATTCCACATCATCCTTTCTCGTGACCCATTTGTTTTTGCTTTCCTTGAATGTTAAAAGCACTCAAGCAAATACATGTGAAATTATATCGACCAAAGACCAGGCGGAGACATCTGACCCAGTCGAGCATTGACCATATTCCCATTTCAAGCAGAAAGCTGGCCCAGATCTTCTTCCAACCAACATTTTTATGGTTGCATGATTTGATTCTGTGGTTCTGAAGCTGATTTCCACACAAAAAATATGCAAATCCACATCCACAAAACCCAACACCGATCTCTATGTTACATTCTAGTCAATGATCAAAGCCAACAGCAAGGGAACATGCATAGCTAAGTTTCTCAGAACTGCACACTTAGTTTGGCCACTAGCAAGTCGCTCTGAGCTGACAAGCTACCTACATAAGCTGTGCCATCAGAACAATATTTTTCCATTAATTTGTCAATTAAAGAAGCTTGAGAGAAAAGCAATACAAATTCTTGCATTTTAAGAGGCAAATATATCGTTGAGTAGCTATTCATTTTTGTACTATGTCCATTACTAGGGAAAAAAATTGACAAAAGAGTAACTTTTCACAGAAAACAAAAATATGTATTTGATAAAATGCTGACAACTCAAAGACTGTGCTACAAGGACTTTTACTGGAATAGAAGGGGGATCTTTCTAGGCTTTCCCAAAACTCTGAGACCAATCTTCTTTAACATTTTAATGTCTGAAGCTAGGCAAAAGATATATCTGTATTGAGAAGACATTTGCTGGTGACATGATATCACATCACACATCAATAAAAAGAAATGTTGAAATATTTTACAGAAACAGGTAAATTGCTCTGGAGATTTTAATAAAGAAAATTGTTTAAAAATTAATTTTACAAAGTGAAAAATGATGCAGTGAGAGATGAATACCAAGAACTGCTCTAACACTTACAAGTTTGATAGATAGAAATGGCAGAAGTGAGACACTTGTATGTAGCACCAGTCCGCATTATGACTATATCACTCTATTACCTACAAATATCAAATGTAGTATTTCAAATTAACCTCAGTTTATTTTTTAATGAAGTTTTAGAGTTTCAGTTCACATGACAAAGGAATGACTGTTTGAGATTAGGTAAGCAGCCAAAAGTATAATTTAGAAACATGTATTCAAATACATGCAATATGCAAAAATTCATAACAAATCAGTTTCTTCTGACAATATATGTATTTATTATAAACTAAAATATTATGGCAGAAAAATGAATAAAATTTTAAATTGAATAAATCTATTAATATGCACTGTATTGGAAAAATTTTAATATAGATCTCTAGTTTTAATTTCCCTCAAGAAGATGGTCTCATACCCCTAAAGAAACTATGCCCAGTCTGTGGACAAAAACACAATCGTGAGATGATATTCATATTCTAGGATGGGAGTATGTGATGTACCTAGCTCTCCCTTGCATAGAGGAGTTCTAAAGTCAAACAATACAGAAAAAATTACTTTTTCTTAACATACATTTGGGTCTTAATAGGAAGTTGTCTGTTAGGAAAGACACAGAAAGATATCTGAAGGCAGATGTCTGATATTTTCTTGTGAATACTTTCCCCAGAATATTTCGCTTTCTCATTATTTCCATTTGGCAATGCATATTCACTACCTTTCCCAAAATGAGTAAAATTACGGATGATAGCAAAGTGGGAAGTTACAGAACAAATGACAAATATATTATCTTCATCTCCACAGTGTGCTGCACTGTATGTGACCTTTGCTAAACACAGGCCTCTTGGCTTATTTCAGCCCTTTAGGGTATTTCACCTTGGTGTACAGCTGTAGAAGGCTCCTATAAATCCTGTGTCAGAGCTACCAGTCCTGTGCAGACATTTTTTATTCCTTGAGGTATCTCCTACAGCCCCATGTGCAACCAAACCTTACCACACATCTACTTTCAAGTGAACTGAATGACTCTCTAGGCTCCACTGACTCTGTTGAGTCAAAGTGGGATTCAGCATCTTCAGTTAATCTATGCCACATGTGATCTCTACACCACATATACTAGCTGACAGAACAGGTGTCCTGGAGGCTCAGGATGTCCGAAAATGGCACAATATTTGAGTCATCTATTTCCACTGACTTTAGTGGAATATAAACAACAAGCTTACAGATATACACAGAGGCTTATGTTTATATATTGAAGGGCCTGGATGCTCACTAGCAGCTGGAGAAGACAAGGTGCATGTCTGGAGTGCATCTTTCAGACTTGTTTCAGTATGAAAAGAAATCTAATTCATGCAAAATTATTTCAGTGATTACATTTTCATTTTTGGCTACAGAAGTGTAGAAAGTGGGGGGCTGCAGTAAGCTTTGATTTGGTAGGATGCTCCTGCTCCTAACTAAAATGTTACTGTAGACACTCATGATCTATCTCAAGTTCCAAAAAAGATGTAGTTGCAGCAGCCAAAGGCTTTCTGTCTTCTAATTTTTCCCTTCCCTCCAGAGATAAAAAAGGGTGAAAATGAAAAGAAAGATCTTGTCCTTACTGTGTAGAATCAATAAAAATGAGGGTTTTCACTAAAAGAATGCATTGTCAGTCCAACCTTATTTTTCTAGGGGGAAAAACATATCTTCAACCAGTTTTAGCTATTTGCAATATTGCCTTTCTCTGCAGCATTGGAACCGAATTGTTCCCGGTAGCACAGCAGTGAACTTCCATAGGGCAATAGTCCAATCCTCTCTGATAAATGCTCTTCTCAACTGTGGTATATAGCTAAATTCTCCCTGCTCTTAATTAGCTGCACATATCTCATTAATGAGCTTTAAATCAAAGCCAGTCAGAAAGTGGCTACTATCTCCACTTGCAGGAGGGAATATTTCCTCCCTGTTACCCTTAGAGAATCACTAAACAATCAGCAAAGGAGATTTCAGAATAATGTGTCTCCTTGTCCCCTAAAGCTATGCAAATGATCTTTTTTATAACACTTTTCAATCTAATTGACACTTGTAATAAAATTCTGCCTGTACTGATCAATCTTACCTTAGAGTCATCCCACACCATCTCTTTAAGTAGTGCCCTTCAATTAAAACTTCCACAAGGCTGTGAAGACTGTAATAATCCACTTGTAGGGAGAGGGAGTTACTTGTTGCTCTGAGGATTTCATTAAAGAGGTTTAAGACTACACGTTTTAAGGCAATGGCTTTGTGAAGGAAGCTTTGTGAGCTTATGAATTCCACATGTTGTTTAATTATGTCCAGGAGTCCATTGCATGAACTCAATGAAAACCATCCCATGGTTTCAAAGAATACAGCTCTCTTTACTGTTGTCTGTAACAGGCGGCTTCAGCTATATTTATTTCGAGCATTCTGCCACTACAAATCAAAATAATGACAGAAACCATACACTGTCAATAAGTGAAATACTATTTTAAGCAAATAATCCCAATCACATCATTCTAGATTGATCATCACTTGAAAATGCCAATTAATTATTCTCTGCAAGATGAATTACCACCAGCCACATACATTTTAAGAAAACCAGTGAAGGACTCGATAGAGCATTAGAAAGCCCTTCAAATAGCCAAAATAAACTATGCAAGGGAGAGAATTTTTTTTTTTTTTTGCTAAAAGCATTTCTCCAGAATTGTGGCACAGCTGTCTACATCATAGAACATTTTGTATATCAAATTAGTAGTCCTACACACTGCCAGCCTCGATCTATGTGCTCTATTCCCATAGGAAAACTAGGGCAAGTTAAAGCTGTTGCCACTTTTACGAGTACTGAGGGCAGAACTGGAAGAAAAATGAATAAAGCTGTTCACCTGATATTTAAGATAGTTTTAAGAATTTTTACATATTGTTGAAAAAGGTTGTTGTGCACGCTCAGTAATGCCTAGGAAGAGGGAAACTTCACTTTGCAGGAGGGTTTGATTCATTCAGTGTAATCAGATTCTGTGTAAATTAGTAAAATAGTACTGTTTTGATTTCAGAAAGCATAACCAGTGCTACAGTTCACTTTTTGCTCCTGTCTAGGGGACTTTTTCAGACCTTGTCTCTACATACCAGGATTATACCTCACTCAGCAAGCTGCACACAACTGTAGAAGAAGGTCACCTTGGATGGATGTATCTTCATTGTTCACTCTGATTCTGATGTGTGTAGAACAGCATATAGGATTTACAAAGGTAGATGAGAAGACAAAAAACAGAGAAACTACAGCTTGATAAGCAAGTGACTTCCCCAAAGAGCATTGAGCTGGCCACTTCTAGAATCAAAAACTCAAGCAGGAGAAACAAGCCTATTTTCTGGGGATAAATTTTATGTGAAGGAAGGAACTTCTCTCCATCTTGAGAGGCATCTTTTGTCAACTTTCTGCATCCGAGAAGGTGAGAATGCCTCTGTAAGATGCATCCAGCTCAGCCTTGGATCTGCTCATGCCTGAAAGTTACATCCAGCCTGTTTCAGACTCAGTCTCCTGACATTGAGTCCCTCTTACAGAAGAAGTGTTTTACATCCCTCTTTGGTTGATGCAAAGGAGTAGAGTTCTGATTTGCTGCCCCTTAACTGGTTTTCAGAAACATTAACTCCCTCTTTTAACCCTGTAAGCTACCTTGACTTTCCATTCGGGAGGTCTTAATCAGTATAAAGACCAGAAATTCACTCTTGATGTTTGTAATATGATGCATATGTTTCTACATAGGCCACTGAAGATGTCCCTCTGCCTCCAAACCAAGGACTTGTTTGATTTCTTTTAAAACTTTGGCACAAATTAGGCATAACTAGCCTAACTGACAGGAATTGCCAACAAATTAGAATGATGACAGCTTACTGCTGTTTTATGGGTGACAAAAGGCAGTAGAAAACGAAGCTCCACGTCTGTACATTTCCAAAGATCACAGCTTTCAGTAAGCCTGGTGTATTTTAAACAAAAGTTGCATATGAAAGTAAACTGCTCTCCTTACAAGCTCTCATTCTTCAATTCCTAATGAGATAACAGAACAATCAGAAGATTTCAGAGATGTTTAGTGGCTGAATACTCCAAAGAAGACACTCAGCACTGCACTCATTTATTTTAGCCTAAGTTTGGCTGAGAACTAGCTGAGATGTTGCAGTCCTGAACAGTTCCTTGCCATTTCTGCCACCTACATTAGCGACATTTCCTAAAAGCATCTCATTGCTAGCTAACACCAGTTCGGATCTTCTGGGGCTAGCAATAATTTAAAATATATTTATCTGCTTAGGAATAGACAGATCAAAGAGCAGCTGGGTTGGGGGGTAAGATGGGAGAAGGAAAGCAACAGCCAAAACTTGAGGGGATTCTTAGGTTTCAAAACAGAAAAAGGTTGTTTCTATACATTTTCTTTTATATTATTCATTTTTCTAACATCTCCACAAATATGCTGATAGAACAAATGAATGCATTCTGTATGAATAAAAAATCTGTGACAGTTTGAAGGGCACAGGATTCTTCTGTTCCAAGATCTCTCTGTGGACACTGCCCAGAAGTGATGGGAATTCCTAGACTCCAAGTGCATACCACTTACATTAATTATTGAAATAAACTTCATATCAGGTTCAGCATTTTAAAATTTATTTATTTGCACAGAAGAAGAAAGAAGTAGGATGCCTTCAATGCTTCTGCCATCTGCTCCTTTGGAAAGTTGTCTCCTTGTCTCTTGGTATAGATAATTTCTTATTTACAGAGCTGAAAGAGCAGCTCCAAAAGCCTGGTTAAGCTGAAGACTTTAGTATTTTAAAGCAAGATCTCTAAGTTTTATTTTCCATTTTACAGTTCAGAAATCCTCATCATGTATGTTCAGTTTTGAAGAGCTGTGTCACAACTTAATGTAAAGCTGACACTGAAAACTCATCCTCCTGGTTTCCCTTCTCTGCTCACCTAACACTCTGTCTAAGGCAGCTGAGATCACAAAGTGCCATATTTAAAACATAGTTATTAAATTAAAATCAAGTTAAAAGTTAAAAACCACTCATTCTGATGTTCCAGATCCTCCCTATCCACCCCACCGGGCTTTCATATTCCTTATTTTTTTACTGTGTTCTTTAGTATACAGTTGCTATACAGTTCGCCTCTAAAGAGTTGTTATGTATCTGGGATTCTGGTGTCATTTCCATAAGCAGGAAATTGGCACATTCTACAGCAGCAGATTTTTCTACTGTGGTTAAATCAGGGGCTGGCATCTTAAAAGCCAAAAGGAATCAAGGTCCAAAATTACATTCTTTCCATAAGGTTGTACTCAAAACCATTTTGAAAGAAAGTATTGTGAGTTTTGTATTCAGCTGGAAACCACTGCCAGTGAGCTACACCCACCAAACCCTCAAAACCAGAACACAGTAGCAGCTGGCCTTTCTCTCAACAGCTGATTGATTTTCCTCTAAAAGCTCTAAGATATGTGACATATGCTAACACTAGGAATATTTTCACGGCAGAGCTTGTAGCAACCTTCCCAAAACCAAAAGCAAAGAATGGAAATTGCATGATGGTGGTTTGGAGGAGGTGCCAGGAACACTGAGTATCCTCGCTTGCAATGCAAATGCCTACAAGCTAAGCTCAATTATATGTCCTTCATACACATGCCAGCCTTTTTTCTTTGTCCTTTGATTGTTAAAGTTCAGTCTTTCCAGGGTCTTCCATATTGCTTATGTCTTCTCACAGCCACTTTGGGACTTACATACTGAAGACTATGACTATGTTCATCCCTCATCTCAAAATCCCTTTAGATTCCCTTTCTCCTCATAGACCATTCAAATTAATTTCCTTTCTCCCTGCTACAAAACCCACATGATTTGGGAGAGATATCAGTGAAGCAGGATATTCCCCCCTCTGCAATTAAATCCGTATTGTTCATTCTGCCTGGTTTTGATCTCTGTGGTCAACATTTTGCCTCAACATTTAGAGTACCCTGGCAATATCTCAGGTCTGTTCAAAATACTATACTCTGTTGTGTGCTTCTCACCTTAAAACAGCAACAATGTTTGTGAATAACATGAATTGATTGTGAATCAACTTGGGAGTAACTGTGAACTAATTAACACAGAGTATTTTAACATAAATTGGATGGATGAAAAAACCTATTCAATTAAACACCTGTTTGTTGAACGAGGTTTGTCCTACTTGATTAATGACCCTGAAAAGCTAAATAACCACCCAGGTAAATGCTCTTATCTACTGAACTCTTCATCCCTGTCTATTGAGATTCAAAACACATGTAGAAATTCAGACTTTTTAAGAAATGATTTTGCATTAAATAGAGTAAATAGCCATATATTAAATGTTTGGCAACCCCTTCCTGGGGTCACTTTCATTTATTATTGAGTGATGGACAGACAGCTGATGTAGACTGCACTGCTGTACTTCTTTTGGTGAAACTGAGGCAAAATCAGCCTCAGAGTAAAGACTGAGAGATCTTTCTTTGCTACTGAAAATTAAACCACATACCTTTAAAACTGAAAAAAGACTATTATAATAATGTAATGGATTTTGGATTAATACAGGCTTGAATGCTTTACTCATTAAACTCTATAAAGAGTAGATGACTCCTGTGGGGAATAGCACATCCCTTATGAAGATATCCAGCTCTGATTTGTGAAAGAGAGAGAAAGATGCTAGAAGAAAATTCTCTGTCTTGCTGCTGACCTCTGCTTGGAAAATAATATTTTAAAATCTAAAACAATGGCACGTTTAATCAGGAGAAGACAGATAAACAAAGTGCCTGGGGAGTTACTTGTGACAGGTACTCATGAACCAAAACAATGGCAAAGACAACTGAAATCAAATATCTATTGTCAGCACAAGAGCAATACCAATAAAAGCAAACTGAACATTTAGTTTGAAATCAATTCTGCTGAGACAGAACTAACAATGGCTGCAATGCAAGGATTCCCTAAAACAATGAATTTTAAGACTTACATGTATTTTATTTGTTGATTTGTTTTCTGAGGAATCCAAAAGTTTCCTTCTAAAGCCAGGTGGTCAGTGGTGGTATTTTCTTTCCAAAATTAGCCTAAATTGTTGTGATTCTTTTCCCCCTGCAAAACAGTATTCTGAAAGATGCTTGATCAACAAAATATTTTTAAGATATAGTAATAACATGTTCTAAAATAATTCTGCCATGGTTATTGCAGTGGGACCTTGCATGCTAGGGTAAAATTATGACCACTGGTGACACACTTCTCAGTGGAAAGAATGTAAAACTCTGTGAAGAATTTCTTTAAGCATTTAAAGATAAATAGATAGGAAGTCTGTGGGGGACCACTCTGAGGTAAAAATCATTGTGGACTTGATGTGCTTGCTAAGCAGTTATTTCTGATACTATATAGAATTGTTATAAAGTAATTTGGCAGTTTTTTACTTTTAAAATCGTGACATCCTTAGCTCTGTCTCTTTTTTGTTTCAAGCCATGGGTATTGTAAATTGAGGATAGAAATTTTTTTAACACTCTAAAATTACTGGCATATGCAGCAGGCCATATCTTAATCTTACTCATACCAAAAATCAGTTTACATGTAGAGAGGAAAATGCATAAAAAATTACAAAAGACTTCCTGAAACATCAAATATTTTTAATTTCCCCAGAAATTAGGGCCTAGTCTAGAAATGTGCTAGCAAGAGTTTGAACTTTACGTTTCAGGAAAAAGAGTGAGGATGATCTGTACCTCTTCTCAATGAAGCCACACAAAATTCCTCTTCAGTACTGCAATAGAGGCAAAGAAAATTACTTTGTCTTTCATTTAATCTAATTAAGAAGTAGCATGAGAAATGATCAATGACATTGTGCTGGCAGTCCAAGATTTTCAAGCAAGCAGATAAAACTCTAACACAGGCATACAGATTGTCAGGGTTTTCTTACCAACCAACCAACAAACAAACAAACAAACAAAAAGAAACAACTGGGGAAAAAACAACAAAAACAAATTTAAAAAAAAAACAACCAACAAAGCAAAAAATAAGGTGTAATAGGCAGTCCATTAATTTTAAACTTATTTTTAAGAAAAAATAATTATCTTTTCTTTGGGGACTCCTTAAAAAAAAAGCAAGGCTTACTACCAAATGGGGCAGTAGATTTGAATTCAGATATTTTGCTAAATACCTGCGAAATAACCCCATTTTAAAGCTTTCTCACTACTGGCTTAGGCCATGTCTCCTGTGTGGGGGCCATGGGTATTCAGTAAGTCATAAGATCAACCTTGACTTTTCCTCTCTGGGTTACATTGGTTTGGGAAGCCCTTGCTATCCAAGAAAAACTGATTTTGCCCTTGTGGAGTAAGGTTGTAAAGTCAAGTGCATGTGATACAGCTGAGCAGTACGAGTGATGGGAGAGTGGGCATGAAGATGCTAAATGTTGGCAGCTGTGAGATTGGAAGCTCTGGGGTGTAATCAAGGTTATGACACTCTCTCAGTGAGCAATGTTAGACTACTGATCCATCTGCTCTTTCATGAATCACCTGACTCAAGGAATGATGATTAGCTGCCTCAAAAGTATAACATAGTGCGTAAGTGGTGTTTGAATAGTGTTTTAATTGGGTTGTAAAGGCAACCTTTTTTGAAAGAAATTTAATTTAGAATGCTAGACTGGGATTTCTGCCTAACTGGAGAAACAGGCCTTGGAGGGTTGTCCTCAAATCAAAACAAGAATCAGCAGGTTGCCAGCACAGATGACATTTGGGTTGGCAGTCAGTCCTGGTAAGGTCTCCTGCTTTTTACTGCACTTGTCAATGACAGGTCCGAAACTGTTTCATACATGCTGCAAGAGGCAAAGTACACGACTGGTCTCCCTGGATGAACTGGGATACCTGATCTGCATCCCAGTTGTCCCTACTCAAAAAAGCAGGACTTCAGAGATGCAGAAGTTCCATAGCTAGTCCATGCAAGAATGCAACTGAAAGTTCCACAAGGAGAACTTTAGTGCCCAAGCTAAATGCATATTCATCTAGAAGGCCCCAAATCGCCTCCTTTTGGGGGGACAACAACACTGTATATCTCAGCAGCATCTGATGTACAGATCATAGAATCACAGAATCATATAATAATAGAATGGTTTGATTTGGGAGCGACCTTAAAGATCATCTAGTTCCTTGACACAGCCAGGGACACCTTCCACTAGACCAGGTTGCTCAGCCTGGCCTTGAACACCCTGGGGGATGAAGGATCCACAATTTCTCCAGGGAACCTGTTCCAGTGTCTCACCACCCTCACAGTAAAGAACCTCCTCCTAATATCTAATCTAAACCTACTTGCTTTTAATTTGAATCCATTGCCCCTTGTCCTGTCATGACAGGCTCTTGTAAAAAGTGTCTCTCTGCCTTCCTGTGGGTCTCTTCCAGAGTGCTGCAATTCAATCACCCTGAAGTCTTCTGTTTTCCAGGCTGAACAATCCCAGTTCTCTCAGTTTTATGAGGTACTCCAGCCCTCTGATCATCCTGGTGGTCCTCCTCTGGACTCGCTCCAACAGGTCCATGTCTTTCTTGTGCTGGAGACTCCAGAGCTGGACACACTAGGTGCAGCTGAGGCGACCACTTCTTCCCTATAATAATGAGGAGAATCTTTCCACATCTGTCTCTTCAGTCTAACATGCAGTACTACACTTCCTCCTATGGAGATACTGATTTTAAAAAGTCTTATGAAATCCCTGTACAGTTAAAGCTCTACACTTCTCCCTTCTGGGAACCTACAGCCAGCTCAAACAAGATGATTTGAACTTCTCAGGCTGAAAGAATGTGTCTTCTGCATAACATTTCATTAATGATTTCCTTTGGTGATTATATTTGTAAAACAAAAATTTTATCATGCTTTCAAAGTTTGGAGAAGAAACACATTTCTGAACAAACTCCTTCATTTCAAAGAGACTGAACTTATTTTGGAGATGCACAGTTTCAGTTTTACCAAAATCATTCACTTTTAATCTATAGACCCTATGGGCAAGGTGGGTGGTGTAACAGGTTTCCTTTTGCTGCATAGCCTTCAAGAAGTTATACAAAGACTCTGGTTTGCCAGACCTTGTCAGAGGAGAACAACTGTGAAATGTTGGTGCTCACAGGCAACTCTACATTTTTTGTCTGTATACATCAATCATCTTCCTATAGACCATTTTAAACAGATAATAAAATTCCTTTGTATTATCACTTTGTATTAGTCACTACACACATCCTCAACTGCATAAACTTTTACTAAGCAAATTAAACAGAACATATTAGCTTTAACTGCAATAAACTCCCACTATGTGCACCAAGCAGTTTTACATCTGGTAGTATCTGTATTGAAAGTACAATTCAGTGCTTGCAGTTACTGAAACAGCTTTCTTTGCATCAGAGAGAGACAGGTTTCTTTCTCTCTTAAAAAGACACATAACCGTGTAAAATTAAATACAGTGTTTCAGCAAAAAAAATCTTATAGAAAATGCCTTGTAGTGTCAGTTTTAAGTGACAGGGATATACTTATTTTTCTTGATTTCTTCCCTAGAATTTTTAAGGATATGTTCATATGAAAATTTTAAGTTTTAAAGTGGTGGGGTTTTATTTGCCATTACCACAACCTCACAGGCAGCACCACGGCATGCTCATCCTACACTGCCCACTGACCTAAATATCACATGTATATGTATTTTTTTACTTTCCTTGCACATCCCATTGAAAGGCATTGAAAAAAAATCCATTAGCATTTTCCCTTATGCAGTCTCAGGATTCTGGAGTTTCTTTTGGGGTTGCCTGCAGAGAAATGTCTGTTTGCTACTGTGGGAGCTTTAGTTTTGTCATCATTCTTATGTGTAGCTTTCTGTCTCACACATCTGTTGCTTTGTCATTAAGTTGAACAGTAAACTTTTCACAGCTCCAGTTGTTTTTGTGAGATTTTGCAGAGGATTTGTTAGATATTATCATAACAGCAGCTGCTGTTACAGAGTTGAAGACTTCTGAGGCATAAAATTTTGAGAAGCTGGTGAGTGACAAGGGAACCTCACCTGAGTACGAGAGGGTTGCTGTTCTAGCACATTTCTCACAAGAACCCTCAGCCAAAATCCTGACATTGTCACTCACAAACTCTGCTAGAGGGTGAAAAGGCACAGGCTGTTCCTGAAGCACAGCACAGAGTGAAGAAATCCTTAAAATACTTTACATTTTGCTGCGTGGAGTTGAGCAAGGGCTTTCAGAGCCTGCTATGGTGATAATGGACCTGTGCTGAGATAGGGCATCCTCTCTGGCACAGTGCCTCAAGTTTGTGGGTTTAGCTTCTTTTGCCTATCCAGCCAAAGACCCTGCATTTCCTCCAGCTGTAAGTTGAAAGTTATTACATACAGGTTCATTTTTAAAATATGAGCTGAGCAAAATCATCTCCATGCACTATCTCCCTGTTGCTCAGACCGTGTGATGGTGTCTTGCGTGAGAGTTGCAGTCCCTGTGATTGAAATTCAACACAAAAGTCCTCCTCTGACATTTGGCTGTGCTAGAAACACGACGAGACCTGACACGGCTTCGCCTTAATATCTCTGCTGCCTACCCAGGGCCTGAAAATGCTGGATGCTTTTGCGGGTGTGAGATGGAGAAAGAGGACAAAGACTGTGGACCCTTTCATCCCCCACTTCAAACAAAAGGTGTGCTGAAAGAAAGAACTTGGGAAATAACTCATGCTTGAGCTTGGGAAACATCTCACATCCTGCTGCACTAGTTATGTGAATCTCCCACAAAGGAAAATATCTTAGGAAAGTGTATGATTCCATAAGCAGAGAAGCAAAAAAGCATCACTTTCTTCCCAAGGCATCCTCTGCTCTGTGGAGATTATCATAGTTATCTAAGAATAATACATCTCCCCTCACACCCTGTAGTGGGAAGATTCCCCACCTGAACCATGTGTGCTGCATTTTCTTCTGTGCCTGTGTCACCCAAAACTCACCATTATTAGTGGAAAGGAAAACAGAAGTGAAAAGATTCTGCAAATTTAGGAGGTACCAAACAGCTTTTACACAGTTGCAGGGTGGGGTGTTCCAACTGCCCTACGCAGGAGAAGATCAGAACAGTGAAAACAGTGGCACAGCACTTTTCTGCAGACACTGAAGAATTTCTTTACAGATTTAAGTGAAGAGTGGGGAAGCAGTGCAGGCCTTTCTCTTTCAAGCAACCTATTTGGTGCCAGTAATTTAAATCATAGGCTTTGGGTGCAAACTCCAAGTGCCTGAAAGCCTCACTCAGCATGAAACAGTCCTTTAATCTCAGGACAAAGACGATCCTTTGGTTGCCTCCAGCCATTAATCGGAAGTTTGGAAATTTTGCTTCTTACGCATCTCTGTCCCAAGAGCAAAATTAACTTACACCTCTTTCTCACAGAGATAAAACAGCAGAAAATGTAAAAGGCGAGTGATACTGTGCTAGGGGAATAAGGCAAAGGAAATGTTAAAAACCGATAGCTTATTCCCAAAGAAACAGTATGAGCTCAGCCAAGCAGAAAAATGTGCAAATACTACTCTTAATTCACTCTAGACAATTTGTCATTTATAATATTTTCTTTAGAGTCTGTGAAATCACAAACTCGGTGGGCAAACGGCTGCAATTTTTCTTGTTTAGTTGCTTGCCCGGTGAGGAGAATGGGAACATAAGCAGGGGGCTGTAGAGAGCTAATTAAAAACTACCTGGAACCCTAAAAGTTAACATTGAGGTATTTGTGGTAGCAGTTTCCTCTCATTTGTATATTTAATGCCTTTGAAAGTTCATATATATGATAGGTAAATTTCAAAATTTCCTTCTAATTTCTTTTTTCCATAATGCCATTTTAATATTAATTCATTTATAATAAATGCAGTATAGAGAAATCTGTACACACATGTATGTGTAGGAGTTCGGAGGGCAATTTACTAAAATGATGAAGTGACATAGGCTCTTTAAGTCTTATTGACTTTCGGGGAGCTATATTTTAAGCTATTTTTTTCCAAGGAAATTGATGGATAAAGGTTTTTTTGGGGTGGTAATGAAAGCTGTGCACATTAGAGCTAACAAATATATGGCCAGAAATCTGGGAATAAGTTACCTTAATTTGTGGCTCTGTAAAGCACCAACAAAAGATGTAGTTCCATAGACAGTATAGTGCTTTGTGAATTTGACAAATAGCAGTGATGCAAACAAACAGAAAAATGAGGCAGTCAGTAAATAAATTATCGAGTGAGAAGTTTTTGTTTCAGTGTTTTTAGGATGAAGTATTTTGGTTTCTTAATTTGAATCCTTTTAGTGAAAAATCTTTTCAAGTCTACCTGAAAGGAAATGTCTTGGTTTTACTTTTTTAGCCTGAAGAAAAATAAAAGGTTTGTTATCTCTTTTTTCCCCGCCTCCCCACTTAAAGTTGCATACTATACAGTATGCCCACTTAAGTTCACATACTAAAACCCTGTTGTTCACACTTATTCCATTAATTTTGCTTTGATTTTGTTTTTTAAATCCCTTCTCTTTTTCCCAATATTTGTACATCCAACATTGAAACCAGTGGTTTCAATATATATCATATTATTATAATCACCGCAGCAACACAGTTATTCTAAGTAATTATGTGAGTCTGTTTCCTCATGAAAAATGACTCCTCAGACATGTAAAAGTTAACGGTGGGCCCTTAAGTTTCATTATGTACTTCTTGCCTTACTGTCAATTTGGAGGTAAAATTAAGAACTGAAACAGATCTCCTAAATCCTAACCACAATACCAAATTTCTTTCCATAAGCAAAACACTTGATCACCCCTCTGAGTCTTAATCAAGTAGATATAAAGTATGGCCTGATGAGGTAATAAGAAGCCAAGGTTATTTTCTTATATTATTGCTTCACTGCATTTGAAGATGATAGTTTGACTCCTAAATCATGTAGGTATCTTGGCAAAATTGTCCAATTATTGTAAAACAATCCAACATATTTTTGTGGATAATTTTTAATAGACGAAAAAAGTTTATAAAAAAGTGCTACAGTTCCAGATCATGGAATGGAATTTTAATAGAATTAGTTTAATGAAAGCTCTGATATTCTGTTTATTTCAGTCTTCCACTGAGATATCAGAAGTCAAAAAACAATAATTCTTTAAGGAATTCTCAAAAATTAGTAAAAATGTTAGGGTTTTTTTCAAAATATTCTTATGTCTTGTTTTGATTCCTGTGTATTCCCAATATACACCAGTTGCCACAGAGATCAACGTGAGTTGAGCACCTCTTGCTCATACCTACTTGATGCAACATTTCAGCCTTAATAATTGTGGATTCTTTCCTTTATGTCTAGCTCTGGAAGACATCCATTCATGGACTTCAGCAGAAGCCAAGTGGCTGTGAAGGGATAGACCTCTGCCAGAAGAGCACTTTGTCACAGAGGGTTTTAGTGTCTTGTTTGCTTCAAGCTACCTGCATGCATTGCTCAAGGCTTTCTGGGTTTTATTAAAAGAAAAATCGAGGCCTTTGTCACTCTCTCTGCTTCTCTGCATGTGTTCCCTAATTTCTTACTGTTCTAATACATAAAAGAATTTCCTTTCTTGGGGAAGCTTTTTATCCATCTCTTATCCAAGGATAATGGTTTTATCCATTAGAAGCCAGGACATAATCTGATATACATTTTAGAACAAAGTGCAAAAGAATCTCATCCAACATACCACTATAAGCTTCCTGTCAGCAGACTTTTCCCAGTCACTTTTGACCTGTTAATGTACCCACTGGAAATGGCTCAATGTAATATTAAACCCGAATATTCAGAGTTTGTCTCAGGGACTAATATAATAAAAAAGTAGATAGGAAAAGGTCCCTGGAGACTTTATCTTGTTCACTGCATTGTTGTAGTACAGGATCAGCTCTGTTCACATCACTCCTGATCACTTTTTCTCTAATATGGTCTTCAGTGGGAAATAATCCACAACAGATACACACAGACTATCCCAGTGCTTCAAAATCCCTTACCATTAAAAGCTTCTTCTGTTATGAATGCATGCATTCCTTCTTTTCCTGGTCACATGAATGTGAAAACAAGTCTATTTTTTCCTTCCCGGAAAATAACTATATGAGAATAAAATTCATGTACTTGGAAATTCCTACCATGTCCCCTCTTGAACTGCCGTTCTTTAGAATGAACTATCCCAGTTATAGAAGTCAGAAACCTCTCTAAATCTTTTATATTTCTTGAAACTCACCGCATTTCTTGCCTTAGCCCACATCTGCCCTGTCATACAGTACCTGGAAATAGAAAAAGTTTACAGTAGAGGCCTTATCAAGGCTGTCAAGACCAGAAGGGTTCACTGATGTGTCTTGAAAGCTGTGTTCCTATTGATATATCACATTGTGAACTTTGTCTCTCTGAAAGATATTTTCAATCACATTTTGTTTGTGATCGAATCTTAGTTTAAATGTAGTTTTCTATATCTTATGTACAGTGTTGCTCTTATTCATCAAAATAATTCTGATTCCTTACTAATTCCCGAAAGTCTTTTTCTGCAATAGAGTCACACACAGGGTCTCATATACCGGGATACAATTTTTAATGTCCCTTGACAGGTGCAAGTGCAGCATGGGGAGCCCATGCAGTCATGTTAAGCTTCACAACACTGTCTTCTTGCTACTCTAACTGCTCCCTTTGATGCGTGTATTGTGAGGAGCTCAGCTTCTCAGCTTGATGGTACATCACACTCTGCTTTCAAACATGTTTTCAAAGGGGCTGTTTCTGCTGTACCATCCTGGAGGAGACGCTCTTCAGAGCTGCAGCGAAGGCTTCTTGTAAGTGCGGTCACTGTGAGAAAAGCCACGCTGTTGCCAGACGTTAGTTGTGCTGAAAGGGAATGCTGGATGAGCAAGGCTGCTGCTGAGCTTGTCTCCATTCTCTCCATCTTTGATCTGACTAAGAAGCATCAACTCAGCCTCACTGGCAATCTGGAAAATAGTGAACACACGGTTCACCCTGCTTCAGAGAGTAGTAAACA
Source organism: Alethe castanea (assembly GCA_024734035.1). NCBI lineage: Eukaryota > Metazoa > Chordata > Aves > Passeriformes > Muscicapidae > Alethe > Alethe castanea. The sequence goes on from JANRGV010000051.1 coordinate 66,160,664, forward strand.
AGGAATGGCAGAGTCTGCCTGTGCTGCACTTCATATCAGCTGGAACAGTGATGATGTAGGTTCAGGGAAGCAGCTGCAGCATAGAAAACATATTAGCTTCCCCATTGCGCTTCTTACAGTTTCATCTCTGCATCAGAGAGGTGAAAAGTGGCTTCTGGTAATACCAGGGAGAGAAAAAGAAAATAAATCCAGATAAATACAGATTTGGGGGTTTATATAGTTTTAAAAACTACAATGCTGGACTTACTTTAGGATAAGATAAGAGAGAAGTACTGTATTCCCAGATAGTCAAAAAGTTGAGGAAAATGTAAAGATCGGTTAGAAAGTCAATGTTTCATTTCTGAGTATTTTACAACTTTAAAGTTAAAATAAAAGTCAATTTTAGGGAGAAGAGTGTTTCAAGTGCACGGAACTGAATAATTTTAAGCTTTTAGAGACCAAGAAGGATTCTTCTCAAATTAAATCATTTGTCGAAAATGAGACACATTGCAAACAATGTTAGTATCTTCAAACTGTCCTTCATCTCCCTCACCCAAATTGTCCGCCATAAAACTTCACTCGCATCTTACAAAGAAGATAGCAAGTATAAGGAGTTAAACACAATAAAAAGCAAAAATCTTTTGCAAATGGAAAGGAGAGTGATGTTTCAACTTTTACTCCCCAAATAAGGAAGGATGTAGAGTCCTTTGGGAAAATGACTAATGTAGAAGGAGCAAAAGACTTTCTTTCCCGGAATAACAAAAATACACATATATTTTAATCTCTTTTCTGGCTTTCATAATGCAACTACACGCTTTTGACTCTGTGGTGCTGTCAGCAAAAATTAATTTTAAAAGTAGTACACATGAGTGACTTCAGCCTTTGCCTTAATTTAGTTTCTCACTAAGAGCTAAGACACAGCCGCACAGAAGCAGGATGGACGGCTGTACACTATATTGTAGGAGACGATAGTGCTAAATTAATCATGTTCTATCTGGAATTTGCAATTCTTTCAGAGATGCTCAAGACAATATAAAAAATTTAGTGGTAACAGTGAAAGTAGGCAGGAGGTTGTGAGGCAGAAAGCTTCAGAGGGCACTTTAAATGTGAAAGATGCATTACAGTTTCTCACACATGAACAAGATAGCATGCCTTACTAAAAATATAATAAATACGGAGTGTATTCTGCCAGATGCAGCTGTGAAGGGAACGCTCTCCCAGTCAGATGTACCGAGTGCGATTGACACCCCCTTAGCTTTGCTGTGATATGACTAAATATGAAAACGAACAGCCTCGGAATGATGTTTGCATTAGGAGCAACATACCATTCCGTTCCTCTCAGAAGCCCAGCAAATATATCAGAAGTTTGGTACACACACTAGAAGAGTCAGTCTGTTCCTCAGTCAGGATTTCACTTTTCATTTGCTTTTCTGCTTCTCCCCTGCTTTTCTTCTTTTCTCTCTCAGTGCATTGTCTCAACGCTTTTCTCCTGCTACAAACATCAGGGGAATGAAGGGGGACGTAAATTACTCCATTAGCGGCTCACTGCTGATCGTCTGCTGTAATTTGAATAAATCAGTGCACGTGTGGCTGCAGCAGCAACAGGAGGAAGAGACAGACGTGCCGGGTCCCCCACCATCCTTGTGAGCCTTTTTGAACTCAAACACAAGCCTGCCCAGCTCACTACTACAAGAGCCCTTACCTTGCAGAAAGTAAAATGCAAAAGAAAAACTCCCCGTTAAGTTTGGAAATAAATAACTAGTGAATTTTCTTTTCCTTGCAAACCTATCTACTGCAGTCAGTGGATCACAGTCGGGTGTTGAAAGCTGCTGTGGGAGTTTCCACAGCAATCAAAAGCTCTTCTGAGCGAAGAAAAGATTATGACCAACTTGACTAAAATGAGTGAACAACGTTCCCCCCTTCCTATCTGAATGCAGTATTGATGCTTTTGAGCCAAGGCCTCTGGTAAGGGTCTGTACAAAGTTCTGAATACAAAGAAGGATCTTTCTCTCTCTTTCACATTGTGGGTTCAGAGATGTGGGGGAAATGACAATCTTGCACCAGGGAAATCCTGCACATAACTTTTAATTTTGATTCTAAAGTGGACTGTGGTTATATAGGTGAATCTAAGAACTGTGGAAAAAGCAGCCAAAAATATATCTGAGGAAAACTTTTAGAGAATTTTTCCTGAACATAGAGGTGGAGTATACAGTTAATGCAAAGCAGCACTGTGAGATAGTGAGAGTAATGGTGTGAGACACACCATACAGTGTAAGGAAACAATTTCTGAAGTCATTACCTCACGATTTTGGTTACTCTTGAGTGTCCAGCAGCATCTTCCTATTTCTGGTTGCAAGACCTTCTTTTGCAATTGAATTTGCCTGAGAGATCACCAAAAAAAAATTGCACCTCACACTTTAGCTTGAGAGCCAGTGCTCTGGGAAACAAGCAGTGGCTTAAAGGATTCTTTTGGATCTGAAAATATCATCAACAAGCATCTGGAGTATGTTGGCCAGTTAAAAAGCACCTGTGACACTGCATTGGTGCAATCTAGTAAAAGTAAATCTAAGAAAAGTAATACCTCTAGGCTTCATTTTTCACTGTACTACTTTTTCTGGGAGAAACATTCCAAAACCAGTACTTTTAGAAATGGGAGGCTGAAAAAACACTGATTTTTTCACATTGATCACTTTTGGCTCTTTCTCCTTTCCCCCACCTGTGCTGTTTCCTGGGAAAAAAACAACCTGAGAGTCCACAGGTGCTCTAGATGTGTCCTTAATTGCCAGTATCCCTCTAAGCAGATATTTTAAAGAGCAGAAAGAGGTAAGCAAATGAAACTACTGGGCAAACAAGTTGAGTCTATGCTGACTGAGTTTAGTAAAATACTTCTATGTTAATTACAAGAGAAGATAATATTTTATTGTGTTACTGCTCATGTCTCAAAAGATTCACTTTTGAGTTACCTGAATCTGGTGATTGTAACCATGTAATACAGTGAGTATTAGTAACTGTTTCATTATAATTGACTCATAATTTTTCAAACTCAATTTATGCATGAAATTTCATTTAACTAATGGAATTCATCTAATTATAGATTATGTAAGGCATATATGTTATTCTAAAAAATCTAATAATTTGTAACAAAGATTGATAGGATTCAAAAGATCTCACTGGATACATTTTCATTATAGTGTTCTCAAAGTAACTAATAAATCATAGACGTTCTTTAAAATTCTTTCTTTTCTTGGAATAGGCACAGTGTTAAGTATTGCAAAGTGCATTTTGTCTAGAAGGTTTTTACCCATTCCAAGAGGGAGCCATTTCTGTGGAGAATCAAGCATATTCTCAGCTTCTGAACTGTTATTTGTGTCTTAATAGTTTTGAACTCCTTTCAGTGTTTAAAAATATTAATCTGGGTTGGAGTATCTTAGTATTACTTTATAACTTTTCAGTTTTTAATAGAAAAGTGGATCCCAACCTAGCAAATTCATGATGTAGGCCAGGTGATGGTTGTTTGCCACAGCAAGTTTTACTCCCTTATTTTAAATGTCCTGCGCATTATTATTGCCTAATTTCATACTACTATTACTAACCATATACATTGGGGAAGGATTTTTCTGGGTTTGGGTCTTTTGTTTGCTTTGTAGATAATTCACCTTGACACATGAGCTGATCCCTTTGGTTACCATGAACTGCAGAAGCAATTTTTTAAGCCGTGTTCCTCAGACTCTCCTTGCGCAGTAAGTGAAGGTGTGATGGCAGCATGAATAAGCAGCTGCTGTTTATTACGGCTTTTACATAGTTAGTATGGACATATTAAAAGGAGGAGGCAAAGCTTTGTGCAAATTGTCTCATAAAATGATGTAAAAGGGTGAGGTGAGCTCTAAAGCCAGAGTGTTATGACAGGTTGTTCTTGAAAATGCTCAATTTGAAAATAACTTTCCAATGTTACCAATGCTTATAAAGAACAAAGGAAAAGTTATCTTTAGCCAATGGGATGGCTAGGAAGGGAGAAGTATTAAGTCTTACCAAGTAGGCAATAATTCAGTGGTTTAGTATGTTGGCTGATTTGTCTCTATGTCTATGAATGAGAGATATTTCATGTTAAAATAATTGTAGAATAAAATATTCTGATGCAGTATCAAATCTACTGAAGAGCTATTTTGAAATAAAACATTCCAACTCATGAGTATTTCAGTATTTCTTTGTAAGTTGCCAGAATTTCTTTTCACATAGGTAAATACCATTTTATAGGTGGTTCCATTTTTTTCTAATCAATTCAATATTTTGTGATTCCTAGCAGTTGGTAGTTGAATTTGCTTCTTTAACTGAACAATCAAGTACCCCCTGGAGTTCCTTCTATAAATTAAGGCACTCTTTCCACCATTAGGGTGAGAATATTTTAAATTAAATGCTGCAAAGCATGTACATGTCATCTGGGCTACAAAAATTTATCAGTTGAGCATACATAGCATAAAACAGGGTTTATTGTGGATGGATATTAGTATTTTTCCAAAAACAGTGAGTAAGCATTTCCATCAATTGCTCTTAATACAATTTTGCTTACTCAGTGGCACTAGCTCTCTTCTGTGACTAGGATAGAAAATGTTTCAAGTGGGGAAACAAATTTTTAGTGCTCTTTTCTTCTGCGTGAAGCAACGCAAATCCATGACTGGTCAACACAAGTTAAATTCTTTTCAACTCTAGTAGAATATATATTTTTACTTAAAAATATATTATTTCTTTGGGATAAAATCTTAGTTTCTCTGGTCTTTGCGATAAATGGGCCATATTACAAAAAGGCTTTATCTGCTAGTATGTGAAAATGGCAAGCTTTCTTTTTTGTCTTTGTTAAGATTTTACATCCTTCTAAATACAATATGGTTATTGAGTGGAAGTAAAAAGCACTTTAAAACTGAGATTCTTTCACTTTTCTTGCATGACAGAAACTGTATGGGCTCATACATACTCAGTACATTTTCTGTCTTCCCACTGAAACACTTTTCTGATGAAACAGTCCATGTACATGTCCCTAAAAATTGTATTGAGCAAAAATGATGTTAACTCTTCAGTTTGGCTGTTGCTCATGTATTATATCAACTTACATTGCAAAAAAACTTTATGTGATTTGGAATTATTGCCAAAATATCTTCAGCCAGGGGTGAATATATTTTAAGCCTTCAAAACTTGGGGTAGGGCAGAAAAAGGCCCCAAACACCTTTCTTGCCATTTTCAGTATTGGTGAGATACTGGATTGGACTGTGTAGCTACTAGGGACAGAGTGGATGAGGAAGAAGCCACTCAGTCCTTAAAGACATTGGTCAGAGTTTTACCCAGAACAGGAAAAAGATTTCAGCTGGGTCTGGTGTAGTCAAATCTCAGAGAGTCTGAAAATTCTGTTTCATCTCCCTCACAAAGACAACAAACAGAACTTTGTGGGACTGTGTGACATCCTCCTCTCAACAGCTTGTATCTCAAACAGCTAATTAGAGATGAATCTCTAATGGTGGTTGTACAGTAAGAGTGAATTTTATTAAAGACATCTTGTTGCCACTCCCCTGCTATGGCATTTCAAAAATTTCAGATTTTCTATAAGACTGGGATTCCACTGTCCATAATGTAATTATCACTTTGTCTTTGCAGAGATTTCTATCCAGTAAAGATGGGTGATATGTTCAAGGGCATACCTTGTGGAAAAATTCTTTAGCCATGAAAACATATATGAAAACATAAATAAAGAAATAGCCCAGAGAGAATCACTAACAGTTATACATGCACGTAGAAAATCTAACACAATAATGGCAAAGTTAGTTTGGTGGCAGTTCTGCCTCTTTTACTGTTGCCCATGACTCTTTCCTCCTGTTTATGGCAGATACTATTTGTGGTTGACTTTGGTTTAAAGAGTAAATGTTTTTTATTAAAGTAGAACAGCTGTGTTGAAAAACGGATATATTGCAGTCTGGGAATAGAGTCTACATTAGAAGAGTATTCAGCTGAGGCTGTAGAACTCCTCAAAGGATGCCTGGCTCTTGTGACAGTGACAGAAACCCTTCTCCTGTCAGTTCCCATTAGCCAATGGCAGTGTAACATTTCTCTTACTGTGAGTGGCAGAGATGATGGAAACTGTACTTTTTAATTAGGAAATATCATACATGTAGACACAAGTCTGGGCAGGAGCTCTGTTCATGTCCGCTTCATTTATGCTGCTTCCCCTTATTTCCCATTCTGCTTGTGTCTACTCTCTAGTCTTGAGCTGACCCGGATTTGAGGTAGGGGGGAAGGTGAGGCTCTTTGTGGTGGCAAGAATAAGTTTAAATTAAACTAATCTTGAAGTTGAATTTAAGTTTTCCATTAAAGAAAAGTGTAAGAACTCAATTTTATGCTGAATACAATAAAATACCTTGATTTTAGGAGCATAGGAGGAAAACAAGGACATGAAAAGAAACCTCTGCAGAGAAAGAGTCTGTCCTTTTTTGTGGTAACCTATTGATTAGGGCATGCATCCAGAATGTGAGAGATCTGGACACCAGCTCCTTCTTCCATTAATATTTAATAATTATACAGAAGGAAAAAGCAGCTAAAGAGAAATTAAGAATCTGGCACGATTGCAGTGGCAAGACAGACCCTGGGGCAATGCAAGACTGACAGTCAAATATTGCCACACAGAAGAGTGAATTGAGTCTAGGGCTCTTATACCCTGGCAGGTCCTAAATGTCAGGTTACTGAATAAAGGAGGAACATCTTTCCTGCTGATGTATCCTACCAAAGTTTACCAACTCTCCTCTCCCTCTTCACCCTTGTTTACTGCACGGTAATAGGTTAGGAGAATGCCTGAAGACCTAAACATCTGACAAAGAATTAATGAAAAATAATATACAAGGTTTATAACATTGCCTCTGCCATTGCACAGTACTGGTAGAGAGTGGTTTCAGTGGTGTGTAGGCATATTATAACAAAAATAACACTATTGGGATTCAAATTAGTACTGTATGTTTCATGGAAAATGAGTTGAAAAGAGTTGGAAAGCTCTCAGCGAAATTTAAATAAATCTCTTCAAAAAACCCAACTAGATAGAACACAGGCAAAATAAGTAAAGGTAGTATTAATTCAGAATTCAAGTATTCATCCATTCTTTTATAAAAATGTGTACTTATATGTATATATTTCCATGTATTTTATGGCATATATATGGTTTCAGCTATGCTTATTTTCCTTTTTCCGTTAAGTTTTTCATCAATAGAAAATATTTTTAATGTCTTTCTCTTATATGCAGCATATTCTGTTCTGTATTATCAAGCAGAATTGTTAATGAACAACAAATTAATGTGCATATTTAGACCTACAAACAAACAGATGTGATCAATTGGTTTGAGTGCATCCACAGCAATCCTTTTCCTACTTTCTACCTCCCCAAACTAGCTTCGTCTCCTTAGTCAGTTTCAAATACAGAGACTTCAAAACCAAACAGGAGCAAACTGCTCAGAACCTCACTCAGATCCTGAGGCAGGAATCACCTAGCCTTGACTTAGTTGTAAGATGCAGAGAAAGCAGGCCCCTTAAGTTAGGTAGATGTTCCCAGTCTGATGGAGCAGTTAGGTGTGTTTTTTCCTCAGTGGAAAGCAGTGGGTGTATTACAAGGTCTCAAAAAGCAGAAGATTGTCCAAATTTAGATAAGTTTAAGGTTCTTTCCTTTGGCATCCTTTGAAAACAACTCCACCATTTTGCTGACATTACTGAGAAATGAAGCTGCCGTGGCTGTAGGATTAAGTCACTATAGTTTCAGGCAAAGTTAAAGGTCTGTGTTAAGCAGACTCTTTTTAATATTTTGTTTCTACAGCTTCTGCAGGTAGAGTCTGGGATACAAATATACACAATTTTATCACATAATTATGTTTGATTTTGTGGGCTGACAGCTGGAGTCAAAGCTGTCTGCATTTTGCTATCACAATACCTTTCAGAGGAGACTATAAATATGCATGAAGATGGAATGAAAATAGTCATCTTTAGGTCAAACATTCATCCAAATTACTTGATTTTGAGAGGTTTTCTCAGAAATCCTCTGTTTATACAACTAAGGATGTCTGTGCAAAAGAAAATACACGTTTTGTGTATTTAAATTTTAGAGTTGATCTGCCATTCTTTATGGGACTTTGCAGCAGTGCTTTTACAAACTGACAGCCTCCCCTACCTCCTCAATGAGCAGATATTTAAAGAAAGCTCGGACAAACAGCAATAAAAGTGAAATTCTTCAGGAAGTACTGCTTTACCTCCAGAAAACCAATACACATAGAGGGGTTTCTGATATCTGTAGCTAAAATGAGCTAAGAGGAAGTGGACTGGAAAGCACCCCAAAAACTGGGAGCATGGAGTACAGGATGTTACTCTTCCAGAAATATGTTCTGTATTTGGAACTATAGCTCAGAGGAGGGAAGCCCTCTCTCATGCTGGTTGAACTCCTAATTTATGAATCCGTAGAAATTTGGATCCTGCAAATACTTGTGCTCTTGCCTGATTGATTTTAAGCACCAGTAGCACAGCCGAAATCAGCCTACCAGCATGCCTGGGGCTCAGGTGAAAGAAGTCCTTTGCAGAGCTGGGCACACTTGCTGGCTGTGCCTTTTAAGTGAGCCAGTATATAATGGTGGTGTCAAGGGGGAGGATGTGGGGCACTGGCAGCAGCAAAGGCTGCAAGTAATAAAAAGTGCTTTTCTAATTGGCTGCAATAATGCTTAAATTTTCTAATAAATAACATCCACACACGTCACAAATAAGCCCTAGGTGAATGTTCCAATGGAAGTATTTATTTGGAGCACTGAACAGATTACATTTACAGATTTATACTGCACAGCAGGGAAATCACTCTACATGGAGTGACAGGGCAATGGTCTTATAGCAGTCCCCTTCACAGCAAAGCACTTAGGCACGTGAGGATCAATTTCAGTGTCGCAGCTCAAGCTTAATATTATGGATGTCTGTTGCTGAATTAGGTTGTGGAGAGGTGGAGAAACCGAGCAACCTTTAGGAAAATATTTACAGGATCCAGGTGGGATGAGATAAACCCAAGTTCAATTGAAAGAGGAAGACTGATTGCTTGCTTCCTTAATTTTATGCCCTGGCATTACAAGTATAGCTGTCAAAATAACAGAGTTTATTTTTTAAATGTGTTAACAATTACATTCTACAGAAGAGAAAATGTGCTTTGTCAAGAGAAATATACTCACAACAATTATTTCATTTTTTAATTAAGAGATGTTACACTATTTTGTATCTTAAGCCATGCAGCTGCTAGTGTTTACTGCATCTCCCTGTGTACGTGTGTTTGGCCCTTCCATCAAAATGTTCTCCTCTGAGTATTTCTTTTTTTCCTGTTCTGTGCCGGGATGCATGAGGGAACAAGATGAAACCTGACTAATATTGTTTGGTAATACAGTTGTTTGCAGTTTATTTGTTCTCTGGTGGATTTTATTATAGCTGCTGAATTTTTACTCATTAGTTTCATGGTGGTTATTTTGCAGATTTCTTTTATTCTGTATTTTTTATTGAAACCTTATTCACAATACCACAGTGACTTGACTACGCTCTTCATGATGCAAAATTTAATTAGATACTAACTAAGTAAGTGGTCCATTAAAATATTATTCAGATTGTTCAGGGAAATGTTTTGGTAAACATTTTCTTTGGAAGTTGACTTTTTGGTAAGGGAAATGGAAACAGACAAATGAATGCTGCTGTTTATTTTGTCTCTCAGCATGCAAAGGGTGAGATAGTGTGCATCTGAATTACATCTCCATTTGCAGTGGGAGAAAGGACCTTGCCATTAGAGGAATCATAGCATCCATTTTTTATGCAGTTCAGGTCTAGACTGCCTATACTGCAGTCCATCAAAAAGTATTTTAGGGGAAAGATGTTCATAATGAAGCAGGGAGCTCTACTGTTTGAATGATGATGATGATGATGCACTGCAGTTGCCAAAGCCACATAATACGCATTGCTGGAAAATGTCCCATAAAAAAATTTGAGCTGGAAATAAAGATATACATTGTGTGTATTTAAGTATGGCTCTGTACACTAACAAGAGAGGCTTTAATTATACATGGGTTTTCACAAACAAGTTAGTTCAGAGAGTGTTCAATTCACAAAGGTCTCTTTCTCTATACTCCGGGCTCTCTGTTCTAAGCAGTTTTGCAGCTATTGAAACAGCTGCACAATTTTTGATTTGGTCATGGATACTTTTAATGTGCACATAAAATGAAGACGAGAGGGAGGGAACATTTCTTTGCCAGCTCTATGCAGAAGAGTGAGCCAGCTTGGTATCTGAAGAATATTGAACGGGTCTGTGCTGACCTAATGGAGCCAGAAATCAGACCTCCCTAAGTCACACACACAGTTTTGATGTCAAGCAGTTTGCCAAGTGGCAATACATCCTTCGATGGCAAAAGGGAGGGAGAGGGACTTGTTACATAGAGAGGTGAATGGGAAAAGGTCAACTGTTGGAAGGTGAGACCAGCATGTGAAGTAAAGGAATTGGCAGAAATGTCAGAAATACAAGGGAAGAAAATTTCTCTCTCTAGGCAGTGTGCTGAAACCTTTCAGACAGAGACCTGTGGTCAATGCTGTCCCTCATCCCCCAAATAAACTATTTATTTCAGTACCATGAATCTCCTTTCTATCCTCAAGGACTCCCTAGTTTGAAGCATCAGCTGCTTTCAGCTGAGATGTGGCCACAGGAAAATACAGTCAATGTTGTGCTGTTCATGCTCGTGCACAGTGTGGAAATATTGCTGTCAAGCAAGCACATTTAAACCAGTGCTACAGATAAAGGGGAAAATGAAGTATGAGGCAGAGCTCCAACATAGAACTCCACCAGGAACATCAAATATTCTCTGATGCTAGCATTTGGCAAATTAATAACCCTGCCCTGTGAGAAGTTCATCTCGGAGTTGAACTGGAATAAGGGACAGGGTCTTAGGGGAATATGGAAGGAGTGAGCCCTTCAGGATTATTGATGGGAATTTTTTTGTAATGTGTTAAAGGATGTGCTACTAGCTCCAAAAGGAAGCCAAACCCAAGTGCCATTCAGGGTTCTGGATGGGAAAGATGGCCATGTAAAATGGTCCCAAGATACCTTATAGCAGAGACTTGTTTCTCAAAGAACTTATCAATTGCTTTTCTTGTCGTTCCAAAACCAGCAGAGTAAATGATATCTCATTTGTTAAGAATTTACATCTTTAGGCTCAGTTCCTGTGTGAATTACCTGTAGTGACAGTACTTGCATTGCAGCTTTTCACTTTTCTGGGGAAGGAATATAACTCCTGTGATTTCTATAACCACTTAATTTTGCAACACTTGTAAAAATGTAGCAACTTATCAAAAAGTATTAAAATTGGGTAACATATTTTAAACTATTATCATGAGGAGTGCAGATAGGTATGCAAACATGCCTGACAATGTGTACATACACAAATGATGACAGAGCACAATCACGTGAGTTTCATATCCTTGGAAAACCAGATGAATTATAGTATTTCATTTCAAAGAAAATAATTATGTTTGTTGATTTAAAAGGCTGAGAGTTCTAGCTGTTTGAAAAGTAGCAATAAGATTGTAATAAACAAAGAATTTTGGAAATGAACTAGACAATTTAATATTTTGAGACATTTTTTAGTCCAAATATTTGCAAGACTACTTTAATATTGCCAGCTTTGTATTCTCAGCCCATTCCAAAACTCCAGTGTAAAAATTAAATGTAAATCTGAAAAAACACGCACCCCAAACCCTCCCTTTCCCAAAAAAAAAAAAAAAAAAAAAAAAAAAAGAAAAAGAACCTTATCTATGGATGCAGGTTTCTATACAACATTTTCTCTCTCCCATTCCAAGCTGTGGCACTTAAGAGTCTCTGGGAGATTAGGATGCCTTTCTGTCAGAGAGTTGGACAATGCAGCCTTCCAATATCCTCTCAATTAGATGGACAAGACAGCCTCATTTCTGGGGAAAGGATTTTCCCCATTTCCCTTCCCCAAAGTGAGTGTGGAGACAAACAGCAATCTGTGGGAATGTGTACCTGATAGCTGGGGAAACTTTTGAAACTGTTAGGGAGATCCTAGAGTGCATTCTTCCTGTGAGAGCTAGACAGGACTGGGAAAGACAAAAAAGCATTGCAGGAGATGAGGGTGGAATAGGTGACCATTAAGCCCCTGTTATACATGTCAGGGTCAGTTCCTCCTCCCTCTCTCTGCCATGGAAACATGTTTAGTCAAGTGTCACTTTCACTTGCTAAGAGAGAGCACCAGTTTTCTCTTGTGTTGCACTGCTTCAGGTTTCAGAAGTGCTTGGGTTGTGTTCCTTTTAAACATTTATGTTTTATTCACAAAGCTTAACTGGGAATTTTCCCTATCTTATTGAACCTATGGATAGGAAAGTTCAAAAATGCTAGCAAATTGCCACTAGGAAGTAATTTTTAAAGCACGAGGCACCAGAAATTCTTTTGAGGACAAGGACCATGATGCATGGACAGTGATACTGTGTTTTCATAGCACTCATCACCACAGTGTCAGAGATAAGGGATATCTGACCTCATCTCACTCTCTTTTGATGGAGTTGAAGTAGGTAATATAAATCCTTTTATGTTTTTAAGAGTAATGAGTGATGGATGACACTAGAGACAGTGTCTACTGTAATGTGTTTTGGACAGGTCTACCCCAACATGGATCTTTGTAAAGCACATGTTGCAGGTGACACACCTGAGATTCCTGCTCATGATTCATCAGTGGCTCAGACAAAACTGTGGGAATCCAATTCCTTCCTCCTCCTTTCTGCTTCCCTCTTCCTTGCTGCCTAGCAAAATTCCTTGTTGAAGACTATCCACTGTTTCTGGTATCTAGTGCTACAGATTGGTGTTACTCTGTCAAACTTTCTTATACTGAACTGTATAACAAAAGTACCTTTCCTTTAAGCTATGGCTTAAACCAAAGAGGTTTAAGAAAAAATGTAGCAATAATGATCAAATGAGAAATTGTGGAGAACTCAAAAATGTCTCAATTAGAACTGGGCTTCTTTGTTAATAGATAGAGTCAGGTACCACTCCAGAAAAAAAAAAAACAAAAAACTAAATTCATAGTGTATAACTCAGCTTGTACCTATCTCTATACACTTCACCAGTGAAACAGTGGCTGTGTGCCAAAGACAGGTTTTCTTCAGAGTCTGGAGGAGATGCTTTCTACCATGGGCTGGCCCAAGGTTCTTCTGCAGAAGCCACCGCTACACAGATTATGTTGGTCCTTGCTGAGTCTGCCTGGGTCATCCTACCAGAGTAGCTTGGAATGCTACCATGAAATATGTTCCCTGTGACGTCAGTATGAGTTACAGTTATTTTCAAGAAGTAATTTCAATGCTTCTACTGTTTCAGTACTTTCCAGTAATATCTCTTCCAAAATTTCATGTGAAAGAGAAGACAGAAGCATGAATTAATTTGCAAAGTCACTGTGCCTCATAGCCAGTTTCTTCTAAATACTTTTGATCTCAAGAGGTGGAGATATAGGAAACTTCTTCTTACATTAATAGGTCAGTATTTTTTGGTGGAGTCAGAGAAAGTTGACACTGGCATGTAACCATTTTGGATTATGGGGCTTTGCAAGCACATCCTTGTGATGTGCCTGTGGATCTCCTTTAACACAGTGCCACTCAGTGATAGCGATGCAGCATGGCGAGGGGAGAGGAATGCAGGTTCCATGAAAGGGCAGACATCTACCATAAACCAGTTCATTTATTTTCACTCTGCTGGGGGCCAGAGCACAGCGATTTGTTTTGCTTTCAACTGGATTTGGATTGTTTTTTTACACAGATAGTTCTGAAATAACTTTTTGCTTCCAGTCATCAGAGTTTATAAGGTTATTACTGGTTGAAGTCAACATGCCTCTAAGGTTAAAGCCTTCCACTTGTATATTTAGACATCCTCTTCAACATTTCAGACATCTCTCTCTCATGATTTGCCTGCAGCCTATTTTGTATTTAAAGTTGTCTTTGGACCTGAGATGTAGCTTGTTGAATCTGATCTAATAAAATGAAAATTAGCCTCAGAACTAGGGCAGAAGAACTGGGCTCCTAGATTGTATCTTGAGTCCCAAGCTACATTTTACAATTGTGTGAGCTTTCCAGGAGCATGAATATCCCTTGTAGGAGGCACAGCTAGTGATAAGGTTTCCCTTGCATAATATTCCCTGACTGTAGGTTTTATTTCCAGTACAAAAATTTAGAACTCCAATTCAATATTACTGATGATGACTGGCTAGAACATATTGTCTCTGTCATGAATTTGACAAACTCTACATTAAAACTGCTCCTTCAGGGGCTTTGTCGCCATTTTTCATGCAGAAAGCTTTCTTATTGTTGCTGTAATCAATAGAAGAAACTATTGTCATCTCTCCTGTACATTTATTATGAGAAAAACTTATTTTATGACATGGCTGAAGCTCTCTAATTTCCCACATAACTGGCCTGATAGGCTTCTGGACCTTGCTTTACTGCCTTAATTTCCATTCTTAATGTAGGCTTAAGACTGTCTAATTGTCTCTTATGACAGAAAAATTTTATCATCACTTAAAAGATGATTAATATGGAAAGTTATCTAAACTAATACTACAAGTTACATTTATGTTGTCTCACTGGTGAATATAATGAGATCAGCTATCAAGTTTTTGGGTAAGTTCTATCTTTTTTAATCGTTTCAGAAATGATAGTAGTTAAAAGATCTCTTCTACTGGTGATTGCTTTGCACTTTCCCACCATTTGCAGTAATAATTGCAAAAGAAAGTGGTGGAATGTGAGGTTTTAACCCATATTTTATGGGTCACAAATGGGCTCTAAACCCACTGCAGTCTTGCAATTTCATCTAGAGATAATTATTAGATAATGCCAGCAGTAAATTATTTGCTGCTCATATACTTCCTAAAAGTCACTACCCACAGGTAATTATTTCACCATTTTAAAGAGAGAGTACATTTGAAACTGTTAGCTATCACTTTTAGGAGCTGTACACACAATAAGCAAGCCATTGTCCCAGCACTGCAATCCAGAAGAGTCCTTACCTGTATGGCATTGCTTCCTTATCCCTGATGCATCTCATTACATTTGCTCTGGGTTCACACAGGTGTAAGAGAGGGCAGAATTTTTGTCCTAAATGCACCTATGTATCCATCAAATACCTGTGAGGTTTTGGGTTCAGAAAACCTGTTTGGTGCAGCTGACTTCTTCAGCCAGACTGCCTATCTTACCTGATATGGCAAGAACTCATGTAAGACAAAATTTTCTGTCTTAAGGTAGAACTCAAAGGCTGAAAGACAGGTCATGAAGCCATTTTGATGGCACAAGTATAAAGAGTTTAAATTCCCTATTTTTTGGAATATATTGTAAAAATAAGGAGGATTGTCAACTTGCTTTTTTAGAAAAACCGAGCTCACTTGGTGATAGCTGTTGTTAATAATTTTACTGGAGGAACCAACCACATCATCACCTACAACTTACATGCAGAGTAGACAGCATTTTATTTCTAATCAAATCCATATTCTATTTGCTTGTCCACTTCAGAGATCAAATCCACCTTTTCTCTTTCAAATAATAATCAATCCAGGCTACTCAAATTGTTTCTACACTACCACAGATCTGTCTGCCACACACAGAACTTATGGTCTCTCATGGTCAAGTAATTTAAATGACAAATTTAACAGTAAAATAAATTAATCCAAACCACACTTTTTACCTCCATGAAAGCAAGATTGGGACGAAAAATACCTGGACAGCAATTTCACTATTAATGTATTGTGCTGAAAAGTATTAATGAAGTTGTTTTTATTTCTGACAAAATCACTTACAAGTAAACAATATCGTTTCAAGGGTAGCCTTGACTGAAGCATTCAATATCTCTGTGAGCAAAGATCTTCTACAGAAGTTTCTACAATGTCTTGTCATGTTCAGTAATGACATCCAGAGGAAGGCTACAGAGATGGTGATGGGCCAAGAGGGGAAGCCATACGAGGAGTGGCTGAGGTCACTTGGTCTGTTCAGCCTGAGGAAAATGAGACTGAGGGGAGACCTCATTGGAATTACAACTTCCTCATGAGGGGAAAGGGTGGGGCAGGCACTGATCTCTTCTCTGTGGTGACCAGTGACAGGACCCAAGGGAATGGCCTGAAGCTGTGTCTGGGAGGTTTAGTCTGGCTATCAGGAAAATATTCCTTACCCAGAGAGTGGTTGGGTTCTGGAAGAGCTTCCCAGGAAAATGGTCAGAGCACGAACCTGACAGAGTTCCAGAAGTGTTTAGACAATGTTTTCAGGCACATGGTGTGATTTTTGGGGTGGGTGTTTGCAGGGCTGGGAGCTGGACTTGGTGATCCTTGTAGATCCCTTTCTACTCAGAATATCCGATGATTCTATGATCCAGACACCTCTTCTATGCAAAATTCCTTTCTGTAGATACATCCTACAGCATGATGCCTCTTATGTTTTTCTGTCAGGATCTGGAACTCCTCAAAAATAAAATTAAAAATCCTCTGAAAAAATCTGTGGCATGTGTAAAACCTCAAAAAAACCCCAAAAACCTCAATCCAATGAAACAACACCTGATCAATTCTGGTTACCAGTAACATTGGCTGACTCGCATTAATAAAACTATACTCATTCCTCAAAACAGAGGCTTAAGGAGGTCCCCTCTACTGAAACCACCAAAGCCAGTTCTCTGTTAAGTGTTTTTGGGAGTCTACTTTCCATTGCTGGAGACATGAAACAAGTCCCAAATCCAGGGGAACTCTGTATCTGTATCACCTCTTTGGGTTTGAATTCCCCCTTTTTCAACAAGATTCACTGCTCAAGCAGATACCCCTTACTAAAACTCCTGCTAGCAGATGGAGGGGACTTGTCAGAGCACTGCCTGGAAGCTCACAAGGCACCCTGGCATGGTGTCTGTGTTAGCATCTCTTTCATGAGTTCTTAAGTCAACCCAAATTTTTAAAAGACTTGTCATTGTTTCTCAAGTAGATTAAAGCTGCTTACATTTCAGGCTACCAATGCTGCCTTCCTCATGAGTTAGGGGATGTTAAACACCACTAAAAATTGATAAAGAATCAAATCGCTGCCTAATTTACAAAATAACAGTCAACTAACTGACACCACATTAAAAGACTGATCAGCCTTCAAAATTATTGCAGTGCGTTTATTTTTTAGATCATTTTTAGTCTTTGAAATGTCAAACATAGTGATCCATCTGAGCTGCAAAGGTGGATGAACATACATAGCACTGTCATCTGCTTGGAGAAGAGTTGAAAGCAATTGCACATGGATTCACAACAGAACTTTTATCTGTTTTGCATAAAATTTATGAAAAACAAT
The DNA here is from genome assembly GCA_024734035.1 of Alethe castanea. NCBI lineage: Eukaryota > Metazoa > Chordata > Aves > Passeriformes > Muscicapidae > Alethe > Alethe castanea. The sequence goes on from JANRGV010000051.1 coordinate 66,178,022, forward strand.
GTTACCAGCCAGCCCCACTTCTGCTACTCAATTGGTTTAACTTTTGAGAGGAATACACACTTTTTAGCTAACATTCATTCAGGTGTGCAGTAAAGCCAGGGTCATTGTACCTGCCCCCTCCTGACCCTTTTGTTGCTGAAACTGTTGAGCATACAGCTGTAATCTCACATTTAGAATCATAAAATCATAAAGAGTTTTGAGTTGGGACTCTAAAGTTCATCTAATTCAATCCCCTTGACATGGGCAGGGACACTATACACCAGACCAGATTGCTCCAAGCCCCATCCAACCTGGCTTTGAACACTTCCAGGGATGGGGCATCCATAGGTTCTCTGGAAAATTTGTTTTAGAGTCTCATCACCCTCAGAGTAAAGAATTTCTTCCCAATATCTAATCTAAACCCGCTGTCTTTCACTTTCCATTCCCTCTTGCCCTGACACTACATGCCGTTGTGAAAAGACCCTCTCCAGCCTTCTTCTAAGCCATATTCAGGTACTGGAATGAGCTCCAAGGTCTCCCTGGAGACCTCCCTTTTCCAGGCTGAAAAGCCCCAGCTCTCTCAGCCTGTCTTCATAGGTAAGGTGCTTCAGTCTTCTGATCAACTTAGCAGCCTTTTCTGGACTCATTTCAGCAGGTCAATTTCTTTTGTGTTACATTTCTAATATAGTTCTGAAGCTTTGCATGGTAATGCATTTTTAAAGCAGGGGCCTAAACCAAGTTTCCTAGAGCCATGTTTGAGTCCTCTAAAAGAGCTGGGCTTCTGCAGCCAGAGAACCTTACAAATAAGGCAAATACGCTCACCAGTTCTGTGTACACAAGTGCTGGGGAACTACTGAACTCTGGAAATATGCAGCCCAGCATATGGGCTCTGTAGAAATTGTTACTTCTAAATGGAATTTTTTGAATTACTGTTACTGGTTTTCTTCCCAGGCCTACACTGTACAGAACCCATGGTTCAGAGTTGCAAGAAGGAAGCAAGCTTGCTATACTTGAAGCAGTGGTTGTTTGGGTTTTGTCTGCTCAGTTGTGAGAATCCTTTTCTTGCTATAGCTGCCCCAGCCAAACTTGTTTCCTTCCTGCTATGCTGAATTATGTCAGGAGCAATAGGCATACAAAATGTTTAATGCTGTTGAAACTAGAAAAAGGAAATTTTCCTGAATTATGGAAACAGAAGAGGGACTCACACAGAAGCTGCCTCATAGCTCAGCTAAAAGTCAATCAACCATGTGACACTGTTCTATTGGAAACGAAGCTTCATTAGTTCTAGTGCTCATGGTACTACTTGTTTTTAATTAAATTACTAAATGAGGGATTACGTGCAAGGACTGCACTGATACTGTAATTGCTTCCAGTGATGAAATTCAAATTTCAGGCCTTGAGTTTCTGTATACAAATTCTGGATTCTTTATCTAGACAGAATGTAGAACTGCAACCAGTTACAAATAAGGCAATATCTTTATTCACAGCAAAAGGGCTGTTCTGGCATTAGTTCTGTGATTATTATGTGAACTTTTCAAATAAACATGCACTCATATCATTGCCATGAGTAATAGAGAAACTTGAGCTAAACTTGTATAGTAATAACAGCCATCAATTTTCTTCAGCTATTATTTGTGTATGAGACCTAAGTATCCATTTTAACAAACCCGGAGTTTGCAAAGCTAGTAAGGAGTGGCATGAGCATATCTATTCTGACCTCTATATTAACACCAGCTGTAGAATTTCAGTCAGCAGTTTCTGCATCATGTATAGTAATTCATGGTTGAATTAGAGCACAGCACTTAGGAAAGAGTTGCAGGAAGAGGATGCATTGTGCCCTTTTATATTCTCAATACAAAACAGGCAGTGAGGCAGGTTGCTCCAAAGCTGCAGGCTCAGGAGCTGAGAATGCCTGCGTGCAAGAGAGAAGCATGGACACAGACATTTACTCAACAGGGAACTGGCTCAGCCTTGCTCTTAAGAAGATATCAAATCTTAATTTAAGAATGCCATATAACAGTGAATTATTGTCTAAATTATCCTTGTTAAAGTTTATCCCCATAGTTTGAAGAGCTTTCTGTTTATGTAGAATATGTTAAGCCACTGCCTCATCTTTAAAAAAAAAAATAAACTAAGAACTACTTACATATGTCCATTAGGATATATTCTTCAGTTTTATCTTTATTTTGGCAGTATATTATATATATATAAATATATATATATATACACACACACATACACACTGCGTATGTCATATCTACTGTGGCAACTAAGCATCCACCAGCTGCTCACTCACTTGTCCTGCAGAGGAGTGGAGGAGAGAACTGGGAAAGCAAAAACTAGAGGACAACCATGGCTCAAAATAAAGACAGTTTAATAAGTGAAAGAAAAAAATCACAACACAAATGATGCAAAGGCAATCACCTTCCACCAGCAGGTCCATGCACAGCCAGCCTCTGAGCAACATTGAACGACGGCCCGGTTTTACTGCTAAGCATGTGTCGTGGTTTTTACAGCACAACACCCTGTACTCCATCAAATACCCCTCCAGTCCATTGGTGGATAATGGAGGAAGAGAACATCTATTCCATTACACCTCAGTGAAGAAAAAAAAAAATAAACTGCTTTTCTGATTACAACCACATTTAAAGTTGGTTTTAAGACAATTTTGATCCTTTATCTCCCTTTTTTGAGGGGGAGGGACACTGCTTTTTACCTGTAAGTCCTATCTCTATCTCTGCCTGCTTCCTTAAAAATGTCTGTTCAAATTCCTTAAGTATATGGCTCATCAGGGTACGAGTCTGTGCTAAGTTATGTGAAAAAAATCTCCTCTCTGCAGGCATGAAAATGCACATATGAGCAACGGTAACTGGGGTAACCAAACTAAAGCCCTGGCTAGCAACCTCCAGCCCCATCACAGAAGAGATGTTGGCTCCAAGGGTGAAGCCCATCACCCCCAGTCAAGGGAAGCAGATCTCCAGAACACTTCCTGGACTGAGGGAGATCACCTCCTAGGTACATGGGGCATGTTATGGGATGCAAAGGAAGAGTGGTTTGGGATTTCACAGGACCTGCTGTGGGACATCAGGGTAGGAACTAGCTGGTGAGTATGCAAAGTGGCCCAGAAGCCAGGGCATATCTAAGGATAAGACCATTGGAAAAGCTGGCTACTGGAATCACCACAAGAGTCCTATCCAACTGCTGGACAGATCTTGTGGGTTGGCTGAGAGTGTGGGTGTACATGAGACACCTAAAGAAAAGAGGATCCAGGGGCAATTTACTGGCATGACCAAACCCAGCTACTAGAGATATCAATGTTACATACATATCTGTATTTTTCCCACAAGCAAGCCTTCATCTTGATCAGCCAGAGAACAGGATGAAACCACAAGTGCTGTTTGTGTTGATGTGTGTCTGCCTGCGTTGATCTGCGTGGTAGGACAGATATGTGTATTTATACACATGTACTGTACACACACATTTGTGCATCTGCCTACTGGGAATACATTCCAACCTCATCACTGGTCAGAGCTGGGCTCCTGAAGTTGTTTCTCTTTGGAGACCTCAGATCTGGAAACCTCTATGAACCTCTAGTGACATTTTGACACATTTTACAAACACTGAAGACTTCTGGATTAACTTTGATTTAAAAATACTACACAGACAGGAGCATAGCAGCAGTGACCTTTGTTTTGTTCACATTTAAGGGTTCCTTTTCATTTATCCCTTTACTAATGCATGTCCTTCTGCTATATCTATGTATTTGATTTTGAAAATATATCTGTCAACTTACTTTGTTAGAATAGAAGAACTTCTTTCTCTCTGTTGGTAAAGCTCCTCCAAGTTCAGGGGTATCTTCTGCCAGACAGAAACTCCGCTGTCACTTCTGGTGTCTGTCTCTTCGCAGCATGGTGGTGGCACTGTATGTGAAAGGAAAGCTGTTGAAATCAGCTGTGTGCAGCATACACAGATCCCACCTATTTTATTATTCATATTAACCTCAGTTCATTTTAATTTTATGTGAGCATTTTGATTCAGGTATAAAGCAATTTTTTATTATATAATATGTTTTATTATTATTCTTCCACCTTACACCCTGAAAGGTCCCAGAGGCCTCAATTTCTACCATTTGACTATTTGCAGTGTTTCAAAGTAACCATGGGGTGCCTGTCCTTTTTAGCATCTAATTACACTTTCTAAGGGCTTGATTACCAAAATGCATTAAACAATAATTAGATAAGGATAATTTACATCGAAACAATAAAGTTGAAAAGAACAATATAACTGGTAATTGGCCTTGACCAAGGTAAATAATGTCCTCTTTTTTTATTTACATTTGGTTTTCCCCATAAACTGCCTACTGGGTTGTACAGAAGTAAGAGGCTAGCAAAAATCTGAATGCCCATCCATCAGTATTAATCTCACACTTTACTGAGGCCCCATCCATTTATCTTTCCGACACAAATTAGAAATTCAAGAGTTTTAACAAATGAGCCTGCAAATGTAAACTTATTAGGCCATATATTTTTACTACACACTGTGCAGTGCCCTCCACAAAGCTGTCCCTTCAGAGAGTGTTTTCCTATTTTGTGTTATTGATGGCAGCTAACTAATCACATTTTTAATGTTGTCTTTGGGGAGGGCTGTTTGAGTGAATGTGCAAACTAAACTACCCAGAATAAATCTACCTTATTAAATGCTTGAAATTATGTGTCTTTTACAATAAAGAAACTCTCGAGCATTGTTACATTTGCTAACCTTCTTTTTTTGTAGAAATCAAAAGACTGGGATTAATTAAAATAATACATCAAAACAGGAGTTTGTACAGAATGTGTCTGCACATGAGAGAAAGGCCAAGAAAAATTGGTTAATTGGTCTCTTCATCCCTTCTCTCTTTCCCTCCATTGAAAATCTTTTAAAATTGCTTTTAAACTAACCTTTGTTAGCTAAATGATGTCATTATCTATGCTTTTGGAGAATTTACTAGTGAACAGATCAAAATGCAAACCTTGAGACACAGCCTTTCTGCACTTGTCACAAGAGTTTTTCAAAGCTCCTGCATAGTAAGGAGACTCTTTGAACACAGCATTTCAGATTTTATAAAATCTAGTTATTTAACTAGCATTTTCCTCATTATTTTACTGAATTTTTGGAGGTTTCTGTTATGTGATGTATTTAGTAATCTACCTGGTTTTGTATGGCATACTTGTTTGTATGCCTTTAAATTTGTATAATTTTAGAGAAGACTGGGAGGGGAAGGGACTGATCTGAACGGCATAGGCTTTTCTAGAAAATAATGTTTAAAATCCTTTAATACACACAGATAAACATCTTTGACCAATAACATCCAAGTTGTTTTATCTCATCATTCTTGGCATTTAACAAATTGATATAATTACTTCAAGAGCCTTTACTATTTTGCTAAAAGATTGGTTAAATAATTTTAACCAATGATCAGTAGAAATGCTAATTGCTCTTTCATTACTCTCTTCCCAGCAGCAAATACAAGTCTGGGTGATATCTGGATTCTTATCTTTAAAAATAAGGCCTATTCTCTGCTTCAAAGATTTGAGCAATGAAGCTGGTTTGATTTGTTTAGGACCTCTAGGACTGCTCAGTGTAGTACATTTAATAACTGACTCCTATAGAAAAGGCAGAAAACATTTTCTCATTTTTCAGATAGATAGGAAATGAAACCGAGAGCTAATAATGATAGTTTTACGAAGCAAGGCAGAGAATTTAGTTCCTTTTGCTTGACATGTATAACAGTCCAGTGCCTATTTCTGCCCTACTCACCATTTAAAATCAGATTTCATTTGTAACAGACATTTTATAGAAGGGGCTCCCTGAAAATGAAAATTATGCACCACAGTTCTTGGTATTAATCCAAAGAAAAAAGACCTTCAACAAAGGACAAGAGAGGCCTTGTGAAAGGCTTATACAGATTTAGGCTTAGTTTTCTCTATTTCTGCTAAAATACTCCAGGTGGCGCAATGGACCAGTAGGTCATTATTTTTCTTTTCTTAATTAGACTTCAGATTCTATAATACTTGGCAATTAATAACTGGTTTGGATTCTTTTATTTCATCTTTATTTTTACATTAAATATATGGTTTTGCAGCTGTTGTCACAAGGAATTCACTTACTGGATGAGGTCACATTTTTAGCAAATTGCTTGAAATTTTGTATGACTTTTTTTGTTATTAATATGTACCAACAGAGAACCCTGTAGAAAACACTACAGTAGTAAAATTATCCAGCAGAATTTCAGTGCAATGAATATTCTGTCATTTCAATACAATATATATCCCATAAATAGCACTCTAATGGATATGAAATTACAAATACTGTTATGCTGTCGAAACCCTATGGCTTGTGCTATAGAGGAGGTCAGGCAAGATGATCATAATGGTCCCATTTGGCCTTACGATCTATGAATTTCCAAGAGTTATAGGTCTAGTTTAAGTGCACCCTCAGCATGAGTTGCCTTATTATTTAGCAGAAAGGGGGAAAAAGTAACCTTGCTCATGCTTATACTGTAATGCAGTAGGTCAACACACATTTTACCCATAGGGTAAATAAGTTCACTTTTTTATGTAAAAAGAACAGGCAATTTCATATATGTCTTTCCTTATACGTACCCCAGATCACAGAGATGTGTATGGGTAACCTGCTAATCATGTCTGTGCGTGCTTATTCTTTTCCATTTAGCTATAGTCAAGAGCTAAGCTCATGGGAAGGAGGTCATCCTTGTATAATAAAATATATAGGGAAAGATAGAGAAGTTGCCTCTCCTACATGCTGATGAAGTTACTTGCAATCTAAAGCAAAAACAAAAAGCAAGTTAATGGAAGTTGATTTATTCTAACATCCAACCTAAGAGACTGAGCCAAGGAGAAACCTTTATTTACCTAAGCAGACCTGGGAAAATGAGAAAATCCCCATGAATTACATAAAGGTACTTACAGAAGCAGGAGAGACTGTTTTTAATCAAACATCAACAGATATCTAGTAGAAGAATAAATGAAAAGTGAACATTTTATTACAGCTGAGGGAATATGGCAAAACATTTTTCACTAGTACTTGTTCAAAATTTTAAATGCATTTATTGCCCTCACTTTCACGTTTCTCTCACTTGCCTAGCAAAACACTTTTCAGATAAGGATATCGAAGCATATAGAACTTAAAGAAATTCTGCAAATTAGTTTCTGAAATTATGGATCAGACAGTTACATCTAAGAACTAAGTTTGGAGACCTGCGTATTCCCATTTACTTAGGAGACAGAATAACTTAATGAAGAAAGTTCAGAACTTGACTTCCCTTTTTAGAAACTGGCCTTCAGTGAGACTGTTACTCACTCTCAGACCTGGTATTTTGTTTTCTAGCTATTTAATTTGCTCCCTTCCATTCTCGTTTCTCACACTATTTCAGAATAAATATAACATTACACATAACTAAGTTCAGACAAACGCTAAAGGAGATAAAACAAGGGATAAGGATTATTTTTTTAATGAATGCAAAAATTCCAGAATTTAACAATAAAATATTCATTCTTCAAGAAGTTAAGTCAGAACCAAAGCAAGACATTATTTTGTCCTTTTTCTGGTTAAAATCTGGGAAAATAATCTTATCCATAAGCATAGTTTTTTTTCTATGACCGATATGGCGTGCAAGCCCAGATACTTAATTCAGTTCTACCAGTTTTAACACATCTATGAGATTTTCAGATCAAATCTTTGCATGGTAAGATGAGATAACAGTTTAGCAATAAACATGAGACCTGCTGTTGAATTTTTATTCTTCTCTTTGTATGAATATGTATTGATTTTGAAAACACCACTTATTTCCTTGAGTAGAAAAATCCTTTGGTCACAAAGATATCTCAGGATATTTCAGCTATTGAGATGTATTTTGTAAATGGGAGAAGCTGGGAGGCATACTAGATTCACTCTGGAATATCTTATTGAATGTTACTCAGAGTAACTTAAAAGATCTTTTTGTTCTGGACCAGGACCTGCTACTTCACTGATTTTCAGAATCAAACCTATTGTCAGGACAGTTGCAGTTTTTCAAATACAGAATGAAGTTTTTTGTTAATTAACTTAATTTCTTGAATTTTTGCTGCTCCTCAGTTTGATGCTATGGGCTTGATATGCTAATGAAAAGTCTCTTCCAAACATCTGTATCCCTCTTTTCCAAACATTTTATTTTGCAAGTATGATTTATGTATTTAGTGTAACTCACTGGCAAACTTGAGAAAGAGGGCAGTAAAGGAGGTCAAAATTAAAAAGCTGTTAATGAGGAAGGAGATCAAGTAGTATGATGTGAAGGAAGGATGAGAAAAAAGAAACTGATAATATTCTAGAAATCACAAGCCAAATGCAAGAGCACAGAGTACAGCTCAAGTTATTTTCTCCAGGTGCGTTTTTAATTATAGTAGAATTCAGTCTCAAAAATGAGGACAGTGTTCTCCAAAATACTGATTTGTGAATGGTACAATCTGATATTGCTGCAGTTAAATACACCAGGTTCTGTCAAAGGCCTTTAAGAGCTCAGTCCATTTGGCCTTGTGAAATGAAGGCTACTACAAAGTGACAGCTTTTGACAAACATATCAAGGAAGCAAGCATCATGAAGGGAGAAAAGCCATTTAAAACAAAGGACACCTAACTACAGATAACCTGGATGAAAGTCAGTTTAGGCTATAAATTACATAAATGAAAGTTCTTTTTATTTCTTACATAAATGAAAAGAAAATATGGGGGAAGGGGGGTGGTTGGTTTTTCCTTGTTTTTGGGTTTTTTTGGGTACAAACTTACCAGAGAGTTAGAAATATCTCACAATTTTAAGATACACCTTGATCTGTTTACAAAATAGATTACATCCTACTACTACAACTGTTTTCAGTGAACTTCACTTGACATGCAAGTCAGTTTAGGAAATTCTACCCCTTCACAGACACAATAAAATGAAATTTAAAAGGATTTAAAATAAATAATTCCAAATTTCTTTTTCAACAATATTTCAGCCATAACTGCTGATGAATTTTTTTCCATTTGAAAACAATTATTTTGATATTTTAGAACTAGAAAAATATAGATTTTTTGTTATACATCTAAATACCAGTTTTTCTTGTCAAGTTGTTTTTAGAAGCCCTCAATGGCCTTGATAGATTTATGGGCATTCAGAGTATAACCAACCAATGACAATACCAAAGGGATGGATGATTTGGATTTGTAGATGATTCTACTGGTTTTTAATAGGTAATTGTTTGGCTGAACCTCCTCACCCTTCATAAAAAAAGCAACATGATATTCAACTGTTTTAATTGCTGATTTCTTGGTATAAATCATAAAAAGCATTTACAGCTAAGTAAAGAGAAAGTATTCTGAATCAGAAATATAACAGCAGTTGTAGGTACATTTGGAAAGCAAAGTCAAACCCTGGAATTTTGAAAAATCACAGTAATTTCAACAATACTTTATCCACGATCTTTCAATGCCAGTTCAAAAATGGGTCTTAATTTCAAATGAATACAGCACCTCTGTAATAAGCTGCCACAAAATACCCAGAAATAAGAATGTGTTTTTATTTTCTATTTTCATTTCAGGAGAAAATATTAGCTTCCATTTTGAAATAATATATCTCCCTCTTATATATAATCAAAAGCAAAGACATTTTCTGGGTTTACAGACAGACAAGATAAAAATGGGAAAATGCAAAGGCATATACCAGTAATAGACTGCAAAATCAATTTAAGAAGTGCAACTGCAGTTGTCTTTCCCAGGTTTTTAATTATGTGTTTGTTTGCCATGGTGGCCTAATTTAGTCAAGTAGATGAGCCAACATTAAAAGCTGGTAGGAGAGGTAAGTAATCCCCAGGGTGGTCTGCTTGTGTAGAGAGTTTAAAAGCTACATGTACAGAAGCAGAAGCCAAGGCAAATTTGAGAAGGGGGTCCACATGATAAACAGTGAAAAGCCAGCAAATCAAATTTTTCACAATTAGTTGAACAACAACTGTGACAGGTTCAGCGCTTAGCATTTTCATTTGTGTGCTCAAATTTGGTTATCCGTCCTCTTTTATGCAAATGTGATGTGACAGGAGAAGCTGGGAGCACTCAAGCAGGCCGATCACTCACAACAGGAGCTAGGTCTGTACAGCTGAGAAGTCTGGATTAAATGGACTGAGTGCTGATGGATAAATGACATAACCCAGGCTGAAAGCCTCATGAAGTGATTTAGAACTTCCACAAGATGATGCCCAGAATATAAATTGTATTTTATTCTCAAATGTAAAAATAGAGGAGAGAAAAACATCAGCTTCTGCTACTAAATAACCATACTTATAATCTAGCTAAATCCAACATTGCCTACTACAACAAGGAACTTGGGAAAACTCTAATAGGTATCTCTAATAATTGCTTATACACCAACCTTGTAAGTCTACAACTCACTGTGATGTTTTTGTGCTTGCATGGGAGACTTGGAAAACTGATTAGGCAATTAAATCATTCAATCTACTTTGACAGATAGAAGCATGGCTGATGAAATACATGCACAGACACAGAAATTTTTTTCACAATGTACTTGCAAGTAATTTGGCAGCAGAAATTATCAGGTCAGAGAATTCTATCCTACTGCAGAAGGTATAATACTTAAGGTGATGTATTGTGCTAAAAGCATACTTACATATGAAGGGCTAAAGGAAGAATTATCTGTGTAGAGCTCCCCCTTTGCCAGTTTATAGGAAACTGAAATTCTAGAGGAAGGAACACCAGAAAAGTATCACAGCTTGCCACTTCGACCACACCACTACGTTATTGCTAGGTTAATTTTCAAGACCGTTGGTGATACTCATAGATTGTTCAAGAGACCTCCAGACCTCAATAATGACAGGAAAGTCTGAATAAAATCATCTACGTGAATTTCAGCTTGAAGATTACTATTAATTTTCTTTAATAAGTTTTTGTCTAACTCTGTATCTGAGGAGACCACCATGTATTTTACACCTTTCATTAAAACCAGTAGTTACTATGGTCTACAAAATTTTAATTGTTAATTGCCACTCATTTGCCCATTAGACAAAGTACTAGGATTTTTATTTTTTTAGTACCCATTTCCTCTTTCAGTTAGTGACATTTATCTTTAGAGAGGATGGATTCCTTGCAGAACATTGTTGACAATTCTCACTGCTTTTGAAAAGAACAGATTTTCTTTAAGGCCCCTTCATCTATCAGTGGAAACAAATCATATTACCTACTGTTGGACTAAACAATTCAGACACAATTTAACTAGTGAAACAAACAGGTCCAGCATATATCATATGTGGGTTCCACAACTATTATGTTGTTAGGCCATAGCACCTCGGAGACACAGATAACTATCCCAAGACAGACCATTTCCTGCAGAGAATGTGGATATGGTTGCCCTGTTTTGAAGCCTAACAGTGTGTGAGAGACTTGTTCCATGCCAGTTGGCCTCAGCATCAGGGAATGGTCCCAGCCATGTTTAATTCACTAGTATTTATGTAGACCAAGAGGCTGAGTACCAACATTCAGACAGGGAACAAGACACTGAAATAACCTATGTCTCTAGTGAGTTCTACTAAAAGCAAAAGCTATGAAGACATCCTGAAATGTGATAGTACTGGATATGCAGCAACTAAACCACAGCATTACTGCATAACATGAAGTTATTTGGAAGCCACCACAAGTGGCTTTGGAAGTCTACCACCAGGATCTTTAGGCAAGTTGCTAGAGGCAGAAATCGGTGTTACAAGTACATTCATGGGCTTTTCTCACCATTCATTTGGTTGTTGCTGTGGAAGAAAAGTTCAGAAGGTCCTAGGATACCCATATCAATCTAAAATACCACTAAAAATTCATGAAGAGGGTTCCTAACACATTGTTCCCACAACCACTAACCAATACTAAACAGAGTGATTAGAGGAGGCTATTCATTCTTTGTTCAGACATTTGGAGGAAAAAAACCGAAATACTGAGTTCTTCAAAAGCATATGAGTATTTTGCAAGTAACAGTATATATATGGTATTTGAGGATATTTTAGAGACTTGGAATGTGGATCCACGAAGATAAAAGTAGATAATTACTTTTATTGTGATTTTTGGACTCCAATAAAGACTGAAGATTACAGTCTACCTTCCATATAAATATTTTAATTTTGAATGGTTTTTATTATCTGATTGTAGAAAGCAGACATCAAAGCACATACAACCTCTCTCAGATAAGAACTAGGGATGGCTCCTAACACTTTTAAGGTTCAGGACAGTTACAAATCAGTTCAGAGAAAGACTGTCACGACAAGACCATTGATTCTTTGTGCAGCTGGAGAGATATCTGAAAGCAGTTAGGTACTGAAATTCTTTGCACTGCAAAAGTGTCCACTTTGAAGGTTTAATTGACACAAGCTTCTGTTAATGTAACCATAAGAGTTTAGACCAGTACCTTTCATCTTACTCTGCAGCCATGATAATGAAAGAGGATTCCTTTGTTCCATGACAATAACTGAACATTATGTAATTTCCCATCTGATATTATGATCTTCCCATCAAGTTGCTCATATGACTGCTTCCTAATTTGTTCACTCAGGCAACAGGTTAAACAGCTTAAAAAACAGGAAAGTTCCGTTACCTGACTTGTGTTATCTTACCTAACTTGGATGAACAGGTTTGAACACACAAACACTCATTGACTGAAAAGTAGTCTTTCAAAAAGAGTAACTGAGTGTTGACAAAACATACTCCACAGGAACTCATAACAAGGAACACTAAATTCTGCAATCACTAAGCCATGCAGAAGTAATCACTAAAGTGAGGCTTCTCTTTACTTCTAGGTATCTTGGATGATACTCTAAAGCTCCAGATGGAAGCCTCTGCGAAAGTACTAGGCAGAATCAGTATTTCCTGGCCCTATTCTCTGGATTTAGTAGTATTTCCCAAATCTTTTACAGCATGTCTTGTCTGCAACAAACCAGGCTACCCACAGGCGTGGTAGAGAGGCTAGATTGCAGGAAAGGAAACCTGCACATAAACAATTCTTTGGCCAAGAACTTGAAACCTCAGCTTCCATCTGCCTCAGCACCCCCTCCTAGAATTTTGATATTGGTAGTTTATTTCACCAAAACCCAACAAATTTAAGCAAAGCCAGCCTTTCTACCATCTACAGTGCATGGTACATCCCTATACTTACTCTGTTTTCTTCCCACCTGCTGGGTTCTCTGACTAAGGTCCCGAAATGCTATCAGAATTGCCTTTGTTCCCTGCAAATGGTTTGGTTTTTCTACACAGATCCATTAGAGAAAATGGTCTCTTCCTGCTCCAACCTAGCCTAAGGGCTGCTTCACCCTGCTGGCAAAGCTGAGTTCTTCTAGGAAGTCCAAGTGCAAGCACAGTGGCTCTGCTGCACAATGGTGAGTAGAGCAGGAAACCCTGCTGCTGCTGCATTAGCACTGCACTAACATATGAGTCATGCAGCCTTTGACACAAAGCTACCCTACTCACAATAAGCTAAATGAAGGTCCTGAAAGTCAGACAAAAATCTTTCAAGGTTTCTCACCTCCTTTGGAGGTGATCTTTGACTGATCTGAGACTGCCTTCCCCCCATCAGAACCACTGAATGATATGTCAAAAGGAGTCAGAGATCCTACAGCAAAGTCTCTGTTTGTGAGACTATTAAGAATGCAAATGGGTCCAGCGTCAGCTCAAATGCAGAGCCATGCAGCTTTCAATTTAATGGGTCACGGCTGAAGCACAGCATGTTCTGTGCCTGTCCTGAGTCCTGTGCAAAGTGTAAGGCTTCTGTTCTCAACTGCTCTTCCGAACTTCTGTGGAAACACTTCAGCTTCCACGTTCTGCTTACTAAACGTTTTATTAAATGGCTCCTGTAAATCAGGGGAAGAGACAAACCAAGTGCTGAAGCCAAACATACGCAACCAAGAAGAGCACAGTGGTGTGGGTTTTTTCAGTGAATGTAGCATGGCTTGGAACAGAATCATGGGATTAAGAGGTCTACTGATGTCACCTCCTCACTCCTGTCCCAGCATCCCCCACCAGTAACATCTTTTCAGTCATCTGGCAGATTAGGAAGGCAATTCATGTGTAGTATCCCATTTTTTAAGCATAGCCCAGTTCCTCAGTTACTACATTACCACTCAAATACGTGCTGTGTCAAGCACAGAGGATGGGTAGAAGTGATGAGCCAGGGCCCTCTCTGATGCTGTCATGGAACAAGACTATTTATGAGAACATTTTTAACAACTTAGTTCTGGCCATCAAAGAGTTAATGCTGCTTTATATAGAAAATAAATTCTTGAAAAACACTATAAAGTTCAACAGTGGGAAGAAATTATTTCACGGAAAGATTCAAATGCTAAAAACTAGCTCAGTATTTGTTAATTCAGGGTGACTCCAGAGAGTAATTCATAAGCTTCTAAATTAATATTTTTAAGGAGGTCATAAAATGTGAACTTTAGTAACTGCTACAGCCAATCAAAGTGCCATCAATCTTGCCTCAGACTACTAACACACTAGTAATTACCTACTCAAATTATTTTAAAAGTTTAACAAAAGCTTATCTACAGATAGTATTGTAGCATGATATACTGTCACCTTAAAAATGATAGTGAATTCTCCTGGTTAATGTTTTAGTTATTTCAGATTCCAATTTCAGTAACTTATTCTCTATCTATTCTGTGCTTTCCTGGTAAACTGTCTTCAAAAAATTCAATACATAGTAGACTTGCAGAGAAGAGCCTGTAAACAACAAAGATCTCAGTATTTTTAGTAAAGGATTACAGAAAACAAGGATGGAAAAGATACAGTACTCACTTTAAATTCACTTGAAATAATATTTGGAGACAGTTCAACACAGAAACTGAATAAATAAATATATTTTAAATTATTTTAATATTCAAGTTATTAGAACATAAATTTAGTCAAGACACACAAACAATATTGTGGGAATTCACCAATACAAAATTGCACATACGGAGAGAACTAACCTATTGAAACCTAACAAGGTCTAATATGACTTACATTCCTTAATTTTTCATTATATATTGACAGCAAAAAGTGCTCTATATCATTCTGTTGTACTGCCAATATCCTTACATTACTTCTAATAGAAAACTTACTTTGTAATTCAGGTCAGGCAGTAAGTCTGCTGACCAGCACTTTGCTTATCCCACCATAAAGGCTACAGCTATTGCTTTTAGCTCTTTAATCTCACATTTTTCAGTAACAGAATACTGTCACAGATAAATTTGGCTATACCATATTAATACATCTAAATACACAATACACAGGATGTTGCTTCTGGGAACAAAGAATTACAAATCCTAAGCAAGAAGAGGTAGTTTTGTAAAGTAAATGATGAAATTGGAAAACTGGAAAAAAACCTCAAACAAAACCATAAGCACCCCCTCCCCCAACCTGAAACCAAACCAAACAACAAAAAATGAACAAAGAAAAACACCAACAAAGCCAACAACAACAAAACAAGGAAAAAATCCAACAGACGTAGCTTGTAGGACCACCAAAGTCCAAGTTTCTGAATACTGGAAACAAATATTCACCAATTATTGACTTACTTAGTATTTTAGAAGTAGACAGACTACCCCACAGATACTGAATATGTACTCTTGGATGTGGCTGCAAAATCAGATTTTTAATCTTTCTATAGAAAGATGAACCCATTTAAAATGTGTTCAAGTACGTAAGCAGTTATGATTCCATATCCAGGTCCATTTTGCTACTAAAACAATGCACGTAAACAAAGTTTTAAAGTACGTGCAGGTAACGTTTGCCTTCAGTATAAGAATTTGTTTGAAAGACGGTCAAGATATCAATTACTTGGGTATAGAAAGTCCACCTTTCTGAAGATCTATACAAAATTCTATGCTTCAGGAAAGTTTTCTAAGCATGCTCGCTTGCTGCTTACTGGATATGTCTATTTTTGTGTTCTTGATAACAATTCTAATTTTACTTAACCTTACACAACTTTTTTTTGCCTAATACATGAAGGATGGTACAACCAATA
>JANRGV010000051.1:66200353-66222468 GCA_024734035.1 Alethe castanea
CGCGCCCCGCCCGCCCGGTCCGCGGGAGCGCAGCACCTGCCCAGCCCCGCCCAGAGCCCCGCCGCGGCACCCGCGGGCTCCGCAGCGCGGCCAGCGAGGGCTCCCCGGAGGAGCTGTCACCTGTATCGGCTCCCCAGGGATTCGCCCCGAAAATTCAGCTGGGAGGATGGAGGAACCTACGTGTTCCACAGGAGGACGGATGTTGGATGCAGGCTGTTGCATCTTGCTGGATGCTGCATGTTGGATGCAGGCTGAGCTAGCCCAGAGTCTCTCTTCCCTCCTCACATTTGCTTTAAAAAAAAAATAAAAAAATTAAGTGCATTTCTCAGCTTGAAAAATATATGGAAAACTCGTAAATCTGGTTGTAATGACTTCGGTAGTGCTCAAATATTTTCCTGGCCCATCTCTGTGTGCGCATTTCTGCCAGCGATCTGCCCTGCAGCAGCACCGCGCTTGGAGCCTTTCGATGCCATTCCTCACATGGAAAAGACTATGCCTTGTTAGCATTATCCCAGCTTACGAGCCTGGGAAGGATTTACACTTGTTTGCTCTTGTATTCTTCTCATCAGGTCTAAAGTGAATTATTTGACGTTTCTTTTTCACAAAATTTGTTTTGAAGTATACCTGCATTTAGCAGCAGCCAGAAATTGAAGCTGTTAATCAAAAACTCTGAATTTATACTCTCTCCCTCTCTTTGTATATATATATACACACAAACACACAGACACATCCCCTTGGCCAGAACAGTTAGATGGATACATGAGGTTAAAATAGCTCTGTCTGACCCCAGTCGGATTCCCTGTTTGTAGAAGGCGTATTTCCAAAACATTCAAACTGCAATACTTTGTTCAAAGATCCAATTTCCTGCAGACATGTTTAGTTTCCCTTTTTTTTCTTTTTCTTTTTTCTCTTTTTTTTCCTTTTTTTTTTTTTTTTTCATCATGAAGGACCATTGCCTTAGCTTTTTTGGTTATTGCTTTTTTTTTTCTTTTTCTTTTTTTTTTTTTTTAAGACCATTCCACTTCTTTATTTTTTTAACATCTTAAAGTCATAAGGACTTATATGCAAAGCAGTCATACACTTTATCATTAAAACCCATAGGTAAAATACGTACACAAATCCAACAAAAGGCTAGTACATAGTAAAGCCTAAGCATACTACTATGCAATATTATGAATACATAACTTTAGAGACTTCAGTTTAGTACTGTTATCTATTCATTTCTGAAAACATTCACAAAGATTTTAAATGCAAATTTTCATTCCGTATCTGGAATAGAACAAAAATTATCTATGTTATAACAACTTTTGGTCATTTGTGTTTGACCAATTCAGTAAATTACAAAGAACCCAAAGAATTCTGTAACTTTCTGTAGAACTATGTAATAAAAACATTGCATATGTTCCTAGTATGATGTCTTTAGCAATCATTTACTGAAATGTAACTCAAACATCAATCTCTCAAAATGTATAACTGACCAGCTGCTTTTTAATCTATATCTGAATCCAACTTCATCACAAAACCCCTTTTAATACAAAGATGCAGAAGTACATTAGGTAATACTAATGCAACACAGGTGCAGTTCTAGCATTGTCGTCGATCATTGAATCATCTTCTCCATGAACGAGATTCATTCTCCTCTTCCTCTTCATCATCATCTTGAAGCAGTGAGTCATCCACCAAAGATTCTTCCTGAAACTTCAAGAGAAAAATGTGCTAACTGTTGTATCAGAAAACATTAAAAATCAAAAGGGAAAATACAGATCTCTGGCACTTCCACTTTAACAAAACAAAAATTGGTTTGAATAGGCAAACATTAATGTTTTCAAGAAAGTATACTGGATGTATATGTCTTATATACATATATTACTAAATGGCAAATGAAACTTTTTTCTTTTCAACAGACTTCAAGATGACCATGACACATGCACCTCATCCTTAAACAGCTCTTCTGACTCTTCAGTGTATCATTCATGTCCAAGCTGCTATGACCCCATCAAACTTAATATGCTATACTGAAAAGTAATGGTTTTTTGCATGTTCACAGTATCTACGTCTGTTTTCATCCAAGAGCTTAATCCACCTGTTCCACAGTATCAAAAACTTTGAATCTGGGAATTTTTTTGACAGCTTAATCAAGATTGAAATCAATACAAAAATTTAAACGATTGAGGCAGGGCGACAGGTATTAAGAGAAATTCAGACAAACAGCATATTTTCAATTCTGTTCCATAACAACATAGTAAGACTTCAAAGCCTTTAAATATAAGTTGCTTTAATTTCTATCTACATATAGGCACAGGGGTGTATAGAAACCACCTCGTCTTGAGAATTTTTTGACAATCACACTTAACACAGCAAACTCTGCCATAGCTAAAGAAAGGACTAAAACACATGGATGACTTTTTCCCTAGCAAAACTGCCCAGCTATTGGATAGCAGCTGTGTTCTTTCTTGCTTATATTTTGTGTCTGAAGAATTGTAGGTTTTTTGCTACAGTATTTCCAAATTCAGCAAGAAGCATGAAGAATGATTTGCAAAATTAAAAAGACTTCTGAAAGAGAAGAGACTCTAAGCTAAAGAAAGCCTAGAACTAAGCCTTCTCTCCTTCCAGTAGGCTTTTACAAGAGGGAGAAACTACTGCCTTCATTACTCTTGCATACGGAAAGCATAGCTTCAAAAGGAGCTCTGTTGACACCTGACCCATATGTCAACGTAAGCCTGTGTAGTCTGACCCTGACCAAAACACAGAAGCATTCTGAGGACTTAGATTCTTTCCTGGTATTCCCTGATGTTCAGTGAGCTAAAATACAACATTGCAACAGTCCAAGAGGAGCAGTCCTGAGCAGTGCAGAGTGCAGAACTCTACAGAGCACAAGACTGAGGGGTAGTATAGATGATCAGAAAACCAAGCTTCCATACAGGGGAACAACTATAGGGAGAGAAAAGGGCAAGTATGACAATGTCCCTGTATATTAGGTATCTTAAAGAAAGTGAAGAGAGAACATGTAGGTGGCAGATCCAATAGAACAGTACTTATTCAGGGTAGACACAGTTGAACAGTAGCATTCCCCGTTAAAAGACATTACACAGATTCCAAAGAAACCAGATAAATTAATACTATAAATACATGTCAAGTCCTTTCAACTACAAAGACACCATACCTCTGACTCAAGAGGTCCCTGAACTGCAAACCCCTGATGATTAAAAGCTTATCTCTACTTACACATTTTATACTCTTCCTAGGGTCCAGTTGTTGACTCAGCAGAGTCAACTCTTTTGTCAGGCACCCAGGTGTAGAACATAAGGCATTTAGGAAGACCAGACGCCTTTACAATTAGCTGGTTACTCACCAAGGATTTTCTCAAGCACTCAAGTCCAAAAGACTTTCCTCTTATTTTCATAAATGGATGGGAACCCTGTTTCATTATTAAGAATCTCACTTGGCTTGATTATATTGCTCCTTTTTTTTTTTTCTTTTTTTGAGACAAAGTACTCAGTTTCATTCAAGTCTTAAGCCTGCTACCTTCCTTAGCACAGTACCCAGCTGAACTAATGTGGCAGTATGGATATGGAATAATGAAGGAAACCTTTTTCATGTTTACAATAGCTGCCATAAAACAAATTAAGTAAGCAGCTAGCAGACAACATCAATGAACAGCTAAGGGTTTTGATCAAAGTTCAACTCCTAGGTATTTTCCACAGGAATAATAAGCAAAGGCAGATCTCTCTCTAGTTCACCTACCAATGAATCTGTACTTTCCTTCCTTTACTCTGCTGAGATGTTTGCATATCCCTGCATGCCCTTCCTTCATTACACAAAAAGTCTCTTTGCAGACTCCTTGCATCAACACACTGCTGTTGATCTCCCCAGGCAATACTTCCCTGAAGGAGATGTGACAAAACACCTAAGATGCTCTGAAGAGTCCATAATATAGTCTCTCACCTCACTGACAGCTCATGACCATCTGACAATGCTTGAGGTTTGTGTATATCAAGAAAAGCAGCACTCAGTAAATCAGAATGCACAAATATCTGTCTATCTTCAACTAGCACACAAAAAACAAATTAACATTTTTGGAGACAGGAAGGCAACATACAAAAGTTGTTTTCTTCAGGAAAAAAACTGAAAGTGAACTCCACCAAGTGTAAGAAAACTAACCAAATTTGGTTGTATCAAAGCAAACTTGTAAAGCTGCTCCTGTGATAGATCAGCCAAAATACCAAACAAAAAAGATGCAGACAAAATATTGTCACCGAGTAAGTCAAGGTGCACTTCAATTTTCTATACCAATTATTTGGATACAGTTAACGGAACAGTAAGTAGATTTGGAAAAAGATTGCCTAACTTTATCCCCAGGTGATATTTATCTTTCTGAATTCACAAGTATAGGTATTTTGAGTGTAATCAATCAGATTGCATTAATACATATTGCCCCACTATTCCTACATTAACCAATCAGGATTATTTGGACAACGCTTTGGACAAATATCACTCATGGACCATAAGGAAGACTAACACTCAGCAAGGGTACCTCAGACATCTGAATTAAGTCAGAAAATGCTCTGAATTATTCCTTCACCTGTATCCTCTGAGCCATATCTATAAAGGAAAATTACAGTCTGAAATATGATCCTCTAAGAAACTAGCGCCAAAAGCAGATGGCAAAACCCATGTTTTGGACAAAAATCCTCTATCTCTCACATGCAAATTCAAACCTGTGCCTTCCATTTTCTAGATATATCCTCTACATTTTTTTTTTATGTGAGAAATGAAATATTTCTGCAAGGAAAAGCAGAGTATCTAGACTTTCAAGACCTTAAACCCCAAGAAATATACAGAAATCTACTTTCTGGTATCAAAATATGAGTTAGATTAAAAAATGCAAGTATGAATCCACAAACAGATTTTCTTTTTGAAAAAGCTGTATTATTTAATCTTCAAAAAAGAAAAAATAGAATAAAAAATAAAGACAAAGCAAGCTTACTTCTTCTTCATCAGGTTCAGCTTCTTCTGTTTCAACAGCTGACATACTAGCAACAGGCTTGTTCCATGCCAACTTTAGCTCTTGTCCTTTGAAACGAGCTCCATGAATTGCAGCCTGAAACAAGTTTAACTATCTCAGTTACACACGATTTTACAAAGGAAAGTCTAAGTTGCAACACGTTCATACTGCTATCAGGTTAAGTGAAACAACTTCATTCACTGCACATGGAACTCACACATCCTTTGAGGAAAATGATGAAAATACATTCAGAAGAAAATAAGCTTGGAAAACCATAAATCACTTGGTAATGTGGGTAACATACTGAACCAACACCTTCATGTTTTTTAGTATTATTTTGCTGAGTTCCTCACCTTTCAAAGACAGACACAAAATTGTTAATGCATAACTTACTGGAAGAACTAAGACATATCACAAATTATTTAACATATTTTAAATAACCCAACAACCAAACAACTGAAAAAAGCCACTTTGTGATTACAATTTAATCTACTGGAAAACGTTCCACTTCCTGTAAAGCTGTTGTAATTGGAATGTAAAAATTTTTAACTTATGGGATATTCATGTCTTTCTAAGTAGCAGCTACATTAAGTGGCTGCTTTGGAAATAGTATGTTCAAATTAAAGTAACATGAATGAGCATAAATCAGCGTTAGCAACATTCCGAAATAACTGTCATGGTCACAAAAGATTTATAGTACAATCTGAAAGTACAGCATAATGTGAAATGTAGAAACAATTACATGTTCAATGACATCTGAACATGAATTGTGTGATATTAAAGTCCCCAGGTATAAATTTTAAATCTGTACATATAAATTTATGATAAATTTAAAAGATTCTGTGCTTATTAAAATGCAGCTCAGGAGCTTTTTGTCCATGGTCTCATCACAATGTCACACAACTAGAATTTTTAGAAGTACTTATATGTGACATTTAGGTCCAGAAATAACTTGTAATCTTTGGAAGAAATTACTACTACATAAAAATGCAACATTTTACAATAGGGAATCTTCCTGTTCCTTCTAGGCTAGAACATATATGATGATAAAGCCTAGGCCTATTTTCATTTAAGAAGGTAAAATATTAGGAGCATTTACTTCATAATTTGCCTCAGCAGAGGTTTTTCATTATTACCTTCTACAGCTTCTCAAATTGCCAGCCTTAATGCTTTAGTTGTAAACAAAGACATTCCAATGGAAATATATTTAATATGTAAGAATAACTTAAAGAAAATACAGATTTTTCTAGATTTGACTGAACATAGTTTTCATAAAATCTTCATTTAAAAACGATGGTGAAATTAGACATGAAGTCCAATCAAACACAAAGTTGACAAATGTTTTAATGATCACTACAACCTGGACATCTCAAACACTGATCATGAATCCTGATTCTTGCAGTGAATCATACTCTGTCTGGGAGAAGTAAAGACATTTTTGGGTAGTTCACAAAAACAGATTATTGTTCTAGGTGACCTATTTTTTTTTCAGGGAAGCAGAACTTTCTCTCCACACTAAAGAGTATTTCTTATGTAAACTACAATGTTGAAGAATATGAAACTGCAAAAGGAAGTACCCATTACCAGGAAGCACCAAAACCAAAATCCCAACTTTAATTCAATTCATTTATGAATATACTAATTACAGAAGCTTTTATCTTCGAACAGAACTTTGGTTCACTGTTGAACTGTGTTCCTTCAATACAGCTGAACAATATCGTTTTTCCCGTATCAGTCAGTATATACCATGTAGCATTAATTGTACCTCCTTCTTTACAGAATAAACTATCTCCATACAGTTAGTGCTCAACATTGCTACAGCTAAGAGTTTCACAAACAAAACATACTCTGTGTTTTTGTAAAACATCTTTGGCACATGGATACCAAAATACCTATACTTTAAGTGTTCAAAACTACTGTCCCCAGCAGTTAATCTGCATTGTAAATTGCAGTTATTTCTGTCAGTCACCTCACTGGCACCTCAGGACAAAAAAGAGAATAGTCTGGCTAGGTATGAAAACTGTGTTCAGGTAAACTCCACAAGATAACATCTGTGCAAAATATAAACATAAAACGAAATCTTTCCATACAATCATACTGCAAATATAAATTCAATCTTTCTACAGTCCCCGCTAATTTCAGGAATACTCCATCCCAACGGTGACACAAGGATTTTAAAGACAAAAAAAATCATTTGCAGAAAAACTATGTTCATTAATTTGTTCAGGATCACATAATATACCTGTATTATATGCCTATACCATGGACCAAGTAAGGCAGGAGTCCTGCTGAGCCGAATGCATTAAGGTCTAACAATCCATATGTAATGAGACTGAATTATAAGTCAACTCTGGATTTTAGTTTCTAAAAGTTACTTTTGCAATTCTATGCTTCTGTAATTTCATAGACTTCTAAAAAATACACTAAAAAGGGAAAAAAAAGAATCAGATCAAATCCCATTTACACTACCATGGGCTTTCAGATAAAGTTAAACCAAAGTAAAAGTAAATCTCAAAGTTATATATACAGGTTGACTCTGCACGATGTCAGTGAAATTTCAGATAGACTATGAGGGTACCAAGTCTTCAGGTGAAAAAACTCAGCAATTAAACGAAGACAAACCAAGACATCTAAGTCATCCAAGACATCCTAAGTGTTTCTCTTAATTTCCCTCTGACATCCTGCACTTCACTTTGCTATAAACTTAGTTTCATAAATATTTCAGTAATATACAGTTCTGACATTTTTGTTTAATTTAAACCTTTGTGTCAATAGTTTAAAAATAGCTAGCAGTATTACATTTAATCAAATACACAAGTGTGACATAAACAGAAAGCATTGAATGCTGCAGTGTATTTTCAAGAAAGATGGTACTCACAGCTTCAGCTTCTGCTCTTGTTTTAAAAGTAATCACCGCATGGAGAGAAGAGTCATCTATCTGGCAATCTTCAATTTCACCATATTGCTTTTGATAAATAAACAAAAAGAAAAGTTTAGTAAAATAGTTCTCCCACCTCTAAAAATGCAGTCCTAAATCAAATGCCCTACAAAAAAAGTAGAAAATGATAACAGTGTATATTTCACAGTCTTAATGCCAGAGTACTTGTCCTAGCCAAGAACACAGTTACCTGTACTTGCACTTCTAGAACACCAAAGTGCTCTCATCTCTGGATTTCCCAACTCCTATAGGTATGAGGAAAAACTATGATAGAAATAGGCTGTTCTACTTCAGTATTCCTCTTCTGATTAGAAATAAGGGATCTTGAAATTATTGCATTAGCCTATTACGAAACTCTTCCACAGAAATATTTCTTGGGAGTCAGGAGCTATAGAAAATTTTGAAAACTTAACTGTATTTCAGCATCTTAATAACATGACCTGTGTATTCCTGTAATGGCTGTGATGGTACTGCTACCTTTGATGCTGCCATCACTGTAAGCTGCAAAGACCAACAAAAAACCACATCTGTGAAGGTGGACTGCACTGGTGATGTGCACAGGGTTGTGGTATTGTACCACAGAAACAGAAATACAGTTCAGAGCATTTCTAATGGAATTTGAAAGAAGCTTAAAACACCAAACTTGCAACCTGCAAAATACAATGATTAATTTTTTTTCTCAGTGCTATCCTATTAACACTGTGAATGGAATTGTATTTGTTCATGTTACTAAGTTTCTTTTTGATTATTATTTTGGCTTGTTAAAGATAGTAAGTTTCCTATAAAAACAGAAATAGGTCATTGTTTGATTTTTTTTTTAAAGCTTCTTGTATGACTGCCTGACAGGAAATATTAAGTACATTGATAGGAGTAGAATTTAGTGGAATAACTGGCTCCTGGACTTCTCCCATCAGAGAACCACTGTAATTAAATGCTGGGGAAAAATCCCAAACAAAAAAAAGGGAAGGTGGCATACCTAGAGATTCACATTATATTCTTAGCATTTATTCCTGAAAATAAGCAAATTTGCTTTTATTATACTCTTTCTTTAAATGGAGAATAAGTGTTTTTATAAATTCATGTTGATTCTTCACTATTATATTTGCAAAGAAAGATTTGCTAAAAATTATGCATGTCAATTTATCATTTTTTAGACTGAAAATAGAAAAAATAAGTAGAAAAATATCTGACTTCTTAAGCTTAAGTACATGATTAGACAGAAATGTTTGGATTATCTACAGATCATTGCATAATTTTCAGTGTGACTCTTAAATTCAGCAAGTTGAGCAAAAGCACTGAAAATGTTTGAAGAGAATTTGAGTATTTGTTAAGATACTTCAACAAAGACAAACAGGCTTCAGGTACTGACAGTTTGGCAATAAATCAATCTTTGTTCTCACCAACCCTTCAGTTATTTTATCATTCTGTACCTAAAATACAGTAAAAAAAATTACATATGCCCTGAGCAAAAAAAAAAAATTACAAACCATTTTTCTTTGTTAATAAAAAAAAAAAAAGCCTTGTAAATGCTGATTACAGCTATAACTAGCTGAAGCAATAGTATATTTTTCCTGTTTTTCCTAATGCATCCTTTGCACATCATCCTAAAGACTCATTACATACTATTTCCAGATGAACTGAATCAGGAGAAAACAAGTCATTCAATGTAAGGATGTTATCCAAAGGGAAATAAGAGGGGCAGTTGTGCCATACCGCAAAATGAGGCAGAAGATCTTCTCTGTCACTTTCGGTAAACGCAGAGATTTCCAGCGCCCTGGGCCGATGATCCACCACGGCGTGCACAGGAACTCCTCTGCCTCTGCCCCGGCCCCGTATGCCTCTGCCTCTGCTACGCGATGCACCCCGGCCTCTCGCGTGAACCCCTCTACCGCGAACTGAAGAGAGAATCCCTCGCTTGGCAGCCTAAGATGTTCACACATAAAATTCACCAGCTACATATTTACATAGAATTAACAAGCACATATTCTGATGTCTCCTAAAAACACATTCTCAAGAAAGCCCCAGAAAGAGCAGCTAGCAGGTCTTAAAACAACAGAAGGTGAACATTTAAATAACATTCAAAACCTAATTAACTAAAGGTTAATTATTACCACACCAATAATGGGATGGAAATAGGAAACATGAATCATGTATCAAAAGAGCCCTTATCTGTGAAGTTTGACTCCTCACAAGAAAAAGCGATGTGATATCACCCAGGAGGAGGTCATTTTCTTATGGCTTTATTGATTAAATTATTCAGATAATTTTACAATAGTATCTAGTTTGCTTTTTAGTTTTTTATAAACAGAATCTTGAGGCATTTCGGTTTTTTTTAGTTTCGTTCTTTGTTTGGGTTTTTTTAAACATCTTAAAATGTTTAAATGAGTAATTTGGGGCATGCTGACTCAAGAAACAAGCTGTAAACTATTAGGATTTTCTTTCAGTACAGTCGGGGTCACCTGGAACAGAAAAACAGGTTACAAATCAAAGAAACAACACATTAAATATTGTGGGAGTCAAAGTCTCAAGCACAATGCGTGAAAAAAAGTTTTTAAAATAATTTTTAAGAATACTGAAGACTTAAACATCAACGGGTGGGAAAAAAACCATATCCTTCTTGTAATCTGTACAAGGGATATATTTCATGCTGTTCCCTGAAACATGTAAGTGTGCATCATTAATGACCCTGTTTTTCTCCATCTACTTCTGCTGGTATTTGCCAAAGGCTTCAGAAAACTCATTTAAATATTACTGTCCTGAAAGAGTTCTTTTTTATCTAACACAAAATACAAACAGACTTAATGGGAGATGGAGTAGGGAGGATTAGTGCACTCAGCTATGATGTAACTTTATCTTGAATATACACCTACTTTTCCTATTTTACATGTCATTCAATTCACATACTTTCTGAGATACAGGATTTATAAACAAGCTTTCAGTACACTTATCCAGTATTACTCACCATTAGAAAACTCATTAACATAATGTTTTGTGTCATCTCTATTCAATTGGCTTGGGAACTATTTTCACAATTACCAAAGCTGCATAAGAAGTTCTAAAGTAAGGTTCTAATGCAACTTTGCTGCACATATGTGCACTGTATTCCTATGCAGTAATACATAAGACATGACCAAACCTCATTAAGAGCGATTTAAGCAACACAGTAGCCCTGCTTAAGAGTAAAAAGAAGTAAGATTATCAAGTGATTCAGGTATATATTACACAATCATATAGGCAAGAAAGTGCAATACAACAGAATAACACCCACAGCATTCATAATTTCTCAATTAGACACACACATGAAGAATTTTGTGCAACCATCTCAATTTTTTTCTAAGCAAGTACTTGAAGAAAAAGCTGTGTTTTTACACATTGAATACTTCTTGAAACACTGTATCTGCTTTTGTTAAGTTCTCCTCTTGAAACCAACACTATAATATTATTACTTCTGGTACTTCAGGCTTTTTGATTAATCTCATTAAAAGGATGCTAATGCTTAAGAACAAAACATTAAGCAGTGTTTCTTAACTTTTCTGTGTCAAACACAAAACGACCTTCAGGCAACAATTTAAAAACACTCCATATTGTCAAGAAAGTACTATCACAAATCTAAAAAACATAATGTAATCTAAATAGTTAGAGAATTTAAACAGATTAGCAATTGCAATTAAAGACAATACTATTTCTGAATTCCATTGCAGTAGAGAAAGTGTTTTTTTAAAAAATATTACTGATAAATGTCTCCATCTACATGCATCTTAATACTGCACTCTGGATAAAAGTAGTTCATGATACAACATGCACGCTAATAAACATAAAGGAAAATACTTGATTAAAAGTTAATTGCTACAAAAGAAGACACAAACATACTTCCAACTGCAGTTCGGTATATTTTCGTCTTAATTCAGTAACCTCTTCCCCAGCTTGCATCTTCTTGTATAAATCCAGTTCAGTATCTAGTAACTCCTTCTGCATCTAAGAAATTGTTATGGTAAATCATTAGTTCCACAATTCACATTCTCTACTAAAGAAACAATCGTTCAATAAAAAGCAGTAACTTTGCAGGTATAGTGCTTATTACACTGGGTTTCCACCTTCAAAAACAAACCAAGCACAAGCTTAGGAGCCTTTGTGGCTAAGTAAAACTTTCATTTGAGCTTTGTGATGTCAAACCTTTCAGATTACCAAGCAACACCAAACCTAATGGATTTTTTTTCTAATGATATAGACAATAAAAATTCAAGATTATATAGTTATGGTGATAAGATGAACCAAAAAAAAAAAAAAAGGCAGTACAGCTATGAATGAATACAAAATCTTTGATCAGTACTGAGAAAAAGCATCTATGTTTATTACGATGTCATAATGTAAAAGCACAAATGGTAGTTCTGTTCAGACCAGTGAAAAAACACAGGAAGTAACAAGACCTTTGCTAACAGAAGACTGGTCTCTGATGCATTCAAAGTTACCTTCCAGGACACCGTATCTTAAAAAAATTATTAAAGTTGAGAAAATATACATGAAACAGAAAGGTATCTCTGAACCCCAACTGGGACTTGTTCACTGCAACCACAGAGGTGCAGGGAAAGACCATGTGACCATGAAAACTTAATTGGAAGTCCCAATCCAAAGTGAAACTTTTCTGTCTTCTTTTTTTCCACAGAAGAAGCAGGACCCAAACACTTCAGTGACATCACAAATGAAGGCTAACTATAAAAAAACTATGAAGGATTGTGAAACACTTTATGTTTACACATACTGATTAAAAACAACAGCATGGAATGTTTGCAAAGGCTGGATGGATGTCAAGAGATGAACATTTTGCACTTGTGACAGTTGAAAACCAAGTATCACCACTGATAAAGAAAGATGATTTTTTTTTTTCTCCCCTCGGAATATTTAAAAGGAAAAAAAATGGATTATTCCACTGGCAACTTCAACCTCAAGTTTATTCAGCCCCATTTTCTGATTATCTACTACAACCAGATGAAAAAAACCCACTATCTCCTGAATAATGGTTTTCCAAATTTTCAAAATTGGAACCAGTGTTTCTCTCAAATCCCACTGTGTTGCAATACATCACTGACACAACAAAGAAGCATTTCTGAAGTTTAATTATGACTAGCAGTTAGCACTCACAGAGCAGCCAGTGATACACTGGTGTAATGAAGACTTTTGAGGTTTATTATTAGCAATCTTAATGAAGACTTCTCTGTTACAGAGCTGTGTCAAGTCTGAAGAAGAAAATACCTCCTTCAGGACACACCAAGAGGTGGCAAAGATTTCTCACTTAAGGGGGATGAGTCTTTTGTAATCTGAATGAACCGGAAGAAGCAAAAATAGGTAAAGATAATGGCACAGTTCTGTGGGCCTGATCTTCCATATATTCAGGGTCTTCTTCAGAGCTGTCCAGTTCTTAAACACTTAAAAAATGCAAGAGAACCAAGATCAAAGTCTTTCAGAAAACTGTCAAAGTTGTAAATTTCAACCAAAGGCTCTGTAAAAACCTCATTTCTACAAAAGTAGATGCAGATCAGATGGAGCTGTTTCAGTTGCTGTTTCAGCAAGTTTTTGCTGTTTCAAATGTTAACAAAACTGCACACAGATAATAGACACTTTGCCCACCATGAAGTGGGTTTACTTAAAATCTTTCTTCATTTTTCATATTACAAAGGAAATGGAAAAGCAGCTCAAAAACTTCCTATTGCTTCACTTTTTCTTAGTATAAACAACTATAATGCAAGGAAGTGGTGGACCAGGTTACCAAGCAAAGGGTGATGTGGGCAGATCTCCAGATAAACAAAACTGGGTTGAAGAACCATCTCAAACATAAACTTACCAATCATATAAATGAGAGAGGGCCTAAATAACAGCATCACAGGGGCAAGATCTCCTTCCTTTTCTGGGAAATCAGTGGCTCTCTAGAGAGCCTATAAACTAATACAAAAAACTTGTGAAACAGTGAAGGCACTGGATGTCTGTGTGCAGTTACAGGGCTACAATCTCCCTGGGACTACAGAAATACCACAGAAAAACAGTGGAGTGGAACAGTGGACAGTCTCTTAAGGATGGATGAGTCAGGATGGCAAGGAGTAGGAGTTGCTCTTCATTAGAGAATGCAGTATGAACACACACAGCTCTGCCTGGGGACAGAATGATGAGCCATCTGAAAGTTTGAGTCAGGTCTGATAGCAGACCTGTGCAGGTGATACTGCAGTGTGTGTGTACTTCACACTATCTAGTCATGTAAAAGTAGATAAGGCCTTCTTCAGACAGCTGGCAAAAGCCTCCTATTTGAATACTATGGGTCTGGGTAATTGCTGGAAAGGCAGGATGATTTTCAAGAATTACATCCTCCAAGGACCAGGAGATGTAGGAAATAAAGTTGGCATGATGCTTGCCTGGATGAACACGATGATTCCAGAAAAACTTATATTCAAACCCAAGATGTACAAGAGGAGGAGCATGAAAGGAACACTGTGAAATTGCCTTCAGCATGCAGGTACTGGTTTGGAAAGCTGAAGTCTACCGAGGGCTTTGAATCTGACAAACAAGAAGGGCTTCAACACATCAATCAGCAGCAAGAGGAACACTATGCTGTGAAAAATGTGGTCTAACTCCTGGACATTAAAGAGGACTTGGCAACAAAGGACATGAGAACAGTGGAGATACTCAATACTTCCTACTCCTCAGTCCATACTGGAAAGACTTGCTTTCATCAATCCCATATCCTGAGACTGGAAAGGCCTGGAGCAAGAATCATAGACTCATCAGGGTTGGAAAAGACCTTTAAGATCATCAAGTCCAACCATCAACCCAACACTACCACTGTAAACCCAAAACCGTATCACCCAGCACCTGATGTAGACACCTGAAGCATCTTAAACACCACAGGGATGGTGACTCCAACACCTCTCTCAGCAACCTATTCTACTGTCTGACCACTCTAGCAGTCTAAGTCTATTTTCAGGATAAATAAATGTTGCTTCAAGTTTTTCCTGACACACTATATAAGAAGCTATAGTTGAGTACACAGAGGTAACTTCAGTATTTCTTTTTGGTATTTCTTTTCAAAGCTGTGATCTATTTAGGAACAAATATTTCTATAAAAAGCAAAATACTGCATTTTAAAAAGGAAATATAGTTGCATCTTTAGGCAGCCGGGAAACTGGTAACAGTCATGTATCAACAAGAATGGAGCAGAGGAAAAAAAAGGTAAAAATCCAAATATGGGCACCTAGATCAAAGGAAAACCGATCACTCTCAATCTTAGAAGGTTAATATATTGGCAAATTTCTGTGATACAAAAAGTCACAGGAAATTATGTACCGGTACAGTTTGTTTTCTGTATTAAGCCTGAACAGAAGATATCTGTGCAGCCTGACTATAATCTTTTTGCATAAGAAATACTATTTCCATAATTTCTATTAAAAATTTAAGAAAGCAATAGACTATACACAAAGCATTGGACAAAGTAAAAGAGAGAATCATAAGACTTTTGATTTGTTTTTTTTTTATCTTCTAGATGATGCAGTATCTGTGTAACAGCAGATACAGCTTTTAGACAACAGCATAGTTTGAAAATTAACTATGTTGCTTTGATAACAAGGCAAAATGAATCTCACTTCAAAAAAGACTTAAAACCTAAACCAGTCATGATTTTAAATACTGCTGATGTGATTACGTATTTTTATTCTCCTGAAACAAACAAGTGAATTCATCTATGAAAACGATGATCAAAACTTGAGTACCTGAGTTTTAGTTTTCATGCTTTTTAAAGGAGTCCCTCCTCCTGGTGATACACCTTTTAATTCATCCTTTAACTTGGTAATGCTATTAGTCAAAATTTCCAGTGTTTTCATGATTTCTGCTTTGTCTTCTGACTTCATGGCTTTATTCTTCTCCAGCTTTGAAATCAGCATCTGTCCAGTTCAGAAAAAAAAAGGCTTTTTACTAAGCAACTACTACTACAGATCTGTTTTTCAGTGGTCATTACAACTAATGGAAAAAATAAATGCTGCTTTTTTTTTGCTGTGACCTACAAATCAACACATAGGACTTCTAACACATTGTATCAAATGAAAATCTTTGTCCAAATCTCTGCTTTGTTTCCTCATGAGCATCTGATATTTCCAATTTATTTGGACAGATTTGCTTAACACACTTTCAAAATTTTATTCAACTTAAATGACATTTTGGCTTTCTCCCTCTTCCTAAGCCTAAGTGCAGTCATGCATAATTTTCTACATCATTCCCTCCTGCTCTTGTCAAACAGACTTAGGCTTTCCCTTCTCTGAAATATATGCACAATGCTCCCAAATTAGGCAGAATCAATTAAAATTGGATATAAATTGCATAAGCTTGTAATGCTTTTTTTAAGTGAACCAACAGGACAAGTTAGATTAAAACTATAAACTCAAAATAGTGTGATGTTGCCAGTCTAAGAGAAAAATTCTGAAATATTTTACACTGAACTGAGATTTTATAACTAAATTGGTGACTGGCTTTAATGCTAATATTTTACCTTCTGTGTTTCAATGTGCTTCTCCAAGATCTCTTGCTTCTTTTTCCTCACATCTTGTTGAAGTCGCAATGCTTCCTAAAAGCATAAAATATTACAGAAAGTTTCTAGACTTTGAAGCATAATGCCCGAATAATATACTATACCTGGCAACTACACAGTAGTAACTTAAAATAACAGAGAAAAAAGTAGTAACAGGAAATGCAAGGTACTGGTATTTCCAACTATGTTTTGGAATACAGTCCATCACCAAATTAAACAAAGATCTACTTATCTTTTTTAGGTAGATCTGTGCTGGGAAGACTTTATTACTGCTCACATATAAAGTAACACCTTACACAACTCCACTGAAAGCTGAAAGCCAACACATTACACTATCTCAAGAGGTATAGCATGCAAGTGTTTAAATGTGCAAGCACAATTATCTTGAAAGCAACTGTAAATCAAGTCCATCAATTAAAATACAGTCTCCAGAAATGTTACAAGTTAAAAGGAAAACACATTCTATTTTCTAAACTTGAAGTGTCACCCAAAGAAAAGCACCTCTTTTGTGTCTGAGCACTCTAACTGGGAAGTGAAAAGTACAGCTACTCCATCTGCCAACAACAGAACTTGACCAGGCTATTGGCAAATTGAAATGAACTGAAACTGATCAGAAAGTGACAATATTGCACTCAGAATGAGAAGCGGGAGGAGATGCCACCCCTGCTGTGCTCAGCGCCTACTAATGGTGCTTGTAAGAAAGCTGTTGCTTCTTGTTCTCAAATACACAATATAGAAGTCTTAGACAGCAGAAAACCCTTAAGAGCTTTGATATCAATATATTTAATGGAATAGTAGAGGAGAGGCAGAAGATGATCAGCTGCGATCAACTGTAAGTGAAATATCTTATACAAGACTGTAAATGCACAAAAGCCATAGAAAAAGAAATAGTAGTCAAGTTTCTGTATGTCTTCCCAAATACTGACAAATTCTCCTGCATGAAATGTTAGTTTTTCAATACAGTGTGCAATTATTTTTCTGAAGGGAAAGGGAAGGTAAGATAAGGGGATGAATGTGAAAAAAAGCTAGGGAGACAGGGGGAAAAGAAGGGAGTCAGTCCCACAAAATCATGTTTTTCCGCAAGTACTAGTATATTGTAACAGAAATCTCTGAAGGCGCACAAGATCACATTAATAAAGAGCCAATCACTTTGGCACAACTTCAGTGTTCTCTCTCAAAAAAACCTCTACAGCTGTTACAATGAGTCAGCAATGTTATTACAAGTTTTTTGCCGTTTTACAGGTATGTAGCATCTTAACTTGAAAAGTAAAGGCTCTAATTCTAAAAACGTGTTAAGGGACAAAGATGAAATGAAACTTCAAAATTAGAACTGCTCTCTTTAAATTCTGGACCAATGGCAAAACTCACATGCAGCTACAAACTGCTAGTTCATTAGACATAAATTTTAGAAATTTAGCAGTATTTGACCAAAATCTTTGTTTAATAATTATACTAATTGCAACACTTGCACTTGGATGTATCTTAGTATTGCATTCGTAATCTGTGGTTAAAAAACAGTAAGGCACACGCATGTCCTGTATTTAGTTTCTCTAAATGGTAAGAATAAACCTGAAGAAGGAGCTTTGCTGTGCCCTCTTGAAAATTCTAAGCAAGCTGAACTGTAACTGAGCGACCTATTAAGGCCAAATACGTTTTTGTTGCATTTCTTTTCTAACATAAATAAAAAAGTGAAAGCCTAGCACTACGTCAAAATAAAAGTGGGTGCAGAAGAACTATAGCTTGGAAACAACAAAACACAGAGTCATAAAATTCTCAGTTCTCTCGAAGAAACAATTTTGGTCTCATGTACAAAATATACTGAAAATAGAGGCCAGTTCCAGAATAGTTTAAGAGAGAAGAACAGTGACTATACTATACTCCCTTTCACTCACAACAGACAATTCATACCTCAACATGTAGATTCTGATTCCAGGAAAAAGTGTTTCACATTTTGAATTTCTACAGTTTTAAACCTGCTTACACTGCCTGAACATACACTGAAAAATAACAGAACAATGCTGAATTTTCTGGTAATATGTAGGGGGTGGGAAATAAAACATTATAGTGAATTTAATCTTGCAACAAGTTTCATCTATGTTCTTGAGATGAATATACATAGTGCTCTATCTCTAGGTCACAAGCTCCCAACCTAGGGCGATTTTAAAAAGAAGCATATTTAATTTACCTGTTTTTTCTTCTGTGCTTCATTAGAGTCTAGCACGGAAGTGGAAACAACAGGCAAAGATTTCTGTGCTGCCTTCAAAGCAGCAGGGTTGTACACAGTTTTTGTCAAGCCAGTAGAAGTAGATAAAACCTATAGGNNNGAGGAAATCATTTTATTTTTTTGCCAGTGAATTTCAATCTTTTAAAAAACCCGCATGAGTGCTTAAAAATATATCAGTGTCTTTTGTCTCCTTTGATGATATGGAATATAAAAATTTGGTGTAGCAATTATATTTTGAGTTGTTGAAGTTAAATAGTTTCTGAAGAGGCAGCACCATACCACATATATAAGCTATCAACATCAGCTTATAAATCCTCCCCACAGAGGTTTGATACGTACTTCCAAGTTTCAAATACATAAATATTTACGTATTTGAGCATAACTTAAAAAACAGAAGATTGAGATTTTTGCAAGAGTAACTGTTGTTTTTGTGTTTTGAAGTCTAAAACACAGTATTTCATGGCTGTATGAATTCTCCAAGCAAAAGTTCAACATAATTTTAGAGACTAAGATCCAATGTAGAGACAACAGTTTCTTTTCATATGCAGCTGGTGCAAAGTAGAAGTTGCACAATCAGCAAGAAGTAACTCGAGTACAAGGAAGTTTTCAACATTATACAGCAAAGGAAGAGACTTCTATGTATCTCTGTTCTCTTTCCTACATTTGTAATGAGGTATGAAATTTCTCCATGACTAAGAACACTGATGACTGCTTTACAATCTCTCTAAAACATACTATGCACATCTCCACAATATCAGAAGATTTGAACTGTACTGCTTTCTTAGCATGTATGTTCCTTAAAGAGTTTTTTGGGCATGCTAATACTGAAAAATCCACAGCTAAGTCCTAGAGATAATATAGGCATGATCTTGTCCACCTTGTTAGCGAACAGAAGAAATTATGCATTTGGTATGATTTCCAGGAGTTTAAAAATATTTTCTATGTGGAATATTAAAAGATGCACGCAGATTCTATTGGTAATCATGCACTCCATAAAATAGACAAAATGCCCACCAACAGGAAGAAAAAAAAAGAGAGATAGACAAGAAACAGAAAGACAGAAAAGACCAAGAGATTAGAAGAATTTACAACAGGAACAGTTCATATAAACCCTTTGCACTTCAGTGTGATATTTATATTATTGCTTCCCACAGTAAAGTGTTTTCAAGACTACACAGTGCATAGAAAACAACAGCAAAAAGAAATCAACACATGTTATGGGTACTATAGAAGGTGGTACAAAATGCTCTAAGCAGACCATTACAAAGATGAAAGACTTTTCTAAATGTATTAAAGAACATTAAAGTATGCATATCCCAGTCATACAGTTTTTATTACACAGTACATTTACGACAGGCTACAAGACAAACAGAGGATCAAGCAAAGACAAAAATATTGACACATTCTTTTCACCCTGAACTGTGAACCACACTTCCTCATCTCTTTTATGTAGGAGATGTAAGGAGAGATGCCACAGCACCAACACAGACAAGTCAAAAGCAGCACTAAGGTCTTCTAAATCGCTTAATACTACTCAAGAGAAGGAACAGTGTGAATAGCATGCATCCCTTCACAAGTCTAGAAATTTTAAGTCCCTATACCGATCTTACAAGGTGTCACAATTACTTTTTGATCACCTTCTCCTCCTGCTCTTTGGGAAGAACAGCTACCTCCTTTCTCATTGCAAAGGTCTTGCCAAACCGTGCACTCCATCAGGTGCAAAAAACCATCTAAGACACAACACCTCTGTTTTGTGATGGATGTCAATCATTTTATTTCAAATGGTTATAGAATACAATGACTGCAAACTAAACAAGGTATTTCCTTGTAAAGAGGCAGCAGTAGGTAAAAATAAGTCAAATCAAGTTTCAGAATACTACAAAAAATGTCAAAGGAAACTGCTGTTTCACAACAAATCCAGTGAACAGCCCAGCTATTCAGCAAAATCACATCTGTACTATAAGACAACAGAAGAGAAAAACATTCTAGCATAAAATTTATTCTTTGTAGAGAAGTGTTTCAGGATAACTCAACTCTTACACAATGAGGAAAATAAAGTATTTCCATTCAAGATGCAAGCTGAAGCACATTTCCTATTTCTGAAGAAAGCATGTATTATGTATGTAAAATGTAGTTCAGGAATACATAGCAAGGTATTTATCTGCACCTAATTTAGAGTACCAAGAATGGAACTAATCAAACTAACAATAAAATACAGGTAAGAAGCCTTGATCAATGCATGCAGGGAGACTGCTTGGCTTGAAACGAATCAAAGACGCACTCTCTAAAATTACTACTAATATTATCACCTTCAAGTGTTGTTGCCTTTCTATGCTAAGTATCTCTGGAGTGAATTTTACCTGTTAGATGCCACTTAATCCATCAACTGCCTGAAGGAAAAGGGGTGGGAGGGGATGTGTGTGGGGAAATACAGAGTATGCTTCATTTATTTCAGGTCAAGCTAACTCCCAATAGGAAAGATATACATCCAGACAGAGGAATCCTGTTACGTGGTAAAACTTATTGTCTTTCTACTACAAGTTTTCTCAAATAAACGTCAAAAATATTAGGGGAAGCCTGTCCCTTGAAGTGCTAAACAGATCAGGAAACATGCATTACACATCAACCACTTTGTACTCTGAAAACTGGAACCACTGGCCAAAATACATAGCTCATAACCACAATTCAGATCTACCTTTCCCACCTTACCTCTGGTTGTCCTTTCTATACTGATTAATTTCCACCTTTATCTTTTCACAAGTACTGCAAATTATAAAACCAAATAAAACGGTAAATGTTTACAGAATCACCTTTTAAGGGACACAGAAGTCCAGAAACATTTTTATAGAACTACTTCCTATAATGTCATATGTAATGACAGAATTTATTTATTTTTAAAATTTATTTTTGTATACGTCTACACAACTCAGGATTACGGAGCATATCAAGTTCTTTTTATGACTGAATAAAAGGAACCTGACAGATTAAACAAAATCCACAAATAGCAGCTTTTGTCCTTCTTATAATCATTTAGCCATCTGCTGAATTTTGATTTATCATGCTTCCTAAAACTAATCCTTCACAAATTATTTTATTCATAGTTATGAAATAATATTGACACAAGAGGTTTCATAAAAAAATTAATTCTACTGAAAGTAAGTATGAGAGAAGAGAATATGAGATTTTCTTACCTTTTCAGTTGCTGGAGTAACTGGCTTTGACACAAAACCCAGTCTATCCTTCACAGATAATTTAGTCACATTCTGAGAAAACAATGCAAAATAATAGTTCAAATGTACACTACAGGGCAGCTTGTGCCTACCCTCCGCCGGCAGGCGCGGGTAACCCGTTGAACCCCATTCGTGATGGGGATCGGGGATTGCAA